>CM022299.1:113511745-114711745 GCA_011799875.1 Thinopyrum elongatum | reverse complement strand
TACACTGCAAATAAAGAGACAATCATCCTACAGAGCACATCAATTTTGCCCATTATCTTCACAAGCTCTTTCATCTCCTCATTGCCGTCAAGGCCGTTCAGCAGCTGTTGCTTGGCCATGATCAGAGGAACTGCATCTTTAACCTTCTGCTCTGCATCTTCCTCTTCTGCCGTTCCTTCAGTTACTTGTCCAACACCTCAACCTGCTGGTATTGGGATTCCTCGGCTAACCAAATAATCAGCGTAGTTGCATTCCCCCACATCAGCAACTTCCCAGAAATACAAATCACACGAATCGTCCCTTTTCTACACGAATCAAATTGGAAGATCATCAACCAAACTATTAAAAAAATCAGCAACTGAAAGCAGCGGAACAACACTTAAACATATTATTACCCCATGATTCGGGCATTTGTAGAAGACTCGGCCAGGATTGAGTATTGTGGTTGAGACGCGACGGATGACTCTGCGTGATTTGCAGCAGTGGCACCACACCAACGGCAGCGGGTTGCGATGAGAAACCGGCTGCGGTGCGTGTGCCGGCAGGGGTGTGATGAGACCCACAGGCGATGGTACGGGTGGTGACTTGGCGCATATCTGGTTGTTGCCTGCTGAAGAGCAGGTGGACGAGCCGCCAGCGGACATGGTTGCTGCGGCCAGAGCTTCTGATGCTAGGTAGAGTAAGTAGAGAAGAGGAGAAGCGAACGTTGGATATGTCAGTTTCATTACTTGCAGAGTAGCATAGCACCATATATAGTCATAGTCTAGGTTTGTATTCGAACCAACTACAGGAGCACGTCTCTCTTTTTTCTAAAACTCAGCAACGTCTCTTTACTGGTACACTAGCTTGCTCTGTATGCCTTCTCAAGTCTTTGATTTTCTTTTTTTTTGCGAGGAAGGAAGGAGGACAAAATTGAGGGTTCCTGGGACTGGAACCCAAGACCTCTCGGTTGAAAACCAAGGGTGCTAGTCACTTATGTGGCGAATGTTCCCTAGGAGGAGGACGGCAGACAAACGCATTTTCCTCGCAGTTTTAGTTGCGACGCAAGATCGAACGATCATAGTTTCGGGAATGTTATCAGGCAAACGAGCCCAGTTTTTCTTTTCTTCCTATATATAAAAAAGTATCCTAGGTGTCGGCTTAGTCAACAAATGATTGTGCCAACCTTGACCATTGGATTGACATTCAACGTCTATCGTGTTTCTTCAGTCTCTTCTTCCTCCAGCCGCCAAAGCCAAACCAGCGCTGGCGGGACCGTCTGCTCCCGCCTCCCATGGCTGGTTGTGCTGCCGCGCACGCATTGTGGCCACATCGCACACTAAAACTCTGCGCATCTTCCCCGGCTCCTGTCCGTTCCCATCCGAGGCCTCACCATCGTCCTCCGCCTTGGTTCGCTCACCGCGGCGCCGCCCTCCGGTGTTGTTAACATGGTCAACAACTAAGAGGAATAAGGAGATGACTGTACATGGTGAGGATGATAGTAGGGACCCACCAGGATCATGGCAGTAGGCAAGCAAGTGCCTCCTTTATTACAAGAAAAAAAAAGGGTTCCTCCTGATGGTTTTCTGACATCTGGGTCGCACGCCACTGTCAATGTAGTCAATAAGCAGGATAACTGCACAAGGAGCGGCAGACACCCGGGACCCAGTAGCGCGCGCAGTATTTTTTTTGGGACGGAGAAGGGTATCAACTGGGTTGTGCGGGAGCTGTGGCCCGTCTAGCCCAGGCTTTTATTTCATATGTTTACCACATGACCAGCCCAGTTTTTTTCCTTTCTGAAAATGGCTAGCCCAGCTATTTTGTTTTTTTGCAGAATAACCAACGTAGGCCTACTTGCTTTTCTACGCCCTGCTAGGCCGGAAATCTTTCAAGATGAGGAGGGATGCATTCAGGCTTGCCCAGAAAATGGGCTATAAGTAATAATAAATGGGCTGTCAAATAAAAAAATACAGCAAACAGGCAATTAGTTCCAAAATACTTTTTTCTTTCGGATTTTGATATTTTAAATTTCATTGTTTTTGTGCGGGTAAAATTTCATTGGATTTAAATTAAGGTGTGTTTAGTTTTTAAATTAATTTGAATCTGGCTAGAAATTTTGGGCTGTATGCTGTTTGGGACAGATTTGGAGGCTGACTTGTGGGTCTACTAGGTTGACGTGTACGAAAGGCTTTGTCAACTTAGTCCACAAACGATTCTAGCAGCAGTGACTGTTGGATGTTAATCCAACGGCCGTGCTGCTTCTTCAATATCTGATCTTCTTGCTCCAGCCACCCAAACCAGCGCTAGTGGGACTGCCTGCTCCCACCTCCCGTGGCCGGCTGTGCTGCCGCACAGGCCGCACTGCCCCACCCTACTCCATCGCTGGCCAGGCCATTCCTCTACTCACCCACACCTCCTGTTATTTTCCGGCGATGGCAGCCGAACCAGTAAACCCTCGTACTCCCCACCGCGTGGGCAACCACTGCCGAGTCTTCCCCAGCTCTGGGTCGTTCCCTTCCTAGGCCTCGCCATCATCCACCACCCTGGTGCTCTCGGCACGACGTGGTCAACGTGGTCAACGTGGTGAACAAACGACATCCATCGGAAGAGGACTGTACGTGGAGAGGCTGACTGCTGGGTCCACGGCCGCACGCAAGGAAGTGCCTCCTTATTACGCGCAAAATAATGATTTCTCCACCTGACAGCAGGGACCCACCGGAAGGGCTTCTGTATTTCGCGAAAAAAACATTCCTCCCGCTGACAGCTTGGACCCACCAGCTATATCTTCGCACAGAAGGAAGTGCCTCCTTATTACGCACAAAAAAATGAATACCCCCTGCTATCTGGGACCCACCATAGTTGGAGGCTGACTTGTGGGCCTACTGACGTGGCCGGAAGGCTTTGTCAACTTGGTCAATAAGAACGATTCTAGCTCCAGTGACCGTACGATGTCCATCCAACGGCCGTAGTACTTCTTCAACCTCTGGTCTTCTTGCTCCAGCCACCCAAACTAGCGCCGGTCGTGCTGCCTGCTCCTACTTCCCGTCACCGGCTCTACTGCCACGCAGGCCTGACTGCCCCACCCTACTCCAACCTCTGGCCAGGCCATCCCTCTACTCACCCACGACCCCTGTTATTCTGCGGCGACGGCAACCTCACACCGCAGCTGAACCAATCAACCCTCGTACTCCTCTCCGCGTGGGCATCCAGTGCCGCGTTTTCCTCGGCTCCACATCGTCCCCTTCCTAGGCCTCGCCGTCGTCCACCTCCTTGGTGCTCTCGGCGCGGCGTGGTCAATGTGGTCAAGGAGTGACTTCCATTGGAAGAGTACTGTACGTGGAGAGGCTGACAGCTGGGTCCACGGCCGCAGCAAGGAAGTGCCTCCTTATTACGTGCAAAATAATGATTCCTCCACCTGACAGCAGGGATCCACCGAACGGGCCATCATATTTCACGAAAAAAATGTTCCCCCCTGACTGCTAGGACCCACCAGCTACATGTTCGCACGCAAGGAAGTGCGTCCATATTACGGGCAAAAAATATGATTCTCCCCCTGACAGCTGGGACCCACCAGCTATATCTTCGCACACAAGGAAGTGTCTCCTTACCTCCCTGACAGTTGGGACCCACCTGGTCGAACCGTACGTAGGGTTGTCTGTCTGGTCGCGAACGTGTACATACATACTGGTCGATTGGTTTGTTTACAGGCTGCAGCGATGAACCGTGGCCGAGTAAGGAAGGGCATGTGTCGTAGTAGAGGCGCGGACGTAGCATGTCGCGCAGTTCCATCAATATCATGTACACGTACGTACAGCCAGGGTGCAAGAAAGTAAATACGGCCATGTACGAATATACATGCGGGGTCTCGAACGCCTACTCGCGCATACGTATGGCCATGGCTCGTGTACATGGAGAGGCAGTGGAGAGCAGCGACGGCGTCCTGTTCATCGACAGCCAACCGGCTGGGTCGGAATGGAGAAACTACGTCGTGTCCATCGAGAGGCAATGGAATGCGTCCTGTTCATCGGGAGCCAACCGGCTTGGACAGAATAGCCTAAACGAGGCCTGGCGTACCGCAGAACAGAGGAAACGGCCTTCTGTTCGACCGCCTATGGTCGAAATGGGATCCTGTTCACTGGGAGGGGTCTGGCGAACCGCAAAACGGAGGAAACGAACTTCTCTTCGACCTCCTACGATCAAAACGGGGTCATGTTGATCGGGAGGGGTGTGGCGTACCGCAAAACAGAGGAAACATACTTCTCTTTGACCTCCTACGGTCGAAACGGGGGTCCTGTTCATCGGGAGGGGTGTGGCATACCGCAAAACGGGACTCCACGGGCTACTGTTCATCCACCATCGACCTCCTCCAGCCTCCACCTGCGACTGTTCATCCACGGCGTCTCCCTCCTGCCTCCACCAGCTACTGTTCATCCACGGACTCCTGTTCATCCAGCCTCCACCGCTCCTCCACCGGCTACTGTTCAACCACCCCTCCACGGCCTACTGTTCATCCAGCCCTCCACCGGCTACTGTTCAACCAGCCCTCCACGGGGTCCTGTTCATCCAGCGGCAACGGCCTCTACTACCACGGGGTCCTGTTCATCCGACCCCCACTAGGAACTGTTCATCCAACCCCCAACAATGCTCACTGTTCATCAAGAGGCAGCAGGTTCGATCGGCTTCAGTTAGCAGCAGTAGCGAAAGAATCGCTCGATCGGGTTCAGTTAACAGCCAGGGATCGATCGATCGCTCGGGTTCAGTAACGCGTAGCCAGTGCAATCGCTCGGGTTCAGTAGGCGAACGCCTCGCTCGGGTTCAGTTAGAACCCAACGCCTTGCACCCACTCGCGTACGTGTACGGGAGAAATGCGCAATCCCTCCGTGCATCGCTCGGCCCCGACCACCCACCGTAACCGGGAACTCCCCGATATTTTCCTCACCCTCGCTTCTACCACAGTTTTTTCCGTCATGGACGGCCCAAAGAATGTCATGCAGCTACGTCTCCGGCCCGCCCAGGATGAAAAGCCCATTTTCTGTCATGATTTTTTGTCATAGAAGTAGGAGCCCACCACATCTATGATGATACCGGGTTTTGTCACAATTATCGTCATAGAAGTGTCATAAGCATGATAGAAAAAAAATTGTTCGGCCCAAAATGTCACGGATGTGTCTTTTTTTTGTAGTGTAACTTGAAGAAGATGAGGGAGAAGTGAATTCAGCAACGAGTGAAATGATGGTTGCTTCGTCCCTCCAACTTCTTTTTTTAGCGTTATTACTTCGTCCCTCCAACTTAACTGTGGGAAAGGTGTAGCTTTGTGATTTGACGCCTCATTGCTCATTACTACGCCGGCGCCATGACTGGGGTGCTTCACCCCTGCTGCTCTGCACTGTTATTTCGGTATGGCATGTGGACCCGATTGCTTGATGTCCCACATGTCGGCTAAAGGGACTAGAACATTTATGAAAGCGAGCGCTCCATGCTTACGACGGAGTAGTACACGACACGGCGGCCTAGTGAACTGTTAATTGTACTGTAGTACTACTATAGTTTTGCTGTTTCGCACGATCCATCGATACAAACCCGATTAAACAGGCAAGGGCGGGATTTTTCCCGCGTGGTAGATGATACTAGCCATACATTTCAAAGGCAATTTTAATGTATGCAAACTGAATAATTAAGTAACAATATGAGATCTAGTAAAACTAAAAACACATATGATTTATTATGTTAGAGTGTAGTAGTAGTGTTGTATTGCATAGTTGTTAGATGTAACATGCGAGAACGTGTAAAGATATACTTTTGGAGGGCCTACCGAGAGAAATTGGGCATAAAGTGGATTCAAATATTTGTATTCGTCTTCATAGCGTTTGTAACTCATATCTACAGTTTGTACGGTAGACGTGAATGCTTGTTCGCTCTTACGAAACCAGTACAACAATAATGGGATGGCGTGCGCCAATTTAGGCACTGGCACATTGGTCTACTCGGCTCCACAGAGAGAGCGAGAGAAGAGATAAATACACGGGCGGTCAGTGTATTTCAAGCGAAAAGCGTAATACGGTCACCGGACTTCAGAATACGCTCATTACGGTCACTATATACATTTTGCGGTGATTATACGGTCACTTGCTCACCGTTCAGCATCGGATTGCACTCTGTTGACCGGCCAAATAGTCTGCGTGGCACAATGTTGACTAGTTAAATTGACAATGTTCCTTGTGGGTCCCACCTATCAGTTTGCATAGGAAAAAGGTCAGATAAACACAAATTTACGCAGGTGCGACAAGACTTCAACCCGTGAGCGGGAACCACCTGGTTGTGTATGTGTCTGTCAGGGCCTGATGTGTGCGCATGCACGTGTAGGTTGAGCACTTGAGCGTGCGAGTGTGTGTTGGTCGTGTGGTGTGTGCATGCATGCGTGCGTGTGTGCGTGTGAGTATTGCGTGCATGCATGGCTGTGTGTGTACGTGTGAGTGTTGCGTGCGTGCGTGGCTGCGTGTGATCCTGTGAGTGTTGCGTGCATGCAGTTCGTGTGCATGCATGCGTGTGTGTATAATCACCACAGCAGCTCCTGTGTGTTAAAACAGACGGCTCAGCAAACCAATACAAGGCCACCTTGTCTGTTGTGCCCGCGGTCATGACTTCGAACCACCGTCCAATATTTTTTTATCGTTTGTTTTCATTCTTATACACGCTGACAGGTGGGCCTAATGGTAGTGAGATAATGTGATGCAACACTTTAGGTGCCACATGGAGCGTTTAACTGGTCAACTAGTCGTGTCTTGAGCAAATACAGAGCTGTACGATGAGCCCGTGACTGTATAATAACCACAAAACGTAAATGGTGACCGTAATGAGTGGATTCTGAAGTCCAATGTGCATATCGTGCTTTTGCTTCAAATACAATGATCGTCACTGTATATATCGCGAGAGAAAGATGAAACATGCGTGAATGTGCTGGGGGCGTACTTTTAGAGGACCTGGAGATAGTTTGTGTGCGTACATGGGGCGTAGAGGGGGTGTATGCGATTGAGAGATAGAGATGCTCTTCGTTTCTCTTTATTATGACTAACTTTATATATAGTATAAAAATTTAAAAATTCACAGTGCGGAATAAATATCATTGGGTGCACCATGCAATGCAAATTAACGTTCATACTCCTCCATATAACTTTGTAATGTTGTATATATGTAGGAATTCTAAAATAATTTTTTGGCCACACTTTGTGTGGTTTTATTCAAAAGGAATGTTGTATGCGAAATAAACGTGAAGAGAGGGCTATTTAGATCAATGGGGTACGTGATGTAACATGTGTCAATGTGTAGTTGACGTATTTGGCAGGGCCTAGAGAGGTATGTGTATGTATTACGTATTCGAGAGAGGCATGGATAGAAGGGGTCGATGGGAGGGACGTGGGAGAGATAGCACGAGAAATGAGAGAGGTCTAGAGAGAGAGAGATGAATAGGATGTCACGGTGAGAGATGCCCTTGAGTGTGTATATGCAAGGGGGAAGGGGATAGAGGCACGAGGAGAAAATATTTTGTGTGGTGTCTGTGTTGGTATGTGTGGGTGTGAGAAGATAACGAGACCTGGGGGCAGAGGGTGTGTCACCGCGTGAGGTCCGGTGGGCCGAGGTGAGGCCCTTGGTTCGGTTCCGTCCTGCGCCACATTGGTCGGACCATGACGCATTTAGGGAGACCCATGGAGGACTAGTCGTACAAGACAAAGATAGCAGAGTCGTGAAGGACTCTGTGTCCACTGACAAAGCCGGCTAGGATTTGTAACCCTAGTTCCTCGGACTAATGTAACCCCTTATCTCTGATATTACCATTCATCCAACCTAACTTTAAGGGGCATCCTACAGAATGCTCTGCTAGAATCATACTCGTCAATTAGGAAGAGAGGTGGAGACAATTCGTGAGAGACAAGCCTAAAGATAATGTGCGTGCGGGAGACACGTATGCAGGTCTATGTATATAGAAAGGGTCGATGGGGATTGTGCGTGTGTATGCTTGTGAGAGGAAGAGTGCTTGTGATAAAGGTTAGTGAAAACAGTCATAAATGGTTGCGAGAGGGAGGGAGGGTTATATCGAGAGCATGTCTGCGAGAAAGACACCTCGGGAGAGAGTGTTTGAGCATGTGTGAGAGACCACCGATGGATATACACCGTGTGCGCGTATGTGTGCGAGAGAAAGTCAGCGTGTGTGTGAGGAGGGGCCTATGGAGAGTGAAACTACACGTAAAAGACTGATGTACACATTGATTAAAAATATAAATTGTATCCAAATATTAGGATGGGATCATGATATTTGCAATTCGCGTAAGGAACGGTCATTGATCCATCAGACATCTATATTCTATCGAATTTGAGCATGTCTATGTTATTATTCGACATAATTGATCCACAGAGTTAGTATTTGAACGCCAGACAATGCATCGCTTTAGCAATTTGAATATAAATGTGAGTATAGTTCATGTTGTGTGTGTAAAGCACATTATACATACAAAAGTTACACAATGAAAATTATAAATAGCTAGCTATGGACTAGCATACATTTTAATTCAACTTAAGGTGGTTTAAAAATTCGAATTCAACATGAAGTCCATTCAGTTATTTGAATTTGATATCATGGCATTTGTAAATCGTACCTAAATTATGGGGGCACCAATCTTTGCTCTGCTTTTGTACATAATAGCATATATAGTCATGTGCAAAATAGATTCAAATTTACCTCCTCCATTCCAAAATAATCATAGTTATAGGATTTTCAAGTGTCAAATTTCAAAAATAAGCGCATAATTTAATGAGGTTTTCAAACATACAAGGTTAAATTTAATGTTGTCTATTTAGGTCAATCCTCAAAGTTCAAGAGTACTCTAAACGTGAATGCTTCTGTTTCAAAATTTCGAACGAAGCGCCAAAAGAGCCTCTACTCGCCCGAAACCGCGTGAGACCAATGTTTGGTAGAAGAAAATTACTTTTCTAACTCCGACCCTTGAAACCTACCGGCCCGACGTCCAAAGGTCTAAACCGGGGTAGGTTTGTAGCTTCATCTAGATGCCACGCAACCGCCTCCGAAAAACATTCATACACCATGGCTGCCTAAGCACATATGCGTTCGGTCGAAATCTCTCCCGCCCACTATTTGGGATACCTGGGATTACCGTCCTACCCCCGACCCGTAGTGGGCCCGAAATTTAAGAGGGGGGGGGGGGGCAAAGGTTGTACTTTCCCCAAATTTCAAACAAGTGTGTCCCATCTATTAAAAAAAAAACGAAAAACAAGCGCGTCCCAGACCGAAACATGGTTCCCCCTTAGCTCCACCCCCCCCACCGTCTGATTCCTCATTCGTACTCCGTGGGCGCCAAAACTACCTCTCCACCAGCTGCGAAACCCCGGCGTCCTCCGTCCGCCACCCCATCCCACCCATCAACCGCCGCCCTCCTCCATCACGCCGGAGCCGATACCCCGACGTCGTCGTCCACCGCAATCGCAACCGTAATGCCCTCCATGGCTAGTTGTTGAAGCCAAGGCCGAGCTGCCTCCAGGACGCCGACGTGCGCCGTACCTGAGCCAGCTCAGCCACGCCGTCTTGCACCTCACCGCTGCCGCTCCAACGTCCCCACCGTCCACCGCACCGGAGCTGTTCCCACTATGCCGTCCTTCACCGCCTCGGATCTGCTTCCCCTCCGCCAATAGACGGCCACGGCAACACAGTCAACAATTTGGCCATGGGTTCGTCCAAGGCTCCACCCTCCTCCAAAACATCGGTTCCACCGGTAAAAAGAAGAAAATGGCCGCGACATCAGGAGGACACAGCACTGGCAACTGGAAATGGTACTCCTCTTCCCTTATTCGTGCAAATCTTACGTGTCTGCTTGCACGGTATTCATCCCACAGAAGACACTAGTTGACCGCTTCTTCCTGATACTAGATGTTCCTAGTAACTCACGATGCACAAGGTTTCTCCTCATATACTATTTCACCTTAGCTAGAGGTCCGTCGCCCCCCTGTATTTCAATCCCTGGTCAGTTGATTCCGAATTAAAGGAAGCATTCCCCGGCGTAACAGGCGCTAGTCCGCCTATTGCGCCGGGGAAGCAGCACCTCGGTGTTTATCTTAGGGGTGTGTTGGGCCTAGGAGCTACTGGCGCCCGATCTGGAGGTCGGCCGGGCTTAAAGGGATGGCCGGGGGGCGCTGCCAAGCACGGCAGTGGTGTGAGGTCGAGGGAAGGACGGGGCGGCGGAGGCAGGGGTCTGGGCCGGTGGTCACTGGCGGTTCGAGAAAGATCGTCAACAGTGACTGGCGGGAGGTAGACGAAGGCCATCTGCTCGTTCCTTGTAGATTGGACGGTTCATAAAAAAATCGACTGACCTATTTATCTTCAGTCGACTGTTATTTTGATAGGACCACACGTGGTGGTGTGCTGGAGGAGTACCTGCATTTCCCAGCCATCCCTGTGCTCATATATTACAAAATCATACCGAGTAGAATCTAATTTTGTTTGCCATGCAATGTTGTAGAGCTATCATATGTCTCCTGTCATTTATTTTTCAGCTACCTGCTATCTGCTACTTTTACAGTGCACTAGTTCTGCACACACTTCACCCATACTCTCACTATTGTTTTTTTATGCATGGGTATTTCAGACTCTGCCAACCGGTTGATAGAAGCACGAAATAAAAGAGAGAAGCAGCTCCAGCTTTCTTCGGGCTTAGGCAAGACACGTTTCAGCGTTATAAAGGATGCAGTGTCAGCAGATGGAGATGGTAAACGTAGCTCTGGAGTTGATGATCTCGCTCGCCATGAACCACCATCCCAGGTGCTTGCTTTAACTTTGCGGTGTCATATGTGGTTGCATGTTCCATATGGTGTCTAGCTTGTATTCGAAAGGCCGAAGTCGGTCTTTATTAAGATAAGGAAAGATATTTTTTACATGAACCACCATCCCGGGAGCACCAGAAGACAAATAGCTAGTCAGGGCTCTGGCCGGGCCAGTGACAAGCCCAGCACAGACAGGCATCACCTGGAAGCTAACTAAAAAGCCACGATGGTGGCTAAGCAGCCCGCCTCCCACCAGGCTCTCGGGTCCTCGATGATCATGCTCACCACTCCAGCCAGATGTCTAGCTTGTATTGCTTCCATCTTGGTTAAATTGCATCTGCTTAGCTTACACATTATACCTTTGAATATGACATGCCTTCCTGTTTTTGGTACATACTAGTACATCTGTCTATTAACCATGTTCTTACATCAAACTAATGTTCTTGTGTATCCCTCATCAATCACTTATGATGAGACAGTCAAGCCCGTGGATTACTATGAGAAAAGATGCTCTTTTAAAGAATGCAGTGTCAGCCTCCCCACATGATTCTCAAGAAACAGCAAGGCTAGATGAAGATAGTGAACGTAGCTCTGTAGTTGATGACCGCATTTCCCCTACACCAGCATCGCAGTTGCTTGCTCTAACTTGGCAGCGTGATATGTGGTTGCATGTTGCATATGGTGTCTAGATTGTAATTCTTTCAATCTGGTTAAATTGCATGTGCTATTCTGCTTAGTTTATACATTATACCTGTTAATGTGACATGCCTTCCTATTTTTAGTACATAGTACATCTATCTATTAAGCATGTCCTTACATAAATCAATTTGACGAGACACCTTTAGTATAAGCAGTGTGATATTTGTTGCATCTTTCATATGATTTATAGCATGCGCTGCTTCTAATTTGTTGAAACGCCATTTATGATGGGACGCTTTTAAGTTGGCAGAGTCATATTGGTTGCATCTTTCATGTGGTGTCTAGCTTGCATTGCTTCTTATTTGTTGAAATGGCTTCTGCTTAGTTTACAGAAATAGTTGTGAATATTCCATGCCATCCTGTTTTTCGTACATATTCCATCCTGGTATCATGTGTTTGCCTTACATCAAAGTAGTGATTGTCAGTATCATGCATGAATGAGTTCTGAAGAGTGAATTTTATTGCCTTTTCTTGTTGGTTTTACATGACAATTCAAAATCAATAAAGCGGATGGAAATTAGCAAGGCAGTGGATAAAGGTGCTCCTTCCAAACGGAGGGCCTCTACAGATTCTACTTCCCCACCCCCCCCCCCCCCCCCCCCCCAAGAAGATTTGCAAGACAACACATGCATAGACACTCAACGTAGCTGTGTTGATCATGAGCACTTCTCCCCTAGTGCACCATCACAGGTGCTCCCTCTAACTTGGCGTTGTTATATGTGGTTGCATGTTATGTATGATGTCTAGCTTGTATTGCTTCTAATTTTGTTTAATTCCATCTGCTTACTTTACACATTATACTTGTGAATAAGACATGTTCCTGTTTCTAGAACATACAATATCTGTCTATCACACCATGTTCTTACATCATAGTACTACTGTTGTGTAACCTGCAACAATCACTTATCATAAGATACGTTTGACTTGGGAGTGTGATATAGGTTACATCTCTCATTCTTTTCTAGCTTTTACTACTAATTTGTTGAAATGGCACTTATGACGAGACAGTTTTAACTTGGTAGAGTGATATTCGTTGCATCTTTCATATGGTGTCTAGCTTTCATTGCTTCTAATTTGTTGAAATGCCTTCTGCTTAGTTTACACATCATAGCTGTGAATATGCAATGCTGTCCTTTTTTCTTACACATTCAATCATCCTATCATGCGGTCGCCTTACATTAAAGTAGTGCTCGTCAGCATCCTGCATCAATGAGTTCTAAAAAGCAAATTTTCATTCATTTTTCTTGTGGGTTTGACTTGACAAGGCAATACAATTAAGTAATAGGAAGGAAAAAAATAAGGCAGGGACTGATGGCGGTCTTCCGGCGAAACCGGCATCCCAGGTGCTTTCTCTAGCTTGGCAGTGTGATATTGTCTTGAATGTTGCATACGGTGTCTAGCTTGTATTGCTTGTAATTTGATTAAATCTGCTTAGTTTACACAAATAGTTGTGAATATGCCATGTCGTCCTGTTTTTTGTACATATTCCATCCTCGTATCATGTGTTTGCCTTACATCAAGGTAGTGATTGTCAGTATCATGCATGAATGAGTTCTGAAGAGTGAATATTATTGCTTTTTCTTGTCGGTTTTACTTGACAATGCAAAATCAATAAAGCAGAAGGAAATTAGCAAGGCAGTGGATAAAGGTGCTTCTTCCAAACAGAGGGCCTCTACAGATTCTACTCTGCCATCCCCCCAACAAGATTTGGAAGACAACACATGCATAGACACTCAACGTAGCTGTGTTGATGATGAGCACGTCCCCCCTTGTCCACCATCACAGGTGCTCCCTCTAACATGGCACTGTTATATGTGGTTGCATGTTATGTATGATGTCTAGCTTGTATAGCTTCTAATTTTGTTGAATTCCATCTACTTACTTTACACGTTATTACACATTACACTTGTGAATAAGACACGTGTTCCTGTTTCTAGAACATACAATATGTGTCTATCACACCATGTTCTTACATCAAAGTACTACTGTTGTGTAACATGCAACAATCACTTTTCACAAGACACATTTAACTTGGGAGTCTGATATAGTTTACATCTCGCATTATTTTCTAGCTTGTACTACTAATTTGTTGAAATGGAACTAATGACGAGACAATTTTAACTTGGTAGAGTGATATTCGTTGCATCTTACATATGGTGTCTAGCTTTCATTGCTTCTAATTTATTGAAATGCCTTCTGCTTAGTTTACACATCATAAGCTGTGAATATGCAATGTTGTGATTATGCAATGGCACTAATGACGAGAGGCCTTTAACTTGGTAGTGTGATGTTGTTTGCATCTTGCATATGATTTATTTCTTGTACTGCTTCACATTTGTTTAAACGCCAGTTATGACGAGACACTGTTAACTTGGCAGAGCGATATTTGTAGCATCTTTCATATGGTGTCTACCTTCCATTGCATTGATTCTAATTTATTGAAATGCCTTCTGCTTAGTTTACACATCATAGTTCTGATAATCTCATGCCGTCCTGTTTTTTGTACATATTACATCCTCCTATCATGTGGTTGTCTAACATCAAAGTTCAGTTCATCTGTATCACGCATCAATTTGTTCTGAAGAACTAAATTTTTATTCCTTTTTCTTGTCGGCTTGACTTAACATGGCACAGAGAAAGAGGAAGGAACACAGAAGGACAGGGGATGGTGTTAGTACTGAGGACACACCGAAACGGAAGCGGAAGAATTATGCAGATTCTGCTGGTACTGATGATGCAATAGAAGGTCAAAGTCCACCGGAAAATGGTACAAACGCGGTATCCCGTGCTACACGAGCTGCAAAACAAGCCAAACAGAAACTAATAGCTGCCACCAAACAAGCAGCGACAGCCCTAGTTGTTGCAACACCTTCCACAGTACCACCAGCTGCTCGAGTTACTCGTTTGTCAACTCAGCTAGCAGCACGTTCCCAAGCTCCCATGCCACCTGACACTACTTCCGAAGCACTCTTGACACAAGACGAGTTGGCAAGATCAGATGAACCTTGTGAGCTTCAAGAACAAGAAGGTAGTTGCTGGAGTCAAGTTACAGTTGCATGCTTCTTTATATGTAGTCTCACAGTTTGATGTACACTAACACTTCCTATGTTCGTTGTTGGACTAGCACCTAGGCGCAAGAGGAAACAAACATCAGGGATAATGCTCGATAGGTTAACTAAATCTAGAGGAGGAAGAATGGAGATCCATTTTGAGGCAGATTTAAAAAGGCCACGTGATGCTGCAGAGTCAGCTAAGTTAGTATCAGAGGCAGCGGTTGCCATTAGGTGTCATGCACGTATCCTCCCAACATGGATTCAGTACAGGAATGACAAAGATGAAACCCAGTTCAACACCTTCCTCGACCATTTATCTGTAAGTATGGTTATTTATGGAAACTAGTAATATCGTCTTGCTCTGTCCCATACTTTCTAGGTTGCTGATAATGAGACTCCCATAATTTTCAATAGACGAGGTTGAAGTTGGATAGCCAAGATGATGCAACCAGACAAGCTTGCACCCATGTTTTCAAGTCTGCTCTACGACAATATCGGTATAACTTGAGGAAAATTCACTTTGAAGACAAGGCTAACAGTGAACTTGCCCAAACATCTCCAGTGGAAAATATATCGGATGAAGACTGGAGAGGCCTCGTTAAACACTGGTCTCATCCAAAGTATCAAGTACGTTATATATATGTGATCAGATCACATGTTGAACTCCTATTTACGCATGTGCCTCACAAATCTATCTTCTTGTAGGTGAACTGTTAAAAGAACAAGGCCAACCGTACGAAAGTGAAATTCCAACAGACGACAGGATCTCGTAGCTATATTGCACACTGCGAGGCTCTTGTAATTAGCTGTTGTTTCACTCTTTTCGCTGCGCCATATTATCAGATCTATATTGACTTGTTCCAAATGCAGAGGAAAGCCCGCAAGGACCAAAAAGTACCTAAACCAAATGCTGTGGAAATCTTCAAGGACTGTCACACCAGCAAGACGAAGGGCATGACTACACCATTCAAAGCCGCTGTCGTAATTCCTTAATCCTCATGCCTTTTAACTACTACTTACTCTGACTTGTGCATTGAACTGCATGGTTTGCAGCCAATGTCTATTACTCTTTTCAACTTTATACACAATTGTCTTAGTGTATCATTGCACCTTACAAGGTTTAAAAGAGAGGAGTGATGTTCCTTTGATCTTGATCTGTAATCTAGTTCCGTGCTGGACTTGCCCACACAACGTTACAATTGCCAGTTTGTCTGTTCTCAGTTGTTTTGTGATATGAATGATGTCATACTATGCTTACCGTATTATAAACTTTGTCTCTTTATCCTTAGTTGTCAATACAATGTGAAGAAATAGACAATACATTAGCCATGGTACATGGTCATATGTTTGGAACCAGGTTTTATTATGTACTTTACAGTAAAATACAACTAATATTTTACACAGGTTCACCAGAATAAGTTCTGTATATAGACCAAAGCTATTTTGTTTGGTTTTGCTACCTCCTTAATATCTTCTGTTCTGGTACTACTAATGTAAAAACTCAACTTTTCAGCAAGCTATGGAAAAAATGGTGGAACCGCCACCTTCTGAAGGTGACGAGGCAACTATAACCGCAATGTCACCTCTTGCTGCAGTGGGTCAGTACCTGTCCACTAACAGTGCCAAAAGCACGTTCCTGCGTAATACTGGGTTGGTTGTTAAGGCAATCTCATCCAAACTGCCTCATGATCAAGATATGCAAGCTCAAAACAATGTTATATCTGTGCTCCAGACACAAGTCCATTCCCTAACAGAGACCCTTTGTGAAACAAGGACAGCAATTGTTTGATGTCGTCAAGATATGCATGGTTTTGAAACCAGACTATCAGACATTTGATATGTTGTTCTGGAGCCTAGGAGAAATGAAGGCGAAGGTTATGGTGCTCCATCGGACAGTACAACATGAAAACGTAACAATCAGGTCAAATGAACTGAGCTTCTGAACTTCTGGTGGTGCATTTATCTGCTGGACTGTTAAGTTTTATGCCAACCTTCCTTTTGTTTTATGGTTGTAATTTGTTTTGTTGCGATACAAAATTTGTTCTTAACGTGTAGCCACCGGCTGAAGAAAACAGCAAGCCATTTTTGTATAGTGTAGGGTGTTCCCTACATTTGCACTGGTGGCGAACTTTGATGCCCAGTGGATGTAATCTGTGCAATCGCCTTAATAGCCTAGCGTTAGTTTCTAGCTTATTTATTTCCTAGTCTTCTTTTTCCTTGGTTTGCTAGTGGCCGCAACAACCATGGGCCATATACGGACCGCGGTAACCTTGAGCCTGCTACAGTCCGTAGGATCCATGGGCCTCCTACGGGCCGTTGGATAAATGGGCCTCCAACGGGCCATAGAATCAGTGGGCCTCGGGGCGTCGGATAAATGGGCCCACATGGGCCGTAAACGGGCGTAATTGGTATCGGGCCAGCACGGTAATGGCCTGTTAACAGGCCGGAAGACAGCAAAGGCTTAATTCTGTCACAGGCCTAACGGGTCATTAATGGACCAGAATATAGGACGGGCTGGAAACGGCGCAACGGGTTAACAGGCCAAAAACGGGCCGATTCTAACCACGGGCCAAATTTGGCCCATTAGGGGAACAGGCCAATAACGGGCCGGAAGTAATCGAGGGCCGGAAAGGAGCCCAAGAACGTATGGGCCGTCAGTAGGCCGAAAGCTAACACGGGCTGGAAACGGCCCATGTGAATCATGGGCCGTTAATGGGTACAAAGAAATTTACTATTCATTATGGGCCAGAGTCACCTTGGGCCACTAAAGGGCCTAAAGATACGAAATGCCTCATATGGGCCGAAAGACATCGTGGGCCATACATGGGCCAAAAGTGAAACGGGCTGGTGTTATATTCGACGGCCCACATGACGCTGTTGGGCCAATTTCGGGAAGGCCCTAACGGGCCGTGAGTTACCAGGCCGTAAAATGGGCTATATGCGATCAGACCGTTAACAAGCTTTTCATGGGCCGGCCCGCTAGCTTTTGACCAAGTCAAACGGGCTGGCCTTTGTAAGCTAAATGGGCCAGTGTTGGGCCGTCGCACGTGTCGACATATCATAGGCGCCTATGTGACCCAATGACGAGCTAACACGTGTTTCATTCGGCCAATGAGAATTTTACACGTGGAAAATCCCCATTGGTCCGGGCTGTTAACGGGTTATCGGATCCAAAACCGGGCCCGATAGCTTAACGGCGACCCGTTACGGTGGATGCCATGTGTCGGTTACCCTTGATGAAAGCACTTTCATGACGCATCATTTATCGTCATGGAAGTGAACACTTCCATGATGATAATTTTGCTATTGTCATGGAACACTTCTACGACAGCACATGTATGACTATCTTGATTCTGTCATAAAATCATCATGGATGTACATGCATGACAGAAAACGTGACCGTGACAAACACGTATCATCACGGAAGTGTATTTTTTTTGTAGTGATCCCGACCTCACAACCTTCCCTCTTTTCCTCTTCTTCATGATGCCTTTTGGGTTCTGCACATCCTGTGTCTCCTTGTTTTTTTGGCTTGCCGCTTTTCCCACAAACCAAGAGGACTCTGCTTACAATATCGTCTTTAATTGTTTTCCTGTATTCCAGCCTTATCCCAAACCCATGTCTGAGCGCATATTGCTTGTAGTGATCATAAGCTTCCTCATAAGTGTCAAACTTCATCGTTTCATCAGGAGGCTTCGGTGTGGAGTAGGCCTCGGTGTTTTTGTCTCCCTGATCAGCATTCACCCCTCCTATTTCTGGACTCGCTGGCTCACTGACTAACTGATCAAAGAAGCTTTCTCTCCCCCTATGCTGCTAGTAGTCGGTTCTTTGCTTGGCTCTCGAACCATTGGCTTGCTTCTAGATGTAGCACCTACAATGTTTTTGAAGATGTTAGTTTGTGTGGTAATTTTTGCACACCAAAATGTGTCGTAACTTGCACTCCATTGGACTGGTAAAGTTTTGCAGGCAGTAAGCTGTTTTGTAGTTGTAAACTGAAAGCATGGTAATTGTAATACAGATTGCATGATAATTTGTATGCAGTGAGTGTGGTAATTTTACCAATTTTCATGGTAACTTATGTGCATTAAGTTTGTTATTATTTATTTTTGCGAACTGATGCATGGTAAAGTAACTAGATTGTAGTAAATGTGGTAGTTGTAAACAACATAGTTGGTAATTGCAATTCAAGTTGGATGGTAACATGTCTGTGTATAAAAATGTGGTAGCATGGTAAATGTTTACCTTCGTCTGTTTTGTTGATGTTGGCAGAACCAAAGCTTGCCGTGTGTGCATCCTCACACTGTTGGTTTGTCCCCACATCACTCATCATGATATCCACATTACCCCCGTTGTCCTACGCCATTTTTGTGTTGCAGCACCTGCTAGCACATATAATCGCATCCATCAATTCCACACTTCCAAGCAATATTGATTATTTTTTCACAACAATTATTATTTTTTATTTTTTGCACCGATTACTTCATTTTTTATAACAGGTATCATTTTGGGAGTAACCAGCGTATGAGAGTATGACAACTATAGTATCTACAACCTCATTTCATCAACATCATTTCTTATCAATCAATTCTGATTGCAACAATGTAAATCAAAACATGGTATTCTTGTAGTGTTTTAGCACCTTGGTTCTGTGTGCATCCATGGGCTGATAAGTGTTGGTATAGATTTTTTTCTGGTAAATTCTTCTGAATTAGCATGATAACTTGTTCTGCCATGGGTTTGTTGTGTCCTGTCTGTTGTTCACATACACTAATGGTTCTTCAATAAAAAAGGATTTTTTTTACGGTGAATAAGCGTTAAAGGATGCTCTTTTTTCATTTTTTATTCTTGTTTTATACTGATTACTCAGTGCATACACTTTGGTAATCTGTATTGATTTGAAATGGTAACTCAATTATTAATGAGAAATTTCATACATCGAGGTCCTTCATACATGTAGTTTTAACATGCTTCGAAAAAGATAGCTTAATAGAATCATGATGGTCACCTATATGGATTATGATGGTAATCAATGACAAGGTATGAAAGAACTAATGTAGAATCTGTAGGCTAGGAAAATGGATCACTTTTACCAACCTTTTGGCTTTAAAAAGGGCAACTTAATACAATCTTGTTGGTAACCTGTCTGAATTTGAATGGTAACTCAATTATGATGGAGGAATTCCACACATGTAGGATTTGTAGGCTAGGAAAAGGGCTATCTTTTTCCGCATCTTTTTGGCTTTGTTCTTATCCCATGGATTTTTCGCCTTGATTTTCTTGGTATGAAATGAAAATGCAGCATGTGTATGGATGCTGAATCACTTACCTCCTTGATTTTTTGCCTGATTATGGCGAAATTCAGACGAACTGGGGTAATTGGTCCCGTAGCATGTGGGCACTGGTAGCTAATCCGCTCTTCCTCCTTTTGTTCTTTGCTCTCCTCATCATCTTTTTCATCCAATGAGCTCACAGTTTCATCAATTTCTTCTTCCATAGACTCCTGCAAAATATTAGTCTCTTCTTGGACAGCGGAGACATTCTCATTAAATACATCGATATGATAATTGCATTTATAATTCTCATAGCAATAATTAAGTATAGCAAAATTTTCAAGTCTGTAAACAGCATCATCATAATTCTCACACCTTTCAAACAAAGATTCAATTTCATAAGCACCCTTAAAAGCAACAAATTCTTCTATTCGTTCCACATCATAGTAATCATATCTACCATTAGCATAAGAAGCTAAGGTTTCATTATCGTTAAATTTGCATGAAAAGGGAAGGTGTGGAGACTTCATCCTAGAGCAACAAGTATAATCATATCTCTGGCATAAATTCCAAGCATACCAATGCAACATATCAATTTGATCCCATAACAATTTTCCTTTTTGAGTCAAGCGATAATCCCTAAAGTATTCACGTTGATCCAACATGTCTCCCATTATCAAGTTGAATGGGGTTTTCTCAGGATTATCAAAGTATTGCATAATATTTTTCACATAATGAGCATCGAGGGTTTTAGGAGGTTCCCCATCTCCATGAGTAGTAAGACTTTTTTTTTTTGGTATTTTGTGTTCCATATCCATAACTAAAGATAGAGAACAAGAGCACAAAATAAAAACTACTTAGTGATAAAGCAAACAAGCACACACGAGAATATTCACCCCACGCTATTGCTCCCCGGCAACGGCCCCAGAAAAAGGTCTTGATAACCCACAAGTATAGGGGATCGTTTGTAGCCTTCTTCGATAAATAAGAGTGTCAAACCCAACGAGGCGCTAAAGGTATAACAAATATTCCCTCAAGTTCTATCGACCACCAATACAACTCTACGCACACTTAACATTTGCTTTACCTAGAACACGAATAAAACTAGAAGTACTTTGTAGGTGTGGATAGGTTTGCGAGATAATAAATAATGTGAAAATAAAAGTTAGGTTCTGTTTAGATAAAGAAACAATTAAGTTTAGTAAAATGAGTGTGGATTAGTGGTGGTAGGATTTGCGGAACTATCCCTTAGCAATTGACTATGTTGCTAGACCGATAGCAAGTTTTTATGTGGGAGAGGACACTGCTAGCATGTCGTCCCTTACTTGGAATTATATGCACTTATGATTGGAACTATTAGCAAGCATCCGCAACTACTAACATTCATTAAGGTAAAACACCCAACCATAGCATTAAGATATATATTGGTCCCCCTTCAATCCCGTACGTATCAATTTCTATGTTTAGGCTGAAGCTGCTGTTACCCTTGCCCTCCGATGCATAGTCCTATCAACATACAACTAACCCTATGGTGCGATCCACACGCGCGCTCATATGATGAGCACCAAAGGACAACGACATAACCAGAAGCAAATTAAACCAACCATAGCAATTCACCAATTACTGATAGGACAACAGAAATCTACTCAGACATCATGGATGGCAACATATCATTGGATAATAGTATGAAGCATAAAGCACCATGTTCAAGTAGAGGGTACAACGGGTTGCGGGAGAGTGGACCATTGAATATAGATGGGGGAAGGTGATGGAGTTGTTGTTGAAGATGATGGAGTTGTTGGAGTAGATCGTTGTCACACGATGATTGCCCCGGTGGCATTCCGGCGCCACCGGGAGAGAGGGGGAGAGAGCCCCCCTCCTTCTTCTTCCTTGGCCTCCCCCCTAGATGGGAGGAGGGTTCCCCCTATGGTCCATGGCCTCCATGGCGGCGGAGGGGCGGGAGCCCCTCCGAGATTGGATATGTCTCTCTGTTCTCTTCTGTTTCACGTTCCTGTTTTCTGGCCCTTCACCGTTTCTTAAATTCCCGGAGATCCGTAACTCCGATTGCGCTGAAATTTTTACACGATTTTTTCCATGAATTATCTTTCCTGCGACCGAAGAAGGGCCCCAACCGATTTACGGTGAGGGCACAAGACACCTGGGCGCGCCAGGGGTTGCCCGGCGCGCCCTGGTGGGTTGTGAAGGCCGTGGGCCTCCGTTTACGTTGATTCCACCTCCCAAAAATCACAAATATTCCAAAATAATTCTCCATAAATTTTTATCGCGTTTGGACTTCGTTTGATATGGATATTTTTCGAAACAAAAAACATGCAACAAACAGGAACTGGCACTGGGTACTGGATCAATAGGTTAGTCCAATAAATCGTATAAAATGTTGCCAAAAATATGTGAAATTTGTATAATATTGGCATGAAACAATAAAAAATTATAGATACAATGGAGACGTATCAGGGGCACACAAATCCAGTGGCTTCCCATGGCCGCCGCCAAGCA
The DNA here is from genome assembly GCA_011799875.1 of Thinopyrum elongatum. Taxonomy (NCBI): domain Eukaryota; kingdom Viridiplantae; phylum Streptophyta; class Magnoliopsida; order Poales; family Poaceae; genus Thinopyrum; species Thinopyrum elongatum. The sequence goes on along the minus strand of CM022299.1, from coordinate 114,689,403 downwards.
AGCCCCGGCCCTAGCCCACTGGCCTTGGCCTAGGCGAGCTCGCACGATGCCACACTCATGGTCGTCGGCATCGATCTGAGCGGGATCCCGCCTCTGCCACCACGCCAAATCTGAGTGGGATTCACGCCACCACCATGTGCCCGACACACCCCGCGTAGCCGCCAAGCCGCCGTCACCACCGTGCCGCATTGGCCGATGGCCATGCCGGGTCGCCGCCACCACCCTGCGCCGCGTGTCGACGACCAGAAGCCAGAACCAAGAGTGTCTGATCGGAGTCAGCCACGTACGTGACCACCAAACCCTGCACGTGACCACCACAACCGTAGCCGGCCCATGGCAAGCCCAACGAGCTCGAACCAGCTGGAGACGCCTCCAACCCCCGCACTGCCAGATCTAGCAAGCAACTAGCCGAAGCCACAAACGCCATCTCCAGCATGCACCACTGCCACTGTGCAGCTCTCCATGACACGGTCGCGACCACTTAGCACTGCCGCCAGTCACCAACAAGGCGTCGTCGCGCCCCGCACCATGCCATGCTCCGGCATGGCCAGATTGGCCCACACCAAACTCAGCCATGCAAGAGGGAAAAGGAGCCCCGCCACCACCGACGCCGCACGGGCTTCGCTCGCTGACACGCCCCAAGGACGACAAGGAGAGAGGAGGAAGGATGGCCGGGGGCAGCGACGGCGCCTAGGGTTCCTCCCCAGCCGCCCGCGGGAGCGTCAGAGTGGGGAGAAACTTCCAAAATTTCCCATAGGGAGAAGCTATACCTACTTCTTGCCCTTTTGTGCAATCTCTTCTCAATTTCCAAGCGCAAGGCTTTGTAATACATGATGTACATTGTCTATGAGATGAATGAGAACCTGACGCTTGATGGCCCCTTTCTGTGCTAGAAAAAAAAGACTTAGCAACTAGGCCGTGATTTAATCAAAATCCCAACCATTGTACACCTATACATCCAACCAGAAATGAAAATCGAAACAAGATTTATAATTTATTTCTCGACACAGAATATCCAATATAGTACAGTCTCTGACCCTTATCAGAAGTTCAGAACATCGAAATAGTAGAGATCCAAAAATAAATAGTAGCATTAGGAGATCACCATTCACCAACACATCAGCGCTCAGCGGGCGTGTCACCTTGGTACACGAACCACCTGAGGGCTCGCATCAGATCGTCGGCCGCCTCGCCGAACGGCTGAAGGACAGAGAAGCCATGCTGATGTCCCTCGAACTTGACAAGCTCCATGTCTTTCCCCATGTCCTTGAGCCTCCCCGCGTAGCCCAGCATGCGGTCACGGAGCACGTCACCCAACGGCGCGAGGACGAGAGCCAGCGGGAGCTCCACCGGCGCGAGACTGGGGCTCTCCGGCCCAAATGGATTCGCCAACGGGTGGTCCCTGCTCGCCCCGACCGGAAGCGACATGTGCTAGAGCTGCTCGCACATCTCCACAGGCAGGGACATGTCCGTCAGCGGGTCGGCCTCCGACGCCATGCGCTCGGCGCCGCCGAAGAAGGCGGAGAGGAGTACGTACCCAACGATGCGCACCGGTCTGACCGCGAGGCACGCCGAGGCGACTTGGACGATGAGGTGGTGGGACAAGTTGGCGCCCACCAAGACGCCCGAGAGGAACATTCGGGCGAAGCAGGCCGACTCCGCGAGCCACGGGTCGGCGCCAGCGCCGAGCTCGGCCTGGCCGTGCAGCCAAGAGAGGAAAGTCGCGCCGTCGTCGATGGCCGCGGGGAGGCGGTGCCCTGGGCACCAGTGCAGAATTGGCCATTAGTCCCGGTTCGTAAGGGCATTTAGTCCCGGTTCATCAACCGGGACTAATAAATCAGGACTAAAGGCCCCCACCTTTTAGTCCTGATTGGCCACGACCCGGGACCAAAGGCCCACCATGTGGCATGAGCCCGCGCCGGGGGCTGGGGGACCTTTAGTCCCGGTTGGTGACACCAACCGGGACTAGAGGTTTAGGGGTTTAGGGTTTTAGGATTTAGGATTTATGGTTTATTTTTTCTTTTCATTTTGTGTTTTTTATTTAATTGTTTTTTATTTCAAACATATTTTACGCTACTGCAGTCGTCAAGTGCCACTGCTACTACATACTGTACACGTCATATATAATAGAATTTCTCTTACGACCAATCATATATCATAGAATTTCTCGTACGACCATGCATACACACACACACACACACATATATATATATATACAATTTGATACATACAATTTCTCCTACAATTTGCAGATCATTACATGAAAGCATTAGGTGTAATGGTATTCTCCTTCGGGATCTATGACCTGGTCAAGCAAAAATCCCGCAATTTTCTCTTAAAGTGCTCGTATGCGGTCCGTTGGTAGGAGCTTATCCCGCATCTCTTGCATCTTTATTAAAAAAAGGAGATCAATATGAATATATTAGTTGTGTGTATTATATTAGGTCATGATAAAAAAAATTGTGAATTGTGCTTACGTACGAAAAAATTTCTTCCACTTTTTCTCCTTTCTGTCATAAAGCGAATGTTCTCACAAACGTAGAATGCACATAAATTATTCCCCGATGCCTGCCTCATGCACTTTACGAGAATAAAATTCAATCAGATAATAATTAATCAAGCATGATAATGGTATGGAAACTAGAATTAAAGAGATGCGCGGACGTAGCTAGTACTACTTAATTACCTTGGGTCGCACCCATTTTAGCTCTTGTTTCCATGGGCCTTGAACCTGTTTGATGAACTTTTGTCAAACCCTGCCCGCCGGCAAAGAAAATGAATAAAGGAGTTATTAATTAGTTGATATCAGGAAATGAACTAAAGAGGCCGACATAGTGTGATAATGATTGAAATTACCTATTGAGCATCTCCTTCACGTTTGTGTATTCTTTAGGTTCTTTAAGTAGTGAGTCCAGTACTTGAACTTTTCCCTCGTCAACTTCAATTATTAGCAGGATCCAGTGGAAACTGCATGCGCACATGTTTGTATAATTAAGCGGGCATGTGCATAACTCATCAACTACACTTATTAACATCTAGTAAGAAAAAAGAATTTGTAGTACAAGACAGTAATACTCACCCGAAGTTGTAAGCAAGTTGTATTTCTGGTTGGGTATTTAGTTGCTTCAAAAACTCTAGCAAGCTTCTCTCTGTGTCTTTTTTGCTGATTAGCCACACACCTTCATTAACGGTATTTGGGTCAATGAACCCAATGCCATAGCGTCCATATTTTTCATTTCATAAATCTTCATTCTGCGTAATACCACAGAAAAGAATATAGTGAGGATAATGACAGGTAATGACGAGCACAGCTAGAGACTTAAATTACAGAAAGAAATCACTTACAGATAATAGCAACTGATGAGAGATTTGTTGAGTGCGTCTTGATTGAATAACTGAATCATTTCTTAAAACTCAACCCACAAATCTTTTTCATGTAAGTAATGCTCTGCCTTGACTTTCACCATGAGGGTCTCTCGCCCGTTCTTTATTTCTCTCAGGTACCAGTCATGCAATCTACGCATTTTCGTTGATAGAAGCGGGACCTCCTCAGGCCTGACCAGAGGTTGGTTGGGGACATATTTCCATGCTAGTTCCTCCTCTTCAAACCTGGGGAGAACCTCGATACCTAGGAGTTGTTCAACAGTGACACCGGCCTCTTTAGCCATCTGTCTAAGAGCGTCGGTTATTTCTGTCTTATCGGTGGTACTCACATGTGATTGTACAATCAGCGGGGGGATCGACTGCACTGCCTGTTCTTCCAGCTGGGGAACAGTTTTCCCGCTTTTATTACTACCTTCTTTGCTCGAGCTCGACTCCTTATCTTTTTGTGCATGATATGACTTCTTAATAGACCGCTCATAGTCTGAGTCCATCCACAGCCGGTTTATCCATATCCACAAAGTGTTGTAGTACTTCCTTTGGTATTTTCTCCTTTGGCGGCGGTGGCGGTTTCTTCGCAAAAAAGGCCTTCACTTCGGCATCCACTATGGCCTTGTTTTCCTCGTCACTCCTGTCGTAAGCCAACTTCTTTTTGGCAGGAGGAGAGGCTTTCTTGCTTGGTGCTCTCTTCTGCTTTGGAGAAGGCTAACGCGCCCGAGATCTATATGGCGGACTTGCGCTGATGGGCTCCATCTCGGGATGGGGCGGTGGAGTCGGCTGACGCGGTGGCAGACTAGCGCCACGCTCCGTCTCGGGGTGGGGCGGGTGGGGTCGGCTGACACGGTGGCAGACTAGCACCACGCTCCGTCTCGGGGTGGGGCGGTGGAGTCGGCTGACGCGGCGGACTTGGAGAAGGAGTCAGTGGCCTTGGAAAGACTATGCAATCCTTTCTCCATAGAATGATACAACATATGGCGTCTCCTAGTGTGTGCTTCTCCTCACCTCCAGGAATGTCAAGCTCTAACTCGTCATATCCCGACATCACTTCATCCACCCCGACACGAGCATAGCCAGCTGGAATCGAATTGACATGGAAGGTTGCTTTAGGGGGATTTGGTAAAGCATAGCCATCCACCACCTTCATGGATATGTTCTTCACTTTCATGTGTAGCTCACAAGGTGTCGAAACTTTGATATCATCCACGGGGTATCTAACTAGCAATGCATCATCGGCCGGGATGGAACCCACGCTGCTTTTCGGCATAGATGGGACGGTGCTATCCAATGCTGGATCTGCTTGCTGCAGCCGCTGAGACGCCCTTTCCTGGCTAAGAGAGTCGATCTGCTCCTGCTGCCGCATGAAAGCGCGTTCCAACTCCGCGTGCTTTGATTCTACCTGTTGAATGCGGTCTGCTTCCAGCTTCTTCTGCTCCTCCTCCTGCTTCTTCTTTCTCGCACGGCTTATGTAAGTGGGGTTCCAATCCGCAAACCCCTCAAACCACGGAACAAGGCCTTTGCCTCGTGTTCGTCCCGGATGTTCAGGATTCTGCAAGGCGTGCGTAAGCTCGTCGTTCTCTCTCTCGGGCTTGAACGCCCCCGTTCGAGCCTCTTCTATTGCAACAAGTAAAGCGTCGGAGGCTTCTTTAAGACTTGCCCGCTCCATAACCAGCCCTGTCTTTGGGTCCAACTTTCCCCCATGCGCATAAAACCAAGTCCTGCACCTGTCGGGCCAACTCAATGTAACTGGAGTGACCCCTGCAGCAATCATATGTTCCTCAGATTGATCCCACTTAGGCCGGCCGATCTGGTAGCCACCTGGCCCCAGAACATGGTGAAACTTTTTTTCGCAGCATTAATCTTGTTTTCCTCGACCGTTCCTGAGCTGCTTCCGATTACTTGAACTTCACAAAAGAGTCCCAGTGATCTCTTGCCTTCTCCAGTGTTCCCTTGAATTCTGTATTCTTCAACTAACGACCTTAGGTACACATCAATGTCGTTGCCGGGTTGCTTGGGGCCTTGGATGAGCACTGGCATCATAATGAACTTCCGCTTCATGCACAACCAAGGAGGAAGGTTATAGATACATAGAGTCACGGGCCAGGTGCTATGTTTGCTGCTCTTCTCCCCAAAAGGATTAATGCCATCTGCACTTAAACCAAACCATATGTTCCTTGCATCATCTGCAAAGTCCCCCAACTTTCTCTCGATTTTTCTCCACTGCGACCCGTCAGCGGGTACTCTCAACTTCCCATCTTTCTTACGGTCTTCTTTGTGCCATCGCATCAACTTGGCATGCTCTTTGTTTTGGAACAAACGTTTCAACCGTGGTATTATAGGAGCATACCACATCACCTTGGCAGGAATCCTCTTCCTGGGGCGCTCGCCCTCAACATCACCAGGGTCATCGCGGCTAATCTTATAGCGCAATGCACCGCATATCGGGCATGCATTCAAATTCTCGTACTCACCGCGGTAGAGGATGCAGTCATTAGGGCATGCATGTATCTTCTGCACCTCTAATACTAGAGGGCAGACAGCCTTCTTTGCTTCGTACGTACTGTCGGGCAATTCGTTGTCCTTTGGAAGCATCTTCTTCAACATTATCAGCAACTTTTCAAATCCCTTGTCAGATACACCATTCTCTACCTTCCATTGCAGCAATTCCAGTGTGGTACCCAGCTTTTTCTTGTCATCTTCGCAATTTGGGTACAACATTTTTTTGTGATCCTCTAACATGCGCTGCAACTTCAACTTCTCATTTTCACATGCGCAGTTCCTCTTTACATCAGCAATGGCCCGACCAAGATCATCAGCGGGCTCATCTGATGCCTCTTCTTCAGCTTCTTCCCCCATTGTAGTACCATCGTATTCAGGGAACCCATGGCCAGGATAGCTGTCATCATCCTCTTCTTCTTCTTCATTCTCTTCCATTAGAACCCCTCTTTCTCCGTACTTGGTCCAACAGTTATAGCCGGCCATGAAACCGGACGTAAACAGGTGGACGTGAATGGTTTTTGAGTTAGAGTAATTGTAATCATTCTTACAAACACCACATGGACAACACATAAAACCATCCGGCCGCTTGTTTGCCTCAGCCGCAAGCAGAAAAGTACGCACACCATCAATGAACTGGGGAGAGCGTCGGTCATCGTACATCCATTGCCGGCTCATCTTCATTACACAACACCGAAAAGACCAAATTAATACAAGTTCATACATAAAGTTCATACACACTTATTTTCATAAAACAACATACAAACTATCTAGCTAAAGCATTTAAATGCAGCAACAAATGCGATCAAGATCGCAACTAAGTTAACAATTGATCCAACATCATAGTGATACCAAGCCTCTTTATTAACGGCATATTTTCTAATCTTTCTAATCTTCAAGCGCATTGCATCCATCTTGATCTTGTGATTATCGACGACATCGGCAACATACAACTCCAGTTTCATCTTCTCTTCTTCAATTATTTTCAATTTTTCTTTCAAATACTCGTTTTCTTTTTTAACTAAATTTAACTTCTCGACAAGAGGGTCGGTTGTAATTTCCGGTTCACATACCTCCTTGATAAAAATATCTATGTCAACTTGATGGGCATAATTTTGTCATAAACACGAAATGCAACAAATAGTTATAAAAGAGAATGTATGTACCACATCTGAATCATAAACCGGACGAGGGCTGACGGGGACGAATATCAAAACCATGCCACTATATATTACAAATAACGATACAGGTAAGAAAATTATACAAGTAACTATCTAAATCATACCAACATGATTTTTTATATAAAAAGGATAAGAACAAGAGGCTCACCAAGGTGGTGCTGGCGATGGGACGGTGCGGACGATCGATGTAACACCCCTGTGTAATAGCCACTGTGATCAACTGCTAATATTGCCAAGTCATATCATTTGCAGAGACTAATCATAGTGGTTAACCAAAATAATTCAAACTCCATTCTGAAAATCAACTCAAATTCAAAAGTGCAAAATAAATTTTGCTCAAACACCTTTGGAAAAATGTTCACTAATTAGCAAATATTCCAGAAGCATTTATAAAAATATCACCAGTAGCATTTGGATTAATTAAATGACTCAAACAATTTGAAACAGCATCAAAACAGCATTATTAAATCCATTTAAAATCATTTCAAATTCAAATGAGATCCAAATCTGTCCAAACAAGTTTTCGGTGATGGGTAATATTGCATTGCATTATTTGGACCAAGTTCCACATTTTACAAAAGTGCATAAGAGCCCTAACTAATTCAAATCAGAAAAGAATAAGAGAAAATGTGTAACAGAAAATAGAAAAGTGAAAGCGAGGCACTGTGCACTGGGCCTTAGTGCACAGTGCCCCGACCAACGGCCCAGCTGGCCCAGCCCAGCGCGGTCGTTCCCCCTCCTCTCGCGCTGTCGCGCCGACACGGCGACGGCCGCCGCACGCGTTGCCCATCCGCCGTCGCCCGAGCCCCCTGGCTCAACCCTAGCCCCTCTTCAGCTCCTCCCCTCACTCGCCCCGCCTCCTTCCTCCTCAGATCCACCGCGGCAGAACACCACCACCGCCGTCCCCGCTCGTCTTCGCGGCCACCGCCGTTCTCGAGCCGCACCACCTCGTCCAGGTGCGTCGCCGTGCTCAACTCCGTCGACTACGCCGAGCAGAAGGAGCCAGGGAGCCCTGCAGCAAGTGGATCGAGCCGCGCCCGCACCTCTCTGCCTCCGGCGAGCTTCATCGTCTCCGGCGCTGTCTGCTGCTCCTAAGCCACCAAGGGCTTTTCATAGCCGCTCGGTGAGCTCCCAACCTTCCTCTCCATCGCTTTGCGCTGCCCATCATCGCCCGTAGCTAGCAGCCGTCGATGCCGTGAGCTCGCCGCCGCAGAGCACCTCGTTGCCGTGACCGCAGTCACTGTCGTGCTCGTCCGAGCCCAGCATCGAGCTCCTGGAGCTCGTGCGGGTCCTGTGAGCACGCGTGCACGTTCCCCCGTACCTCCTAGCACCGTTTCTGCTCGAGCTGAACTCCGGCCGCCGCAAGGATGGACGCCGCCGTCGATTTAGGTCACCTGCGGCGGAGCTTTGAGCACCATGCGATGCGCGCGAGCGCTATCTTTCTAACGCAAGTTATCGCGCGCGATTTGGTGAAGTGTGGAGCAAATCCGAGCCACTCCGGCGATCCTCCACCGCGAAAATGGTCGCTGGCGCATCTCCGGCGCCGGCCGCCGACGTGGCTCGATGGGGCCCCACCTCCCAGTCACTGCCAGTGGGCCCCCTGGCCCCAGTTGACCACGCTGACCGTGGTCAACGTGCTGACTGGGCGCGGCCCAGCCACTAACATGTGGGCCCCGCTAGTAATTAGCTTAAATAAAATGCTTTAATAATTAAAATCAATTAGTTAGTCTAAATGTCTCACTGACAGATGGGGCCCACTCCCTAATTAACCCTGCTAATTAAACTAATCCATTGTTAGTCTAAACAGAGACTGACATGTGGGTCCCACTGGACCCACATGTCAGGTTTGACCAGGTCAGCGTCACTATTGACCTGCTGATGTCAGCAACACATCATGCTGACATCATAATTCAATTCTGTTAATAAAAATAATTCCAGAAAATCATTTAAACTTCGAAAATTAATAACTTTTAAACCGTAGCTCAGATCAAAAAGTTAAAACATGAAAGTTGCTTAGAACGACGAGACGAGTCTAATCGTGCCGTATGTTTCCTTGTCGGAACCTCCTACGTAGGAGAACTCGTAACTCCGAGCTCGATTCCGGTAGATGAATAGTGCATACACACCAGTTAATAAATCCCAGATTAATTCTAAAAATAACTAAAATGGCTTAGAGGCATATTTAGGCAACCATGCACTGCATCATAGCATCGCACGCACTGTGTTGCATCTGATTGCATTATATTTACTTGTTTCCTCCCCCTCTTCTCTTTCGGTAGACCCCGACGTTGCCGTAGCTCCTGAGGCAGACGCCACTCCGGAGTACGACTATGTCCCCGACGACCCTGCCCTTGCCGTCGAGCAGACAGGCAAGCACCCCCATTTTGAGCATTCCAATATCGCCCACTCTCTTCTCTCTTATGCTTGCATTAGAAGTTACTGCTGCTACTGTTGTCCTATATCTGTTGCATAGCCTGTTTACTTGTAACCTGTTGTTGATACTTTCCTGCTATCCTAAACTGCTTAGTATAGGATGGGTAGAGCCTTATCAGAGACCCACTTGTCCCGACTGCCCCGCTGGACTCTCAGAAGACCCGAGCAACGGGATCGAAGATCAGACCCTGGCACCGCACGTCACTTCCCCTAAGATGCTCGACTCTGCTGGGTTACTATCGAGTGCCGAGGGTGATACCTCGTCAGCACTTCTGATGATAACCTTGTGGGTTAGTTATTCGGTCGTGGTAAGCGAGGGTGATTCCTCCTACACCACCCCCGATAACGACATCGTCGCGCAACCTCTCAAGGGGGTCTAGAATGAAGCAGGACATTGCTTGATACGTTGCTGAATGTGACGTATGTCGTCGCGTGAAAGCAGAACATCAGAAGCCTGCTGGGATTCTTCAACCACTCCCTATTCCTTTGTGGAAGTGGGATAAAGTGCAAATGGATTTCATTACGGGTCTTCCCAAGTCTCAGAAAGGTCACGACGCTATTCTTGTCGTTGTCGATCAACTTTCCAAGGCTGCTCATTTCCTACCTGTCAAGGAGACTATCACTGCTAGCCAGTTAGCAGAACTTTACATCTCCAGAATCGTTTCACTTCACGGTATTCCGAAGGAGATCAGTTCGGACCGTGGTGGTCTTTTCACGTCCAAGTTCTGGGAAAGTTTCCAAGAAGCTATGGGCACTCACATTACATGGAGTTCAGCTTATCATCCTCAGTCCCAAGGCCAAGTTGAGCGCGTTAATCAAGTGCTTGAAGACATGCTTCGAGCTTGTGTGATATCATTCGGTAAGAAGTGGGAAGAATCTCTTCCGTATGCCGAGTTCTCTTATAACAACAGTTATCAAGCCAGCTTGAAAATGGCCCCCTTCGAAGTGCTTTATGGACGTAAGTGTCGAACCCCTCTGAACTGGTCAGAAACTGGGGAACGACCTCTCGTTGGACCGGACATTATTCAACACACTGAAGAACAAGTCAGAATTGTCCGGGAGAATCTCAAAGCAGCTCAAGACCGCCAGAAGAGCAATTATGATCGCAAGCGATGGGGTCTGACTTATCAACCAGGTGATCAAGTTTATCTCCGTGTCACTCCGAAGAAAGGCATCCGTCATTTCGGAATCAAGGGCAAGTTAGCTCCTCGCTATATCGGTCCTTTCCACATCGTGGCTAGACGTGGACAGGTGGCTTATAAATTGGAGTTGCCGTCGCAATTCTCTCATATTCATGATGTCTTCCACATGTCGCAACTTCGTAAATGCTTCAAGGAATCTCCGCACCGTGCAGTGGATCACGAGATGCTTCAGTTGCAAGACGACTTGTCTTATAAGGAGCATCCGATCCGCATCCTTGATGAAGCTGAACGTCGAACTCGTCAGAAGACGACCAAGTTCCTGAAAGTGCAGTGGTCGAACCACACTGAAGATGAAGCCACTTGGGAACGCGAGGATCATCTTCGGGAAGAATATCCCGACCTCTTTCCTTCTACCTCCTAAATTCTCGGGACGAGAATTTCTTTTAGAGGAGGAGAACTTGTAACACCCCTGTGTAATAGCCACTGTGATCAACTGCTAATATTGCCAAGTCATATCATTTGCAGAGACTAATCATAGTGGTTAACCAAAATAATTCAAACTCCATTCTGAAAATCAACTCAAATTCAAAAGTGCAAAATAAATTTTGCTCAAACACCTTTGGAAAAATGTTCACTAATTAGCAAATATTCTAGAAGCATTTATAAAAATATCACCAGTAGCATTTGGATTAATTAAATGACTCAAACAATTTGAAACAGCATCAAAACAGCATTATTAAATCCATTTAAAATCATTTCAAATTCAAATGAGATCCAAATCTGTCCAAACAAGTTTTCGGTGATGGGTAATATTGCATTGCATTATTTGGACCAAGTTCCACATTTTACAAAAGTGCATAAGAGCCCTAACTAATTCAAATCAGAAAAGAATAAGAGAAAATGTGTAACAGAAAACAGAAAAGTGAAAGCGAGGCACTGTGCACTGGGCCTTAGTGCACAGTGACCCGACCAACGGCCCAGCTGGCCCAGCCCAGCGCGGTCGTTCCCCCTCCTCTCGCGCTGTCGCGCCGACACGGCGACAGCCGCCGCACGCGTCGCCCATCCGCCATCGCCCGCGCGCTGTTAAGACCCCGAGCCCCCTGGCTCAACCCTAGCCCCTCTTCAGCTCCTCCCCTCACTCGCCCCGCCTCCTTCCTCCTCAGATCCACCGCGGCAGAACGCCACCGCCGCCGTCCCCGCTCGTCTTCGCGGCCACCGCCGTTCTCGAGCCGCACCACCTCGTCCAGGCGCGTCGCCGTGCTCAACTCCGTCGACTACGCCGAGCAGAAGGAGCCAGGGAGCCCTGCAGCAAGCGGATCGAGCCGCGCCCGCATCTCTCTGCCTCCGGCGAGCTTCGTCGTCTCCGGTGCCGTCTGCTGCTCCTAAGCCACCAAGGGCTTTTCATAGCCGCTCGGTGAGCTCCCAACCTTCCTCTCCATCGCTTTGCGCTGCCTATCGTCGCCCGTAGCTAGCAGTCGTCGATGCCGTGAACTCACCGCCGCAGAGCACCTCGTCGCCGTGACCGCAGTCACTGTCGTGCTCGTCCGAGCCCAGCATCGAGCTCCTGGAGCTCGTGCGGGTCCTGTGAGCACGCGTGCACGTTCCCCCGTACCTCCTAGCACCGTTTCTGCCCGAGCCGAACTCCGGCCGCCGCAAGGATGGACGCCGCCGTCGATTTAGGTCACCTCCGGCGGAGCTTTGAGCACCACGCGATGCGCGCGAGCGCTAGCTTTCTAACGCAAGTTACCGCGTGCGATTTGGTGAAGTGTGGAGCAAATCCGAGCCACTCCAGCGATCCTCCACCGCGAAAACGGTCGCCGGCGCGTCTCCGGCACCGGCCGCCGACGTGGCTCGATGGGGCCCCACCTCCCAGGCACTGCCAGTGGGCCCCCTAGCCCCAGTTGACCATGCTGACCGTGGTCAACGTGCGGACTGGGCACGGCCCAGCCACTGACATGTGGGCCCCGCTAGTAATTAGCTTAAATAAAACGCTTTAATAATTAAAATCAATTAGTTAGTCTAAATGTCTCACTGATAGATGGGGCCCACTCCCTAATTAACCCTGCTAATTAAACTAATCCACTGTTAGTCTAAACAGAGATGGACCCACATGTCAGGTTTGACCAGGTCAGCGTCACTGTTGACCTGCTGATGTCAGCAACACGTTATGGTGACATCATAATTCAATTCTGTTAATAAAAATAATTCCAGAAAATCATTTAAACTTCGAAAATTAATAACTTTTAAACCGTAGCTCAGATCGAAAAAGTTAAAACATGAAAGTTGCTCAGAACGACAAGACAAGTGTGATCGTGCCGTCTGTTTCCTTGTCGGAACCTCCTACGTAGGAGAACTCGTAACTCTGAGCTCGATTCCGGTAGATGAATGGTGCACACACACCGGTTAATAAATCCCAGATTAATTCTAAAAATAACTAAAATGGCTTAGGGGCATATTTAGGCAACCCTGCACTGCATCATAGCATCGCACGCACTGTGTTGCATCTGATTGCATTATATTTACTTGTTTCCTCCCCCTCTTCTCTTTCGGTAGAACCCGACGTTGCCGTAGCTCCTGAGGCAGACGCCACTCCGGAGTACGACTACGTCCCCGACGACCCTGCCCTTGCCGTCGAGCAGACAGGCAAGCACCCCCATTTTGAGCATTCCGATATCGCCCACTCTCTTCTCTCTTATGCTTGCATTAGAAGTTACTGCTGCTACTGTTGTCCTATATCTGCTGCATAGCCTGTTTACTTGTAACCTGTTGTTGATACTTTCCTGCTATCCTAAACTGCTTAGTATAGGATGGGTAGAGCCTTATCAGAGACCCACTTGTCCCGACTGCCCCGCTGGACTCTCAGAAGACCCGAGCAACGGGATCGAAGATCAGACCCTGGCACCGCACGTCACTTCCCCTAAGATGCTCGACTCTGCTGGGTTACTATCGAGTGCCGAGGGTGATACCTCGCCAGCACTTCTGATGATAACCTTGTGGGTTAGTTATTCGGTCGTGGTAAGCGAGGGTGATTCCTCCTACACCACCCCCGATAACGACGTCGTCGTGCAACTTCTCAAGTGTGGACCTCGAGGGTGATTCCTCATTCGTTCACCTTGACGATAGCATCGAGCGGGAATTCCATCGAGGGTGATTCCTCAGGGTTCCCCCTTGGTGTCAGACACACGGAGACTTGGTTACTATGACTGAACACTGAACCATGGTAACATGTTACTAAAGACGGGTCGGCCCTAAGGGGTACCCGCGCGAGCATGGATGCGAAGTGATGTGGAGTCGGGTTGACCTGAGAGGTGCCCGCGAGATAACTACGAGGCGTGGCTGGGCATTCTTAGCCCTTGCCGCAAGTCCTCGAGATGGGGCGACGGGGTCACATCGATCGTAAGTCTCTGCTCGTTACCGCGTGCTCCTAATCCACTAACGGTTTGGATATTTGATCCGAGGGGCCTCTGGCCTGATAGCACTAACCATCACGTGGGTATAGTATGGGCGTTCTGCGTCGTATACTTCAGCCGAAACTTAATAGACGTCAGCAACTGAGCGGCACACGCTGGGTTGGACTGGGAACGCAACCGCGCTTGTATTAAGGGGTTGCTAGGTCTGCTCACCGGCGGTGTACGCAACGTGCAGGAGCGTCCGGGGCGATGGCCCAAGACCCCTGGGGGCATAGGTTAGTCCGGCGTGCTGACCTCTCTGTTAAGTATTTGGTCGGGTTGCGGCGTGTTGCTTAGCCGAGGCCGGACATGACCTAGAAAAGTGTGTTCGGCCGGAGTTAAGCGAGCGTGGTGGGTAAGTTGGTGCACCCCTGCAGGGAAGAAACTTCTATCGATAGCCTGTCCTACAGTAACGGACACTCGGAGTTGTATCCCGATCAGTACAACTAGAACATGACTTGAGATGAAATGGATAGTACAGCTCTGGGATTGCTTTCTCGCAGGGAGTCGAGGAAGAATCTCTGGCCGAGGTTGATGACATTACTACTATACTTTACATTATGTTTTTCTGCTCTCTTCCTATGCTGCAAGGCTGTTGAAGATGCTGAAGATGCTAGTCTTCGATAGGACTAGGCTTTCCCCCTCTATTCTGGCATTTCTGCAGCCCAGTCCACATATACAGCCCCCTTTGAAAATGTTGCATATGTAGTGTAGATCCTTGCTTGCTGAGTACTTCAGATGAGTACTCACGTTTGCTTTATTTTCCTTTTTCCCCCTTTATCCCTTTGTCGCATCTAGACGACGGAGCCCCGGAGCCAGTTGTCCCCATCGACGACCACTACTACTACCAGCCCGGAGACTACTACTACTACGAGGAGCCGACCGACGACCAGGAGCAGGATTCGGAGGGTCCAGGGCAGGAGGCACACGCCTTTCGATCGTAGAGTTTTTTTTTGCCCCGCCTCTGTGAAGGCTTATCTCTCTTTCTGTAATATATCTGTACCCAGATATCTATTGCTTGCGCTGACACTTGTATGCCATCGAGCTATGTATTCGAGCCCTCGAGGCCCTGGCTTGTAATATTAAGCTTGTATGACTTTGTTTATGTTTTAGAGTTGTGTTGTGATATCTTCAAGTGAGTCCTTAGGCTTAATCGTGTGCTTTTGCGTGTATGATTAGTGCACGATTAAGCCGGGGTCATCACAGGTTGGTATCAGAGCCGACTGCCTCTAGGAGTCCCCCTTTCCAACTCTTTGGCCGAAGTTGAGTCTAGTGGTCGAAAACTGTTTTACTAACTTGGCTGTGTGGCTTACGGGCCCACGTCGCCAACTGGGTGGTAATAGGTTCTTTTATTCCTCGATCTTACTCTGGGACTCTGACCTCTCTTCTATTCGGGTTTAAAAAATTACTAACACCGACAATTAGGATCTCGTAAATTCTATCCACCCGGAGAGCTGGATTCAGTGCGATTTCCCTGTCTTTGATCTGATTAGTCTGATAATCATTTTCCTTTCCATTGTTTTGTTTAACCTTTCAATTCGAGATCTTCTATATTTCTCATCATCAAATGACAATCCTGAATCTTCTCTATTTCAGATGGATCGTCTGTTTCCACCTCGCCCTATGACGCAGCTTGTGCTTCGCACCTGTGCTCAAGACATCCCTGGGTTTCCAGCTGTTCTGATCGCCCTCTTGATCAGGTTGGGATACCGCTGGTGCCCCGAGTACATGGTCTACGAGGTTTACCGTGAGTTCAACCAAGAATAGTACTATGCTGATGTTCGCATCTACGATCAGTAGGATGACTCAGACACTGAGCTACACCTTTTCCACGGTATCGGCGTGACGATTGAGATGGCAGTCCATGATGCCGCCTACTCTGCTGTCGCACGTCTTCGAGGACAATTCAGAGCTGACTTTGATGCCTCAGAGTATCGTTATATTCCATATGCCCCTGCTGGAGATGCTTCTGGATTCTACACAGCTGTATGTGCCCCTTACGAGCCTCGTCGCTACGATCAGCGAGTTCTGATTCATTGTACTCAGGATCTGGATAGCACTGTTCGCGCTCTTGCTGTCGAGTTGTTCGCCACTCGAGCACGACTCTACGAGGCTATGGCGCAATTGTTACCAGCTGTTCGTGCAGGGATACATCCGGAGCATATTCTTTACCCGAGCAGGACCAAGATGCCATCAGGGATCGATTGGCCTGCTGTGGGAGGTCACACGCCTGCACGTGGACCTCTTCTTACAGTTCGAGACCGGGTTCTGCATCAGAGTGCACATGGAGCGCAGGATCCTTCTGCGACGAACGTCCGTCGTCCGCACTTGCAGCTACCCCGCTTCAGTGGTTTTCTCCGACGTTGATGTAGCCTTTGCTATGTCTCGTTGTATACTTCCTTACCGCGTGCCTACGCGCCGCCTAGCTTGTCTAGCTTTTGAATTTGCGCCGTTATGCTGCCCGAATGTAACCGACGCTGTATGGATCTATATGACTTAATGACTACTATTAAGCATCTGATGTACTATTTACATTCCGTCACGTTACATCATGCATGACGCTTAACACTCGCATTGGCTTCTGCTAAACTACCCCTGTCGATTTAGCAGGATGGCTGACAACAATCCACCACAGCCGCCGCCGCCGCCTGACTATATGGCTGCGATGATGCAACAGTTCGAACTCAACCGCCAATTCATGACGGGGATTATGCAGCAATTCCCCCGTCCCAATGCCGACCAGCCGCTACCTTCCATCACCTTGCTAGAGTTTATGCGACTTAATCCGTCGTTCTTCCGCAACACAGTCAATCCACTAGATGCCGATGATTGGCTGCGTGACATCTCCCATGAGATGGAGTCTCCTGGTGTCACCCCGGTCAACTATGTCACCTTTGCGACATACCTTCTGAAGGGTCCCGCATCACAATGGTGGGCCACTCACCGATAGACCCTACCACCTGGTACCGTCGTTACCTGGGCAGAATTCAAGATTGCTTTCCGTGCCCGCTACATTCCCCAAGCTGTCATAGCACGGAAGAAGGCCGAATTCCGTAGTCTCGTTCAGGGCAATAAATCTGTGGAAGTTTATCAGTGCGAGTTTCTTGACTTGTCTCGCTACGCTGAAGAGGACGTTCCCACTGATAACCGAAGGCAGGAGAAATTCCGTGAAGGGCTGCACCATGACATTCAGTTAGCCCTGCTTGTTCAAGACTACCCTGATTTCGCCACCTTGGTGAATAAGGCTATCATGGTCGAGACTGGATTGAAGAAGCACAAGGAAGCTACCAGACGCACTCGTGAGACGGGCTCATCTTCGGGCTCGTCTTCCCAGAAGCGCCGAATCTGGATCCCTCAGAACATGTACCGTCCAGCAGCACCAGTGCACAGGCCTTCCTATGCTGCACCACGTCTGCCTCCTCCACCGCCGAGGTAGCCTCTGCAAGCTCCAGCACCTCGAGCTCCTGCACCACGTCCTGACAATGGACTATGCTTCAAGTGTGGCCAGCTAGGTCACCGTGCCAGAGATTGCTCTCAGAATCAGAATCAGTTGGCTCTTCCTTCTGCCGGCCGTGGTAATGGCCGTGGGAATTCTCAGCCTCGCTACAGCAATGCCAGACCTTCTTATGGTCGTGGGCAGGCCTTCCATGTCAACATGAATGAAGACCCCGAACAACCAGCAACTGTGATGGGTACACTTCTTGTTAATTCAGTTCCTGCAACTGTTTTATTTGATTCAGGAGCATCGCATTCATTCATGTCAGAACATTTTGCACTCTTGCATGACGTTAAGTGTGAAACACTACACCATCCGTTAGTTGTAAACACTCCCGCGGGTCGGTGCCAAGCCACCATATTCAGCCCCGAAGTCACTACTGTGATTGAAGAGAGAAAGTTTCAGGCCTTCCCCATAATTCTGAATAATTCCAACATTGACCTTATTCTGGGAATGGATTGGTTGAAGGCTCATTACGCCTCAATCAGTTGCGCCACTAATGTTGTACACTTCCTTCATCCATCAGATGAGTTAGTGAACTACCGAGCTCATATCACTCAGAACACCGAGGCTCAGATTTATGCCTTGAACGCGTTGAATGCTTCTCCGCTTGAGGGGATCGAGAACATCCCAGTTGTCTGTGACTTCCCGGATGTTTTCCCAGAAGAACTTCCAGGAATACCCCCTGCTAGAGCTGTCGAGTTCGTCATTGACTTGAAGCCTGGCACCACTCCTATTGCGAAGCGTCCTTACAAGATGCCACCGCACCACCTTATTGAGCTTAAGGAAGAAATTGATAAATCCTTAAGGAAGGGTTTCATTCGTCCTAGTTCCTCTGCCTGGGGAGCACCATCTCTTTTTGTCAAGAAGAAATATGGTACGAATAGGTTGGTCCAAGATTACCGTCCTATCACCAGGCAACCATTCAGAATAAATACCCGCTTCCCCGGATCAATGACTTATATGATCAACTTGCTGGATCATCGGTCTTTTCTAAACTCGACTTGAGGTTGGGTTATCACCAGATCCGTGTCCGTGAAGAGGATATTCCAAAGACTACATTCATTACTCGATATGGCTCCTATGAATACACCGTCATGTCATTTGGCCTCACGAATGCTCCAGCTACGTTCTCCTGTCTGATGAATTACATATTCATGGACTACCTCGACAAGTTTGTCGTGGTATATCTGGATGATATCCTAGTATATTCGAAGAATAAGGAAGAACATGCCGAACATCTTCGCCTTGTTCTGGAGAGGCTTCGAGAGCACAAGTTATATGCCAAGTACTCCAAATGTGAATTCTGGCTTTCTGAAGTGACCTACCTTGGAAATGTGATTTCCAAGGACGGTATTGCCGTTAACTCGGAGCGTGTTCAGGCTATCCTTGACTGGACTCCTCCCAAGAATGCCAAGCAAGTCCGAAGCTTCCTCGGTCTAGCCAGTTATTGCCGTCGATTCATCGAGAACTTCTCCAAGATCGCCAAGCCCCTGACTAATCTGCTCCACAAAGGCGTTAAGTTTGAGTGGACAAACAAATGTCAGGAAAGTTTCCAGACCCTCAAGGACAAGCTTACTTCTGCTCCAGTGCTTGCTCCTCCTGATTCTCGCAAGGACTTTGTCATATACTGCGACGCCTCTCGTCAGGGATTAAGCTGTGTCCTAATGCAAGAACGAAGAGTGGTTGCGTATGCTTCACGTCAATTGCGTCTGCATGAAGAAAATTATCCAGTGCATGATCTTGAACTTGCTGCAGTGATTTATGCATTGAAGTTATGGCGACATTACCTTCTTGGTAACCGGTGTGAGATTTATACCGATCACCAGAGTCTGAAATACTTGTTCACTCAACCGGATCTGAATCTCCGTCAGCAACGATGGTTAGAAACAATTACGGATTATGACTGTGGTATTTCATATACCCCAGGCAAGGCTAACGTGATGGCTGATGCCTTAAGCCACAAGTCATATTGTAACAACCTCATGGTTAGGCGAGCTCAACCTCATCTTTATGCGGAACTGACTCAGCTGAATCTGTGAATTGTTCCCCAAGGTTCTCTTAATAACCTTGTGGTACAACCAGACCTTCAAAAGGCTGTTAAGGAAGCGCAAGCCAAAGATGCTGAAATTGACTTGATGAAGAAAGAGCTTCACCTTGATAAGTACCGGGATTTCTCAGTTGCAGAAGATGGAGCATTATATTTCAGAGACGGCACCGTAGTACCTCGCTTCGAGCTTATGATTGACAAGGTCATGAAGGAGGCTCATGATACACCGCTGTCTATCCATCCGGGTAGCACCAAGATGTATCGCGATCTTCGACAGAGGTACTGGTGGTCTAGAATGAAGCAGGACATTGCTTGATACGTTGCTGAATGTGACGTATGTCGTCGCGTGAAAGCAGAACATCAGAAGCCTGCTGGGATTCTTCAACCACTCCCTATTCCTTTGTGGAAGTGGGATAAAGTGCAAATGGATTTCATTACGGGTCTTCCCAAGTCTCAGAAAGGTCACGACGCTATTCTTGTCGTCGTCGATCAACTTTCCAAGGCTGCTCATTTCCTACCTGTCAAGGAGACTATCACTGCTAGCCAGTTAGCAGAACTTTACATCTCCAGAATCGTTTCACTTCACGGTATTCCGAAGGAGATCAGTTCGGACCATGGTGGTCTTTTCATGTCCAAGTTCTGGGAAAGTTTCCAAGAAGCTATGGGCACTCACATTACATGGAGTTCAGCTTATCATCCTCAGTCCCAAGGCCAAGTTGAGCGCGTTAATCAAGTGCTTGAAGACATGCTTCGAGCTTGTGTGATATCATTCGGTAAGAAGTGGGAAGAATCTCTTCCGTATGCCGAGTTCTCTTATAACAACAGTTATCAAGCCAGCTTGAAAATGGCCCCCTTCGAAGTGCTTTATGGACGTAAGTGTCGAACCCCTCTGAACTGGTCAGAAACTGGGGAACGACCTCTCGTTGGACCGGACATTATTCAACACACTGAAGAACAAGTCAGAATTGTCCGGGAGAATCTCAAAGCAGCTCAAGACCGCCAGAAGAGCAATTATGATCGCAAGCGATGGGGTCTGACTTATCAACCAGGTGATCAAGTTTATCTCCGTGTCACTCCGAAGAAAGGCATCCGTCATTTCGGAATCAAGGGCAAGTTAGCTCCTCGCTATATCGGTCCTTTCCACATCGTGGCTAGACGTGGACAGGTGGCTTATAAATTGGAGTTGCCGTCGCAATTCTCTCATATTCATGATGTCTTCCACATGTCGCAACTTCGTAAATGCTTCAAGGAATCTCCGCACCGTGCAGTGGATCACGAGATGCTTCAGTTGCAAGACGACTTGTCTTATAAGGAGCATCCGATCCGCATCCTTGATGAAGCTGAACGTCGAACTCGTCAGAAGACGACCAAGTTCCTGAAAGTGCAGTGGTCGAACCACACTGAAGATGAAGCCACTTGGGAACGCGAGGATCATCTTCGGGAAGAATATCCCGACCTCTTTCCTTCTACCTCCTAAATTCTCGGGACGAGAATTTCTTTTAGAGGAGGAGAACTTGTAACACCCCTGTGTAATAGCCACTGTGATCAACTGCTAATATTGCCAAGTCATATCATTTGCAGAGACTAATCATAGTGGTTAACCAAAATAATTCAAACTCCATTCTGAAAATCAACTCAAATTCAAAAGTGCAAAATAAATTTTGCTCAAACACCTTTGGAAAAATGTTCACTAATTAGCAAATATTCTAGAAGCATTTATAAAAATATCACCAGTAGCATTTGGATTAATTAAATGACTCAAACAATTTGAAACAGCATCAAAACAGCATTATTAAATCCATTTAAAATCATTTCAAATTCAAATGAGATCCAAATCTGTCCAAACAAGTTTTCGGTGATGGGTAATATTGCATTGCATTATTTGGACCAAGTTCCACATTTTACAAAAGTGCATAAGAGCCCTAACTAATTCAAATCAGAAAAGAATAAGAGAAAATGTGTAACAGAAAACAGAAAAGTGAAAGCGAGGCACTGTGCACTGGGCCTTAGTGCACAGTGACCCGACCAACGGCCCAGCTGGCCCAGCCCAGCGCGGTCGTTCCCCCTCCTCTCGCGCTGTCGCGCCGACACGGCGACAGCCGCCGCACGCGTCGCCCATCCGCCATCGCCCGCGCGCTGTTAAGACCCCGAGCCCCCTGGCTCAACCCTAGCCCCTCTTCAGCTCCTCCCCTCACTCGCCCCGCCTCCTTCCTCCTTAGATCCACCGCGGCAGAACGCCACCGCCGCCGTCCCCGCTCGTCTTCGCGGCCACCGCCGTTCTCGAGCCGCACCACCTCGTCCAGGCGCGTCGCCGTGCTCAACTCCGTCGACTACGCCGAGCAGAAGGAGCCAGGGAGCCCTGCAGCAAGCGGATCGAGCCGCGCCCGCATCTCTCTGCCTCCGACGAGCTTCGTCGTCTCCGGTGCCGTCTGCTGCTCCTAAGCCACCAAGGGCTTTTCATAGCCGCTCGGTGAGCTCCCAACCTTCCTCTCCATCGCTTTGCGCTGCCCATCGTCGCCCGTAGCTAGCAGTCGTCGATGCCGTGAACTCACCGCCGCAGAGCACCTCGTCGCCGTGACCGCAGTCACTGTCGTGCTCGTCCGAGCCCAGCATCGAGCTCCTGGAGCTCGTGCGGGTCCTGTGAGCACGCGTGCACGTTCCCCCGTACCTCCTAGCACCGTTTCTGCCCGAGCCGAACTCCGGCCGCCGCAAGGATGGACGCCGCCGTCGATTTAGGTCACCTCCGGCGGAGCTTTGAGCACCACGCGATGCGCGCGAGCGCTAGCTTTCTAACGCAAGTTACCGCGTGCGATTTGGTGAAGTGTGGAGCAAATCCGAGCCACTCCAGCGATCCTCCACCGCGAAAACGGTCGCCGGCGCGTCTCCGGCACCGGCCGCCGACGTGGCTCGATGGGGCCCCACCTCCCAGGCACTGCCAGTGGGCCCCCTAGCCCCAGTTGACCATGCTGACCGTGGTCAACGTGCGGACTGGGCACGGCCCAGCCACTGACATGTGGGCCCCGCTAGTAATTAGCTTAAATAAAACGCTTTAATAATTAAAATCAATTAGTTAGTCTAAATGTCTCACTGATAGATGGGGCCCACTCCCTAATTAACCCTGCTAATTAAACTAATCCACTGTTAGTCTAAACAGAGATGGACCCACATGTCAGGTTTGACCAGGTCAGCGTCACTGTTGACCTGCTGATGTCAGCAACACGTTATGGTGACATCATAATTCAATTCTGTTAATAAAAATAATTCCAGAAAATCATTTAAACTTCGAAAATTAATAACTTTTAAACCGTAGCTCAGATCGAAAAAGTTAAAACATGAAAGTTGCTCAGAACGACAAGACAAGTGTGATCGTGCCGTCTGTTTCCTTGTCGGAACCTCCTACGTAGGAGAACTCGTAACTCTGAGCTCGATTCCGGTAGATGAATGGTGCACACACACCGGTTAATAAATCCCAGATTAATTCTAAAAATAACTAAAATGGCTTAGGGGCATATTTAGGCAACCCTGCACTGCATCATAGCATCGCACGCACTGTGTTGCATCTGATTGCATTATATTTACTTGTTTCCTCCCCCTCTTCTCTTTCGGTAGAACCCGACGTTGCCGTAGCTCCTGAGGCAGACGCCACTCCGGAGTACGACTACGTCCCCGACGACCCTGCCCTTGCCGTCGAGCAGACAGGCAAGCACCCCCATTTTGAGCATTCCGATATCGCCCACTCTCTTCTCTCTTATGCTTGCATTAGAAGTTACTGCTGCTACTGTTGTCCTATATCTGCTGCATAGCCTGTTTACTTGTAACCTGTTGTTGATACTTTCCTGCTATCCTAAACTGCTTAGTATAGGATGGGTAGAGCCTTATCAGAGACCCACTTGTCCCGACTGCCCCGCTGGACTCTCAGAAGACCCGAGCAACGGGATCGAAGATCAGACCCTGGCACCGCACGTCACTTCCCCTAAGATGCTCGACTCTGCTGGGTTACTATCGAGTGCCGAGGGTGATACCTCGCCAGCACTTCTGATGATAACCTTGTGGGTTAGTTATTCGGTCGTGGTAAGCGAGGGTGATTCCTCCTACACCACCCCCGATAACGACGTCGTCGTGCAACTTCTCAAGTGTGGACCTCGAGGGTGATTCCTCATTCGTTCACCTTGACGATAGCATCGAGCGGGAATTCCATCGAGGGTGATTCCTCAGGGTTCCCCCTTGGTGTCAGACACACGGAGACTTGGTTACTATGACTGAACACTGAACCATGGTAACATGTTACTAAAGACGGGTCAGCCCTAAGGGGTACCCGCGCGAGCATGGATGCGAAGTGATGTGGAGTCGGGTTGACCTGAGAGGTGCCCGCGAGATAACTACGAGGCGTGGCTGGGCATTCTTAGCCCTTGCCGCAAGTCCTCGAGATGGGGCGACGGGGTCACATCGATCGTAAGTCTCTGCTCGTTACCGCGTGCTCCTAATCCACTAACGGTTTGGATATTTGATCCGAGGGGCCTCTGGCCTGATAGCACTAACCAT
The DNA here is from genome assembly GCA_011799875.1 of Thinopyrum elongatum. Taxonomy (NCBI): domain Eukaryota; kingdom Viridiplantae; phylum Streptophyta; class Magnoliopsida; order Poales; family Poaceae; genus Thinopyrum; species Thinopyrum elongatum. The sequence goes on along the minus strand of CM022299.1, from coordinate 114,665,236 downwards.
CACGTGGGTATAGTATGGGCGTTCTGCGTCGTATACTTCAGCCGAAACTTAATAGACGTCAGCAACTGAGCGGCACACGCTGGGTTGGACTGGGAACGCAACCGCGCTTGTATTAAGGGGTTGCTAGGTCTGCTCACCGGCGGTGTACGCAACGTGCAGGAGCGTCCGGGGCGATGGCCCAAGACCCCTGGGGGCATAGGTTAGTCCGGCGTGCTGACCTCTCTGTTAAGTATTTGGTCGGGTTGCGGCGTGTTGCTTAGCCGAGGCCGGACATGACCCAGAAAAGTGTGTTCGGCCGGAGTTAAGCGAGCGTGGTGGGTAAGTTGGTGCACCCCTGCAGGGAAGAAACTTCTATCGATAGCCTGTCCTACGGTAACGGACACTCGGAGTTGTATCCCGATCAGTACAACTAGAACATGACTTGAGATGAAATGGATAGTACAGCTCTGGGATTGCTTTCTCGCAGGGAGTCGAGGAAGAATCTCTGGCCGAGGTTGATGACATTACTACTATACTTTACATTATGTTTTTCTGCTCTCTTCCTATGCTGCAAGGCTGTTGAAGATGCTGAAGATGCTAGTCTTCGATAGGACTAGGCTTTCCCCCTCTATTCTGGCATTTCTGCAGCCCAGTCCACATATACAGCCCCCTTTGAAAATGTTGCATATGTAGTGTAGATCCTTGCTTGCTGAGTACTTCAGATGAGTACTCACGTTTGCTTTATTTTCCTTTTTCCCCCTTTATCCCTTTGTCGCATCTAGACGACGGAGCCTCAGAGCCAGTTGTCCCCATCGACGACCACTACTACTACCAGCCCGGAGACTACTACTACTACGAGGAGCCGACCGACGACCAGGAGCAGGATTCGGAGGGTCCAGGGCAGGAGGCACACGCCTTTCGATCGTAGAGTTTTTTTTTGCCCCGCCTCTGTGAAGGCTTATCTCTCTTTCTGTAATATATCTGTACCCAGATATCTATTGCTTGCGCTGACACTTGTATGCCATCGAGCTATGTATTCGAGCCCTCGAGGCCCTGGCTTGTAATATTAAGCTTGTATGACTTTGTTTATGTTTTAGAGTTGTGTTGTGATATCTTCAAGTGAGTCCTTAGGCTTAATCGTGTGCTTTTGCGTGTATGATTAGTGCACGATTAAGCCGGGGTCATCACAGGTTGGTATCAGAGCCGACTGCCTCTAGGAGTCCCCCTTTCCAACTCTTTGGCCGAAGTTGAGTCTAGTGGTCGAAAACTGTTTTACTAACTTGGCTGTGTGGCTTACGGGCCCACGTCGCCAACTGGGTGGTAATAGGTTCTTTTATTCCTCGATCTTACTCTGGGACTCTGACCTCTCTTCTATTCGGGTTTAAAAAATTACTAACACCGACAATTAGGATCTCGTAAATTCTATCCACCCGGAGAGCTGGATTCAGTGCGATTTCCCTGTCTTTGATCTGATTAGTCTGATAATCATTTTCCTTTCCATTGTTTTGTTTAACCTTTCAATTCGAGATCTTCTATATTTCTCATCATCAAATGACAATCCTGAATCTTCTCTATTTCAGATGGATCGTCTGTTTCCACCTCGCCCTATGACGCAGCTTGTGCTTCGCACCTGTGCTCAAGACATCCCTGGGTTTCCAGCTGTTCTGATCGCCCTCTTGATCAGGTTGGGATACCGCTGGTGCCCCGAGTACATGGTCTACGAGGTTTACCGTGAGTTCAACCAGGAATAGTACTATGCTGATGTTCGCATCTACGATCAGTAGGATGACTCAGACACTGAGCTACACCTTTTCCACGGTATCGGCGTGACGATTGAGATGGCAGTCCATGATGCCGCCTACTCTGCTGTCGCACGTCTTCGAGGACAATTCAGAGCTGACTTTGATGCCTCAGAGTATCGTTATATTCCATATGCCCCTGCTGGAGATGCTTCTGGATTCTACACAGCTGTATGTGCCCCTTACGAGCCTCGTCGCTACGATCAGCGAGTTCTGATTAATTGTACTCAAGATCTGGATAGCACTGTTCGCGCTCTTGCTGTCGAGTTGTTCGCCACTCGAGCACGACTCTACGAGGCTATGGCGCAATTGTTACCAGCTGTTCGTGCAGGGATACATTCGGAGCATATTCTTTACCCGAGCAGGACCAAGATGCCATCAGGGATCGATTGGCCTGCTGTGGGAGGTCACACGCCTGCACGTGGACCTCTTCTTACAGTTCGAGACCGGGTTCTGCATCAGAGTGCACATGGAGCGCAGGATCCTTCTGCGACGAACGTCCGTCGTCCGCACTTGCAGCTACCCCGCTTCAGTGGTTTTCTCCGACGTTGATGTAGCCTTTGCTATGTCTCGTTGTATACTTCCTTACCGCGTGCCTACGCGCCGCCTAGCTTGTCTAGCTTTTGAATTTGCGCCGTTATGCTGCCCGAATGTAACCGACGCTGTATGGATCCGTATGACTTAATGACTACTATTAAGCATCTGATGTACTATTTACATTCCGTCACGTTACATCATGCATGACGCTTAACACTCGCATTGGCTTCTGCTAAACTACCCCTGTCGATTTAGCAGGATGGCTGACAATAATCCACCACAGCTGCCGCCGCCTGACTATATGGCTGCGATGATGCAACAGTTCGAACTCAACCGCCAATTCATGACGGGGATTATGCAGCAATTCCCCCGTCCCAATGCCGACCAGCCGCTACCTTCCATCACCTTGCTAGAGTTTATGCGACTTAATCCGTCGTTCTTCCGCAACACAGTCAATCCACTAGATGCCGATGATTGGCTGCGTGACATCTCCCATGAGATGGAGTCTCCTGGTGTCACCCCGGTCAACTATGTCACCTTTGCGACATACCTTCTGAAGGGTCCCGCATCACAATGGTGGGCCACTCACCGACAGACCCTACCACCTGGTACCGTCGTTACCTGGGCAGAATTCAAGATTGCTTTCCGTGCCCGCTACATTCCCCAAGCTGTCATAGCACGGAAGAAGGCCGAATTCCGTAGTCTCGTTCAGGGCAATAAATCTGTGGAAGTTTATCAGTGCGAGTTTCTTGACTTGTCTCGCTACGCTGAAGAGGACGTTCCCACTGATAACCGAAGGCAGGAGAAATTCCGTGAAGGGCTGCACCATGACATTCAGTTAGCCCTGCTTGTTCAAGACTACCCTGATTTCGCCACCTTGGTGAATAAGGCTATCATGGTCGAGACTGGATTGAAGAAGCACAAGGAAGCTACCAGACGCACTCGTGAGACGGGCTCATCTTCGGGCTCGTCTTCCCAGAAGCGCCGAATCTGGATCCCTCAGAACATGTACCGTCCAGCAGCACCAGTGCACAGGCCTTCCTATGCTGCACCACGTCTGCCTCCTCCACCGCCGAGGTAGCCTCTGCAAGCTCCAGCACCTCGAGCTCCTGCACCACGTCCTGACAATGGACTATGCTTCAAGTGTGGCCAGCTAGGTCACCGTGCCAGAGATTGCTCTCAGAATCAGAATCAGTTGGCTCTTCCTTCTGCCGGCCGTGGTAATGGCCGTGGGAATTCTCAGCCTCGCTACAGCAATGCCAGACCTTCTTATGGTCGTGGGCAGGCCTTCCATGTCAACATGAATGAAGACCCCGAACAACCAGCAACTGTGATGGGTACACTTCTTGTTAATTCAGTTCCTGCAACTGTTTTATTTGATTCAGGAGCATCGCATTCATTCATGTCAGAACATTTTGCACTCTTGCATGACGTTAAGTGTGAAACACTACACCATCCGTTAGTTGTAAACACTCCCGCGGGTCGGTGCCAAGCCACCATATTCAGCCCCGAAGTCACTACTGTGATTGAAGAGAGAAAGTTTCAGGCCTTCCCCATAATTCTGAATAATTCCAACATTGACCTTATTCTGGGAATGGATTGGTTGAAGGCTCATTATGCCTCAATCAGTTGCGCCACTAATGTTGTACACTTCCTTCATCCATCAGATGAGTTAGTGAACTACCGAGATCATATCACTCAGAACACCGAGGCTCAGATTTATGCCTTGAACGCGTTGAATGCTTCTCCGCTTGAGGGGATCGAGAACATCCCAGTTGTCTGTGACTTCCCGGATGTTTTCCCAGAAGAACTTCCAGGAATACCCCCTGCTAGAGCTGTCGAGTTCGTCATTGACTTGAAGCCTGGCACCACTCCTATTGCGAAGCGTCCTTACAAGATGCCACCGCACCACCTTATTGAGCTTAAGGAAGAAATTGATAAATCCTTAAGGAAGGGTTTCATTCGTCCTAGTTCCTCTGCCTGGGGAGCACCATCTCTTTTTGTCAAGAAGAAATATGGTACGAATAGGTTGGTCCAAGATTACCGTCCTATCACCAGGCAACCATTCAGAATAAATACCCGCTTCCCCGGATCAATGACTTATATGATCAACTTGCTGGATCATCGGTCTTTTCTAAACTCGACTTGAGGTTGGGTTATCACCAGATCCGTGTCCGTGAAGAGGATATTCCAAAGACTACATTCATTACTCGATATGGCTCCTATGAATACACCGTCATGTCATTTGGCCTCACGAATGCTCCAGCTACGTTCTCCTGTCTGATGAATTACATATTCATGGACTACCTCGACAAGTTTGTCGTGGTATATCTGGATGATATCCTAGTATATTCGAAGAATAAGGAAGAACATGCCGAACATCTTCGCCTTGTTCTGGAGAGGCTTCGAGAGCACAAGTTATATGCCAAGTACTCCAAATGTGAATTCTGGCTTTCTGAAGTGACCTACCTTGGAAATGTGATTTCCAAGGACGGTATTGCCGTTAACTCGGAGCGTGTTCAGGCTATCCTTGACTGGACTCCTCCCAAGAATGCCAAGCAAGTCCGAAGCTTCCTCGGTCTAGCCAGTTATTGCCGTCGATTCATCGAGAACTTCTCCAAGATCGCCAAGCCCCTGACTAATCTGCTCCACAAAGGCGTTAAGTTTGAGTGGACAAACAAATGTCAGGAAAGTTTCCAGACCCTCAAGGACAAGCTTACTTCTGCTCCAGTGCTTGCTCCTCCTGATTCTCGCAAGGACTTTGTCATATACTGCGACGCCTCTCGTCAGGGATTAAGCTGTGTCCTAATGCAAGAACGAAGAGTGGTTGCGTATGCTTCACGTCAATTGCGTCTGCATGAAGAAAATTATCCAGTGCATGATCTTGAACTTGCTGCAGTGATTTATGCATTGAAGTTATGGCGACATTACCTTCTTGGTAACCGGTGTGAGATTTATACCGATCACCAGAGTCTGAAATACTTGTTCACTCAACCGGATCTGAATCTCCGTCAGCAACGATGGTTAGAAACAATTACGGATTATGACTGTGGTATTTCATATACCCCAGGCAAGGCTAACGTGATGGCTGATGCCTTAAGCCACAAGTCATATTGTAACAACCTCATGGTTAGGCGAGCTCAACCTCATCTTTATGCGGAACTGACTCAGCTGAATCTGTGAATTGTTCCCCAAGGTTCTCTTAATAACCTTGTGGTACAACCAGACCTTCAAAAGGCTGTTAAGGAAGCGCAAGCCAAAGATGCTGAAATTGACTTGATGAAGAAAGAGCTTCACCTTGATAAGTACCGGGATTTCTCAGTTGCAGAAGATGGAGCATTATATTTCAGAGACGGCACCGTAGTACCTCGCTTCGAGCTTATGATTGACAAGGTCATGAAGGAGGCTCATGATACACCGCTGTCTATCCATCCGGGTAGCACCAAGATGTATCGCGATCTTCGACAGAGGTACTGGTGGTCTAGAATGAAGCAGGACATTGCTTGATACGTTGCTGAATGTGACGTATGTCGTCGCGTGAAAGCAGAACATCAGAAGCCTGCTGGGATTCTTCAACCACTCCCTATTCCTTTGTGGAAGTGGGATAAAGTGCAAATGGATTTCATTACGGGTCTTCCCAAGTCTCAGAAAGGTCACGACGCTATTCTTGTCGTCGTCGATCAACTTTCCAAGGCTGCTCATTTCCTACCTGTCAAGGAGACTATCACTGCTAGCCAGTTAGCAGAACTTTACATCTCCAGAATCGTTTCACTTCACGGTATTCCGAAGGAGATCAGTTCGGACCGTGGTGGTCTTTTCACGTCCAAGTTCTGGGAAAGTTTCCAAGAAGCTATGGGCACTCACATTACATGGAGTTCAGCTTATCATCCTCAGTCCCAAGGCCAAGTTGAGCGCGTTAATCAAGTGCTTGAAGACATGCTTCGAGCTTGTGTGATATCATTCGGTAAGAAGTGGGAAGAATCTCTTCCGTATGCCGAGTTCTCTTATAACAACAGTTATCAAGCCAGCTTGAAAATGGCCCCCTTCGAAGTGCTTTATGGACGTAAGTGTCGAACCCCTCTGAACTGGTCAGAAACTGGGGAACGACCTCTCGTTGGACTGGACATTATTCAACACACTGAAGAACAAGTCAGAATTGTCCGGGAGAATCTCAAAGCAGCTCAAGACCGCCAGAAGAGCAATTATGATCGCAAGCGATGGGGTCTGACTTATCAACCAGGTGATCAAGTTTATCTCCGTGTCACTCCGAAGAAAGGCATCCGTCATTTCGGAATCAAGGGCAAGTTAGCTCCTCGCTATATCGGTCCTTTCCACATCGTGGCTAGACGTGGACAGGTGGCTTATAAATTGGAGTTGCCGTCGCAATTCTCTCATATTCATGATGTCTTCCACATGTCGCAACTTCGTAAATGCTTCAAGGAATCTCCGCACCGTGCAGTGGATCACGAGATGCTTCAGTTGCAAGACGACTTGTCTTATAAGGAGCATCCGATCCGCATCCTTGATGAAGCTGAACGTCGAACTCGTCAGAAGACGACCAAGTTCCTGAAAGTGCAGTGGTCGAACCACACTGAAGATGAAGCCACTTGGGAACGCGAGGATCATCTTCGGGAAGAATATCCCGACCTCTTTCCTTCTACCTCCTAAATTCTCGGGACGAGAGTTTCTTTTAGAGGAGGAGAACTTGTAACACCCCTGTGTAATAGCCACTGTGATCAACTGCTAATATTGCCAAGTCATATCATTTGCAGAGACTAATCATAGTGGTTAACCAAAATAATTCAAACTCCATTCTGAAAATCAACTCAAATTCAAAAGTGCAAAATAAATTTTGCTCAAACACCTTTGGAAAAATGTTCACTAATTAGCAAATATTCTAGAAGCATTTATAAAAATATCACCAGTAGCATTTGGATTAATTAAATGACTCAAACAATTTGAAACAGCATCAAAACAGCATTATTAAATCCATTTAAAATCATTTCAAATTCAAATGAGATCCAAATCTGTCCAAACAAGTTTTCGGTGATGGGTAATATTGCATTGCATTATTTGGACCAAGTTCCACATTTTACAAAAGTGCATAAGAGCCCTAACTAATTCAAATCAGAAAAGAATAAGAGAAAATGTGTAACAGAAAACAGAAAAGTGAAAGCGAGGCACTGTGCACTGGGCCTTAGTGCACAGTGCCCCGACCAACGGCCCAGCTGGCCTAGCCCAGCGCGGTCGTTCCCCCTCCTCTCGCGCTGTCGCGCCGACACGGCGACGGCCGCCGCACGCGTCGCCCATCCGCCATCGCCCGCGCGCTGTTAAGACCCCGAGCCCCCTGGCTCAACCCTAGCCCCTCTTCAGCTCCTCCCCTCACTCGCCCCGCCTCCTTCCTCCTCAGATCCACCGCGGCAGAACGCCACCGCCGCCGTCCCCACTCGTCTTCGCGGCCACCGCCGTTCTCGAGCCGCACCACCTCGTCCAGGCGCGTCGCCGTGCTCAACTCCGTCGACTACGCCGAGCAGAAGGAGCCAGGGAGCCCTGCAGCAAGCGGATCGAGCCGCGCCCGCATCTCTCTGCCTCCGGCGAGCTTCGTCGTCTCCGGTGCCGTCTGCTGCTCCTAAGCCACCAAGGGCTTTTCATAGCCGCTCGGTGAGCTCCCAACCTTCCTCTCCATCGCTTTGCGCTGCCCATCGTCGCCCGTAGCTAGCAGTCGTCGATGCCGTGAACTCACCGCCGCAGAGCACCTCGTCGCCGTGACCGCAGTCACTGTCGTGCTCGTCCGAGCCCAGCATCGAGCTCCTGGAGCTCGTGCGGGTCCTGTGAGCACGCGTGCACGTTCCCCCGTACCTCCTAGCACCGTTTCTGCCCGAGCCGAACTCCGGCCACCGCAATGATGGACGCCGCCGTCGATTTAGGTCACCTCCGGCGGAGCTTTGAGCACCACGCGATGCGCGCGAGCGCTAGCTTTCTAACGCAAGTTACCGCGTGCGATTTGGTGAAGTGTGGAGCAAATCCGAGCCACTCCAGCGATCCTCCACCGCGAAAACGGTCGCCGGCGCGTCTCCGGCACCGGCCGCCGACGTGGCTCGATGGGGCCCCACCTCCCAGGCACTGCCAGTGGGCCCCCTAGCCCCAGTTGACCATGCTGACCGTGGTCAACGTGCTGACTGGGCACGGCCCAGCCACTGACATGTGGGCCCCGCTAGTAATTAGCTTAAATAAAACGCTTTAATAATTAAAATCAATTAGTTAGTCTAAATGTCTCACTGATAGATGGGGCCCACTCCCTAATTAACCCTGCTAATTAAACTAATCCACTGTTAGTCTAAACAGAGATGGACCCACATGTCAGGTTTGACCAGGTCAGCGTCACTGTTGACCTGCTGATGTCAGCAACACGTTATGGTGACATCATAATTCAATTCTGTTAATAAAAATAATTCCAGAAAATCATTTAAACTTCGAAAATTAATAACTTTTAAACCGTAGCTCAGATCGAAAAAGTTAAAACATGAAAGTTGCTCAGAACGACAAGACAAGTGTGATCGTGCCGTCTGTTTCCTTGTCGGAACCTCCTACGTAGGAGAACTCGTAACTCTGAGCTCGATTCCGGTAGATGAATGGTGCACACACACCGGTTAATAAATCCCAGATTAATTCTAAAAATAACTAAAATGGCTTAGGGGCATATTTAGGCAACCCTGCACTGCATCATAGCATCGCACGCACTGTGTTGCATCTGATTGCATTATATTTACTTGTTTCCTCCCCCTCTTCTCTTTCGGTAGAACCCGACGTTGCCGTAGCTCCTGAGGCAGACGCCACTCCGGAGTACGACTACGTCCCCGACGACCCTGCCCTTGCCGTCGAGCAGACAGGCAAGCACCCCCATTTTGAGCATTCCGATATCGCCCACTCTCTTCTCTCTTATGCTTGCATTAGAAGTTACTGCTGCTACTGTTGTCCTATATCTGCTGCATAGCCTGTTTACTTGTAACCTGTTGTTGATACTTTCCTGCTATCCTAAACTGCTTAGTATAGGATGGGTAGAGCCTTATCAGAGACCCACTTGTCCCGACTGCCCCGCTGGACTCTCAGAAGACCCGAGCAACGGGATCGAAGATCAGACCCTGGCACCGCACGTCACTTCCCCTAAGATGCTCGACTCTGCTGGGTTACTATCGAGTGCCGAGGGTGATACCTCGCCAGCACTTCTGATGATAACCTTGTGGGTTAGTTATTCGGTCGTGGTAAGCGAGGGTGATTCCTCCTACACCACCCCCGATAACGACGTCGTCGTGCAACTTCTCAAGTGTGGACCTCGAGGGTGATTCCTCATTCGTTCACCTTGACGATAGCATCGAGCGGGAATTCCATCGAGGGTGATTCCTCAGGGTTCCCCCTTGGTGTCAGACACACGGAGACTTGGTTACTATGACTGAACACTGAACCATGGTAACATGTTACTAAAGACGGGTCGGCCCTAAGGGGTACCCGCGCGAGCATGGATGCGAAGTGATGTGGAGTCGGGTTGACCTGAGAGGTGCCCGCGAGATAACTAGGAGGCGTGGCTGGGCATTCTTAGCCCTTGCCGCAAGTCCTCGAGATGGGGCGACGGGGTCACATCGATCGTAAGTCTCTGCTCGTTACCGCGTGCTCCTAATCCACTAACGGTTTGGATATTTGATCCGAGGGGCCTCTGGCCTGATAGCACTAACCATCACGTGGGTATAGTATGGGCGTTCTGCGTCGTATACTTCAGCCGAAACTTAATAGACGTCAGCAACTGAGCGGCACACGCTGGGTTGGACTGGGAACGCAACCGCGCTTGTATTAAGGGGTTGCTAGGTCTGCTCACCGGCGGTGTACGCAACGTGCAGGAGCGTCCGGGGCGATGGCCCAAGACCCCTGGGGGCATAGGTTAGTCCGGCGTGCTGACCTCTCTGTTAAGTATTTGGTCGGGTTGCGGCGTGTTGCTTAGCCGAGGCCGGACATGACCCAGAAAAGTGTGTTCGGCCGGAGTTAAGCGAGCGTGGTGGGTAAGTTGGTGCACCCCTGCAGGGAAGAAACTTCTATCGATAGCCTGTCCTACGGTAACGGACACTCGGAGTTGTATCCCGATCAGTACAACTAGAACATGACTTGAGATGAAATGGATAGTACAGCTCTGGGATTGCTTTCTCGCAGGGAGTCGAGGAAGAATCTCTGGCCGAGGTTGATGACATTACTACTATACTTTACATTATGTTTTTCTGCTCTCTTCCTATGCTGCAAGGCTGTTGAAGATGCTGAAGATGCTAGTCTTCGATAGGACTAGGCTTTCCCCCTCTATTCTGGCATTTCTGCAGCCCAGTCCACATATACAGCCCCCTTTGAAAATGTTGCATATGTAGTGTAGATCCTTGCTTGCTGAGTACTTCAGATGAGTACTCACGTTTGCTTTATTTTCCTTTTTCCCCCTTTATCCCTTTGTCGCATCTAGACGACGGAGCCCCGGAGCCAGTTGTCCCCATCGACGACCACTACTACTACCAGCCCGGAGACTACTACTACTACGAGGAGCCGACCGACGACCAGGAGCAGGATTCGGAGGGTCCAGGGCAGGAGGCACACGCCTTTCGATCGTAGAGTTTTTTTTTTGCCCCGCCTCTGTGAAGGCTTATCTCTCTTTCTGTAATATATCTGTACCCAGATATCTATTGCTTGCGCTGACACTTGTATGCCATCGAGCTATGTATTCGAGCCCTCGAGGCCCTGGCTTGTAATATTAAGCTTGTATGACTTTGTTTATGTTTTAGAGTTGTGTTGTGATATCTTCAAGTGAGTCCTTAGGCTTAATCGTGTGCTTTTGCGTGTATGATTAGTGCACGATTAAGCCGGGGTCATCACAGGTTGGTATCAGAGCCGACTGCCTCTAGGAGTCCCCCTTTCCAACTCTTTGGCCGAAGTTGAGTCTAGTGGTCGAAAACTGTTTTACTAACTTGGCTGTGTGGCTTACGGGCCCACGTCGCCAACTGGGTGGTAATAGGTTCTTTTATTCCTCGATCTTACTCTGGGACTCTGACCTCTCTTCTATTCGGGTTTAAAAAATTACTAACACCGACAATTAGGATCTCGTAAATTCTATCCACCCGGAGAGCTGGATTCAGTGCGATTTCCCTGTCTTTGATCTGATTAGTCTGATAATCATTTTCCTTTCCATTGTTTTGTTTAACCTTTCAATTCGAGATCTTCTATATTTCTCATCATCAAATGACAATCCTGAATCTTCTCTATTTCAGATGGATCGTCTGTTTCCACCTCGCCCTATGACGCAGCTTGTGCTTCGCACCTGTGCTCAAGACATCCCTGGGTTTCCAGCTGTTCTGATCGCCCTCTTGATCAGGTTGGGATACCGCTGGTGCCCCGAGTACATGGTCTACGAGGTTTACCGTGAGTTCAACCAGGAATAGTACTATGCTGATGTTCGCATCTACGATCAGTAGGATGACTCAGACACTGAGCTACACCTTTTCCACGGTATCGGCGTGACGATTGAGATGGCAGTCCATGATGCCGCCTACTCTGCTGTCGCACGTCTTCGAGGACAATTCAGAGCTGACTTTGATGCCTCAGAGTATCGTTATATTCCATATGCCCCTGCTGGAGATGCTTCTGGATTCTACACAGCTGTATGTGCCCCTTACGAGCCTCGTCGCTACGATCAGCGAGTTCTGATTCATTGTACTCAAGATCTGGATAGCACTGTTCGCGCTCTTGCTGTCGAGTTGTTCGCCACTCGAGCACGACTCTACGAGGCTATGGCGCAATTGTTACCAGCTGTTCGTGCAGGGATACATTCGGAGCATATTCTTTACCCGAGCAGGACCAAGATGCCATCAGGGATCGATTGGCCTGCTGTGGGAGGTCACACGCCTGCACGTGGACCTCTTCTTACAGTTCGAGACCGGGTTCTGCATCAGAGTGCACATGGAGCGCAGGATCCTTCTGCGACGAACGTCCGTCGTCCGCACTTGCAGCTACCCCGCTTCAGTGGTTTTCTCCGACGTTGATGTAGCCTTTGCTATGTCTCGTTGTATACTTCCTTACCGCGTGCCTACGCGCCGCCTAGCTTGTCTAGCTTTTGAATTTGCGCCGTTATGCTGCCCGAATGTAACCGACGCTGTATGGATCTGTATGACTTAATGACTACTATTAAGCATCTGATGTACTATTTACATTCCGTCACGTTACATCATGCATGACGCTTAACACTCGCATTGGCTTCTGCTAAACTACCCCTGTCGATTTAGCAGGTTGGCTGACAACAATCCACCACAGCCGCCGCCGCCTGACTATATGGCTGCGATGATGCAACAGTTCGAACTCAACCGCCAATTCATGACGGGGATTATGCAGCAATTCCCCCGTCCCAATGCCGACCAGCCGCTACCTTCCATCACCTTGCTAGAGTTTATGCGACTTAATCCGTCGTTCTTCCGCAACACAGTCAATCCACTAGATGCCGATGATTGGCTGCGTGACATCTCCCATGAGATGGAGTCTCCTGGTGTCACCCCGGTCAACTATGTCACCTTTGCGACATACCTTCTGAAGGGTCCCGCATCACAATGGTGGGCCACTCACCGACAGACCCTACCACCTGGTACCGTCGTTACCTGGGCAGAATTCAAGATTGCTTTCCGTGCCCGCTACATTCCCCAAGCTGTCATAGCACGGAAGAAGGCCGAATTCCGTAGTCTCGTTCAGGGCAATAAATCTGTGGAAGTTTATCAGTGCGAGTTTCTTGACTTGTCTCGCTACGCTGAAGAGGACGTTCCCACTGATAACCGAAGGCAGGAGAAATTCCGTGAAGGGCTGCACCATGACATTCAGTTAGCCCTGCTTGTTCAAGACTACCCTGATTTCGCCACCTTGGTGAATAAGGCTATCATGGTCGAGACTGGATTGAAGAAGCACAAGGAAGCTACCAGACGCACTCGTGAGACGGGCTCATCTTCGGGCTCGTCTTCCCAGAAGCGCCGAATCTGGATCCCTCAGAACATGTACCGTCCAGCAGCACCAGTGCACAGGCCTTCCTATGCTGCACCACGTCTGCCTCCTCCACCGCCGAGGTAGCCTCTGCAAGCTCCAGCACCTCGAGCTCCTGCACCACGTCCTGACAATGGACTATGCTTCAAGTGTGGCCAGCCAGGTCACCGTGCCAGAGATTGCTCTCAGAATCAGAATCAGTTGGCTCTTCCTTCTGCCGGCCGTGGTAATGGCCGTGGGAATTCTCAGCCTCGCTACAGCAATGCCAGACCTTCTTATGGTCGTGGGCAGGCCTTCCATGTCAACATGAATGAAGACCCCGAACAACCAGCAACTGTGATGGGTACACTTCTTGTTAATTCAGTTCCTGCAACTGTTTTATTTGATTCAGGAGCATCGCATTCATTCATGTCAGAACATTTTGCACTCTTGCATGACGTTAAGTGTGAAACACTACACCATCCGTTAGTTGTAAACACTCCCGCGGGTCGGTGCCAAGCCACCATATTCAGCCCCGAAGTCACTACTGTGATTGAAGAGAGAAAGTTTCAGGCCTTCCCCATAATTCTGAATAATTCCAACATTGACCTTATTCTGGGAATGGATTGGTTGAAGGCTCATTATGCCTCAATCAGTTGCGCCACTAATGTTGTACACTTCCTTCATCCATCAGATGAGTTAGTGAACTACCGAGATCATATCACTCAGAACACCGAGGCTCAGATTTATGCCTTGAACGCGTTGAATGCTTCTCCGCTTGAGGGGATCGAGAACATCCCAGTTGTCTGTGACTTCCCGGATGTTTTCCCAGAAGAACTTCCAGGAATACCCCCTGCTAGAGCTGTCGAGTTCGTCATTGACTTGAAGCCTGGCACCACTCCTATTGCGAAGCGTCCTTACAAGATGCCACCGCACCACCTTATTGAGCTTAAGGAAGAAATTGATAAATCCTTAAGGAAGGGTTTCATTCGTCCTAGTTCCTCTGCCTGGGGAGCACCATCTCTTTTTGTCAAGAAGAAATATGGTACGAATAGGTTGGTCCAAGATTACCGTCCTATCACCAGGCAACCATTCAGAATAAATACCCGCTTCCCCGGATCAATGACTTATATGATCAACTTGCTGGATCATCGGTCTTTTCTAAACTCGACTTGAGGTTGGGTTATCACCAGATCCGTGTCCGTGAAGAGGATATTCCAAAGACTGCATTCATTACTCGATATGGCTCCTATGAATACACCGTCATGTCATTTGGCCTCACGAATGCTCCAGCTACGTTCTCCTGTCTGATGAATTACATATTCATGGACTACCTCGACAAGTTTGTCGTGGTATATCTGGATGATATCCTAGTATATTCGAAGAATAAGGAAGAACATGCCGAACATCTTCGCCTTGTTCTGGAGAGGCTTCGAGAGCACAAGTTATATGCCAAGTACTCCAAATGTGAATTCTGGCTTTCTGAAGTGACCTACCTTGGAAATGTGATTTCCAAGGATGGTATTGCCGTTAACTCGGAGCGTGTTCAGGCTATCCTTGACTGGACTCCTCCGAAGAATGCCAAGCAAGTCCGAAGCTTCCTCGGTCTAGCCAGTTATTGCCGTCGATTCATCGAGAACTTCTCCAAGATCGCCAAGCCCCTGACTAATCTGCTCCACAAAGGCATTAAGTTTGAGTGGACAAACAAATGTCAGGAAAGTTTCCAGACCCTCAAGGACAAGCTTACTTCTGCTCCAGTGCTTGCTCCTCCTGATTCTCGCAAGGACTTTGTCATATACTGCGACGCCTCTCGTCAGGGATTAAGCTGTGTCCTAATGCAAGAACGAAGAGTGGTTGCGTATGCTTCACGTCAATTGCGTCTGCATGAAGAAAATTATCCAGTGCATGATCTTGAACTTGCTGCAGTGATTTATGCATTGAAGTTATGGCGACATTACCTTCTTGGTAACCGGTGTGAGATTTATACCGATCACCAGAGTCTGAAATACTTGTTCACTCAACCGGATCTGAATCTCCGTCAGCAACGATGGTTAGAAACAATTACGGATTATGACTGTGGTATTTCATATACCCCAGGCAAGGCTAACGTGATGGCTGATGCCTTAAGCCACAAGTCATATTGTAACAACCTCATGGTTAGGCGAGCTCAACCTCATCTTTATGCGGAACTGACTCAGCTGAATCTGTGAATTGTTCCCCAAGGTTCTCTTAATAACCTTGTGGTACAACCAGACCTTCAAAAGGCTGTTAAGGAAGCGCAAGCCAAAGATGCTGAAATTGACTTGATGAAGAAAGAGCTTCACCTTGATAAGTACCGGGATTTCTCAGTTGCAGAAGATGGAGCATTATATTTCAGAGACGGCACCGTAGTACCTCGCTTCGAGCTTATGATTGACAAGGTCATGAAGGAGGCTCATGATACACCGCTGTCTATCCATCCGGGTAGCACCAAGATGTATCGCGATCTTCGACAGAGGTACTGGTGGTCTAGAATGAAGCAGGACATTGCTTGATACGTTGCTGAATGTGACGTATGTCGTCGCGTGAAAGCAGAACATCAGAAGCCTGCTGGGATTCTTCAACCACTCCCTATTCCTTTGTGGAAGTGGGATAAAGTGCAAATGGATTTCATTACGGGTCTTCCCAAGTCTCAGAAAGGTCACGACGCTATTCTTGTCGTCGTCGATCAACTTTCCAAGGCTGCTCATTTCCTACCTGTCAAGGAGACTATCACTGCTAGCCAGTTAGCAGAACTTTACATCTCCAGAATCGTTTCACTTCACGGTATTCCGAAGGAGATCAGTTCGGACCATGGTGGTCTTTTCATGTCCAAGTTCTGGGAAAGTTTCCAAGAAGCTATGGGCACTCACATTACATGGAGTTCAGCTTATCATCCTCAGTCCCAAGGCCAAGTTGAGCGCGTTAATCAAGTGCTTGAAGACATGCTTCGAGCTTGTGTGATATCATTCGGTAAGAAGTGGGAAGAATCTCTTCCGTATGCCGAGTTCTCTTATAACAACAGTTATCAAGCCAGCTTGAAAATGGCCCCCTTCGAAGTGCTTTATGGACGTAAGTGTCGAACCCCTCTGAACTGGTCAGAAACTGGGGAACGACCTCTCGTTGGACCGGACATTATTCAACACACTGAAGAACAAGTCAGAATTGTCCGGGAGAATCTCAAAGCAGCTCAAGACCGCCAGAAGAGCAATTATGATCGCAAGCGATGGGGTCTGACTTATCAACCAGGTGATCAAGTTTATCTCCGTGTCACTCCGAAGAAAGGCATCCGTCATTTCGGAATCAAGGGCAAGTTAGCTCCTCGCTATATCGGTCCTTTCCACATCGTGGCTAGACGTGGACAGGTGGCTTATAAATTGGAGTTGCCGTCGCAATTCTCTCATATTCATGATGTCTTCCACATGTCGCAACTTCGTAAATGCTTCAAGGAATCTCCGCACCGTGCAGTGGATCACGAGATGCTTCAGTTGCAAGACGACTTGTCTTATAAGGAGCATCCGATCCGCATCCTTGATGAAGCTGAACGTCGAACTCGTCAGAAGACGACCAAGTTCCTGAAAGTGCAGTGGTCGAACCACACTGAAGATGAAGCCACTTGGGAACGCGAGGATCATCTTCGGGAAGAATATCCCGACCTCTTTCCTTCTACCTCCTAAATTCTCGGGACGAGAGTTTCTTTTAGAGGAGGAGAACTTGTAACACCCCTGTGTAATAGCCACTGTGATCAACTGCTAATATTGCCAAGTCATATCATTTGCAGAGACTAATCATAGTGGTTAACCAAAATAATTCAAACTCCATTCTGAAAATCAACTCAAATTCAAAAGTGCAAAATAAATTTTGCTCAAACACCTTTGGAAAAATGTTCACTAATTAGCAAATATTCTAGAAGCATTTATAAAAATATCACCAGTAGCATTTGGATTAATTAAATGACTCAAACAATTTGAAACAGCATCAAAACAGCATTATTAAATCCATTTAAAATCATTTCAAATTCAAATGAGATCCAAATCTGTCCAAACAAGTTTTCGGTGATGGGTAATATTGCATTGCATTATTTGGACCAAGTTCCACATTTTACAAAAGTGCATAAGAGCCCTAACTAATTCAAATCAGAAAAGAATAAGAGAAAATGTGTAACAGAAAACAGAAAAGTGAAAGCGAGGCACTGTGCACTGGGCCTTAGTGCACAGTGCCCCGACCAACGGCCCAGCTGGCCTA
The DNA here is from genome assembly GCA_011799875.1 of Thinopyrum elongatum. Classification (NCBI taxonomy): domain Eukaryota; kingdom Viridiplantae; phylum Streptophyta; class Magnoliopsida; order Poales; family Poaceae; genus Thinopyrum; species Thinopyrum elongatum. The sequence goes on along the minus strand of CM022299.1, from coordinate 114,647,636 downwards.
GCCCAGCGCGGTCGTTCCCCCTCCTCTCGCGCTGTCGCGCCGACACGGCGACGGCCGCCGCACGCGTCGCCCATCCGCCATCGCCCGCGCGCTGTTAAGACCCCGAGCCCCCTGGCTCAACCCTAGCCCCTCTTCAGCTCCTCCCCTCACTCGCCCCGCCTCCTTCCTCCTCAGATCCACCGCGGCAGAACGCCACCGCCGCCGTCCCCACTCGTCTTCGCGGCCACCGCCGTTCTCGAGCCGCACCACCTCGTCCAGGCGCGTCGCCGTGCTCAACTCCGTCGACTACGCCGAGCAGAAGGAGCCAGGGAGCCCTGCAGCAAGCGGATCGAGCCGCGCCCGCATCTCTCTGCCTCCGGCGAGCTTCGTCGTCTCCGGTGCCGTCTGCTGCTCCTAAGCCACCAAGGGCTTTTCATAGCCGCTCGGTGAGCTCCCAACCTTCCTCTCCATCGCTTTGCGCTGCCCATCGTCGCCCGTAGCTAGCAGTCGTCGATGCCGTGAACTCACCGCCGCAGAGCACCTCGTCGCCGTGACCGCAGTCACTGTCGTGCTCGTCCGAGCCCAGCATCGAGCTCCTGGAGCTCGTGCGGGTCCTGTGAGCACGCGTGCACGTTCCCCCGTACCTCCTAGCACCGTTTCTGCCCGAGCCGAACTCCGGCCACCGCAATGATGGACGCCGCCGTCGATTTAGGTCACCTCCGGCGGAGCTTTGAGCACCACGCGATGCGCGCGAGCGCTAGCTTTCTAACGCAAGTTACCGCGTGCGATTTGGTGAAGTGTGGAGCAAATCCGAGCCACTCCAGCGATCCTCCACCGCGAAAACGGTCGCCGGCGCGTCTCCGGCACCGGCCGCCGACGTGGCTCGATGGGGCCCCACCTCCCAGGCACTGCCAGTGGGCCCCCTAGCCCCAGTTGACCATGCTGACCGTGGTCAACGTGCTGACTGGGCACGGCCCAGCCACTGACATGTGGGCCCCGCTAGTAATTAGCTTAAATAAAACGCTTTAATAATTAAAATCAATTAGTTAGTCTAAATGTCTCACTGATAGATGGGGCCCACTCCCTAATTAACCCTGCTAATTAAACTAATCCACTGTTAGTCTAAACAGAGATGGACCCACATGTCAGGTTTGACCAGGTCAGCGTCACTGTTGACCTGCTGATGTCAGCAACACGTTATGGTGACATCATAATTCAATTCTGTTAATAAAAATAATTCCAGAAAATCATTTAAACTTCGAAAATTAATAACTTTTAAACCGTAGCTCAGATCGAAAAAGTTAAAACATGAAAGTTGCTCAGAACGACAAGACAAGTGTGATCGTGCCGTCTGTTTCCTTGTCGGAACCTCCTACGTAGGAGAACTCGTAACTCTGAGCTCGATTCCGGTAGATGAATGGTGCACACACACCGGTTAATAAATCCCAGATTAATTCTAAAAATAACTAAAATGGCTTAGGGGCATATTTAGGCAACCCTGCACTGCATCATAGCATCGCACGCACTGTGTTGCATCTGATTGCATTATATTTACTTGTTTCCTCCCCCTCTTCTCTTTCGGTAGAACCCGACGTTGCCGTAGCTCCTGAGGCAGACGCCACTCCGGAGTACGACTACGTCCCCGACGACCCTGCCCTTGCCGTCGAGCAGACAGGCAAGCACCCCCATTTTGAGCATTCCGATATCGCCCACTCTCTTCTCTCTTATGCTTGCATTAGAAGTTACTGCTGCTACTGTTGTCCTATATCTGCTGCATAGCCTGTTTACTTGTAACCTGTTGTTGATACTTTCCTGCTATCCTAAACTGCTTAGTATAGGATGGGTAGAGCCTTATCAGAGACCCACTTGTCCCGACTGCCCCGCTGGACTCTCAGAAGACCCGAGCAACGGGATCGAAGATCAGACCCTGGCACCGCACGTCACTTCCCCTAAGATGCTCGACTCTGCTGGGTTACTATCGAGTGCCGAGGGTGATACCTCGCCAGCACTTCTGATAATAACCTTGTGGGTTAGTTATTCGGTCGTGGTAAGCGAGGGTGATTCCTCCTACACCACCCCCGATAACGACGTCGTCGTGCAACTTCTCAAGTGTGGACCTCGAGGGTGATTCCTCATTCGTTCACCTTGACGATAGCATCGAGCGGGAATTCCATCGAGGGTGATTCCTCAGGGTTCCCCCTTGGTGTCAGACACACGGAGACTTGGTTACTATGACTGAACACTGAACCATGGTAACATGTTACTAAAGACGGGTCGGCCCTAAGGGGTACCCGCACGAGCATGGATGCGAAGTGATGTGGAGTCGGGTTGACCTGAGAGGTGCCCGCGAGATAACTACGAGGCGTGGCTGGGCATTCTTAGCCCTTGCCGCAAGTCCTCGAGATGGGGCGACGGGGTCACATCGATCGTAAGTCTCTGCTCGTTACCGCGTGCTCCTAATCCACTAACGGTTTGGATATTTGATCCGAGGGGCCTCTGGCCTGATAGCACTAACCATCACGTGGGTATAGTATGGGCGTTCTGCGTCGTATACTTCAGCCGAAACTTAATAGACGTCAGCAACTGAGCGGCACACGCTGGGTTGGACTGGGAACGCAACCGCGCTTGTATTAAGGGGTTGCTAGGTCTGCTCACCGGCGGTGTACGCAACGTGCAGGAGCGTCCGGGGCGATGGCCCAAGACCCCTGGGGGCATAGGTTAGTCCGGCGTGCTGACCTCTCTGTTAAGTATTTGGTCGGGTTGCGGCGTGTTGCTTAGCCGAGGCCGGACATGACCCAGAAAAGTGTGTTCGGCCGGAGTTAAGCGAGCGTGGTGGGTAAGTTGGTGCACCCCTGCAGGGAAGAAACTTCTATCGATAGCCTGTCCTACGGTAACGGACACTCGGAGTTGTATCCCGATCAGTACAACTAGAACATGACTTGAGATGAAATGGATAGTACAGCTCTGGGATTGCTTTCTCGCAGGGAGTCGAGGAAGAATCTCTGGCCGAGGTTGATGACATTACTACTATACTTTACATTATGTTTTTCTGCTCTCTTCCTATGCTGCAAGGCTGTTGAAGATGCTGAAGATGCTAGTCTTCGATAGGACTAGGCTTTCCCCCTCTATTCTGGCATTTCTGCAGCCCAGTCCACATATACAGCCCCCTTTGAAAATGTTGCATATGTAGTGTAGATCCTTGCTTGCTGAGTACTTCAGATGAGTACTCACGTTTGCTTTATTTTCCTTTTTCCCCCTTTATCCCTTTGTCGCATCTAGACGACGGAGCCCCGGAGCCAGTTGTCCCCATCGACGACCACTACTACTACCAGCCCGGAGACTACTACTACTACGAGGAGCCGACCGACGACCAGGAGCAGGATTCGGAGGGTCCAGGGCAGGAGGCACACGCCTTTCGATCGTAGAGTTTTTTTTTTGCCCCGCCTCTGTGAAGGCTTATCTCTCTTTCTGTAATATATCTGTACCCAGATATCTATTGCTTGCGCTGACACTTGTATGCCATCGAGCTATGTATTCGAGCCCTCGAGGCCCTGGCTTGTAATATTAAGCTTGTATGACTTTGTTTATGTTTTAGAGTTGTGTTGTGATATCTTCAAGTGAGTCCTTAGGCTTAATCGTGTGCTTTTGCGTGTATGATTAGTGCACGATTAAGCCGGGGTCGTCACAATCGACGGTGGTTAGAAGGGGAACAGGAATGCACTAAGTAAACAACATCTGCACATATGCAAACTAAGAAGTTAATTTGAGCTCAAATTGGTATAAATCAAATAAACACTCACAAAATTACTCCCAAACTAAAACCTACAAATCACTACACTTATAGAGTATTGCACGAGCTAATCTAGCAATGAGAGATGAAAGAACAAAGTTGTTCACCTTTATGAACACTTGGATAGATGGGGTGTCTTCAAATCTTGATAAATTTTTGGCAAAAATGAAGGTGAGCTCGAGCAAGGGGAAGAACATAGGAGAGAAAGGGGAAAAACAGAGAGATGGGCTCGGGCTGAACGAAGGGTTTATATAGGAACGTCTTTAGTCCCGGTTGGTTATACAAACCGGGACTAGAGGATAATCTTTAGTCCCGGTTTGTGACACGAACCGGGACTAAAGGGGCTCGTGGGGGCCCCAGCCTGCCACCATCCCTTTAGTCCTGGTTTGTGTCACAAACCGGGACTAGAGGTACAAAACGAACCGGGACTAATAATGCCTCTACCCTAGCTGTTGGAATCGGGACTAATGATCACATTAATCAAACCGGGACTAATGATGCGAACGTAAAGTCATTTTTCTATTAGCGGGGGCGAGGTGGTACTGGATGGACAACACGATGGCCGGGAGCTCGGCGGCGGCCTGGAGGCAGAACGCGTGGAAGGTCGGCTGCGCGAAGGAGCCGAGGCAGTAGCCGCCGCCGTGGAAGTACACCAGCACCGGGAGCTTGTCGCCGCCGGCCTCCACCGACGTCGGCCTGTAGACGCGGACGCGAAGGCCGTGCGCCGCGTGGTACATGACGTCCTTCCACTGCACGCCCGGGACGTCCGGGAACGGCTCCTTTGGCCCGAGGACGGATTCGTCGCCGCGGACGACAGAGCCATCGCTGAGGAGCTGGACGACGCTGAGGAGATCCTCCACGACGTGCGGTGCCGTGTCGACGGCCATGGTGCGATACGAATACGGTGGATGGTTGGTTTGAGCTTTGAGGACACGGTGATTGCATTGGTCAGACTTATAGTGGAGCCATCCAAGTCGGTTAGAGAAGGATCCAAAGCGAGGTTACGTCAGGTCATATGTCACTCTCGATAATTTGAATCTCGGTGTGGCGCGGGATCCAAAGCGCGTCGAATATACTCCCTCCATTCTAAAATATACTGCGCCCGCACTTTCTAAGGTTTAACTTTAACCATAAATTTAACCAACGAGACCGACTACGGCAGAAGCAAAAATTATATAATTTAAAACTTCTTTTGAATACGAATTCATTGGTATAACTTTTGCTCCCGCCGCGATCGGTCTCGTTGGTTAAATTTATGGTCAAAGTTGAAACACGAAAACCAAAGATGCACTATATTTTGGAACGGAGGGAGTAGAATACGGACTCCTTTTCAATGCCGTGGCCCGTGGGAAGAAAGATAGACTAGCTCCGGGAAAAAAATTAACTAGCCGTGGAAAAACAAAAATGTTGGGTTTTACGAATCAAGACTCCATTTTGCGTCGGGTTTTTGCTACATCTATGACTAACTACTCCCTCCGTTCCTAAATATAATACCTTTTAGATATTGTACTATGGACTACATACGGAGCAAAACGAGTGAATCTACACTCTAAAATAGGACTATATACATCCATATGTAGTTCATAATGGAATCTCTAAACGGTCTTATATTTAGGAACAGAGGGAGTAGTAAACGTGTACGTGCAATGCACGCCTTAGTTATTCTCGAGCAAGTTACTCATAACATGAATGAACTATTTGCTTTTTGCCTAAATCTATGATAGTTGTGAAGCACATTTTTTGTAGCTCCAAAAGTAACGACGGGGATAACAACAACAAAGGCACTAATAAACATACATGCACATGAAGACCAATATTAGAAATAAAGACCGAAATTAAACATACATACACATGTGTACCGTTTTCTGAAGTGCTATGTAAGTGTATCCAAATTTCAAATATCTTGTAGGCACATAAGACATCTCATTCCATGCCCAGTGGACTGAACAAAAATGTATTGGTGCTCCGCACCACAACATCGTGACATGTAAAACGGCTTAATTTGCGCATACAACTTCAATAGTAAGGAACGTCGATTATGTTCCCTAAAAATCAAGAACCCAATGAGAACACATATAAAAAATGAAGAAAATTAAATAATTGGTCCACACCATGAATATGGATAAAATAGCATTTTATTTGAAGTTGTCGTCTTACAGAAAATTTGCTCGTTGCAACTCAGAACTGTGTATTAAGAATCTAGGAGCACATCAATGCTTTGTTCACATGCTCAGATTCTAAAAATGAAGATAAAGAGAACACCACAATACCGTACATATCCCATTAAAAAAAAGGAAAACACAATCTTTGCTAGAAAGAATGTAGGCCAATTTTATAACAAGAGCGATATCATCAGCGGCAGCGGGAAACTACATTGTTATTTTCTTACTCTCTTTCCTGTAGTATTCATTTAAAGAAAGCACACCAGCAAGACTTCATTGGATCAGTTAGTAAGAAATCCTTACTATAGAGCAGAAAATATTAACTATCACAACTACGTATGTCAGTACCAAACATTGATAAAATAGATGTCTACTATCCAAGATATCAACTTGTCCAAGTTCTCCATGTTGCATCGCATCTCATTTTTATTTTCACTCGTTGCAACAACAAAACAGAAGAAAATTTATTGAGCGGCCAGTCGCCAAGTGTAAGCTTAAGCTAAGAGAATACAAAAAACGAGGAAGGACAATTAATTACTGCAATATTTAGACTTCAAACTACCGCGGATATCACCTCATACTCAGATTGCTACATCAGCAACATAAAACTATTGCCATGTAATATGTTTTTGGGAAGAGACTCAAAATGTCCTAGACCTGATTCTTGTACAAGTTAAGTTAAAAAAAATGCTTGTACAAGTATGCAGAATAAACATGTTGTGACTACCTACATAACAAAAGTTAGGGGACTTCACATCAACCCATGGTAGTAACTAGCGAACACATCTGCCTAGATAACAAGGTTGGAGGATTTACACATCAACTTACTGTAGTACTACACACAACTAGGTCCAGAAACAAAACACTACAAAATCAAACAATAATGTTTAGTTTGCAAAGCAGTGTCCATTGAACAGCCATGAAGAGTAGCTTGCATCAACAACACAGAACTTGAAACACGGAATTACTAACATAATCAAACTCAGTAAGCAAGGCAAGGGTACAAGTTAATTTATTGTATCGAAAAAGGCTTTCATCCTGCTTTATAAATAAAGCAACAACCATTACAAAGTATCTATACAAACACACATCAACACTAACCCTGCTGGGGACACCAGCTATACAAGAGAAGCTCACTCAGCTGAACCGGGAACTAAAAACAGGGACAAAGCAAAGCTAAATGAAGCCCTAAACTAAAGGAGCTCGCTTGATCCTAGCAATGAGCATAAGACTTCCCGGATCACCTCGGCACCACTCAACAAGCAGGCCAGCACACCCATGGCACACTTCAAATGTTGGGCCAGACGATAGAGGAACAAACCATCAGTTTGAAGGGGGAGGGGTCCAAAGACGACGCTTCCAGGGAAGAGAACGGCGTCCGTGGACGCCGACATCGTCTGCCTGACCAAGGTCAAGCACGACATTTGCCAGCACCCCACCAGCCAAACCCAGAGCCCATCAATGGCAACCAACAATCACCACACTGCACCTTGGCTAAAAGAAACCTCCGGCAGCCGGCCGGCATGACGCTGATCCCGGCAACCCCATGGTCCCGGGATGACCTCGCACGCCAAGAAAACTGACGTCTAAAAGAGACCAATGACACAGCAAGGTAAATCACCAGTGACAAGAAGGACCTCGAGCAACCTTGGAACTACCAAACACCGACGGACACCACCATAGGAGACTCCGCGGACGGTGGTTGGAGCAGCCCACAACCTTGCATCACCGCCAGTCGACATGGGTACGCCCGAGGAGAAGTCACACCACGAGCACCGCCGCTGTCCCCACTCGCCAACAACAAAAACAAGTAAGGGACACACAGCCGATGAGCACACCTGCGATGGGAGGAAGACGATGGCCAAGGCCCCCCTAGCCACCACCACCCACCAACGCACCAGCCCCCACCCTGCCCTAGATCTTGGAAGGCGTGGGCACCCCAGGAAGCAAGCCCCTGGCCCAAGGCCGGATGAGGTGGCCACCGGCGCACTAGGATGTAGCCACATTGCGAGGAGCATGGCGGCCACAACCCCTTGGCTATGGCCCCGCATCAGGCTGGCGAGCCCTGGCAAGCCCCAGATCTGGGCCGCCCGAACCACCTGCAGCATGAACCCAGGCCATGGCGGGCGGTCTACACCAGCCATCCTAGCCGCGAGCACCGCTGCCCGAGGTGGCCAGCCTCCGGGAGCAAATTTGAAGTCCCACCGGTAGCTACTCGCTCGCCCATAGCAACCGGTGCCTGGATCAGGCCATACACGGCCCTCCGATCCCACGAGCAGCCACACCACGGAGCCCATCGCGCACAGATCCGACGCCCATGGCCCCGCCGCCGACGTCAGCCACCATGCCCCCCTCCCGCGAGCGCACCACCACCGCCTGCAGCCGTGCCTACTAACATCGAGCGGGGGAGAAAGGAACCCTGTTGTCGCCCACGCCGGCCAGGCTTTGTCCGCGTGATGTCGTTAATCTATTGTATATATGGGCATAGATCATATGGACTTCACCAATGTCTTATGCACCTTAATTACCCTGACTAACATGGTCAATACAATTGTCATCTACCAAATATTATGGGGATGAAAGCTAAACACAGTACTATAATCTGGTTTTGTCCCGAGTTCCAAAACTTCACCGAGTTCATTCTGTCGGTAACTCGGCAAACTGAGTTTGCCGAGTTTGATCCAAAATTTGACTCGGCAGAGCTCCGGCTTTGCCAGGTTCTGATGAAAAAGGACTCGGCGACCAAAAAACTCATCAGAATATTAAGTGCGTCGAGTTCCCAACGTAAGGAACTCGGCAAAGTCTGACATGCAGGCCATGCTTTGCAGCAGGAGACGGAGCCGTGACGGCAGTCTTTGTTTGCCGAGTTTGGTCTAACGAAAACTCGGTAAACATTTTCAGATTTTCATATTTTAAAATTAGAATTCCAGTGTGCCCATGTTTGCCAAGTTCCCGATAGAATGGACTCGGCAAAGTTTAGTCCCACCTCGTCGTGTGAGACGCGCGCGAACCAGCTTAAATAGCCGCGTCGGCTGACGGTGGTAAGCCTATCTCTTGTTGCATTAGGTTCATCAATTCTCACTGCATGAACGAGACAGTTTGACACTAGATTGCATTTCATCAATCGATGATTGTTCATCGAGTGTAAGTTCATCTCGTTCATGTACGTTGATAGCCCAATGAAAGAGATTTTAAATTTTAAATAAATTGTTTAATTTTTTCATTTTTCCTTCAGTTTTGTCGTTGCTATATGTTTTTGTTTTTCTAAAAATGTCTTTAATGTAAAAAATGATCTTCTTTTTTTCTATCTTTGCTGAGTTTCAGCTAAGGGAGACTCGATACATTCATGGTGGTTTAGTCCCACCTCGCCGCGTGAGGAGTGACGCGACCTGTTTAAATAGCCTCGTCGTGCAAATGCGTCAAGCTTGAGCAATCATTGCACCCTTTGTGGAAGATATGACTATCACTATGAATCTTCTCTGCTTATATGTAGAAAGATTCATAGTCACAGATTGTATCCCTCACAAAGTGAGCATTGATGGTTACTCGGCTCCTTTTTGAATAATTTCATCTCAAACTCCATCGGTCCATATTGCCCGTCAGGGTCGCTTTTTTTACCAGGCCATCCGCCCGATGGTTTGAGCGGGGTTTACGGCACCCACTGGGACCTCAACTGCATGCGGCGCGCATATCAACACTTAGCTCACGGCTAGGATATCGGCTTCGTACGTAAGAAACCCGGCGAAGAAAGTTGTATCTGGCTAGTCTGTGGATGATGAGAATGACAAAAGCACGCCGCAGCCGGTGGACTTCATGGATGCAATTCTTCTAGCTAAGGACAAGGAGGTAGTTAAAGATGGTCAAGAGGGCGGAAGATTAGGAGAGAAGACCATGCATCACCTGAGTGCATTGAGCTTCACTTACCCCAATCCTAGCTGACTAGAGTTAGAGGGGTACATGTTTTGGCAATATATTTTTCTTTTAAAAAACGCACATATATGCCGAGTTTCATGCAGGAGCAACTCGGTAAAGACCTGACAGGTGGTCCAGCGATTGTTCATCCGCACAGCCGCAAAACGGTCAAAGTCACCGCCAAAGGACGCCACCCCGTGGTCATTACTTCCACGTCATCGATGGTTTCGTCGTGGAATGATGGCTATTGGGAACTCGTATGCAGATGGATTGTCGTATACAATAAAATTATCCAAAAGTAAAAGAACAAAGAAAGGGTAATTAAGTGGAAAAATGACTTAACTTAAAAGCTCTCTCTCAATGTGAGTAGATCCATCAATCCTCACTTTGTGAAGGTGTTGAACTACCGTGTTACACAACAAATGATTGTTCATCTGCTTCATAAAGAGAGCATTGATGATTGAGAAAGAAACTTAGCACTTCTGAAGTACGCGACTATTTAAGTCGATCATGTGGCTGCTCGCGTGACGAGGTGGGACTAATCACCCAACCCCGCCTGGTTAAGGCCATACATTTTTGTTAAAAAACGCACGTATATGCCAAGTTGCATGCGGAAGAAACTCGGTAAAGACAGGGGGGACCAACGATGACGTGGTTGCAGTAGCGTGGGGGTTGAGGCTAGCAGTAGCGTGAGGGCCCACGCTACTGCTAGGGCGCTATAGCTAATTGTTAGTAGTAGCGCGGATCTGGCCCCCGCTACTACTACTTGTGTGTAGCAGTAGCGTGGGATTGGACCCACGTTACTGCTAAATAGCAGCAATGCCGGTTGTTGCCCCACACCACTACTATTTGTGTGTATTTCATTTCTTTATATTTATACTATATTTATACACCATTATACAAATTTTTATACAGTAGCAATGAAGAGGTTGTGTAAGAAACACGAATTAGATTAAAGTGGATGGATCCAAATGACCAAGTTGAATTAGTAGGAAGATACACCAGTATCGAGTGAAGGCAATGCCTATCAATTCCAATTTGCGTTGGGGTGCATATAAGGAGGTTGTTGCATCCTCGGAAGTCAAATCACTCAAAGTGTTACAAATAGTGATTTTAAAAGTCTCAACATCAATGAGACATGATAATTTTTCTTCTCCAAATTAGCTATGAGCCATAATTGTAGTAGGTCTTGTCTACTAGCTTACGTGTATTTCTTGGAGAAAGGAAATAAGTTGTCAATTATAAATAAACAAGTTTAGTAGGGATGAAATACCAACTATTTTTTTGACAAACTCACATGGAGGTAGAATTGGAATCATGTCCACATCCACCCAAATGTCGATATTATCTTTAGGATCATATTCGGAACCAATATCGAAGTTTATTTTCATATCCTCCTGAAATCCGTAGGCCTTGCATAGTGCTCTCTAATTTGAACAACCAAAATATGCATGATTTACTGCATTGTAGAGTTTAACCTAAAAAATGAAACCATGTTTAGTCTTAAGGTGAGCTTTCTTCGTCTCCATACTCTCCCTATCTTTGAAATCGAGCTTATCTAAGACAATAAGGTCTTGCATAGCAGGGGATGCACTAGTTGAATTGTAAAAAACAGAAATTACACGTTAAAGCAAAAAATCACAAGTCATTCTTAATTACGAAAAAAAATACTTGCCTTCGTTACATACCGTAAAATGTTCGAAGGTCTCCTTCAGCGTGAGGGTGAAGCACCTATCGTTATCCAGGTGAGGCCTGTCGCACAAACCCCTATCGTCGCTACAGTAATCGCACTCGAGGATCCTATCGTCGTCAGATATTTCCTCTGTTCATAATTCAAAGATTAAAAATCGACGGCAAATACCAGGAACTCAACACAAAAATCATTATTCAGCACGGGTTGACTTTCAATCTATCGATTCTTTATTGAAAACTCTCATATCACATGGTGTATATGGTGGGCACTCACTCTCTGATATTGCGACCTCACTTCCTTGAAAACAAATTCTTTCCCGTGTGCTAGACATTTTGGTGTAATGCAGTCGGGAAAGAAGGGAGGAGCGACCATCACTGACGGTCGCAATATCAGAGAGGGAGTGCCCACCATATACACCACGTGAGATGAGAGTTTCAAGGAAGACTTGACAGACCGAAAGTCAACCTATGCTAAATAATGATCTTTGTGCTGAGTTTCTGGTATTTGCCGTCGATTTTTAATCTTTGAATTATGAACACAGGAAATGTCTGACGACGATAGGATCCCCGAGTGCGATTACTGCAGCGACGACGAGGATATGTGCGACAAGCCTCCCCTTTATAAGTATAGGTGCTTCACCCTCTCGCTGAAGGACACTTTCGAACATTTTAGGGTATGTAACGACGACAAGTATTTTTTCGTAATTAAGCATAACTTATGCTTTTTTTTACTTTAACGTGTAATTTCCGTTTTTTACAATTCGACTAGTGCATCCCCTACTATGCAAGAGCTTATGTCTTAGAGAAGCTTGATTTCGAAGATAAGGAGAGTATGAAGACTAAGAAAGCTCACCTTAAGATGAAACATGATTTAGTTTTTGAGGTTAAGCTCTACAATGCAGTAAATCACACACATTTTGGTTGTTCAAATTGAAGAGGACTATGCAAGGCCTACGGATTTCAGGAGGATATGAAAATAACTTTCGATATTGGTCCTGAAGATGATCCTGAAGATAATATCAACATTTGGGTGGGTGTGGACATGATTCCAATTATACCTCCATGTGAGTTTGTCAAACAAATTTTTAAGTAATTTATATTGTTTATTTAAAAATAGTTGATATTCATCCCTACTAAACTTGTTTATTTATAATTGACAGCTTATTTCCTTTCTCCAAGAAATTCACGGATGGTAGTAGAGAAGACCTACTACAGTTATGGCTCAGAGCTAACTTGGGAGCAGAAAAAATTATCTTGTCTAATTTGTTAATGATGTTGAGACTTTTAAGATCAATTATGAAGTTAGCCAAAATTATAGTGGATATGTGTCACTAGTCCACGAGTTGAACAATGGTAACATCCGTGCAAATATCATGGTAAGGACTTTTTTTTTACTATTCTGTCACTAGTCCATCTTTTGCATATATTTTTCTTAAGTAAACTACATTGCTAACTATGTTACTATTATGTTCTTTAACAGAAGCTTCCGAAGGATGTTGTGCCTCAGCTGATGTATGCCGAAGGTGAGATGAGTATTATTAGCTTACGGCCAAGTCCGCCGGTGGCTTTCCAAATTTCATACTCGACTTCTCTAATAGACGAAGGCCTCAAAATCAATGGATGGAGAAAAGTAATGAATGCCCGCAGGCAACCAATTGAAGACATAATGGATGTGCGTGGGCCACAAATTGGAGACAGGTGGTTCTCTATTGTCCATATTGGAGATGGAGGGGTTTACCTGTTTTATTCTATTTTACCTAAGAGAGAGGAGTAGGTCCTAACTAGTACTTGTCATGTGCTAGAATGAAGATTAGTTATTTACCTAGGATGATAACAATTAGCTAGTATTGGTTAACTTGTCATGTGCTATATTGATGGTGAGTTATTATATGACTACGGATAATGAGTTGTTATATGACTGCGATGATGAAGAGGAGGAGATTGTAGTACTTGACATGTGCTAGAATGATGATGAGTTATTATATGACTACGGATAATGAGTTATTATATGACTACGACGATGATGAGTTGGTACGTCATTATGATAATGATGAGTTGTTATATCATTGAGTGGAAGAAACACGGATTAGATTAAAGTGAATAGATTCAAATGACCAAGTTGAATTAGTAGGACGATATGATGTTGGGACGACACACAAGTGTCGAATGAAGGCAATGCCTATCAAATCCAAACTGCGGGAGGGAGGGGGGCATATATAAGAAGGTTGTTACACTCGGAAGCCAAATCACTGTTTGCAACTAAGGTGGTTAAGGCTCGTGTGATTTGACTTTCGAGGATTCAACAACCTACTTATATGCACTCCAATGCAAATTGGAATTGATAGGCATTACCTTCATTCAACACTTGTGTGCTGTCCCAAAATCATATCTTCCTACTAACTTAATTTGGTCACTGGGATTCATCCACTTTAATCTAATTCGTATGTCTTGCACAACCTCTTCATTGCTACTGTATAAAATTTGTATAACAGTGTATAAATACAATAAAAAATGAAATACACATGAATAGTAGTGGCGCGGGGCAACAACCGACGCTGCTGCTATTACCGTAGGTCCGACACCACGCTACTACTAGACACAAGTAGTAGTAGTAGTAGTACCGCGGGGTCAGACCCGCGCTACTACTAACAATTAGTTGGAGCACCCTAGCAGTAGCGTGCGGGCCCGCGCTACTGCTAGCCCTTAATCCCGCGCAGTATTAATGATTGTCAAGCCCCGTCCAGCCGAGTGTGTTGCACCGAGTTTGACACTCGATGAAGATTTCGCCGAGTTTAATAAGTGCTCAAAGAAACTCGGCAAAATTGGCAATTCTAGTAGTGATAGTACAAAAGCATAACAACTCATCTGCTAAAAAATGGATTAAAGAAATTCTGGAAAAAAAAAAAACTCACTGCATTCACAATGGTTAACCAATGAAAGTACAGTGGGAGAGGATCCTCTGCTGATGGATGGAATCATGATTGCAGTAAGTTCTGTTCTGGAATTCTGCATGGGATGCAAAATTGCTGCTTGCGGCTAGCTTCGTCGTCCATGCCTTGACACCTGATTATCCTTTTCTCCGTTCTACACATGCTGCCTAGATAACAAAGATTTGGGCATTTACTAATAAAGAATATACAGCAAAGAATGGTAGAAGAAAACAGTATACGGACTGTACATAGTAGAAATACAAAGAAAAGCAAGGATGGAGAGGGCATGTGCAACTGAACATGGAAAGGATACATCGTGTATCTACCCCCGCTATATATGAGAGGCCTAGGATACAAGTGTTCTATTAGGACACAACTCCTATCATGTCTACACACAGTCCAAAACCAAGTCCAACTGTAACCTACTTTGTACAATAATATTCGACACAACTCTAACAAACTTCACCTTGGCGAATATTCCTCACCGCCTTGGATTCATCCATGCGTCGAACCTCCATGTACATTGGACTTGAGATACGCCATGAGCACCGCTGCTACTCCCAGACTCCATGTGACTCCACCTGCAACTGTAGTCCCTCATTTTCTTGACCATAGTCAACTCTCGAGCAAAATTAAGTTCCTCATTACTCTACTTTGTGCTCCCAACTTTCGGAGTATCCGTTCAACGCCATCACACACCGATCACTGTCTGCATGAAAATGAACAACTCACATATTGGACGCCATATATAAGAGTTACCTAAACTCAACATCACCGCTCTTTCTTGACCGTCAGTCTGAAACTTGAAGGAATTTCACCGTCGCCCTGTGTCACCCTGAGTCAAATTCACAGTTGTCTCACCCTTTTCCGGATAGTCTCTCACATGTCCCACAGCTATAGCACTCCACCTCCTTCTGTACTTGCCATCCACACTTTGCCATGTGCACTGAACACCACAGAATATACGGCCATGTACTCTATCAGCTTTTGCCAATTTCAGACTTTCCATCACTTTCTCAGATTCTCCATGGTCAACTCATGTGCATCAACCGGTACCGGTAGACCCAGTCACCAACTTGAATCTGGTACTCGTCAACACTGCATCAGCACCCCCTGCACACTTTGTCTGACCACATGTCTGACCACCAGTGCCTTGGCCTGTCGCTGTGTCCCGTGCTTACCGCACGCCTCGCCGCTATCACCGCGTCGAGCCTCTGCTGTCCTGCTCGAGTCTCCCGGGTAGCTAGCCCACACTGCCTCAACCCCCACTGCAGAGAACCACCGATCATTACCGACCGATGCCGAGTATCACGTCTCCATCAGACCACTGGTACCCAGTCCGATCCACGTGTCTCTCGCTATCCCGCTGAAATAGGCTTCGACTCTCCGAATTCTTACGCTGTAGCCCCTCCATCAGCTCAGAATGAAGTCATCCATCAGACTCCTACTCCACCTTCAACATGACTCCATGGTGGTTGTACGTGCCACCCTTCCACGCCCTGTCGACTCCAAGCTCTCATGTGCACCGTCTTGAATCAACCCCGCGCCATAGTCTGTCGAAGCCGCACAAGCCCTCAGGCATGCACCACGTGTTTCCACGCCCCAGAAGTCGGCCACCATCAGCATCACGCTCCTATGTCGTTGTCGCTGAAATCACCACCGTCTTCTGCTTTGACCGACAACCCCGTCGATCCATCAGACTGTCCTGTCCGACCCAGTCGTGTATGTCCGACTGCAATCATGCTCCACCCTGCGCTGTGTCCGCCCCGCACATCTCCGTGCATTGCTTAACGTCCTGTGTATGCATGATCCCGCCACGACGCACTCCAGACTCCTCTGAGCCTTATACGCACGTCGTCAACCTGCCAACCTCCTGGTAAAATCCCGTGCGCAATTTTCAACACATCCAAAGAAAACCGGATTTCATGGTAGTCTTCATGGTACACCATATCTCCATAACTCCCAACACTCCTTTTCTTTAATCATGTTGCATCCAAAGCCACGTACATACCATATTGTTGCAGATTACCTTTTTTTTTCTCAAACAAATCTCTCATGGTTGTCCAGCCTGCACACAGATCAGCTCCTGCGTCCTTGCCAGCTTCCGACAGCACGCTCCCGTGCACCAAGCTACAATTGAGCCACGCATTGCTGCTGCTCCCGTGCACCTCGGCCACGCATGGGCTGCACCTGTCCTTAACGCGCTCCCGCTAGTCAGCCTGCACCATGGCCTTTGCCCAGCATGCCCGTGCCTGCAATGGGCCACCTGCCCAGCGTCCGAGATGGGCCTTGGCCTTGCATACGCCTCGGAACCAGCGCACCGCCTGATCGATCGATCGACCGAAGCTGCTTGCATACATGTCGCGCACGCTTACGCGGCCGTTGCCACGCGCTCCACGATCGGAAAGATACGTTCTCGCCGAGAAACGCTGGCCCGATCCGGCCGCTCCCGATCGCTAAGACCTGCCGCCACAGCTTCTGATTGCCTTCTTCGATCTCGTCTGATTGCAACGCAATCATGGTACCCGACGGCTTCCACGCAAGATTGCAAGAGATCATTCAACCGATCCGCTTCGACTCCGTGTACCGCCTTTGCACCGAACCTGACGACGATCCATCCTCTAAATCAACAGTCCGTGGTCTCCTCGTAACCTTGCTCATGATACCACTTGTTAGAATAAATCCAAGACGCTCCGTCGATCTATCAAGGACCAAGCAATCACACGAGGCACGACACCGAGATTTGTTAACGAGATTCATCGATATGGCTATATTCCCGGGGCCTGACTATGGGCGCTCCTCCCCATGATACCGCTACAATACCACACCCCCAGCCGCCCGGGCGCCGGCACACGCCGCCAGCTCCCCGCGTGCCTGTGCTATTATGTTGGCATAGGTTACATCGTGTATCTACCCCCGCTATATATGAGAGGCCTAGGATACAAGTGTTCTATTAGGACACAACTCCTACCCTGTCTACACACAGTCCAAAACCAAGTCCAACTGTAACATACCTTGTACAATAATATTCGACACAACTCTAACAACTTTGCTTCCTGGTTCTCATCTGCTTGTTGTTCAGTTTGTGTGGGTGAAGAAAAACGTGGGGGAGGCGTGCAGAGTTGGATCGAGAAGCGACCTCGTCAATGGAAGCAAACCACCCTATATTAACTCCATATATGGAAACGGATGAGACGGGGAGATTGCCGCTGATGTCTGAGTCCGACGACCTCCGGGGCTTCGGGCGATCGCATCAAATCTCAGATCTCGTGGTCGTCCCTCGTCTGGTCTCGACTTGGTCGGGAGTAGAGTATTTGGGAACTGCAACGAGGAAACCCTAGCACGGTTGTGCTCCCGGGGAGAGGAGAGGAGGGAGAGAGAGGAGACCGTGTACGGGTCAGGCCATCGATGGTGGGGGTGTAATTGCGGGATTGGATCCGTGGGTTGAGCGATAATCCAACATCTTTTTTGAGATATGATAATCCTAACTAATTAACCGCCGATTTTCAGAAGGGTGGTTCGCTTCATCCTCCTACCTCTAATTCTATTTGTCGACGTTGCATATTACGTAAAACACATGTAAATAGTATTACATAGGTGTAGCATTACCCTGGGTTGATAGTGCGCTCAGCAGCCGAAAATGCTACACCTACAAAAAGGCCTACAAAAAGTTACGTAACTTTCCTTCCCTGGCCAATAACCCCCCCCCCCCCCCCCTTCTTTTTTTGCGGATAAGCAATAAATCCCCCCCTGATACAACCGGTGGGCCTCCTTCTCTGATTTCACCGAATCAAGAGATGCCACTTAATCCTTTATGTTAATCACATAAGATATGTTATGTAGGTGTAGCATTTCCCATCAACCGCGGTTGGTGGCTTGGTGCTAAACATGGGAAGGCTTTAGATCCTTAGATTGCTTGGTTAGACTACTAAGATGTTTTTTGTTTGTCCCCACTCGTGTTTTTTAGGGGTAGTAGATAGATGCAACATCAGGTTAGAGAGAAAGTTAGTCTAGAGCGAAATTCAGAAGAGTTAGTGTAAGGATTAGCGCGTAGAGGGAGTCGGCGAAGAATCACCCACAAGTACAGGATTTTTTATTCCTTCAATGGTAAGTCCGTAGGAAAAAACTCAAAAGAGGGAAAAAAAAGTAGTCGTGTTACTATCTTCATACTCATTTCAGGTTCTCCGTTTGATAGGTAATAAAGCAAATCTAGCCCCACCCACCTCCCCCCCCCCCCCCCCCGCGCGGGCCCGTTAGTAAATATCTGCTATTGTGGCATTGCTGGTGAAAAAATAGCGTCGGTGATGCAGTGTAGTTATGTTTGGTTTGAGCCCAAGCTGGGGGGGGGGGCACAATCCAGTGGCTCCGAACGGCCGCTACCAAGCAAGGCTCGGCCCTAGCCCACTGGCCTTGGTCTAGTCGAGCTCGCATGATGCCACGCTCGTGGTCGTAGGCGTCGATCTGAGCGGGATCCCGCCCCCGCCACCACGCTAGATCCGAGTGGGATACACGCCGCCACCATGCGCCCGACACACCCTGCATAGCCGCCAAGCCGCCGTCACCATCGCGCCGCATCGGCCGACGGGAACGCGGGCTGCCACCACCACCTTGCGCCGCGTGTCGACGACCAGAAGCCAGAATCGAGAGTGCCTGATCGAAGTCAGCCACGCACGTGACCACCAAACCCCGCCCGCGACCACTACAACCGTAGCCGCCCCATGGCAAGCCCGACGAGCTTGAACCAGCGGGAGACGCCTCCAACCCCCGCACTGCCAGATCTATCAAGCAACGTGCCGAAGCCACAAACGCCATCTCCAGCACGCACCACTGCCACCGTGTAGCTCTCCACGACACCGTCGCGACCACTCAGCACCTCCGCTAGTCACCACAAAGGCGTCATCGCGCCCCGCACCACGCCATGCTCCGGCCTGGCCAGATCGGCCCACATCAAACTCAACCATGCAAGAGGGAGAAGGAGCCCCGCCGCCACCGACGCCGCGCGGGCTTCGCTCGCTGGCGCGCCCCGACGACGGCAAGGAGAGACGAGGGAGGACGGCCTAGGGCGGCGGCGGCGGCTAGGGTTCCTCCCCTGCCGCCTGCGGGAGCTTCAGAGTGGGGAGAAACTTTCAGAATTTCCCATAGGGAGAAGCTATACCTACTTCTTGCCCTTTTGTGCAATCTCTTCTCAGTTTCCAAGCGCAGGGCTTTGTAAGACATGTTGTACATTGTCTATGAGATGAATGAACCTGACGCTTGATGGCCCCTTTCTGTGTTAGAAGAAGAAAAAATAGCAACTGGGTCATGATTTGATCAAAATCCCAACCATTGTACACCTATACGTCCAACCAGAAATGAAAATCGAAACAAGATTTATACTAATTTATTTCTCGACACAGAACATCCAACATAGTACAGTCTCCGACCCTTATCAGAAGTTCAAAACATCGAAACAGTAGCTATGAGAACATAAACAGTAGCATTATTAGGAGATCACCATTCACCAACACATCAGCGCTCAGCGGGCGTGTCACCTTGGTACACGAACCGCTTGAGGACTCGCATCAACTCGTCGGCCACCTCGCCGAACGACTGAAGGACGGAGAAGCCATGCTGCTGCCCCTCGAACTGGATAAGCTCGACGTCTTTCCCCATGCCCTTGAGCCTCGCCGCGTACCCCAGCACGCGGTCACGGAGCACGTCGCCCAACGGCGCCACGACAAGTGCCGGCGGGAGCTCCACCGGCGCGAGGCTGGGGCTCTCCGGCCCGAACGGGTTGGCCACCGGGTGGTCCCTGGTCGCTCCGACCGGAAGCGACATGTGCCAGAGCTGCTCGCACATCTCCACAGGCAGGGACACGCCCGTCGGCGGGTCGGCCTCCGACGCCGTGCGCTCGGCGCCGCCGAAGAAGGCGGAGAGGAGTACGTACCCAACGACGCGCACGGGGCTGACTGGGAGCCGCGCCGTGGCGACCTGGATGGTGAGGTGGTGGGCCAGGTTGGCGCCCGCCGACACGCCGGAGATGAAGGTCCGGGAGAAGTATGCCGACTCCGCGAGCCACGGGTCGGCGCCGGCGCCGAGCTCGGCCTGGCCGCTCAGCCAGGAGAGGAAAGCCGCGCCGTCGTCCATGGGCGGAGACAGGCCCCAGGCAGCCCAGGCGGCTGCCTGGGGCATGAGGCCCATCTCGCTCGTACACTGTAGCAAAAATACTGTAGAACAACGAAGGCTGCCTGGGGCGTGAGGCCCATCTCGTTCGTTGCATGCCTCATCTGCCTGCCTGTGCGTCTACTTCGAGTCTGGACGAACACGAACAGGAACAGCCAGCCACTCGCAGCCCGTTCCCCTGACTTGGACGAACCCTAGGCACCGCTCGCCGCCGACGCCGCCACCGCCTGCCGGCTGCCGTCGTGCCTACCCTGCCGGCCAGCTCCGTCCCCTTCAACCCCCTTCTGCGGCATCAGGTTGCGGCGTTGCGGGCTGCTGCCCTGTCTGACGAGGCGGCGACCCCGGCGAGGCGGCAGGCTGCCCAGCGTCCGGCGAGCCGCAGCACATAGCAGACAGCAGAGCAAGAGGCCAAGAGCAAAGGTATCCCTTCCTTACTTCCTAGTTTTCTTCGAGTTTGATGTATAGCTCTGTTCGGTGGAGGCTTGGAGCTCTATTCTGAACTTCTGATGTATAGCTTTTAGGAACAGGGACAGGGACAGTGCAACGTTGAATTGTCATGTAGTAGGCTAGTCCAGATTAGTCCTAATCTTGTAAGCATGGCCCCCTCACTTAGGATTCACTAGGTAGAGTTCCTGTACTCTGTAATTGCTAGATGCCACCATTGTTTTCTTGATGCCACTTTTTGTTAGATGTGGAAACCTATTTAGACAGATAGTAATTTTGTTTCTATAAATGTTACAGGAAGGCAAGATGAGTAAAAGAAACAAGACATTGAATTCATTTTTTCAAGTTGGAACCACGGAAACTTCAGAAACAGGTCCTTCAACTCGAACAACTGATAATGCCCCTAGTGTTACGGCTCAACTTAAACCTGGTGATATTGAATCAGACCCTGGTAAGAGAATACCAATTGAGGATTTGGATGCAGACATTAGAGATCTTGCTAGAAGGGAGTACATTAGTATGGGTCCATGCCAACCAACTGATCATACATATGAACAGATAAATGGTAGAAGCTTTCATGATTACTGGTTTAATGATCATCGCGGCTGGTTGGAATATAGCATTGAAAAAAAAGCAGCCTTTTGCTTTTATTGTTTTCTGTTTAAGCAACCAAGAGCTGCAAACTATGGTATTGAGGCATTCACGAAAAATGGATTTAAATCTTGGAAGGATGGACCTAAAGTTTTTAATCAGCATGTTGGCAAGCATGATAGTGCTCATAATAAATCTAGACAACATTATGATGATTTCAAAAATCAAAGACAAAATCTGCCACATGTGTTTGATAGGGGTTCTAAGAAGAGAGAAGAAGAATACAAAGCTCGTCTCTTCATTATATTGGGTATTGTCAAATTTTTGATACTACAAGCTCTTGCTTTTCGTGGTCATGATGAGTCTGCTAGCTCAATGAATAAGGGTAACTTCAAAGAGTTGTTGAACTTGTTCATAAAGAAAGACCCAAAGGTGGAAAAATTGTTTGGTGATGCAGGAGGGAACCATCTACTGACTTCACATGAGATACAATTGGATTTATGCAAGGCTTGTGCACAAGAGACCACCAAAGTCATTATTGAGGAGATTGGAGATAGGAAATTTGCTTTACTTGTTGATGAGTCCAGAGATGCATCTATGAAAGAGCAAATGGCTATGTGTTTGAGGTTAGTACCTTTCCTCGTATTGTATGTGTTTGTTGTTGTAGACTTGTAGGTGTATTTTGTTGAAGTTTTTATATTAATCATGCTCCTTTGTCTTATGTAGGTATCTCGGCAAACGAGGGGAGGTGATTGAGAGATTCATGGCAGTTGAGCATGTTCCTGACACAAGATCAACTTCACTGAAGGTAGCTTTGGATGGTATGTTTGCTACTCTTGGCTTATCTATGTCTAATTTGAGAGGACAGGGTTATGATGGGGCTTCAAACATGAGAGGGGAATTCCGTGGGTTGCAAAGATTGATCTTGAAGGAAAATCCTTATGCTCATTATATACATTGTTTTGCCCATCAATTACAATTAGTGGTTGTTGCTGTTGCCAAGTGTTGTTCATCAGTAAGGGATTTTTTTGAATACACAAGCATGGTGGTTAACATTGTTAATGCTTCTTGTAAAAGACATGATCAATTGGCCCAAGAGCAACATGATGAAATAGTGCGTCAAATAGAGGCTGGGGAACTTCTTGTGGGAAAGGAAAAAACCAATTAACTAACCTTGCTAGACCCGGTGATATACGGTGGGGATCACATCATAAAACCTTGTGCCGTCTTGTTCAGATGTGGAAACCAGTTCTAAAGGTATTAGAAAATCTACACAATGATGCAGATAATGTTGCACAAAGAACCACAGCCGCAGGATTGATAAAGCAAATGGAGTCCTTTGAATTTGTTCTCATATTGCATCTTATGATTACATTATTGGGCAAGACTAACAATCTGTCACAATGCTTGCAACTGAAAAATCAGAATATTGTACGTGCTGTTGGATTGATTAAAACCACATTGGATGATATTCAAAATATAAGGCAGAATGGTTGGGGTGAGCTCTTTAAAGAGGTAACAGACTTTTGTGTCAAGTATAACATTGTAGTGTCAAATATGGAAGATACAAGAACTGCTAATGGGCGTTCAAGGACTTGGGGTGGGCAGTTGGTAACTTACAACCATCATTTTAGAAATGAAATATTCAATGTGTTGCATGATCAACTTATTGTGGAGTTAAACAACCGCTTTGCTGAAAGGTCTACTCAATTGTTGAGATGCATTGCTTGTCTTGATCCCAAGAATTCATTTGCCAATTATAATGAAGACAAGCTAGTAGACCTTGCTAATATGTATGCTGCTGACTTCTCTACATATGAAGTTACTTTTGTCCTTAGAAACCAACTAGACTCATTCATTCGGGAAGCAAGAGTTGATCCACATTTGATGAATTGCAATGACCTTGGTCATCTTGCCATAAATATGGTTACAAGTAATATGTACACAACTTTTCCCTTGGTTTACCGTCTTGTTGAGTTAGCATTGATTTTACCTGTTGCAACCGCAACAGTGGAAAGGGCATTTTCAGCAATGAGCATTATCAAGACTGGATTGAGGAACAAAATGGGTGATGATTGGATGAATCATAGAATGGTATGTTACATTGAGCGGGATGTATTTGTGAGTATTGAAGAATCAAAGATCATTGAGCGATTTCAAGGTTATCGCAATCGCAAATGCCTTTTGCCTCGTCCTAGACGTAAGTTTTCAAATTTTGCATCTACTATGAACTATTTTTGCTTCCTTTATTATGCACTGATTTGCATTTCAAAATTTATCATTCAAGGTTTAGCTTCTTCGGCTATTGAAGATGTTGTCATGGGAGGGTCAGATCAACCAATCCTTTAATTTGGTATTAATCTTTTGGATCATCTATATATGCTACATATTGTCTTTTGATTTATCTTGCTTTATTAGTTGACCCATCATGGAACAAATGCTGTCATTGAATATTATGTTTGGTGTATTATTAGTTATGCAATATAGATTGACTTTCGTATGCATTAAAACTGGAGTTTTTTTTTTGATAGTTTTTAGCCCTTAGTTTCTCGCCTGGGGTGTCAGCCAATCCTGGCTCCGCCACTGCCGTCGTCGATGGCCGCGGGGAGGCGGTGCTCGGGGGCGAGGCGGTACTGGACGGACA
The DNA here is from genome assembly GCA_011799875.1 of Thinopyrum elongatum. Lineage (NCBI taxonomy): Eukaryota > Viridiplantae > Streptophyta > Magnoliopsida > Poales > Poaceae > Thinopyrum > Thinopyrum elongatum. Next base: position 114,623,330 of record CM022299.1, on the reverse strand, counting down.
GCACGACGGCCGGGAGCTCGGCGGCAGCGCGGAGGCAGAACGCGTGGAAGGGCGGCTGCGCGAAGGAGCCGAGGCAGTAGCTGCCGCCGTGGAAGTACACCAGCACCGGGAGCTTGACGCTGCCGGCCACAGACGACGACGCCGGCCTGTAGACGCGGACACGAAGGCCGTGCGCCGCGTGGTACACCACGTCCTTCCATTCCACGCCCGGGACGTCCGGGAACGGCTCCTTTGGGCCGAGGACGGACTCGTCGCCGCGGACGACGGAGACGTCGCTGAGGATCTGGACGACGCCGAGGAGATCCTCCACGACGTGCGGTGCCGTGTCGCCGGCCATGGTGTGAGTGTGATACGGAATTACGGATACGGTCGATTGTTGCCGCCCAGGTCGTCGCGGTTTATGGACGTTGTGTGTCAGATTTTAGTAGAGGCGGGCTTCCACTTGTAGAGAAGGATCCACGTGGTCACTTCTTCCCGTGCACGTGAGCTGAACAGGTCAGTCTGGATCTTGGATCTGTGACAGCTTCGGCCTTCTCGAGGATCTGACTCCACACTTCAATGCCGTGGGAAGAAAGAAAGATAAACCAGCTCCGGGAATAAAAAATTGACTAGCTGTTGAAAAACGAAAATGCTGGATTACGGATCAGGACGTACAAGTGCACGTGTCCTCACACCGTTTGCATGTTTTTTTAACACAGTACAGACTCACGATGACACATACATACATACACTCATTCTTATAAATGGACGCACGACTCCGAGAGACTGAGCCGACACATCATATTGAGATTGACAAAGTCGTCACAGACGCCTTCTTCATAGTCGACAGAACAGAACGTCTCCCCACACTGAACGCACATCATCGAAAGGTCTGGAATAAATCCAGAAAAATACGAGCATCAATGTAAAATCCGAGTTCTAGCGTCTTCGTTTCAAAAAAAAAATTTTTATTAAATCCGAGACTTGAACTTTGGTGGGCAGAGAATATCATTGTCCTCCTAACCATTCAATCACATGTTGTTTCATATTCGCCTTTGAGTTTTTGCTACCGATATTCCTACACCTACGAAAAAGCTACAAAATTCTAAAGTAACCTTCCTAAAAATTTCTCTCCCACCCCTCTCTCCCCTAGAAATTTCCCAAGATTGCTCAAGATTCAGCTTCCTGCAACCCAACTTCCCAAGATTGCTCAGGTTCAGCCCCAAACGGGAGTAAAGTGTGTTTACTCTTTAAACCTTGATTCAACATAGTACAAAGCTAGCACTAACTCGGGCTGCTTTGATCCTTGATTCCTAGTAGCACGATCTCCCTTGTCAATCCTCTAGGACGTGTATTCGTTACTACTTGCCCTAGCTAGCTAGTCAGCGGACCCAAGACACGCATCAGCGCCGGGAGGTTATGCCATGTTTAACTCCAACAGAAAGGAGGGGCTGACGGTGGAGCACCCTCGAATTCTCTTGTCCGTGGCCTGGCGCATGGCGAGGCAAGGCGGAGCGGCCATGTCAAGGGAGGCTGGCGGGAGGCGTTCACTTTCCGTCGCACACTCACGAGGACAGGCACCACGCCCTGCTCCCCGTTGCCGTGGCCCGTGGACACCGGCTGGCTGGGCTTGAGCACGAGTTGCTGTTCCTACAGAGAGAGATGAAGATATTGAGGAGAGAAGATGAATATGACAAGTGGACCCATGTACTCATGAGAATGATCCTGGCTGGGATTATTATTTTCCCGGCACGCCAAACGGGCATAACCTAGGCCAAACGGGAATAACCGGATCTAGGGTTAAAATAGACCGGGATCGATAAATACAAGGTACAGATTTCAGGAATTACGACCAGCCGTATGAATTTAAGGTTGAAAATAGACTTTACTCCCCCAAACGGCGTGCCAGTGCGATTGGTGGTACTGTCGTGATAAATCAATGGGAAGGCATCTGTTCTTTTGCAGCTGCAACTATGAATCGAAGATTCTTCTGATTATGCTTTTGGCGTCTCTCGGTTGACTCGTTCCAAAAGAATATTTTTTCTTTTTTGCATCAAGAATATCTTTATTTCGATGAGCGGGTTTTTTCTTTCGAAAAGGAGGATGATCCCGGCCTCTGCATCAGGCCGATGCATGCAATCATATCATTAATTATTCACCAAGCCATTTGACCCCATCATATCATTAATTATTCATCAATAAGTCTAAAGACACAATCTTGACATCGCTACTCCTATCAATTTGGTGAAGGATGCAGATTGTCGGAGCCGCATACCCACACAACACACCAAAGCCCTACATCTAAAGCCGGAGGCCCCAACCAAGCCGCTAGCCGGGACTGGGGCACACATCGGTCCGACACACTCTCAATGGGCACCGCATGCGCCCGCTGCAGAGGCCGCTACCACCGTCTTCCACCGGTCCATCTTCAGAGCAGGTACCGACACATCAACCTTGCCAGTTGCCATGTCTGTCGTCGACGCCACCACGCGCTAGACAACGCCTCCTCCCTACGCCCGTCCATCATCACACATCCGTTCCCGAGACTCCACATCGTCGATGCATCACATGGAACGGCGCTCCACCGCCGGAATCGTCCACTTGTCCCTCGAGCCAATGCACACCTCCAAAAATGACGCCTCCAAGGGGGAAATGACACAAGAGCGTTGCAGTCATACGATCGAGTGATCTAGAGTTTCCCCGAGAGATAGCGGATAGGGATCTAGAGCTTCTCCACGGCGATGCCTTGAAGAAGGGGACGAGGCAGAAGAACGCCACCATCGCCGGCCTTGGCAACGAGCCGAGAGTAGGGTTTTCACCCGGATCCGCTCGAGGAGCCTCCCTTCAGCCTTGTGTGCACGGGACCGCCACTGATTTCCGCCCCCGCGCATCGAGCAGGCCGCACCGCCCAGATCAGATCTGACCAGAGACCAGACCGCGCATGCACCCGATCCATCCACCAAGCCCTCCACGCCGCCGCCACCGATCCGGGGTCAAATTTGCCACCGCAAAGCCGTCCATCGACCGCAGCCATGACCACCGCCCGAAGCAGGGCCCGCCGAAACGCAAGGACCCGGCCGGCCGCGCCTCCTCATGTTGGGGGACCCCACACCACCCCCACGCCGCGGGAGAGAGGGAGACCCCCGACACCGTCGTCAGCCCCCGGGCTTAGCTCGACGGCGTCCCCCGGTAGCGACAGGGGTAGGGGAGGAAGTAGATCGCGGCCCCGGCGCCTAGGGTTGTGGCCCGCCCGACTCGCCCGACGCGCGCGAGTCAGGGGCGACGCAGAGGAGTGGTCAAGTATATGTTGTTATGTGAGCGACGCGGGGGTTTTGTCAGAATTGACAATTTTGTACTGTACAACTTCGAAGTACTTCTTGAGGAGTATACGACCGAACGTCCAACAAGAAATGAAAGTTGCAAGTAGATTCATTTCTAGAAAAGCGAGGCAATCCCAGTGCGGCTCTGCTCGTTTATATTTTGAGAACTGTCATCAAAATGCATCACTAGGTTCAATAACTGGATTTCCATGCAACACGCAAGCATCAGGCAAATCGCAACTCATCACCGCTCAGTTGCCGCTGTAGACGAACCGCTTGATCACCCGCAGCAACTCGTCGGCCGCCTCGCCGAACGGCTGGCGGACGGAGAAGCCATGCTGCTCTCCCTCGAACTGGACAACCTCGACGGCCTTCCCCATGTCCTTCAGCCTCGCCCCGTACCCCAGCACGCGGTCGCGGAGCACGTCGCTCAAAGGCGCCACGACGAGCGCCGGCGGGAGCTCCACCGGCACGAGGCTCGGGCTCTCCGGGCCGAACGGGTTGGCCAGCGGGTGGTCCAAGCTCGCCCCCACCGGCAGCGACATGCGCCAGAGCTGGTCGGCCATCGCGGTCGTCAGGGACACGCCCGCCGGGGGGTCGGCCTCCGTCGCCGTGCGCTCGGCCCTGCGAAGAACGCGGAGAGTAGGATGTACCCGACGACGCGCACCGGGGTGGTGGCGATTTCCCCCGACGCGACCCAGACCGTGACGTGGTGGGCCAGGTTGGCACCCGCCGAGTGGCCGGAGAGGTGTTGGCGCCACCTCCTCACAGCGCCGCTTCTTCTTCTACCTCGAGCTGCCTCGCACAACTCTCTCTCTCTTTTTTGTCTCACACAAGAACACACATCAGGGGAAGACTCAACACACACGCATATACCAAGAAGAGCACACAAGCTTTGCCCAGAGGCATTCTTACTTGGCAGCCATAAAGACTACATATTTTCTATAGCCCTCTTGGCTTCCTTCTCTCATTACTCGATGGAACTATTTATACACAAGGATTGGGCAATCATGCCATGCAACACACACCACTATTTCTATCCACTAACTGCATGCACTATCCACTAACTCCACGCAGTAACAGAACCAACCCAGCCTCCTCCTAGAATCTCTCTAGGAGCCATGACTTGGCCTCCAACATGCACTTCATATAACTAGCAAACTCTCGTGCAGCCTACTTGCACGGCCAAGTCCAGCCGCCTTCTCAACGGCCACAAGACTTAACCCATGCATGGATATCAACACAATGGACAAGACCTCACCGGATCACCCGGCTTGTACCGCAGCCAGTCACGCTTCAGCCTCCGTCGCGTCTCATCGCTTCTCACGGCGTCGCCGTATCGCACGGCATCTCGCCGTGCTCACCGCATCGCACAGCAGCCCAGCATCTCACCTCTTTCGCGCGCACAACCGAAGCACCACTACCAGAATAACCTTATATGCAGACGGCCTTATATATGCCGACGGCCCCCGTCGGCATAGAGGGAGCTATGCCGACGGCCTATGGAAAACCGTAGGCGTAGGAAAGCCGTCGGCATACCTCCATATATGCCGACGGGGGCCGTAGGCATAGAAAGGCCGTCGGCATACAAATATATATGCCTACAGCAGCTGTAGGCATAGTTTGGCCGTCGGCATAGAGGTGGCCTTGGTGGCCCTGGCACAGCCGGCGGGTTCACGCCGTCAAACATATGCCGACGGCCCTAACGTCGGCCGTCGGCATACCTCACTGTGACACGTCATCGATCCGCGGCACCGTGGGCCCGGAGCTATGCCGACGGTTATGCCGTCGGCATATCTCTGGGCCCACGGTGCCGCGGATAGATGTCGTGGCAGGGAGCTATGCCGACGGCATAACCGTCGGCATATATACGTTCATTTTTTTAACTTTTTTTCCCCTGTTTTTAATAATAATTTTTTAAAAAAATAATAATTAATTAAATTGAGTTATGCCGACGGCCTAACCGTAGGCATATCTACGTATAATTTTTTAAACTTTTTTTCCCTGTTTTTAATAATAAAATTCTTTTTAAAAAAAATAATTAAATTGAGCTATGCCGACGGCCTAACCATAGGCATATCTACGTATAATTTTTTTAACTTTTTTTCCCTGTTTTTAATAATAAAATTCTTTTTAAAAAAAATAAATAATTAAATTGAGCTATGCCGACGGCCTAACCATAGGCATATCTACGTACAATTTTTTTTATTAATTTTTTTAAAATATAATATTTTTTTTCAAAAAAAATTCATTAATTAAATTGTGCCTTATCTATACATAGATACACCACGCGTGTCTCTTGGGCCCAGTTTACCGCCCCGTCAACTCTCGCAGGGTTAGGCGGGACGGGTATTGTTTAATTTGGTGGTACATATGCCGCCAGGTCTTTCTCCGGGCCCTCCTACACGTCCGGAAGTGCGGTGGCGGGTGTAAGCACGGGCTCCGTGGTGTGACCCCCCTCACCGACGTCGCCGCCGCCGTCGCACGGAGGGGGAGGGGGGAACAGCCACATCGGGCAGTAACGGAGGGAATCTTGCGGTGAGTTGTGTCCGGACCTTGATCCGAAGTGTACCTATGTGCTGGGCTATCACACCCAGGTGAAAATGTCCATCGGTCAAACCCCGTGCGGCGAAAGTCAAAGGCGTAGACCGCCCGGTCAACTCTCGCAGGGTTAGACGGGACGGGTGTAGTTTGGGGGGTAGCTATGCCGCCGGGTCTTTAGCTGGGCCCTCCTACATGTCCGGAAGTGCGGTGACAGGTGCAAGCACCCGGCACGCGGCTCCGTGGTTGGTGACCCCCCTCACACGATGTCGCCGCCGCAGTCGCGGCGGAGGGGGTGGTAACGCCACATCGGGCAGAGTAACGGAGGGAATCTTGCGGGGGTGGTGCCGGACCTTGATCCGAGTGTACCTATGTGCTTGGCTATCACACCAGGTGAAAATGTCCATCGATCAAACCCCGTTCGGCGAAAGTCAAAGGCGGAGACGCCCGGTCAACGGTTCCAGGGTTAGACGGGACGGGTGTTAGTTTGGGGGTAGTATGCCGCCAGGTCTTTAGCTGGGCCCTCCTAACAGTCCGGAAGTGCGTGTGGTAGGTGCAAGCACCCGGCACGGTGCTCAGTGGGTGTGACCTCTCACCGACGTCGCCGCCGCCGTCGCACGGAGGGGGGGGGAACGGCCACGTCGGGCAGTAACGGAGGGAATCTTGCGGTGGGTTGTGACCGGACCTTGATCCGAAGTGTACTATGTGCTGGGCATCACACCCAGGTGAAAATGTCCATCAGTCAAACCCCGTGCGGCGAAAGTCAAAGGCGTAGCTATGCCCGGTCAACTCGCAGGTAGAGGAGGGTGTAGGGGGGGGTACTATGCCGCCAGGTCTTTAGCTGGGCCCTCCTACATGTCCGGAAGTGCGGTGGCAGGTGCAAGCACCCGGCAGTGGCTCCGTTGTGTGACCCCCCTCACCGACGTCGCCGCCGCCGTCGCGCGGAGGGGGAATGCACATCGGGCAGTAAAGGAGGGAATCTTGCGGTGGGTTGTGCCCGGACCTTGATCGAAGTGTACCTATGTGCCTGGCTACACACCCAGTGAAAATGTCCATCGGTCAAACCCCGTCCTGGAAAGTCAAAGGCGTAGACCGCCCGGTCAACGGTTCCAGGGTTAGCGGGACGGGTGTAGTTTGGGAGGGTAGCTATGCCGCGAGTCTTTAGCTGGGCCCTCCTACACGTCCGGAAGTGCGATGGCAGGTGCAAGCACCCGGCACCGTGCTCAGTGGTGTGACCCCCTCACCGACGTCGCCGCACGTCGCACGGAGGGGGGGAACGGCCACTTGGGCAGTAACGGAGGGAATCTTGCGGTGGGTTGTGTCCGGACCTTCATCCAAAGTGTACCTATGTGCTGGGCTATCACACCCAGGTGAAAATGTCCATCGGTCAAACCCCGTGCGGCGAAAGTCAAAGGCGTAGCTATGCCGGTCAACTCTCGCAGGTTAGACGGGACGTGTGTACTGGGGCTTGGGTCCAGACCGTGTTCGGTGATGTTCCTATGGGTTGACATATCGAACCAGGTGAAGAGTCCACTGGTCAAAGCATGTCCGGCCAAAGTCAAAGGGCTAGATCGCCGGGTCCAACGGTGGCTAGGGAGTCCGGGCGATGGGGCTTCCGGGTGCGGCAATGCCACGAAACACCGCACCAGGTCCTCTTGTATGTGTGAAAGTGATGTGGCATGCTCACACGTTCGTCTTGGGGCTCCGGGTGTGTGGCCCCCCTCACGGATGGCAGTGCGCCGTCACTTGAGAGAGGAACGTGCGGTCGGTTAGGTTTTAGTCTGGTCAAGGTGCGTCTATGAAACAAAATATCGCACAGGGTCTTAGGAGAGGAGTGATAGTTGATATATTTTAAAAAATAGAACATTTAAAAAAAAAAATTATAGTTAACTAATTAAAAAACATTAAAAAAAACCTATGCCTACGGCTTAACCGTCGGCATAGGTGGCCACGTGGCCCGACCTGATAAGGCCAGGGCTATGCCGACGGCCTAACCGTCGGCATAGCCCTGACCTTATCCGGATACGGGCGCCCCCACACCGCTCGCTGCAGAGTCATTCGACCCACCAGCGCGACCCACCTCTCGCTGCTCCCGCACCGCCGCACGCCCGAGGACCCCACCCGCGACGGCCTGCGCGCTTGCTCCGGCCAGCCGCCGCCGCCTGTCCCGCCACAGCAAGGGCAGCCCGTCCCGCCACGCCGGGCCGGCGACACCATATCCCGTGCGCCCGGGACGGTCGCCTCTCCCGCAGCGCCGCCAGCCCCGCCCGTCCGCCCACCGCCCGGGCCGGTCGCTCTTCTCCACGCCAGCGCAGCCGCGCCCCGCCCCCCCGCGAACCGCGGGAGGTCGTCGGAGAGGGCCGCGCCGCCCCCGCCCCCCCCCCCCCCCGCGACGCCGGCCCGTGCCACCAGGAGGCTGTAAGCGCCCTCCCCCTCCCCTGCTGCTGGTGAGCACCGGCTCCGGCGGTCCGGCGTCCTCTGCTACTGATTTTTTTTTAGCTTTTTACCTACTATTAGTGCTGGGATAATAAGTCAATTTGATATATACCTACTGTTAGTCCTGTTCTTCCTGAATGTCGATTTGGACCTCCTATTAGTCCTAGTAGTTTACTTGCTTGGAGTTTTCATTATTGCTGTCTCCCAATGTACAAATGTACCGAGTTTGGTTACCATGTTAAGATTACTTATATAATGATACATATACTTCCACGGTTATGAGATGATATATATACTTTTCGCACGGTGGATTAGCATTCTTTGTTGTGTCGCATATCCGTGATGAGTGGTTTTTTGTTCATGATGGTCTTGCTACAAAATAATGATGACATATTTTTTGACACTTCATGGTCTTGCTAAAAAATAGTAATTTGAGCAAAAATGGTAACTTGTTCATTAGGCATTGGTCCGTGATCTAAGTTTTTGACACTTGATGATCTAAGTTTTTTTGTCGGTATAATTTACAGGCTTTGTGGGGTTGCATATCTTTGGAGTCATCGTCGTCGAAGGCATTGGTCCGTGATCTCGTCGCTGTTTGACTAGTTCCTCTACAGCCGAGGGTGAGCTACGAATCCACCTTAACCTTGTACACTCTTTGAATCATGTCACTAGATTTTCTTTTCTCGTCAAGTCGCGTAGGCGTAGGAGTCTCCCGTCCGAAATGGTTGCATCGATAAATATGCAAATGCATATTTATCACCGCAGCTTTTTCGGATTGTCCAGCGTTTTCCACGGACAGCCCGAGGATGTGTAGATTGGGTACGTTCTCCATGCTCTACCCCGTTTCGAGACAAAATTTCGGCGGCGCCTCCCCGTTGTTCTCCGGAGCACATTCTCTCGGCTATTAGCCGAGACGTGTATCTGGAGAACAGTGGGGAGGTGCTGCCGAAATTTTGTCTCGGAACGGGGTAGACTGGAGAACGTACTCAATCTACACATCCTCGGGTGGGGTTAGGACCCATCTTTACCTATTAGAGATGTAGGTGGATTCAACGCGGTAGAAAATGAAAATTTGATGTGATTAATTTAAGTGAATTCTTAATTATGTTGTGTGGCTTGCAAAAAAGCAGAGGATGGCAGATAATCAGTGGATGTACAGTGGCTTTATCCGTCGGAATCGAGTAACACCAGAGTGGATCGCGAAAACCGATGTGTATTTGAAGGAGATATTCCGTAGGCCAATGAGAATTATCCCACCATGCCCCTGTGCGAGATGTGCCAGACGTCACCGTAGAAATCAGAAGGACATGACTGACCACCTTCGCATGCACGGATATATGCCAAACTTTGACATGCCGTCGATAAACTTAGCCGAGCAGGATCGTGGTAGAGAGGAGGTGATGCGACAACGCATCGATGGTTATGAGGATGACGGGGTCAGGGACATGCTAGATGATGTCATCACCGCAGAAACGGCAAATGCGACACCTTCAGAGAATGAACCGGAGGAGCCGGAGGCAACCGCGAAGGCCTTCTTGCAGGTCTTGGCCTCTTCGAAGAAACCTCTTTATGCGGGTGCGAAAATATCTCAGCTGGATGCCATCTCGCAACTGATTGCAGTCAAGGCTGAGTATGGTTGTAGCCAGAAATGCTTCGAAGCGTTCCTGGGAGTATGGGCTAACAGCCTCCCTGAGGGTCATGAACTGCCGAAAAGCATGTACGCTACAAAGAAAATCATGAAGGCACTCTCTATGGATTATGAGAAAATACATGTTTGTCCGAAGAATTTCCTTTTGTTTAGGCACGAGTATGCGGATGACAAGTACTGTAGGAAGTGCGGTTCGTCTCGGTACCTTGAGGTGGTCGGTGAGGATGGTGAGAAGAGGCAGCTAGCCATCCCCGCAAAGGTGCTTCGGTATCTCCATTTCATTGAAAGACTGCAGCGCCTTTTCCTCACGGAGGAGACTGCCAAAATGATGAAGTGGCACAAGCAAGGTATAAGGTACCATCCGCATAAAATCGTACATCCATCGGAAGCAGAAGCATGGAAGTCGTTCGATGAAGAATACCCCGAGGAAGCAGCCGAGGCTGGGAATGTTAGAATTGGCATATCAGGTGATGGGTTAAATCCATATGGTATGTCGTCCAACCCATACAGCTGCTGGCCCGTGTTTGTAATTCCGCTCAATCTCCCTCCCGGTGCCCTAATGCAACGGAAGACCATGTTCTTGTCGCTCATCATTCCGGGGCCTGAATACCCGGGGAAGCAATTGGGTGTGTTTATGCAGCCGCTGGTGGATGATTTGCTCCATTCTTGGTACTTTCCGAGGTTGACATACGACCGGGATCTGCAGAGAAATTTCTTGATGAAAGTTTGGTTGCACTATTGCATGCATGACTTTCCCGGCTATGCTCTATTCTGCGGATGGTGTACCAGTGGGAAGATGCCATGCCCAGTGTGCATGCAGGCTCTGCAAATGATTTGGCTGAGTAAGGGTGGCAAGTATGTAGCCTTTGACCTGCATCGACAGTTCCTCCCTCCAGACCATCCAGACAGGGAAGACAAGAAGAACTTCACGAAAGGCCGGGTTGTCCATGAAGTAACCGAGATTCCAATGTTTTCAGGGGCAGATGTTATTGCTCAGCTAAAAGCTCTCAAGCCTAAAGGCAAAGGCAAAGGCAAAGGCAAAGTCAAAGCAAAAGGCTTCGAGGGATATGGTTAGACGCACAACTGGACTCACATTACCCCCTTCTCGCAGCTTCCCTATTTCAAGGACCTCAAACTTCCTTACAACATTGATGTGATGCACACAGAAAAGAATGTCGCAGTCTCTCTTTTCCACACGATCCTCAACAATCCTGATAAGACGAAGGATAACGTTAAAGCTAGAGCCGATCAACAGGAAATTTGTGATAGACCACGACTAAACACGAAGCCTCCCACAGGCGGTCGAATAAACTAGTTCAAGCCAGATGCTGACTTCGTTCTTAAAAAGCCTGAAAAGACAGAGGTACTGAAGTGGCTCAAACACATAGTGAAGTTCACTGATGGTTATGCATCGAATATAAGTAAGGGAGTCAATCTTTCAACGGGCAAAGTGGCCGGGCTCAAGAGTCATGACTATCATGTATGGATTGAGCGGATAATGCCAGTGATGGTTCGAGGCTATGTCCCCGAGCATGTCTGGCGAGTGCTTGCCGAGCTAAGTCATTTCTTCCGCACGCTCTGTGCTAAAGAAGTAAGTAAAGATGTGATTGAACAATTGCATAAGAAGGCACCGGAGTTGATATGCAAGCTAGAGAAGATCTTTCCGCCAGGCTTTTTTACTCCGATGACACATCTCATTCTGCACCTCGCGAATGAGGTATTGTTGGGGGGGCCTGTGCAGAATCGTTGGCAGTACGGCCCTGAGAGACAGAACAAGCATCTCCGACAGAAATGTGGAAACAAAGCTAAGATTGAAGCTTCCATAGCTGAGGCAGTTATCCTAGAGGAGGTGTCAGACCTCAGGACATCATACTATCCATACCACGTTCCCCATCTGCATAACAAGGTGCCTCGATACAATATAGAAGAGCCCAAGTATCAACCCAGGCTCCATCTATTCAACGTGCAAGGTGGCAGGGCTGGGGCCTCGAAATCTTATAACATGCCACGACAAGAGTGGGAGGACCTCATGTTCTATATCTTGCACAACATCAAGGAAGTTGAGGAAGTGTGGATGAGGTAATACCACTACACAATTCCTTTATGTCTTCCACATCATCATGTTCTATGTTCACTTATTCCCGGTCTAACACCTCTTTTCTTCTTTTAGTGATTTCCTTCAAGAGGAATGGACGGGAATTAATCCTCCTACTGAGGCGGAGGCACTTACTATTCTCCGTCATGGAAACCCTGGACGTAAAAATTTTGTTGCTTGGTTCATGGAGAAAGTAATTTTCTACATTCCCCTATTAAATACCTAGTTCAACATTTATTAGTTAACCGAACTAATGCACCCAACACTTTCAATTATACTTGTAGGGAAATAATCCGAACATATCTATGGATGACGAATTGAGATGGGTTTCCATGGGTTTTGACCCTGCTGTCATGACATGTAAAAAGTATGATGTGAATGGGTATCGCTTCCATACAGAGGAGCACCAGAACAGCCGTCCTGATCCCAAAACTATAAATACCGGAGTGTACACCCCCGGTCAAAATTCAGTAGACTACTACGGAAGGGTATAAAATATATACGAGATTAAATTCAGCAAAGGGCGCGAAACCCTAAGCCTGCCTGTGTTCAAATGCCGATGGTTCGATCCGCGGGAGGGGCAGAGACATACGCCTTCTATTGGTTTGGTCGAAGTTAAACCATCAACCGTCTATGCAGGAGCCGATCTCTTCATTGCGGCTACCCAAGCTACACAAGTTTATTATCTGCCTTACCCATGCCAGAAAGAGTACCTAAAGGGTTGGGAAGTTGTGTTCAAGGTGTCGCCACATGGTAAGCTACCGGACCCGAATGAAGACGATTACTACAACATTAACCCCGTGACATACGAGGGAGTGTTCTATCAAGAGGAACCTGATGATGATGTGGTTAGAAACGATGACTCTAGACCATTGGCTGATGATGATGTGGATCCAAACGAGGACGATGCACGGAATGATGGTGAGACCATTGTCAATGAAAGTGACATACTTATGCTACAAAAGTTAAACGAAGACGCTGACGACGAGGAAGAGCCTCCACCTCCGTCAGACAACGAAGATGATATGATTGATAGTGATGATGAAACCGACCGAGAAATAGGTTACAACAGTGATGATTCGTATGGGTTCTAGCAGATGTACGTTTCAAGACTTTTTTTCTATGGTTTAGGATTATGCCTTTTCATGATTATTTATTACTATGCTTTTTCCTTCATTACTAATGCGTTTCATAATGCTTTTTTCTTCATTATTAATGTACTAATTGTTTATTCTCTTTTCAATACAGGTTCGTGGAACATGGGCAAGGGGAAGGCCGACGGCGTGGGTTTCCTACGCAAGGTCGTCGTCATGCCTAGTCGGAGTGGTCGAGCACGTAATCCTACCCCCCGACTACTTGAGGATGACTCCTCACAGGGAGGTCGAGGGAGAGGTGCCCCTAGAGGAGGAGGGGGCGGTGGGAGAGCCCCTAGAGGGCGAGGGGGTCGCGGCCAGAAACAGCGCACCCTCACCGACTTAGGGGTGTTGTCTTCGAGGCCCTCCTCTAGTGAGGTACCCTCCTCTAGTGAGGTACCCTCTTACGAGGAGGAGGAGGAGGACGACGAGGTTCAGGAGGAGGAGGAGGAGGAGGCGGAGGTTCGAGATGGGGCCGAGGAGGAGGAGGAGGAGGAGGTTCAGGAGGGGGCCGAGGATGAGGAGGAGGAGGCAGGCGAGGAGGATGGTGGTGGCGGGGATGATGGTGCTGGCGGGGAGGGGGGTGGCAACAGCAAGGGGTGGCTGCGTGGTAACGCAAAGCTACCAAAGCAGGTTCCTGCTACTGAGGAGCAGAAGTGGCTCATTGAGCCCACGGGGAAAGAGTAAGTGTCACTTTATAATAATTTCATTATTTTGCTTGTCACATGCTCATTCCAGTTGTTATTTATTTTGCTTGTCACATGCTAATAGTTCATTCTTTTGCAGCAACTGGATATATTCTAAAGGGGTCCGTATTCCCAACGGCCTCATCACCGTCTTGCTGAAGTTATATTGGCCGGGGTTGTACTGTCCGGATCTAGTCAGGCACCTGGACCATCGGGTTTTGGCCACGAGCTGGGACCACTGGGTAGCGGCCCTCCACGCGGAGCATGAGACCCATGCCAAGGCCGTGATCACTACTTTCTGGGTGAGTTCTCTTCAGAAGCACAAGTCCATTCTAGTTTCATGAATGATTTAACTCATGGCTTCTTCCATTCTTGTTTCATGCATGATTGTAGAAATTTTATCGAGTTCTTCCGGAGCACAAGGCCAGAGCCGACCAGATCGTGCTGCGCCAATGCAAGAAGAAGGCCCGTCAGATGCAGTACGAGGTGCGCTATGTGGCCATCTCGACATACTATCACGACGCTCTTGGTGTGAAGATGACCAAGGAAGAAGCGCGGAGGACGGGCATTACCTTGGAGAGGGACCAGTACTTGGCGGTAAGTATAAAAGATTTTTCATTCCGATGTTTGTGGTACATTTTACCGTTTCGTGTTGACATGCCATTATGCTTTCATTATGTAGGTGTGTCCAAATTGGTGTTATGGAAAAGACGAGTCTTGGGCGGCATTGGTGGATGTTTGGTGTGATACGGATGGAGACTGGGCGGCTACGAGCATCAAAAACAAGGCTAACCGAGGGACGGAGGGAGTACATGCTCAGGGAAACCGAAACCACTTTCTCCACAAGGCACTTCATGTATGACTAACCTCATCGAAACATTCTTCTTCTATTTACTTTCTTATGTATGACTAACCTCTGTTTGGTGGTGCAGGAGGAGAAACTGAAGCGTTCGCTCTCACACATGGAGGCGTGGGAGATCGCCCATACGCGGAGGAGCCCCAAGCCTGGCGAGTCCAAGTACTACGGCAACACCGCAGAGAAGAAGCAGGTCTACTCTCAGGAGTATCTCAGGTTACATCCTGGCACATCTGACCCCATGAGTGCAGATCTGGACGAGAGGGTGGTGGTTGGCATGGGGCCCAGGAGGCACGGTCGGCAGCCGGTTCTCGATGCTGTTATCACTCCTACTATCTCCCACACGCAGCTCCGAGCTATCGACCCGAGCCTGAGCCAGCGCACGCCCATGACCAGTGCGCAGTCACAGGCCCTCTTTCAGGAGCGGCAATCTGTAAGTATTTTTCCTCTTATCTACATTGCTCACTTTATTTTCCAGCATTGAGATGTTTATGAGTTCCATCATGTCATACCATAGGCCTACATGGAGTACACACGCCAGGAGACCATGGCGTGGCACACGAGACTTCATGCACACCATGAGCAGAACAATGCCAGGATACAACGCGCTCTTGAGGAGATGGCGGCCGGACGGGTTCCTCAATTGCAAGCAGCACCACCTCCTCCAACACAACCAACGCTGCTTACCTTTGAGGAGTTTGTGGCACAGCAGCACGATGGCCCCTCGCCGGTATGTACATCCCTAAACTATTCACCCAAAGCATATCATGCCTTTCAACACAGTCATATATCCCGTTAATATGTCTTTTCAACATCCAGGGAACCGGTGGATCAACCGTTGGCGGTGGTCTTCACAGCACTCCCGAGTCACGGAGCCCGACCACTCCGATCCACAGAGGCGGAGGTGGAGGCAGTCTTGGCGGTAGCGCTGCCTGTGACGACCTGGGCTTCAGCGGTCTTGGCGGTGACGACCTCCGCGGTGCTCGACATCCTGCCGCTTAAGACTTTTGGTTACTTGTGTGCTTATGCTTATGTCTTTTAGATGACTTGTGTGTGGTGATGATGATGATAAACTTGTGGTCTTTGATGGTCCTTTAGATGACTTGTGTGCTTCTTTATATGCTTATGCTTATATTTATGTTGATTGTGATGATGCTTATGCATATATTGTTGTGACGGTGCCGGATGATACTTAGATGTGTTCTATATGTGTATTTCCATCATATATATCTGCTGTATATTTGAATTGAATTGATATGAAAACAAACAGGAAAAAGAAGAAAAAAAATCAAATAATAACTATGCCGACAGCCTAACCGTAGGCATAGCCCTGGCCTGAGCACCCAGTTGCTGACACGTGGCAGATATGCCTACGGCCTAGCCGTCGGCATAGTTTCGTAGGCATAGCCCTGCCCCATGAGAGCCCAGCTGCTGACACGTGGCAGGGCTATGCCTACAGCCTAGCCGTCGGCATAGTTTCAAACTATGCCGACAGCTAGGCCGTAGGCATAGCCCTGTCCCACGAGCAAGGGCTACTGAAACTATGCCGACGGCCAGGCCGTAGGCATAGCCCTGCCACGTGGCGAGCAGCCCTTGGTTGCCGTTTGACGTTAGGCGGGAACGTTGCCGACGGCCCGGGCCGTCGGCATAGATGTACGGACACCGTCGGCATAGGACCTATGCCGACGGCCTTTCTATGCCGACGGGCTTCCGGGCTACGCCGACGTATATTATGCCGACGGCCCGATGCCGACGGGGGCCGTCGGCATAGGCCTATCCCGACGGTTTTTCAGGGCTATGCCGACGGCTCGGGCCGTCGGTATAGGGGTCGATTCCGGTAGTGCACCATTGGTCTACGCACACTTCTTAGACCATCTAAACTACATGCAGAACTACAAACTAAACATGTGATACAAAATATTAAGATTAGTGCTAACATTCACCCCCTAATCTTAATATCATAGTCTTCGACGCGAATCACCCGCAGCCACTTGATGAGGCCATCGCAGCACCGCACCACCGCGCACCAACTTGTCGTAGACGACGCCATCGCAGCGCCAACCACCTGCCATGGAACATCTTGCCGTGGATGACACCATCGCAGCGCCGGTCACCACGGCGTCATGCCGCACACAACGGCCTCCTCTTGACGCGGACCACGCCTTCGCGACGCCGATCACCACGCCATCATCGTCTTGCGGCATCGCACCGCAACCGAGTGACGGCATCGCGCCGCCATACATCTTCTTAGCGGCATCGCATTGCGTCTCCTTGTGACAGCATCACACCGTCCTCGTGGCAGCATCGCACCGCCGTCTCCTCCTAGCGGCATCGCGCCGCCGAAGGGCTTCACCTCGCGCCGATGTCCTCCACCTCACATGGAGTCCACCGCGTCTCCATCGCTGCTGCCGCCGCTGCCGCCGCGGATCGACAAGGCTCTGATGCCAATTGTTGGCGCCGCCTCCTCGCAGCGCCGCTTCTTCTTCTACCTCGAGCTGCCTCGCACAACTCTATCTCTCTCTTTTGTCTCACACAAGAACACACATCAGGGGAAGACTCAACACACACACGCATATACCAAGAAGAGCACACAAGTTTTGCCCAGAGGCACTCTTACTTGGCAGCCATAAAGACTACATATTTTCTATAGCCCTCTCGGCTTCCTTCTCTCATTACTCGATGGAACTATTTATACACAAGGATTGGGCAATCGTGCCATGCAACACACGCCACTATTTCTATCGACTAACTGCATGCACTAACCACTAACTCCACGCAGTAACAGAACCAACCCAGCCTCCTCCTAGAATCTCTCTAGGAGCCATGACTTGGCCTCCAACGTGCACTTCATATAACTAACAAACTCTCGTGCAGCCTACTTGCACGGCCAAGTCCAGCCGCCTTCTCAACGGCCACAAGACTTAACCCATGCATGGATATCAACACAATGGACAAGACCTCACCGGATCACCCCGCTTGTACCGCAGCCAATCACGCTTCAGCCTCCGTCGCGTCTCACCGCTTCTCACGGCGTCGCCGTATCACACGGCATCTTCGGCATCTCGCCGTGCTCGCCGCATCGCACAGCACCCCAGCATCTCACCTCTTTCGCGTGCACAACCGAAGCACCATTGGCCTACGCACACTTCTTAGACCATCTAAACTACATGCAGAACTACAAACTAAAAATGTGATACAAAATATTAAGATTAGTGCTAACAAGAGGAACGTCCGGGCGAAGTCGGCTGACTCCGCGAGCCACGGGTCGGCGCCGGCACCAAGCTCGGCCTGGCCGCGCAGCCAGGAAAGGAAAGCGGCGCCGTCGTCTATGGCCGCGGGGAGGCGGTGCTCGGGGGCGAGGCGGTACTGCACGGACAGCACGACGGCCCGGATCTCGGCTGCTGCGCGGAGGCAGAACGAGTGGAAGTTGGGCTCCGCGAAGGAGCCGAGGCAGTAGCCGCCGCCGTGGAAGTACACCAGCACCGGGAGCTTGCTGCCGCCGGCCACCGACGACGCCGGCCTGTACACGCGGACACTAAGGCCGTGCGCCGCGTGGTACAGGACGTCCTTCCACCGCACGCCGGGGACGTCCGGTAACGGCTCGTTTGACCGGAGGACGGCTTCGTCGCCGCGGACAACGGAGCCGTCGCTGAGGAGCTGGACGACGCCGAGGAAGTCCTCCACGACGCGTGGTGCCTTGCCGCCGGACATGGTGCGTGGCCGTGATCGATCGGTGCCTTCGAGGTCGTCAGATGAGATCTATAGCAGCTGGCGAGCCTTTCCTGCTTGTTTTGTCGACGGGGACGAGGATCGGCGAGAGACTTGTTGGGGTGCATGTATCTAGCGGCTCAGCCACCTACCGGTGTGCTACGTGCCAAATCCACAATAAATGCACTTCTACAATTAAACCCATTAAGAGGCGCTAGAATGGTGGCCAACCAGCTACGCCATGTGGCGCATGCTGGTTGGTCACGGTGAGAAAGTTTTTTTAGAGTTTTTTAAATGGTAGGGACACTTTTTTCGAGAAAAGTTTTTCTAGGCTTTTTCTTTTTCCTTTTAAGATGGTTGTGATGTTCACATGATGCGAGAATATTTTTTAAATTTTTTGACATGATGGTGAGGTGCGCATAGCTTCCTCTCAAGCGGCCCGCAATGGCGGGCCCCAACCACCAGTTAAAACCATTAAGCTACGCGTGAAGGCGGCCAACCAGCTATGCCACATGGCGCAAGCTGGTTGGCCGCAATGAGAAATTTTTTGTAATTTTTTAATAGAGGTGTGGATTATTTTTTAAATGTATTTTTTTTAGATGGAGATGAGGACCTCTGGTATGTTGTAAATCGAGAGTTATGTAAAGTGGCACTCACTGATAGGATGTTCTGGTAATTTTTTCTTTTTTACTTCTTTTTTAGATGAAGATGAGGATTTTTTTAAGATATTTTTTTAGACGGAGACGAGGACTCTATGTATTTTTTTAAATGGAAATGTGCGCACAACTTCCTCTCAAGCGGCGCCACAGGGTGGCGCCACTATGCAGCGTACATGGATCAATTGTTGATTCGTTTGGAGTATTTTTAAGTGAAATTCATCAAGTGTACAAGCGACAGGACTATAGGCGGCAGACTGCCAGAGCTATACGTCGTCCCTACCGATACCTTTTTTTCATGTCTGCCGTAGGGCATGGCCAATGCATAGCCTCAGGTTGATGCCTCGCATGCCATGTAGGATCGGATGTCAGAAAAAATAGGTTCGGATAGGGAAGCGGGATCAGTAGGGATGCATGTGTAGTAAGAGTCTACTTTTTTTTTTTGATGAGGCCCACAAGTAGTAGCTTACATTAGGATGAAAAAATTAATATAGATGCCTCAAGTTACTTTTTGTCACGGGGCATCTGTATCCATATGCCATCATTGTATATGCCCTTAAGGATTTCAGTGTAGTGATGTTTTTCGGGCTGGCGCATTAGCGCATTCTCGGTCATTGTACTATGTTCGCGCTGTAGTTTTTCTTTTTCTTTTTTGGAGATAATGTAGGTTGTTTTTTCTTTCTCTTTTATTCTTTATTATTTTTCTTGTGATTTCTTTATGACTTTCTTTGGTTTTATTTGCTTTTTTCATCTTTTCTCGTGTGTTTTCTTTACGTTCCTTATTGGTTTTATTTTTTTTTCTTTTTTTTCTGTTTTTCTTTATAGTTTTCATTGATTTTCTTTAGTTTTTACATGATCTTTACTTTAATTTTTTTCTTTTGTGTGTTTTCTTCAAAGCTTTCATCGGTTCTGATATGATTTTTTTAATTTTTTTCTTCTGTGTTTTTATTTATAGGGTTATCGGCTTTCTTTTTCAGTTTTGAGTTTCTATGTTTCTCTTATTTGGTTCCATGATTTTTATTTTATTTTTTTCAGCACATGCCTAATTTTTATATACATTATACATTTTTTCGTATGTAGAAGGAACTTTCTTATATATTAAAAAATTAAACACATGATTAATATTTTTAAATGTACCTTCGGATGTGTACTTTTTCAAACACATTGTACAATACTTGTATACTAAGGGACATTTTTTTATAGACGTTTAATTTTTTTTCAATACATGATTAACACTTTTTTAATAAAACAGTATTTGAGAATTTTTCCTATATATTTCAAAAAAAAATCTATACCATTTTTAAATTAATTATTGATTAACATTTATCCAATATATATTTGAAGTTACATTTTTCATACATGTATATTTTTGTATGAACCTAAAACAATTTTTATACAGTTTAACTTTTCATATACTTGATAATATTTTTTCAAATACATGTTTTTGAACAGTTTTTAATATGTGTCAAACAGTTTTGAAATAAGCATTGAATCATTTTTTTCATGATTTTAATCAATTTTGAAAAACAATTCTAATTTTTACATTGTTATACTATTTAAAAATGATATCACCTACATATTTTTTAATTACACATTTTAAAAAAATGAGGTCATTTTTTAAATTGTATGAAACATTTTTTTTTCACTACGCAAACATTTCCGTTGCATTGTATACACATTTTGAAAAAAAAACACGTACATCTTTTTCTGGAAAACATGAGCATTTTTTAATTGTCAGAAAATGTCTTTGTATGCTATCAACATTTTCTTAAAAAATTGAAAAAAATTATAATGGCATTTACATTTTTTAAACATGTGGTGAAGATTTTATAAAATAAAAAATTTATTTCCATTTTGTAAATATAAATAAAAGTCATAACACAAAAGAAACATGTGCTAGGGAGTCAGTGCTTCTCCCGCACGCTGGACAGGGCCATTTGTGCAGTATTGCAGGCGATGATGCGCTATGTATTACAACGAGCGATTCATAGGCCCGTGTAGGTTGCAGGGGAGGAGGAGGAACAGTTGTGCATGTGAGAAGCAGAAGAAAATGAACAAACTGAACTCGTCGGAGAACAGCACCGGATCCATCTTCCAACAACCACTTGCACAATTGCAGAACCTCGCACGAGCCAACGTAGCCATCAACTAGTAGGACAACCGTCAGCCATGTTCCTGAAACAAACTTCACTTACTCCACCACAGCGACGGAGGAGGCACCATAGCAACGGGGTCGGAGACGGAGGAAAACATACTCTGATGCAGCCGTCACCGCCGCCTCACCGGTAGCATCCAAATACACTAGGTCTGACGCCCCATAGGGATGCCAGAAGACAAAGCCCACAAAACTCCTGATCGCCGCCGTCATGAACGCCATCGAGGCGTAGCCGGAGTTGGGAAAGATTTATTCGACATAGCACCGCTGCTACAGCCTGAGCGTTGCCGCTGGACATCTTGACTCTAATCCTAACTGTTAAACTTAGGGTTTGGGAAACTGCTCGACACCCTTGACGGGTGTGGCTATCTCATATATATAAAGGGGTACACAAACGTGTACGATACAGACTACAAGACATATACAGAAGCTATGTATAAATACAGTCTAACACCCTCCCTCAATCTTAACTGTGTCCTGACTCCTGAGGTAGGAAGCTAGTTAAGATTGCGCCTACAACCTACAAACTGGGGTTGTGGTAGAGGCTTCGTGAAGATGTCTGCAAGTTGATCTTTAGAGATGAACTTGATGTAAAGTAGCTTATGTGTCACGCATTCCCTCACAAAGTGATAGTCGACTTTGATGTGCTTCGTTCGACCATGAAATACTGGATTAGATGAAAGATATGTAGCACCGTTGTTGTCACACCAAAGGACTGGCGGTTGAGTTTGAGAAACTCTTAACTCTCTCAATAAGGACTGTACCCATATGATCTCAGCTGTAGCATTAGCAACCGCCTTGTACTCAGCTTCAGTGCTACTTCGAGACACTGTAGTTTGTTTTCGAGCATTCCAGGCGATCAAATTAGGACCAAGGAAGACTGCATATCCCCCCATGGATCGCCTGTCATCAGGACACCCAGCCCAATCTGCGTCAGAGAACGCCAAGAGCTCAGCAGACGGTGCAGGCTGAAGAAGCATACCATATGCGGCAGTAAGGCAGATGTAGCGTAGAATGCGCTTTACCGCTGTCAAATGAGAAGTACGAGGAGAATGAAGTACTGACACACATGATTGACTGCATAGGAGATGTCAGGTCGAGTGATAGTCAAGTACTGCAGGCCACCAACAATACTGCGGTACTCAGTGGCATCATCGGAAGTGAGAGGATCCCCATCAAGCGCAGACAAGAGATCAGTGGCGGACATAGGAGTCATGGCATGTTTGCACTTAAGCATACCTGCTCGTCGCAACAAGTCCAGAGAGTACTTGTGTTGTGTGAGAGTCAACCCAACAGAAGAGTGAGAGACTTCCAATCCAAGGAAGTAATGTAAAGCGCCCAAGTCCTTCACGGCAAAGTCATCACTCAAGGCAGATAGCAGACGGTCAGCAGCAGCATCGGAGGAGCTAATGAGAATAATGTCATCAACGTAGACCAGTAGGTACATCGTCACCTCAGGCCGATGCAGGAGGAAGAGTGAAGTATCAGCTGTGGATGGAGAACAAAGTCAATGGCCCGAAGAACGGAGCCAAGCCTGGCATGCCAAGCACGAGGAGCCTACTTCAGCCCATAGAGCGCCTTGACCAGGCGGCACAGATGATGAGGATGATCAGGATCAACAAATCCCGGGGGCTGACGCATGTAAACCTCCTCATCCAGAACACCATGTAGAAAAGCATTCTGAACATCCAGTTGGCAAAGAAACCAGCCTCGAGTAACAGCTAGAGACAGCAGTAGTCAGATGGTGGTTGGCTTAACAACCGGGCTAAAAGTATCCTCATAATCAAGACCATACCGTTGTTTGAACCCTTTCGCCACTAACTGTGCTTTATAACGTTCAATAGAACCATCAGCATGCCTTTTAACCTTGAAGACCCACTTGGAATCAATGATATTGACACCAGAGACCGGAGGAACTAACCGCCAAGTACCATTTTTCAACAGTGCCTGATACTCCTGCTCCATGGCATTACGCCAGTGAGGAATTCCGAGAGCAGCCTGAAAATGTCGTGGTTCAGCCGATGGATCATCCTGCAACTATGCGACACAGGCTGCAAGCCATGCAACCGTCTCGTCCGTGCGTTGCTTGGGACAAGCAATACCAGACCGGCTGCGGATGTGAGGCCGCTGAGCAACAGCAGGTGGTGGCGCCGCAGCAGGTGGTGGTGGCGCCGGAGGTGATGACGCGGAAGGCACACCAGGAGAAGCGGTCGGCGAGATTGCCGTGGATGACGGGCCAGACGACACAGCCCCGTCAAAAACTCTGAAGAGGCCACAGCTGACGTGGGCGAGGCCAGAGCAGGCGATGCGGCCGGTGATGCCAGCCCAGGTGGCAGGGCAGACAAGGCCGGCCCAAGTGACAGACCGCGCGAGGCCGGACCAGGTGACGAGGCGGGCGAGGCCGGCTCAGGTGAGGACGACGTAGGCAAGGCCGGCCCAGGCGTGCATGATACGTCTCCAATGTATCTATAATTTTTTATTGTTCCATGCTATTATATTATCTATTTTGGATATTTTATATGCATTAATATGTTATTTTATATTATTTTTTGGGACTAACCTATTAACCTAGAGCCCGGTGCCAGTTTCTGTTTTTTCCTTGTTTTTGACTTTTACAGAAAAGGAATATCAAACGGAATAAAACTTTACGATGATTTTTCTTGGACCAGAAGACACCTACGAGGCTTGGAGAGAGGGCCTGAGGAGTCCTGAGGAGGCCACAAGCCCTCAGGGCACGCCCCAGGTGGGGCGTGCCCCCTGGCTTGTGGGACCCTCGGGAGTCCCCTAACCCTAGTTCCACCTCTATAAATTCCCAAATATTCCCCAAACATCAGAAGCGTCCACCAAAATACTTTTCCGCCGCCACAAGCCTCTGTTTCCATGAGATCCCATCTTGGGGCCTTTTCCGGCACCCTGCCGGGGGGGATTTGATCATGGAGGGCCTCTACATCAACCTTGCTGCCCTTCCGATGAAGCGTGAGTAGTTTACCACAGACCTACGGGTCCATAGCTAGTAGCTAGATGGCTTCTTCTCTCTTTTTGATCTTCAATACCATGTTCTCCTCGATGTTCTTGGAGTTCTATCTGATGTAATCTTCTTTTGCGGTGTGTTTATTGAGATCCGGTGAATTGTGGATTTATGATTAGATTATCTATGAATATTTTTTGGGTCTTCTCTGAACTCTTTTATGCATGATTAAGATATCTTTGTATTTCTCTTTGAAAGGATCGATATGGTTGACTAGAGGGGGGTGAATAGGCAACTACCAAATTTTAGCTTTTCTTAACAAATTAGGTTTAGCATCAAGTAGGTTGTCTAGATGTGCAACTGTGTGAGCAACCTATATGATGCTAACGATAACAACAACAAGAGCAAGCAAGATATGCAACACAAGTAAAGCTTGTACAAAGTAAAGGTAAGAAGTAACCACAAGTGGATCCGGTGGAGACGAGGATGTGTTACCGAAGTTCCTTCCCTTTGAGGGGAAGTACGTCTCCGTTGGAGTGGTGTGGAGGCACAATGCTCCCTAAGAAGCCACTAGGGCCACCGTATTCTCCTCACGCCCTCACACAATGCGAGATGCCGTGATTCCATTAGTGGTGCCCTTGAAGGCGGCGACCGAACCTTTACAAACATGGTTGGGGCAATCTCCACAACTTAATTGGAGGCTCCCAATAACACGATGAAGCTTCACCACAATGGAATGTGGCTCCGAGGTGACCTCAACCATCTAGGGTGCTCAAACACCCAAGAGTAACAAGATCCGCAAGGTATTAGTGGGGGGAATCAAATTTCTCTTGGTGGAAGTGTAGATCGGGGCCTTCTCAACCAATCCCTAGAAAATCGACAAGTTTGATTGGCTAAGGAGAGAGATCGGGCGAAAATGAGCTTTGGAGCAACAATGGAGTTTTGGGGAGGAAGAGGTAAGTCTTCTTGAGGAAGAAGACCCCCTTTTATAGTGGGGGACAAATCCAACCGTTATGCACCTCTCAGCCCGCAGGCAAGCGGTACTACCGCACCAGGCGCGGTACTACCATTCTAGGAGCGGTACTACCGCTCCTTACAGGATGCACAGGGGATTAGAAGAACAGGGGGGAACAGAGGAATGAGCGGTGGTAGCCGCGGTAGTATGGGCGGTACTACCGCCTCTACTACCGCTGCTACTACCGCCTATTTTCTAGGGGCAAACAGGTAGCACGGTAGAGACCCTGAGGCACTACCATAAAACCCGACACGAAAAATTAAGGCCCCAACCACGAGCGGTAGTACGAGTGGGACTAGCAGCGGTACTACTGTTGCTGCCCGCGGTAATACCGCTTGCAACTGTCCACCACTTCTTCAGCACAAACGATGGACAACTCCAAGGAAACGGAAAGAGGTGATGGGTGCAATATGAGTGTGTACGTGTTGATTCCACCCGAACCTTTCCGAAGCACACCCCCTCTTGATAGTATGGTTTTCCCTACGACTCAAGTCCACCAGAAAAGAAACGCAGGAAAGAAACCGTCTTCACTTGAAACTCCGACGGGCACGAATCGTCTTGTGCCATATGCTTGAAAAGTCTGAAATGCTCAATGCACACGATTAGTCCGCAAACACATTGTCATCAATCACCAAAACCACTTAGGGAGAAATATGCCCTAACAATCTCCCCCTTTTTGGTGGATAGATGACAACGCGGGATTTGCACAAAGGATATAACAAAGAGGTGTGCAAACCCATAATCTACAAAATATAGACAGGCTCCCCCTAGATGTGTGCACTATTTTAGATGTGCTTTTGGAATGCAAAATACACACATATAGGGTCCACACTCCCCCTATATTTTATAGACTTAGCCATACTTGCATAAACATAATAAGATGATATCAAGCAAGTAACATCATGTGAGCATATGGATAAGAGCAAAAACATACGATACATCTCACAAGCAATTAATAACATAAAGTACTTGACATAAATAGATAGAGATAGGATAGCTCATATGTCTCACACCATATGGTCTCGAACACAAGGAACAACTACAAACCAAAGCAAACGAAAGAGTTCGAACGAGGAAAGCAACGACAAACAAAAGAAACGCACACTCGACTCACGACACACTGCAAATCCCTAAAGCTCTCTCCCCCTTTGGCATCGAGACACCAAAAGGGTAGAGAGGACACCTAAGAACGACGGTGGTAGTGATACGTCTCCAACGTATCTATAATGTTTTATTGTTCCATGCTATTATATTATCCATCTTGGATGTTTTATATGCATTTATATGCTATTTTATATTATTTTTGGGACTAACCTATTAACCTAGAGCCCAGTGCCAGTTTCTATTTTTTCCTTGTTTTTGAGTTTTACAGAAAAGGAATATCAAACGGAGTCCAATTGAGCTGAAAATTTACGGTGATTTTTTATGGACCAGAAGAAGCCCCCGAAGCAAAAGAGTTGGGCCAGAAGAGCCACGAGGCCTCCACAAGGGTAGAGGGCGCGCCCTACCCCCCTGGGCGTGCCCTACGATCTTGTGGGCTCCTCGTGGACCCCCCTGACTTGTTCTCGATGCCAAAAATTCCTATAAATATAGAAATCCCCAGAAATAAACCTAGATCGGGAGTTCCGCTGCCGCAAGCCTCTGTAGCCACCAAAAACCAATCGGGACCCTTTTCCGGCACCCTGCTAGAGGAGGAAATCATCACCGGTGGCCATCTTCATCATCCAGCGGTCTCCATGACGAGGAGGGAGTAGTTCACCCTCGGGGCTGAGGGTATGTACCAGTAGCTATGTGTTTCATCTCTCTCTCTCGTGTTCTTGATTTGGCACGATCTTGATGTACCGCGAGCTTTGTTATTATAGTTGGATCATATGGTGTTTCTCCCCCTCTATCTTCTTGTGATGAATTGAGTTTTACCTTTGAGGTTTCGCTGTTATCGGATTGAATACTATTATGGATTTGAGAACACTCGATGTATGTCTTGCGTGGGATACCCATGGTGACAATGGGGTATTCTATTGATTCACTTGATGTATGTTTTGGCACTCAACTCGCGGATTCCCGAGGTGACATTGCGGTAATCTATGCATAGGGGTTGATGCATGTTTTCATCCTTTTTTCTCCGGTAGAAATCTTGGGGCACTCTTTGAGGTTCTTTATGTTGGATTGAATATTATGAATCTGAAGTTGTTTGATGCATATCATATAATTGACCCATGGATACTTGTGGTGACATTGGAGTATCTAGGTGACATTAGGGTTGATTGATGTGTGTCATATGGTGTTATTTTACTACGAACTCTAGGGCTGTTTGTGACACTTACAGGATTAGCTCAATGGATTGATCGGAAAGAATAAGTTTGAGGAGGTTTCATACCCTACAAGTAATTTCACCTTATGTTCTCCGTGATAGGAACTTTGGAGTGACTTTTGTCGCATGTTGAGGGATAGCCATATGATCTAATTATGTTATCATTGTTGAGAGAACTTGCACTAGTGAAAGTATGAACCCTAGGCCTTGTTTCGAAGCATTGCAATACCGTTTTCGCTCACTTTTACCACTTGCTACCTTGCTGTTTTTATATTTTTAGATTACAAAAACCTATATCTACCATCCATATTATACTTGTATCACCATCTCTTCGCCGAA
The DNA here is from genome assembly GCA_011799875.1 of Thinopyrum elongatum. Taxonomy (NCBI): domain Eukaryota; kingdom Viridiplantae; phylum Streptophyta; class Magnoliopsida; order Poales; family Poaceae; genus Thinopyrum; species Thinopyrum elongatum. Next base: position 114,595,484 of record CM022299.1, on the reverse strand, counting down.
CTAGTGCACCTATACAATTTACCATTGTATTGGGTGTGTTGGGGACACAAGAGACTCTTTGTTATTTGGTTGCAGGGTTGTTTGAGAGAGACCATCTTCATCCTACGCCTCCCAAGGATTGATAAACCTTAGGTCACCCACTTGAGGGAAATTTGCTACTGTCCTACAACACTCTGCGCTTGGAGGCCCAACACGAGTCTACAAGAAGAAGGTTGCGTAGTAGACATCAAGCTCTTTTCTGGCGCCGTTGCCGGGGAGGTTAGTGCTTGAAGGTATATCTTTAGATCTTGCAATTGAATCTTTTAGTTTCTTGTTTTATCACTAGTTTAGTCTATAAAAGAAAACTACAAAAAAAATGGAATTGAGGTTGCCTCATATGCTTCATCTTTTTAATATCTTTCGTGAAAATGATGGAAAGGAAAATTGTGCTCAAGTGTTAGAAGAAGAAATCAATGAAATGTTTGGCACTAAATCTTTGTATGATGAGCATGATTGCAATGTTGTTAGTATGAATTTCTTGAATATCCATGATGCTAATGATATGCAAAGCCACAAGCTTGGGGATGCTATGTTTGATGAAGATGATATTTTTAATCCCCCAAGTTTTGATGAGCAAATTTATTATGATGAAAGCATGCCTCCTATTTATGATGATTATTGTGATGATATGTATGCTATAAAGAGTAATAATTACCATGAAACTTTTCATCATGATTTTAATCAAGTATCACATGGTAGTTATTTTGTTGAGTTTGCTCCCACTATTATAAATGAGAATAAATTTGCTTATGTGGAGAGTAATAAAATTTCTATGCTTGTGGATCATGAAAAGAATGCTTTATGTGATAGTTCTATTGTTGAATTCATTCATGATGCCACTGAAAATTATTATGAGGGAGGAACTTATGCTTCTACATATTGCAATAATATCAAGTTTCCTCTTTATGTGTTGAAAATCTTGAAGTTTTGCTTGTTTTGCCTTCCTATGCAAGTTGATTCTTGTTCCCATAAGTTGTTTGATCACAAAATCCCTATGCATAGGAAGTGGGTTAGACTTAAATGCTCTATTCATATGCTTCATGATGCTCTCTTTGTGTTTCAATTCTTCTCTTTTATGTGAGCATCATCGAAATCATTATGCCTAGCTAAAAAGGCATTAAAGAAAAGCGCTTGTTGGGAGACAACCCAACACTTTTACGTACTGTTTTTGTGTGTTACCATGATTAAGCTACTGTAGTAATCATTTTTTATAGCTTTTGTTTCAATAAAGTGCCAAGTAAAGCCTTTGGGATAGTGTGGTTGATAGTTGACTTGATTCTGTGCAAAAACAGAAACTTTTGTGTCCAGTACAGAAATTACTATCTTTTACTAGGACGTGGAAAATCTCTGAATTTTTTACATTTTATTGGTATACAAATTTTATACGTTTTTATAAATTTTCAGAATTTTTGGAGTACATAAGTATGAGTACAATTCAGATCTCCACAGACTGTTCTGTTTTTGACAGATTCTGTTTTCAATGCATAGTTTGCTTGTTTTCTAGTTTCTATGGCTTATATTGCTTAATATAAATTGTAGAAATGATAGGTTACAGTAGGAATCATGTGATAAAAATTATGAATCTTGTCTTGACAGTACCAAAGTGAATGATTTGTTTTATCATACTAACCCATCTCACGAAGTTACGTTAAGTTTTGTGTGATTGAAGTTTTCAAGTTTTGGGTGAGATATCGATATGAGGAAAATAAGGAGTGACAAGACCCTAAGCTTGGGGATGCACAAGGCACCCCAAGGTAATATTCAAGGAAGATCCAAGCAACTAAGCTTGGGGATGCCCCGGAAGACATCCCCTCTTTCGTCTTCAACATTATCGGTAACCTCACTTGGAGCTATATTTTTATTCGTCACATGATATGAGTTTTGCTTGGAGCATCATTTTATTTTATTAGGAATTGCTTGATTTTATTTATAATAATGTTTTGTATCTTTTAGTTCAATAAAAAGATCAAGTATAGCCTTTACCATGCTTATTTTGCATGTCTATATGTTGCTGTTTTGAAAACAGAAAGTTTTCTATCATTCTATGAATTCTTATGGAAAGTAAGAACTCGGTAAAATCTTGAAATTTTTACAAAATGAGTAACAGAAAATTTTATACACTGTGGTAATTTTTCAGAATTTTTGGAATTAGTTAAGTATGAGTACAATTGCACTCTTTACAGACTCTCCTGTTTTGACAGATTGCTGTTATGTTTGCATTGTTTGCATATGTTTGCTTGTTTAATGATTCTATTTGAGGATAGGAGTATTAAATATGCAGAGGCATTTAGTATTCAATGTTAAATAATAATTTTAGTGATTTGATACAGTAGAGAATGATAAGGTTTTGCATTTGATTTATACTAACTTTTCTCACGGGTTCTTGTTGAGTTTTGTGTGGATGAAGTTTTTAAGATTTAGGGAAACCATCATATAAAAGGAATTAAGGAGACACAAAAGCTCAAGCTTGGGGATGCCCAAGGCACCCCAATATAATATTTCAAGAAGTCTCAAGCATCTAAGCTTGGGGATGCCCCGGTAGGCATCCCACCTTTCTTCGTCAAGAATTATCGGTTAGTATCGGTTGAGCCTAAGTTTTTGCTTCTTCACATGATATGTGCTATCCTTGCAATGTAATTTTATTTTTGTTTTGCTTGCTGTTTGAATAAAGTACTTAAGATCTGAAATTCTTTTATGAGAGAGAGTCCTCACATAGCAACATAATTATTTGACTACTCATTGATCTTCACTTATATCTTTTTGGAGTAGTTTGTCAGTTGCTCTAGTGCTTCACTTATATCTTTTTAGAGCACGACGGTAGTTTTATTTTGAAGAAATTGTTGAACTCTCATGCTTCACTTATATCATTTTGAGAGTCTCTAAAAAGCATGGTAATTTTACCACACTTGTGCTTCAAAGTAGCATCATGATCTTCATGATAGAGAGTCTCATATGTTGTCACTTTCATATACTAGTGGGAATTTTTCATTATAGAACTTGTCTTGTATATTCCAATGATGGGCTTCCTCAAATTACCCTAGGTCTTCGTGAGCAAGCGAGTTGGATGCACACCCACTTAGTTTCTTTTTGAGCTTTCATACACTTATAGCTCTAGTGCATCCGTTGCATGGCAATCCCTACTCATTCACATTGATACCTATTGATGGGCATCTCCATAGCCCGTTGATACGCCTAGTTGATGTGAGACTATCTCCTTCTTTTTGCCTTCTCCACAACCACCATATTCTATTCCACCTATAGTGCTATATCCATGGCTCACGCTCATGTATTGCGTGAAAGTTGAAAAGGCTTGAGAACATCAAAAGTATGAAACAATTGCTTGGCTTGTCATCGGGGTTGTGCATGATTTGAATACTTTGTGTGATGAAGATGGAGCATAGCCAGACTATATGATTTTGTAGGGATAACTTTCTTTGGCCATGTTATTTTGAGAAGACATGATTACTTTATTAGTATGCTTGAAGTATTATCGTTTCTATGTCAATAACTTTTGTTTTGAATCTTATGGATCTGAATATTCTTGCCACAATAAAGAAGATTACATGGATAAATATGTTAGGTAGCATTCCACATCAAAAATTCTGTTTTTATCATTTACCTACTCGAGGACGAGCAGGAATTAAGCTTGGGGATGCTTGATACGTCTCCAACGTATCTATAATTTTTTATTGTTCCATGCTATTATATTATCCATCTTGGATGTTTTATATGCATTTATATGCTATTTTATATTATTTTTGGGAATAACCTATTAACCTAGAGCCTAGTGCCAGTTTCTATTTTTTCCTTGTTTTTGAGTTTTACAGAAAAGGAATATCAAACGGAGTCCAATTGAGCTGAAAATTTACGGTGATTTTTTATGGACCAGAAGAAGCCCCCGAAGCAAAAGAGTTGGGCCAGAAGAGCCACGAGGCCTCCACAAGGGTGCAGGGCGCGCCCTACCCCCCTAGGCACGCCCTCCGGTCTTGTGGGCTCCTCGTGGACCCCTCCTGACTTGTTCTCGATGCCAAAAATTCCTATAAATATAGAAACCCCCAAAAATAAACCTAGATCGGGAGTTCCGCCGCCGCAAGCCTCTGTAGTCACCAAAAACCAATCGGGACCCTGTTCCGGCACACTGCCGGAGGGGGAAATCATCACCGGTGGCCATCTTCATCATCCCGGCGGTCTCCATGACGAGGAGGGAGTAGTCCACCCTCGGGGCCGAGGGTATGTACCAGTAGCTATGTGTTTGATCTCTCTCTCGTGTTCTTGATTTGGCACGATCTTGATGTACCGCGAGCTTTGTTATTATAGATGGATCATATGGTGTTTCTCCCCCTCTATCTTCTTGTGATGAATTGAGTTTTTCCTTTGAGGTTTCGCTGTTATCGGATTGAATACTATTATGGATTTGAGAACACTCGATGTATGTCTTGCGTGGGATACCCGTGGTGACGATGGGGTATTCTATTGATTCACTTGATGTATGTTTTGGCACTCAACTCACGGATTGCCGAGGTGACATTGGGGTAATCTATGCATAGGGGTTGATGCATGTTTTCGTCCTTGTTTCTCCGGTAGAAATCTTGGGGCACTCTTTGAGGTTCTTTATGTTGGATTGAATATTATGAATCTGAAGTTGTTTGATGCATATCGTATAATTGACCCACGGATACTTGTGGTGACATTGGAGTATCTAGGTGACATTAGGGTTGATTGATGTGTGTCATATGGTGTTATTTTACTACGAACTCTAGGGCTGTTTGTGACACTTATAGGAATAGCTCAATGGATTGATCGGAAAGAATAACTTTGAGGTGGTTTTGTACCCTACAAGCAATTTCATCTTATGTTCTCCGCGATAGGAACTTTGGAGTGACTTTTGTTGCACGTTGAGGGATAGCCATATGATCTAATTATGTTATCATTGTTGAGAGAACTTGCACTAGTGAAAGTATGAACCCTAGGCCTTGTTTTGAAGCATTGCAATACAGTTTTCGCTCACTTTTACCACTTGCTACCTTGCTGTTTTTATATTTTCAGATTACAAAACCTATATCTACCATCCATATTACACTTGTATCGCCATCTCTTCGCCGAACTAGTGCACCTATACAATTTACCATTGTATTGGGTGTGTTGGGGACACAAGAGACTCTTTGTTATTTGGTTGCAGGGTTGTTTGAGAGAGACCATCTTCATCCTACGCCTCCCACGGATTGATAAACCTTAGGTCACCCACTTGAGGGAAATTTGCTACTGTCCTACAAAACTCTGCACTTGGAGGCCCAACATGAGTCTACAAGAAGAAGGTTGCATAGTAGACATCAGGTAGCAATACTCCAAGACATCACCAATCGTGCTCCTCCTCGTCCTCAGACTCCTCTGCAGCAGGTGTAGGGCCTCCAGTGCCCTCATCAGAATCGCTCCACGGGCAGTGCACTCTGACCCACGACTCCTCGTCAGTGATCTTTTCCTCAGAGCCATCTGAAACGGTGAGGCCAACCTGCCTCATGATGGCCTTGTCATGACAACGGGCCTTCTTTGCATTCACATGAGCCTTGTACTGACCCTTTGCCTGAAGGCAGAACAACTTCTTCATCTTCAGCTTGAGCTTCTTAGCCCAAGATGGCTCCTCAGACGGCTCATAGTCCTGCTCATCATCATCATCATCCTCAATTCTAACAATGTCACACTCTGAAGGAGCAGGGGCAGTTGTCCCCCACTTCTCCTTCTGACTCAGCTGAACAACATCATGGGATACTAGGTCTCCAACGTTGAGCTCCTCATCCGGAAATGAAGACGCCCATGTCTCCTCAATGAGCTGCATCAAGTAGGGGCCATAGATGATGCACTTGCGCTCCAAGACCGCAGAGCGAAGCTCTGACCACATGACATGAGAAACACCCAACACCTCCTGAGAGCCTTGCTGCTTCTGACAGAAGAGAAGAAGGTCCACCAAAAAGGAGTGTACCATATCCTGATTGCCAACGAGAGCAAAACAGAGTGTTCCTAAAGATCCGATGCAAGATGTCCAGAAAGGGGCAGAGCTCATACGAGACATGCCCGGTCTCAGACACCTTCCTGGTAGAGAAATGCCACAGAGCCTCCTTGTGAGTAGCAGCAGCCTCCCGGTGAGGGCGAAACCCAATTGGGGTTTGGGCGCCCTGATCATCATACGACAAACTCTCCAAAAAGCTCTTCCATGTAGCAGACAGGCGCCGATCATTGGTCATCCAGGTGAGAGTCCTGTCTTCATCATGCCAAAAATGCATTGTGGCATAGAATTGGGCCACAAGCTCCGCGTCAAAGTCCTTGTTGAAAGAGATGATCCTCTTGATATCAAGCTCCTCGCACCTCTGAAGTGCAGCCCCAAAGTAAGGAAAGTCCCTCTCCATGTGAGAGAGATCAACTGACTTGACTTTCACATACAGATTCTTCTTTCCCTTCAACACATCATGGAAGATAGACTACTGAAACCTGTTCCAGAACATACGATGAACAAGTGAAGGGTCTTGAGGCTCCCGGTACGGATTGCGCTTACGCGCCAAACAAAAATCCTGAGCTGGCATCTGATAAGAACCCTTGGGCCCCTTGTTCTTGGAAGCAGTAACTTTGATCCTCTGTCTTGGCTGCTCACTCACTGGCAGGGTGCCACTTGATAACCCACAAGTATAGGGGATCACAACAGTTTTCGAGGGTAGATTATTCAACCCAAATTTATTGATTCGACACAACGGGAGCCAAAGAATATTCTCAAGTATTAGCAGTTGAGTTGTCAATTCAACCACACCTAAAAGACTTAATATCTGTAGCAAAGTAGTATGGAAGTAATGGTAACGGTGGCAAAAGTAATAGTAGCAATTTTGTAGCAATTGTAACAGTGGCAACGGAAAAGTAACGTAGCAAAGATCAATATGTGAAAAGCTCGTAGGCAATGGATCAATGATGGATAATTATGTCAGATGGCATTCATCATGCAACAGTTATAACCTAGGGTGACACAGAACTAGCTCCAATTCATCAATATCATGTAGGCATGTATTCCGAATATAGTCATACATGCTTATGGAAAAGAACTTGCATGGCATCTTTTGTCCTACCCTCCCGTGGCAGCGGGGTCCTAATGGAAACTAAGGGATATTAAGGCCTCCTTTTAATAGAGAACCGGACCAAAGCATTAGCACTTAGTGAATACATGAACTCCTCAAACTACGATAATCACCGGAAAGAATCCCAATTATTGTCACCTTGGGGTATGCGGATCATAACACGTAATAGGTGTCTACAACTTGCAAGATAGGATCAAGAACAAATATATTTATGAAAACATAATAGGTTCATATCTGAAATCATGGCACTCGGGCCCTAGTGACAAGCATTAAGCATAGCAAAGTCATAGCAACATCAATCTTAGAACATAGTGGATACTAGGGATCAAACCCTAACAAAACTAACTCGATTACATGATAAATCTCATCCAACCCATCACCGTCCAGCAAGCCTACGATGGAATTACTCACGCACGGCGGTGAGCATCAAGAAATTGGTGACGGAGTAAGGTTGGTGATGATGATGGCGATGATATCCCCTCACCGGAGCCCCGAACGGACTCCAGATCTGGCCTCCCGATGAAGAACAGGAGGTGACGGCGGCTCCGTATCGTAAAACGCGATGAATCCTTCTCTCTGATTTTTTTCTCCCCGAACGTGAGAATATAGAGTTGGAGTTGAGATCGATGGAGGTCCAAGTGACCCACAAGGCAGGGGGCGCGCCCTGCACCCTTGTGGACAGCAGGTGGGTCCCCCTCTGTTGATTCTTTCGCCAATATTTTTTATTTATTCCAAAAATATTCTTCGTGAAGTTTCAGGTCATTCCGAGAACTTTTATTTCTGCACAAAAATAACACCAAGGCAATTCTTCTGAAAACAGCGTCAGTCCGGGTTAGTTCCATTCAAATCATGCAAGTTAGAGTCCAAAACAAGGGCAAAAGAGTTTGGAAAAGTAGATACGATGGAGACGTATCAACTCCCCCAAGCTTAACCCATTGCTTGTCCTCAAGCAATTCAGTTGACAAACTGAAAGTGATAAAGAAAAACTTTTACAAACTCTGTTTGATCCTCTGTTGCAAATATGTAAAGCCAGCATTCAAGTTTTCAGCAAAGATTATGAACTAACCATATTCACAATAACATTTAGGTCTCACATTCACTCATATCAATGGCATAATCAACTAGCGAGCAATAATAATAAATCTTGGATGACAACACTTTTTCAAAACAATCATGATATGATATAACAAGATGGTATCTCGCTAGCCCTTTCTGAGACCGCAAAACATAAATGCAGAGCACCCCTGAAGATCAAGGACTGACTAGACATTGTAATTCATGGCAAAATAGATCCAGTCACAATCATACTCAATATCGATTAATAGCAAAGCATACAAATGACAGTGGTGCTCTCTAACTGGTGCTTTTTATAAGAGGATGATGACTCAGCAATAAAAGTAAATAGATAGGCCCTTCGCAGAGGGAAGCAGGGATTTGCAGAGGTGCCAGAGCTCGAGCTTTTTGAAACAGAGATGAATATAATTTTGAGCGGTATGCTTTCATTGTCAACATAACAACCAAGAGATCTCGGTATCTTCCATGCTACATACAGTATAGGCGGTTCCCAAACAGAATGGTAAAGTTTATACTCCCCCACCACCAACAAGCACATTCCACGGCTGGTCCGAAACAACGGGTACCATCCAACTAACAACAATCCTGGAGGAGTTTTGTTTGCAATTATAATTTGATTTGATTTGAGCATGGGACTGGGCATCCCGATTACCAGCCATTTCCTCGTGAATGATGAGCGGAGTCCACTCATCGTGAGAATAACCCAGCTAGCATGGAAGATACTGACAGCCCCCAGTCGCTACACGAGCGATTCGGGCATACAAAACAGATTATCATTTGAAGGTTTAGAGTTTGGCACATGTAAATTTACTTGGAATGGCAGGTAAATACCACATATAGGTAGGTATGGTGGACTCATATGGAACAACTTTGGGTTTATGGAGATGGATGCACAAGCAGTATTCCCGCTTAGTACAGGTGTCGGCGTATTCTTGCGACAGATGCCAGGGGGTGGCTTATCATGGATGGGGACAGGAGTACGTCGTCGGGCCCTGGAAGCGGGAATGGGCGAGAGCTCGATTGCACACAAGACTTACCCAGGTTCGGGGCTCTCCGGGGAGAAAACACCCCTAGTCCTGCTCTGCGGGGTCTCCGCATGATGACTAAGATCAAAGGGTAGCTACAAGCTTGCTCCTTGAGCTGTATTGCTAGAGGAGGAAGAAGGGCAAGGCTAGCTCTCTTACCTCTCCTAGCTATGTGAGTGTGGATGGTGTAGGTGCTGAACCCTTTGCATGGGTGAGCCTGGGGGGTTTATATAGGCCTACCCCCCAGGGGTACAATGGTAATACGGCCGGGTGTAGGACCCGGCCGTCAGTGCCTAGGGTCGCTGGGTTCTCCGCCGGCTGCTGGGACCCACCGCCTGGTGGGCCCCGCCGGCTGTCGAGGACCCGGGCGACAGGTAGGGCCCGCCGCCTGCGGGCCATGCTGATTGCCTTTTACTGTAGCCTCGCCTTTGATGACGGGGGCCTTGTCGGGAGACGCATGGCCACAGTCCTGCCGCCTGGTCTGCGCTCACTGTAGCCACGCTCTATCTTGTCGGTGTAATGGCTCGCGGACTCCAAGAGGAGGGAAGGGCCGGCTGCTGGAGGCCGGCCCGCCCCCAAGGCCGCCTTCTTGGGGAGCGCCATCTTCTGGTTGCTCACTGACAGGTAGGGCCCGCCGCCTGCAGGCCGTACCGACCGCACGTCGTGGGAGCATGGCCCTTGCTGACGAGAGCCATGTCACGGGCCGCATTGCTACAGCGCCGCGCCGTGCGGACAAGCGACCACTTGGTCAGCTCGCACTGTAGCCACGCCCTTCCGTGATTTGGGGGAGAGGGAGGCCCTGTCGCCACGCCCCGTCTCATCGTAATGAAAGGGTGCAAACTCCGAGGGGAGGAGGGGCCGTCTGCTAGGAGTCGGCCCCCTGAGGCTGCCTTCTAAGAGTGCGCCGTCTTCTGGGGAGCCGGCCTCCCGGGCCAGTCGGCCCAAGGAGCCGGCCGCACGTCCGGAGGGTGCAAGGGGCTTTGCTAGCCCCGATGTCTTCAAATGCTAAGGGGTGTGGATGAGGCTACCCATGGTCAATACCTCCGATAGTAGTCCCCAAAGCTGGTGAGGCACCGCGGCTCAAGCCGGAGTGCCTTAGTAGTTTCCTACTCCGAGAGGTCTGTCGTCTTTGCTCCGTTTGTCAGGAGCCGTCTGTTAGGAGCCGGCCAAAGCAAGGCTGGCCGCCTGGGGGATTCGAATCGTCGTGGTGGGCGCCGAGCTGACGCCACTGGGTGGCACGCTTGCCGCCCGTTGCCCGCGTGGCACGCGGCGCCAGCAGGCCAGGCCGGCCTGCTAGCCACGCGCGTGACGGGACGTCGCCGCAGGCCCGGGCCTACGACTACAGGGCCTCGACGCACGCGCGGATCCGCTGCGGGCGAGGTGAGTGGTTGCCCTTCCCAGGCACGATGATTACGCGCCTTGAAGGCGCGGAATACGCGGGGGCGTGCAAGGCGTGGGCGCAGTTAATCCCACGTCTCCCATGTCTCTTCGGCTCCGCCGCCGCGGCCGTATAAGTAGGAGGGAGAGGGCGCGGCAGAACGCACGCGCGCCCCTCTGCTCTCCATCTTCTTTCTCCTCTGCCCTTTACTTCCTCGCCGCTGCTGCGCTGCTGCACCGCTCCGCCACCAAAATGCCACCGCGGCTCATCGTCGCTAGCCTTCTCCGAGCCACCGCGGCTTCTCCGCCACCGGACCTCGCCGCGCCGCCGCCGATCCACCACGAGCCATGGCGCGAGGCGTGTGGGATGGCTCGAACGTCCACGACGGGCACATCGAGTTCCTTCGTGCGACGCGGCGGATGCCCAACGAGGCGTGTGTGGGGACGCGCCTTCCGGCCGAGCGGGAGATCTCGCCAGCGCCGCAGGCTTGGCGAGTTCACCGTCTTCCGTAGTCACTTCGTCCGTGGCTTCGGCTTGCCGGTGAGCGGCTTTCTTCGTGAGTTTCTTGACTTCTACCACCTTCAACCCCATCATCTCACGCCCAACACGGTGGTCCTCCTCTCCGCCTTCGTCATGTTCTGCGAGGGCTACCTCCGCGTCCTGCCCACACTCGAGCTGTGGGGTAGGTTCTTCTACCTCAAGCTCGGCACCGCGACCAAGGGCGAGCCGGCCCAGTGCGGCGCATGCGTTGCCGTGCGGCGCACCAGCAACGGGGTCCGGTTCCCAGCCATCGCCTTGCACGAGTCGGCGAAGCTGTGGCAGAAGTCGTACTTCTACATCCGCAACCTCCACTCGACGTACGACTACGTCAACCTGTCGGCTTTCGCACCCGGCCCGCCTCCTGGAACGCGGAGCAACTAGGGGCAGCAGCCCAAACCGCTGTCGGCTGCTGTCACCAACGTCCTCGACCGGCTCAATGAGATGACGGAGTCAGAGGGGCTCCAGCCGGCAGACCTACTGGCCGCCTTCGTCTACCTCCGAGTGTCGCCCCTCCAACTCCGGCCGCATCCGATGTGCGACATGAGCGGCCGCCGTGACCCCTGCCGAATGTCGACGAAGGAGCTGCCGACTGTTGAGGTGGTCCGACATGTCAACTACTTCTCCAACAGCCAGCTCAGTGAGGAGGACTGGAGCCTCGGCAAGCTGCCATACAGCCGCGCCAACCCTCTGCCTGTGGTGAATATCTGGTCCCCTTTCTTTGCTCATGCCGTCCTCTTCATCCGCCCTGACCACCCGGATGTGGCGCAGGGTTTCGTCGGCCAGGCGGCAGCCGCCGCGCCGGATCCTGGCCACCAATGGATGGCGGACAGGGAGGAGAGCGACGTGGGCGACCCCGAGCTGGGGGCGGCCACGTTGGAGGAAGACGATGCTGCCGGGGGAGGCGGCGACGAAGCAGGCGAAGCCGCAGGAGGCGGCGCAGGAGGAGGCGGAGCCACAGGAGGCGACGCAGGAGGAGGCGGTGATGTCCGGGACTGGCCGGATGATGATGAAGATGGCGACGGGCAACGCCGCCCCGAAGGCGCCAACAGGACAGGTGCCGGCTCCTCGACGGTGCGGCCGACAGGCGGGGCACCGACTGGAGCACCCGGCGCATCTAAGCGCCGCGCCGACGTGGGGATGTTCGATAGCTGGCCGGCCAAGAAAACCAAGTCGACGGTTGTCGCGACCAAGCGGCAAGAGGCCGCGAAGGCCGCCGCCGTCCGGAGGGTCCTGAAAGAGCGCCCCCTGGTGTCCGGGTGAGAGCTCTGACTGTTCTTTGTCTTAGTTGTTTTGTCTTGGCTTCTCCTCTCTTGCGGGTTTCTTATGTGTGCTTGCTTCTTTCTTGCAAACTTTTTATCTTTGCTTGTCTTGCCGTGCAGGGCTCCCCTCTCCATATCGCGGGCTCCGTCTGCCTCGCTGATTGGAGCAGCCGGCAGCTCTGAGGAGGCCCGCCACGTGGACCCGGCCGCCGCTCTTCGGTAGGCGATGGAGAAGAACGTGCGAGAGGCACAGGAGGAGCGGGACGCCGCGGCTCGGGCATAGGCCGAGGCCGCAACCGTGGCGCAGGCAGAGGCCGACGCAGCAGCCAAGGCGCAGGCGGAGGCCGATGCCAAGGCCGCGGAGGACCCTGCCCGCGGCGTGGTTCCGGAGGCCACCGACTTGCAGCAGTCGGAGCCGCCGGTGGTGGAGGACCGGGCGTCGACTGGAGCAGCCGAAGCTGACCAGGCGGCCCTAGAGCGGGAAGGGGTCGACCCCATCGTCCCGGAGGTGGAGGTGGCGCCGCGCGCGCCAGATGCTAGCGGGCGAGGTGGTATCCGGCCCTAAGGGCCGGAGGTGCCGCCATCCAGCACCGAGCCAGTGGCAAGCCGGGCCATGATGGCTCGTGCTTCCGCGCATCTGCGCCCCACGCGGGCAGCTTCTGCGCCGAGGCCGTGAGATTGCCGGTGGCCGGCACCGAGGTCTCGAGCTCCGCTCCGCCTGGTTTGATGCCAGGAGCCGGCCCGGCCGCCCTGAACCTTGCGGTGCAGGACGTCCTCGACAAGTTCAACACCCACTGTGCCACCCTCCTGCAGGCGAGGAGTGAGATGGTGGCGATGCAGACAGCTGTCCGGGTATGCACTTGGGTTTGTTTTTTTTTGCTTTTGTGATCTTCAGTGGGGGCGCGCCAGCGCACCCACTAGGTGGAGCCCCCGAGTTCCAAGCCGGCTACTGAGCAGGCGGGTTGGAACTTCAAGGCGTGCTTCTGAATGCTGAAGTGTTGCTCTTGTTGCAGGACTACCACAACCTGCGCGCGGCCGCCTACAACTCTCAGAACCAGCAGCTCGCCAATCGGACTGCTGAGTTGACCAAGAGTCGCGGTACGTAGGCCGTCTTTCAGTGAGGGCGCGCAAGCGCATCCACTGGGTGTAGCCCCCGAGATTCGGGCCGACTGCTGAGCATTCGGGTCGGATCTTCCCAGGGACTTCTTGTCTTCATTAATGTTAATGATTCTTCTTTGACTTTGCAGAGGCCGCTGCCAATCTGCGGAGCCGCGTGCACGAGCTTGAGAGCCAGCTGCAGGCCAAAGAGCTGGAGCGCAGCCAGGTGGCCGCTGAGCGCGACTGGCTTGCGAAGAAGCTTGTGGACCAGGCGGCCCAGCATGCGGACCAGGTCGGAGTGCTGAAGGACGGGGAGGCGCTCCTCAAGGCCGAGTTCGAGACTCAGCGCTCGGACTGGGCCGAGAGGGAGAAGATGGTGTCGGACGGCTACGAGGTGATTGAGGATATGCTCGAAGGTAGGTCTTTTCTTTCTTCATTGCTTAATCACCGGCTGCTGCAAGAGGCCAGCTTCTAAGTGTTTTGTCTTCTTTTGAACAGAGTATCTCCCAGGTCGCTCCGTTGCCGTCTGTTAGGCGATCGAGGCTCGGCTCTATCAGCGGAGGAGGACCGGTGCGGAAATTCCGCTGAACCGGCCCCAGACTCTTGGCGAGCAATTCTTGGCCGTACGGATGCGCCTCGAGCCCACGCGCCGTCTGCTCCACCGACTTCAGTGCGCTGGGTCGCAGGTCCTGGAGGGACTCTGACCGAATGCGCAGGTGCCCCGGACTCCCAGTCGGACCGCCGACTGGCTGGAGGTGGAGGCCGAGCGGCTTGAGGCCTGGAAAGGTGCCGCGGCACGGGCAGGTGCAAAGGTGACGCTGGAGTTCGTCAAGGCGTGGTACCCGGGCGTGAAATTGGACCAGCTGGTCACGTTTCACCAGGAGGTGGGGCCGGAGCTGGAGGCGGAGTGCGAGGCGATCGCCATACATGCTGCAGCTCTTGCCGACTACGCCGATGTCGGAGTCTTTGTCCCGGAGCGGGCAGAAGACGGCTCTGAGGTGCCGCCATCCTGGTTCGGGCTGAACCCGGACGATGGCGAGGACTCGGCGGAGGAGATCGCCTCCAGCGACGAAGGCGAGGAGGACGGCAAGGACGAGGAAGACGATGGCGGTGCACCAGACGACGGAGCGACCAGCCGGACCCAGCCCGATCCGGTTTCAGCTGGCGGGCAGCCGGAGGCCACGTCGACCGCCGGCGCTGTCCAAACCGAAGCCAGCCAGCCGGACGCCCCGCCAGCCGGTGCTGCAGCCACCGCCAACCCGTCCGAGCAGCCCACGGCGCCTTCGGCCTCGGCGGCACTTATCTTTTGAGTTTTCTATCTTGTACTGGAAAAACAAGTTAATCACGCACAATTCCACCCACTGGGGGTGTACTTCAAAACTCTGTTGAATGCTGGCCTTGGGCCTTTTGTGATGTAAATAATTTACTTTCCACATGCTTGTGTGTTTTGCCGGGTTCTGACTCGGTTTTGCCTTTGCTCTATATGGCTTTTTTCTTTTGCCATCTTCCTTTGGCTGCCGCGCTGTGGTCTGTGGCTGGATCAGGGACTTGGCCGTTTAGAAAGGGCAAGTTAATTCAGCCGCCTAGAGTGTAGCTAGTCGAGCGAGAAGCCGGCCGTCCGGCTGCTGGGCAACCGGACGGGAGAGGCGAGGAGCCGGCTTGGCCTGTGTTGGCGTTCTTCCTTAGTCGTTTTTCGTGTGGACAGCATTTCCGGCCATTAGGTCTTGCCAGCCGGACAGTCGCGCTACGAGCTGTAGCTGAGGCGAAGAGAGGGCTTTGGCGTCGGCACACTACTTGGCCGACTTTGGGTGGTACCAACTTAGGTCAAGGCGGTGAGCCCCTGGGCCGGCTGACTGGACCCGAACAGGGCGAAAGAATGAAAGAACACATTTATAGGCGAAGCTTATCAGATAGATAAAAAGGTAGCCCCCGAGTGTGCCTCGGGGGACCTGTTGTCTTTGCTTAATACAAAAGGTAGCGTGGTACATACACTGCATCAACTGTAAAATGGGCGGAGAAGGTTCGCATTCCACAGACGCTCCGTCTCTTGGCCGGCATTGTCCCTCTTGCGTGCCCTGGGCTTTTGTGCGTCGATGAGGTAGTAGGAGTCATTGCCCAGGGCCTTGCTGATGACGAAAGGCCCCTCCCAAGGAACCAAGAGCTTGTGCTGGCCGGCTGTTCACTGGATCAGCCAGAGCACACGGTCGCCCTCGCGGAAGGCACGCGGCTTGATCTTCTTGTTGTGGTAGAGGCGCAGGCTCTGCTGGTAGATGGCGGACCGGCTGAGTGCTAGCAGCCGGGCCTCTTCCACAGATCGATGCCATCTTCTCGCGCTTCCTTGGCTTTCGCCTCCGTGTACATGGTGACGCGAGGCGAGTCAAACTCGATGTCAGTTGGGATGACCGCCTCGGCCCCGTACACGAGGAAGAAGGGTGTGAAGCCGGTTGCTGGATTCGGCGTAGTCCAGAGACTCCAAAGGACGGCCGGCAGCTCCTCGATCCAGCAGCCGGCCGAGCGCTTTAGCGGCTCGACCAGTCAGGGCTTGATGCCGGACAGGATGAGGCCATTTGCTCGCTCCACCTGGCCGTTTGACTGCGGATGGGCAACGGACACTAGGTCTAGTCGGATGCCCTGAGTCGCGCAGAAATGGGCCAAGGTGCCTTTGGCGAAGTTCGTGCCGTTGTCGGTGATGATGCTGTGCGGGATGCCATACCGGACGGTGATATCCGCAATGAATGTGATGACAGTTGGACCATTCAGCTTCTTGATTGGCCTTGCTTCGATCCACTTTGTGAATTTGTCCACGGCGACCAACAAATGGGTCATGCTGCCACGTGCTGTCTTGAACGGGCCCACCATATCCAATCCCCATACGGCAAACGGCCAAGTGATGGGGATGGTCTTGAGGGCGGAGGCCGGCTGGTGTTGCTTGGAGCTGAACTTCTGGCACCCCTTGCATTTGCAGACCAATTCTTTGGCATCGTCCAAAGTAGTCGGCCAGAAGAAACCATGGCGGAAGGCTTTGGCGACGAGGGATCTGGAGGCGGCATGGTGGCCACATTCGCCTTGTTGAATGTCCCTGAGGATTGCTATGCCCTTCTCCGGCTCCACGCAGCGCTGGAAAACACCAGTCACACTGCGCCTGACAAGCTCTCTGTTGACTATAGTGTATGCTGCCGCCCGGCGTTGCACCTGCCGGGCTAAAATCTCGTCGGCTGGTAGCTCTCGGCTCACTAGAAAGTTGAGGATGGGCTACGCCCAAGATGGTGCTTCTACCACTGTCATGACAGCAACCGGTACCAGGGCGGTCGGGTTGGGAGGCAGCGGGTCGGAGACGGCCGCTGCTTGCTGCATCGTTGAAGTCCCCGGGCCGACTGCTGCAGTCCCCGGGCCGGGTTCTGAAGCCCCCGGGCCGGGTGCGAGTGCTGCAGCCCCCGGGCCGACTGCTGAAGTCCCCGAGCCAGATCCGACTTCTCCGGGGTTAGCTGGCAAGAAGATGGACTCTGATTCCGGCGAAGGCTTGATAGACGGCTTGCGCAGGCATTCGAGTGAGACGCCGGCTGGTATGGCTTGCCGGGTGGAACTGATCCGTGCCAGGGCATCGGCTTGCTCATTGTCGGCCCGTGGTACATGTAGGAACTCGCACCCGTCGAAGTGCCCGCTGATCTGCTGGACGAGGAAGCGGTAGCTCGCCATGTTCGTGTCCTTGGCGTCCCAGTCGCCAGACGACTGCTGGACCACCAAGTCTGAGTCGCCATAGCACAAGATGCGGAGGATGCCGATCTCCTTGGCTAGCCGGAGCCCGTGGACGAGGGCCTCGTACTCGGCCACGTTGTTGGAGGCGGCAAAGTGGATCTGCAGCGTGTACTTGAGCTTGTCGCCTTTGGGAGAGGTGACGACGATGCCGACTCCCAAACCGGTGCGCATCTTCGAGCCATCAAAGTGCATCCGCCAGTGAGTGGAATTCGGCGCTGGCGGCAGGTACTGGGTCTCGGCCCAGTCGACTAGGAAGTCGGCTAGCGCTTGGGACTTGATGGCGATGCAAGGCTGGTAGAGGATGGTGTGGGGAGCCAGCTCGAATGCTCACTTCGCCACCCGGCCTGATGCATCTCTGTTGCCCATGATCTCGGAAAGGGGGGCGATGCAGATGACCGTGATGGTGTGCTACTAGAAGTACTGCTTGAGCTTCTTGGCGGCGAAGTACACGCCATAGCACATCTTCTGGTAGTGGGGTAGTTCTTCTTGGAGGCGGACAGTACCTTGCTCAAGTAATAGACTGGCCTCTGGACCGGCTGGGCCTTGCCGTCTTCTGGGCGCTCGACCACGATCACGGTGCTGACGACCCGACTGGTAGCAGCGATGTAAAGGAACATGGGCTCTTTAGCAGCCGGAGCGGCCAGAACAGGCGGCATGGACAGCATGCGCTTGAGCTGGAGGAAGGCCTTGTCCGTCTGGTCGGTCCACTCGAAGCATGTGGTCTTCTTCATCAGCTGGTACAAGGGGAGGGCCTTCTCGCCCAGCCGGCTGATAAATCGGCTGAGGGATGCTAGGCACCCGGTGAACTTCTGGACGTCCCGCAGCCGGGTCTAATTTTTCATCCGCTCAATGGCCTTGATCTTCATGGGGTTGCACTCGATCCCGCGCTCAGAGACAAGGAAACCAAGGAGCTGGCCGGCTGGTACTCCGAAGACGCACTTCTCCGGGTTGAGCTTGATCTGGAAGCGGTGCAAGTTGTCGAAGGTCTCCTTGAGATCCTCCAAAAGGGTGCCGCGCTTCTCCGTCTTCACCACAATATCGTCTACATAGACATGGGCATTTCTGCCGAGTTGCTTGAGGAGGCACTTCTGCATGCAACGCTGAAAAGTGGCGCCGGCATTCCTCAAGCCGAACGTCATGGTCAGGTAGTAGAAGGCTTCGAATGGCGTGATGAAGGCGGTCTTCAGCCGATCGGCCGGGCTCAACTTGATCTGGTGGTAGCCGGAGTAGGCGTCCAAGAAAGACAGCAGCTCGCAGCCGGCCGTGGAGTCGATCACTTGATCTATCCGGGGCAAGGCAAAAGAGTCCTTGGGGCAGGCTTTGTTGAGGCTAGTGTAGTCGATACACATACGCCACTTGTTGTTCTTCTTCAAAACGAGGACTAGGTTGGCAAGCCAGTCCGGGTAGAACACTTCCATGATGAAGCCGGCTCCCAGAAGCCGGGCAATCTCTTCACCAACGATCCTTCTCTTCTCTTTTGACAGGCGGCGGAGGGGTTGCTTGACAGGTTTAGCATCCGATCTCACATGTAGCTTGTGCTCGGCGAAATCCGTCGGAACACCTGGCATGTCCTTTGGGGACCATGCGAAGATATCCCAATTCTCACGGAGGAAATCGACGAGCTCGCTTTCCTATTTGCTGTCAAGGTTAGACCCTACGACAGCAAATCTCTCCGGGTGCACCGGGTCCAAGGTGATCTTCTTAGTCTCCTTGGCTGGCTGGAAGGAGCCCTGGGCCTCCGCATCCTTGGGGTCAGATGGTATGGCCGGCTGCTCGCTGGCCATGGTCATCGCCCGATCAAGGAGGCGCTTCTCTTCGGCGATGACGAGGGACTCGGCCAGCCGGCTGCTAGCAGCGGCGCACATGAGCGACTTCTGGTAGTCGCCGGCAATGGTGATGATGCCCTTGGGACCCGGCATCTTCATCTTCAGGTAGGCGTAATGCGGCACCGCCATGAATTTGGCCAGTGCAGGCCGTCCCAAGAGTGCATGGTAGGGGCTATCCAGATCAACCACCTCAAACCAGATTGGTTCACGGCGGAAGTGGAGCTTGTCGCCGAACAGGACGTCAATCTTAACCTTGCCGATTGGGGAGCAGGAAAGTCCAGAGATGATGCCATGGAAAATGGTCCGGCTAGGCAAGAGCTGCTTCTCCTTGATGCCCAGCTTCTCCATGGTGTCGCGGTAGAGGATGTTGATGCTACTACCGCCGTCTATCAGGATCCGGGAGAAGCGGCATGCCCGCCTCTTCATCGAGAAGGTGGAGTCCAGCACCATTGGGTAAGCACCCGGCGAAGGCATCACGGCCGGATGGTCATCACGGCTCCAGGTGATGGGCCTCTCGGACCAGTGCATAAATTGGGGGACCTCTGAAGTGACAGCGTTCACCTCGCGGTGTTGCTGACGCCGGCTGTGCTTGTCGTCGGCTTCACTGGTGAAGACGACATAGGCGGCGTTGGTGTCGGGGAACTCGTCTTGGAGCATGCCGGCTGGGCGAGCCGCCGGCTGCGGGGGAGGCGGGGCCGCCCCGCCGGCTGGAGGAGGTGGCAGACCCTCACCCTTGGCGATTCTGGCGAGTCAGTTGCATTGCCGGGTGGTGTGGTTAGACGGCTTCACGCCGCTGTGGAACTTGCACGGGGCTTCAAGGGCTTGCTCGAAGGAGAAGGCAGGCAGCCAGGCACCCTTGCCGCTCTTCTGGCGCTTGGGGCTGGGTTGCCTAGCCGACTGCTGATCCTCGACAGCGGCTACCTGCCGGTTGCTGGAAGCCGGCTGCTGGGCCTTGCGCTTGTTGTCATTCGGCTGTTGGCGCCGGTTGGAGTCACCAGCCGGCGTTTGGGAAGCCGGCGGGAGCACCTTCCCGGATGCATCAACCCGGATCTCCGACTTCATGGAGGAGTCGGCGGAGGCGTACTTGTCCGCCACAATTAGAAGCTCGTCCAATGTAGCTGGCTCGTCGCACAGGAGCTTGTGCTTGAGCAGAGTGCCTTCTCTGCACCCGGTGGTGAAGTACTCGATGGCCTGCACCTCGTGCACCCCTTCGCAGGAGTTGCGCAGCTCGGCCCAGCGCGTCAGGTAGTCGCGCATAGACTCGGTCGGCCCCTGAACGCACATGGAGAGCTGGCGGGGCTTGGGGGGCCGCTTGTAGGTGCTGGTGAAGTTGCGGATGAAGACATCGACGAAGTCCAACCAGCTGTTGACGCTGTAGTGTTTGAAGCTATTCAGCCATGTCCGGGCCTTGCCCTGGAGCATGAGCGGGACGTACTTCACGGCAACACGCTTGTTACCGTTTGCTATGCTAACGGCCGTGGAGTAGTCGACCAGCCAATCCTCCGGCTTCACAGAGCCGGTGTACTTGGGTGTGTCTCGAGGGAGCGAGAACCCTTTGGGGAAGGGCTCGTCGCGAATGCGGGGGCCAAAGCAGGGCGGGCCGGTTGCATCCTCCTCCTCTACGGCCAGGGACCAAGCAAGCCGCTCGATCCAGTGGCGCGCGTCGTTCTCGCTGACTCCTTCACGGGGGCCCAGGCGGCCTCTGAGAGTCGGATGATCGACAGGCGGCGGGGAGGCCAGCCTCTCCCTGCGAGGGGGAGGTGGATGCTCATCCTGCCGGTTCTCCACTCATGGTAGGTCGTGCTGGCTGCGCACAACCGTAAGGCGAGTGCACCGGCTGCGGCTAGCAGCCGGCTCCGGGTCTTGCTGACCGCGACCGCCGCCTGTCGGGGACCGGGAGGTCGCTCCATTCTCGCGGCGGGGCGCGTGGTTCTCGGCTTGCTGGCCGGCCGTCATTGCGCGGTGGCACGCGTCTAGCTGTGTGGTCACAGCGTCGAGGAGCTCCTGGAGGCGCGCCATCTGGCTGCGCCGCTCGTCGCCCTCCAGGTTATCCAGCTCTTCTGCCGCTGCCTGGGCGGCGCGCAGGTTCTCCACTGGGGTAGCGTAGACCGGGCGTCCGGCCCCCAGCATACTGGCTACGGCCGTGCCGCATTGTCGAACTGCACCGACTCGGCTAGGCTCGCCAGTAGCCGGCATGCTGCCTGCGATGCGGTCGATCTCGCGCCGGCAGGCCTCGGCACGGCGCCTCATGGCCGCCATCTTATTGGCGCTGTCCAGGAGCGTGACGCGGAATGCCTCCAGCGTCGCCCCATCAGCGTTAGCTGCAACGGGAGTGGCCAGGCCCTGCATGGCTGCTCGCAGCGGGTCCTGGGCAGCTCCACCAGAGGCCCCGCTGTGGCCAGCACCATCACCTCCGCGGTGAAGCCGGCGCCGGCATCGCAGGCGAGAGGAGGGAGCGGGTCGTCGATGACAACCACGTTGCCAGGGAAGGCATCAGCGGTGGCCGCATCGGAGTCGGTGAGCATCTCGAAGGGCTCGATGAAGGGGTCGGCGAAGACAACGGACTCCACGCCGGAGGCGGGCTCGTTGGCGATGCTGAGCTTGTCGAGGAGGTCGACGAGGCAGCTTGTAGGGCAGGCTGCACCCGCGTTGAGCAGCGCACTGGTGCAAGCGCTAGCGGGCGCGCCGGGCTGGCTGATGAGGCCGGTCGCGACGTGCTCGCCGGAGAGGAAAAAGGTTCCCGTCCAGAACATGTCTCCGGCCGACGGTGCGCAAGGCCCCACCCTGGGCGCCAACTGTTGGCGTATTCTTGCGACAGATGCCAGGGGGTGGCTTATCATGGATGGGGACAGGAGTATGTCGTCGGGCCCTGGAAGTGGGAATGGGCGAGAGCTCGATCGCACATGAGACTTACCTAGGTTCGGGGCTCTCCGGGGAGATAACACCCCTAGTCCTGCTCTGTGGGGTCTCCGCATGATGACTAAGATCAAAGGGTAGCTACAAGCTTGCTCCTTGAGCTTTATTGATAGAGGAGGAAGAAGGGCAAGGCTAGCTCTCTTGCCTCTCCTAGCTATGTGAGTGTGGATGGTGTAGGTGCTGAACCCTTTGCATGGGTGAGCCTGGGGGGTTTATATAGGCCTGCCCCCCAGGGGTACAATGGTAATACGACCGGGTGTAGGACCCGGCCGTCAGTGCCTAGGGTCCCCGGGTTCTCCGCCGGCTGCTGGGACCAACCGCCTGGTGGGGCCCGCCGGCTGTCGAGGACCCGGGCGATAGGTAGGGCCCGCCGCCTACGGGCCATGCTGATTGCCTTTTACTGTAGACTCGCCTTTGATGATGGGGGCCTTGTCGGGAGACGCATGGCCACAGTCCTGCCGCCTGGTCTGCGCTCACTGTAGCCACACTCTGTCTTGTCGGTGTAATGGCTCGCGGACTCCGAGAGAAGGGAAGGGCCGGCTGCTGGAGGCCGGCCCGCCCCCAAGGCCGCCTTCTTGGGGAGCCGTCTTCTGGTTGCTCACGGACAGGTAGGGCCCACCGCCTGCAGGCCGTACCAACCACACGTCGTGGGAGCATGGCCCTTGCTGACGAGAGCCATGTCACGGGCCGCATGGCTACATCACCGCGCCGTGCGGACAAGCGACCGCTTGGTCAGCTCGCACTGTAGCCACGCCCTTCCATGATTCGGGGGAGAGGGAGGCCCTGTAGCCATGCCTGGTCTCATCGTAATGAAAGGGTGCAAACTCCGAGGGAAGGAGGGGCCATCTGCTAGGAGTTGGCCCCCTGAGGCTGCCTTCTAAGAGTGCGTCGTCTTCTGGGGAGCCGGCCTCCCGGGCCAGCCGGCCCAAGGAGCCGGCCGCACGTCCGGAGGGTGCAAGGGGCTTTGCTAGCCCCGATGTCTTGAAATGCTAAGGGGTGTGGATGAGGCTACCCGTGGTCAATACCTCCGACAACAGGTGAAGGCTAGCAAGAGATTGAGGAGCGACCAACTAGAGAGCGACAACAACCATAAACATGCATTGAGATTAACCAACATTGAATGCAAGCATGAGTAGGATATAAAACACCATGAACATAAATATCGTGGAGGCTATGTTGATTTTTTTTCAACTACATGCGTGAACATGTGCCAAGTCAAGCCACTCGAATCATTCAAAGGAGGATACCATCCTATCATACCACATCAAAACCATTTTAAAAGCATGTTGGCACGCAAGGTAAACCATTATAAAATCCTAGCAAATTAAGCATGGCATGAGTAACTATAATCTCTAATTGTCATTGCAAACATGTTTCATTCATAATAGGCTGAATCAAGAACGATGAACTAATCATATTTACAAAAATAAGATAGGTCGAGTTCATACCAGCTTTTCCTCATCTCAATCATTTCATCATATATCGTCATTATTGCCTCTCACTTGCACGACTGAACGATGTGGATAATAATAATAGTGAATGTGCATTGGACTAAGCTGGAATCTGCAAACATTTATTCCAAGGAGAAGACAAGGTAATATGGGCTCTTTGTTAGATCAACAATAATGCATATGAGAGCCACTCAACATTTTCATCGTGGTCTTCTCCTCTCGACCCCCAAAGAAAGGAAAAAGAATTTCAAAGAAACACACTGAAATGTTTTTGGAGTTTTTGTTTTTCTGAAGAAAGTAAAACAAGAACGAGAAAAACTATTTACACGGGAAAGCTCCCAACAAGCAAAAGAAGAATGAGAAATCTTTTTGGGTTTTATTTAATACTACTACTAATTAAACATGGAAAGGAAATAAGCTACAACTAATTTTTTTTTTGTTTTTCTTAAGGTTTTTCAAACACACAAGAAGAAAGCGAGAAAAAAGAAATAAACTAACATGGATATTACAATGAAAAAGTATGAACACCGACAACTGGAATGAGTGTGTGAACATGAATGTAATGTCGGTGAGAAATACGTACTCCCCCAAGCTTAGGCTTTTGGCCTAAGTTGGTCTAGGGCCACGGCTGGCCTGGCGGATATCCAAAGTTGTAGTCGGGGTTGTACTGGGATGCGGCAGCTACTGCCTAAAGGGCTGCAGCATGGAGGCGAGCGGACTCCACCTCTCTCTCATACTCGTTCACCTCTTCTCTGGTTATAAAATATCTCCCTCTGACCTGAAAGTTAAAGAAGGCAGGAGCAGGAAGAGTAATATGGACAGCGCTCTATCGGTCAAAGATTAGTCGGTACCGGAGGGATTGTTTGTTCCTCACAAGAAACTGGTAGCGAACCAAAGCATTATAATCGAGAAAAGCAGGTGGTAACTCAATGTCATTCCCCCTTATGGGTACTCCAAGATAATTAGCTAAATGGGTTGCATAAATCCCACCAAATAAATCTCCATCTTTAGCATTAAGATGTAACCTCCTCGCAATAATGGCCCCCAAGTTATATCGTTTATCAGCCAACACTGAACACTTAAGGACACTAAGATCCAATGCGCAAAGGTGGCTATGATCATGTTTACCATTAATGCATCTACCTATGAAGAGAGCAAAATAATGTATGGCAGGAAAATGAATACTCCCCATGGAGGCTTGTGTAATATGTCTAGTTTCTCCCACAGTAATGCTAGCAAGGAAATCATTGCACTTAGTTTTACGAGGCTCGCTATGAATGCCCCATTGTGGGATTTTGCAAGCAGTATTAAAATCTTCAAGGTCCATGGTATATGATTCATCATAAAGATCAAATAGGACAGTATGAGTATTGCGCTGGGATGTAAATTTAAACCTTCTCACAAATGAATCAGTGAGTTGATAGTATTGGGGACACTTATCTGACAAGAAGTCCCCCAGTTCAGCATTTTGCACGGACGCATCAAACTCATCCTTGAAACCTGCACGAACCATGAATTCATCCGACGGCCATTCACAAGGCCGCACTTGAGCTTCCCTTGGTGGTTCAAGGTCCGGTTCACGTATCGCGAGCCTCGGTGCTTGCTTCCTCGAGGAACCACCTTGGTACATTTTCCTCAACATTTTTCTTCCTCTGAAAAATTTCTGAAATTTTTAGTGACTCAAAATAAAAGTGAACCAAACTCAACAAGATTGATAGAAACTACTCCTACAAGTGTCTAGAGGCTATATCATTCATCAAAACTACTTTGGATCATATAAATTTGACATGCAAGCTTAAGAACAAGGTCACCACAGCAGCAAAAATTTGCAATAAATAAAGCACTAGAACAAAAACTAATTGGAACATTGGACGAGTCACATACCGAAGAACAATCCCCCAAAACAGTTTTGCAAATGGAGCTTTGCACAAGGAGATCGAAAATGGCAGTAAGATGAGCTAGAACACGGGTTTGAGCAACGGGATAATTTTTTCTTGAGGAAGACGAAGTGGATGGGTGCTGGAATAAGTGAGGGGGGCCTACGTGGGACCCACAAGGCAGGGGGGCGCGCCCAGGGGGTAGGGTGTGCCCTCCACCCTTGTGGTCCACTGGTGCAGCCCCCTGGTGCAATCTCAGTGCCAGAAATTCTAAAATATTCTATAAAAAATCATACTAAATTTTCAGGGCATTTGGAGAACTTTTATTTTCGGGACATTTTTTATTGCACGGATAATTCAGAAAACAGACAGATAATACTATTTTTGCTTTATTTATTCTAAATAACAGAAAGTAAAAAGTGGGTACAGAAAGTTGTGCTTTCTAAATTCATCCATCTCATGCTCATCAAAAGGAATCCGTTAACAAGGTTGATCAAGTCTTATTAACAAACCTCTTCTGAATAACATGAAACCGGAGAATTTTCGAATAACACTAGGTTACCTCAATGGGGATATGCATGTCCCCAACAATAAGAATATCATATTTCTTTTTGACAGTAGGGAGAGGAAATTCAAAACCTCCAATAGTAATAGTTGAAATTTTTCCAATAGAATTGATACTATGAACTTGAGGTTGTTTCTTCGGAAAGTGTACCGTATGCTCATTACCATTAACATGAAAAGTGACATTGCCTTTGTTGCAATCAATAACAGCCCCTGCAATATTCAAAAAGGGTCTACCAAGGATGATCGACATACTGTCGTCCTCGGGAATATCAAGAATAACAAAGTCCGTTAAGATAGTAACGTTTGCAACCACAACAGGCACATCCTCACAAATACCGATGGGTATAACAATTGATTTATCAGCCATTTGCAAAGAGATTTCAGTAAGTGTCAACTTATTCAATTCAAGTCTACGATATAAAGAGAAAGGCATAACACTAACACCGGCTCCAAGATCACATAAAGCAGTTTTAACATAGTTTCTTTTAATGGAGCATGGTATAGTTGGTACTCCTGGATCTCCAAGTTTCTTTGTTATTCCACCCCTAAAAGTATAATTAGCAAGCATGGTGGAAATTTCAACTTTCGGTATCTTTCTTTTATTTGTAACAATATCTTTCATATACTTAGCATAAGGAGACATTTTCAGCATATCACTCAAACGCATACGCAAAAAGATAGGTCTAATCATGTCAGCAAAGTGCTCAAAATCCTCATCATCCTTTTTCTTGGATGGTTTAGGAGGAAAGGGCATGGGTTTCTGAACCCATGGTTCTCTTTCTTTACCATGCTTCCTAGCAACAAAGTCTCTCTTATCATAATGTTGATTCTTTGATTGTGAGTTATCAAGATCAACAACAGGTTCTATCTCAACATCATTATCATTACTAGGTTGAGCATCAACATGAACATCATCATTAACATTATCACTAGGTTCATGTTCATCACCAAATTGTGTCTCAGCATCAGAAATAGAAATATCACTGGGATTCTCAGGTGTATCTATAACAGGTTCACTAGAAGCATGCAAAGTCCTATCGGTTTTCTTTTTCTTTTTATTACTAGGACTAGGTGCATCAGTATTAATTCTCTGAGAATCTTGCTCAACTCTCTTAGGATGGCCCTCAGGATACAAAGGTTCCCGAGTCATTTTACCACCTCTAGTCATAACCCTAACAGCATTATCATTGTTCTTACTATTCAACTCATTGAGCAAATCATCTTGTGCCTTAAGTACTTGTTCTACTTGAGTTTTAACCATGGAAGCATGCTTACTGATAATCTTAAGATTACTAACAGTTCTACTCATATAGTCACCCAAGCAGTCGAGCATGTAAGCATTACGTTTCAATTGTCTACTAACATATGCATTGAAATTTTCTTGTTTAACAATAAAGTTATCAAACTCATCTAAGCATTGACTAGCAGACTTATTATGAGGAATATCACCTTCATCAAATCTATAGAGAGAATTTACCTCTACTACCTGTGTCGGGTTATCAAGACCATGTATTTTTTCAATAGGCGGTAAATTCTTAACATCTTCAGCTTTAATACCTTTTTCTTTCATAGATTTCTTTGCTTCTTGCATATCTTCAGGACTGAGAAATAGAATACCTCTCTTCTTCGGAGTTGGCTTAGGAGTTGGTTCAGGAAGTGTCCAATCATTATCATTACTCAATATATTATTCAATAGCAATTCAGCTTGCTCAACAGTTCGTTCCCTGAAAACACAACCAGCACAACTATCTAGGTGGTCCCTAGAAGCATCGGTTAGTCCATTATAAAAGATGTCAAGTATTTCATTTTTCTTGAGAGGATGATCAGGCAAAGCATTAAGTAATTGGAGTGTCCTCCCCCAAGCTTGTGGGAGACTCTCTTCTTCAAATTGCACAAAGTTAAATATTTCCTTTAAAGCAGCTTGTTTCTTATGAGCAGGGAAATATTTTTCAGAGAAGTAGTAAATCATATCCTGGGGACTACGCACACAACGAGGAGCAAGAGAATTAAACCATAACTTAGCATCACCCTTTAACGAGAAAGGAAACCACTTAAGAATATAGTAATAGAGAATTTTTTCCTCATGAGTAAATAGGGTGGCTATATCATTCAATTTAGTAAGATGTGCCACAACAGTTTCAGATTCATAACCATAGAAAGGATCAGATTCAACCAAAGTAATTAACTCCGGATCGACAGAGAATTCATAATCCTTATCAGTAACAAAGATAGGTGAAGTAGCAAACTTAGGATCATATTGCATTCGAGCATTCAAAGACTTTCCTTTCAGCTTAGCTAACAGTTTCTTAAGATCATCTCTATCATTACAAGCAAAAAAGTCTCTAGCAGTTTCTTCATCCATAATATAACCCTCAGGTACAATAGGAAGTTCATATCTAGGAGAGCTAGTCTTATCAGGTGTTTCAAAGTTTTCAGTTTCAATAATTTCATCAGTTTCAGAAATATCATCATCTTCAGCATAATCAATAGTTCTAACTCTAGCAAGATGTTCATCAAGTAATTCACTGAGTGGCACAGTTTTATCAAGCAAAGTAGTAGCTGTAACATCCCAAATTTTCAATTTGGAATGTTATACATAGGTCATCATATGCATATCATATTTTATTTGCATTTCGTTTGTGATCCTAGAAATCTTAAGCAACTCAAGGACCCACGGAGAGAGTTGGGGATTTTATTATTTTCATATTTGAATTTTCTCAAATATTGAAAAGAGGATCATTTTGGTTTTAATTATTTTTTCTCTCCAAAATATTTCATATTAAAAACATATGAGAGGAGATAATATGACTTCTCCAAAATAAAACAAATATTGGAGGAAAAATGTTAAAATCAAATAAATAATTTTATTTGGATTTTATTGCTATTTTATTTGAATTAGAAAAATATGCATTTTTCAAAATTGCATTTTTAGGCCAAGAAAATGTTCACTTTGTTCTAAATATTTTATTTACACGGTGAAAATTGTTTTTGGCATTTTTAGATTTTTTTTTTATTTTTATTTAGGATTTTTCTTGGCGGAATCTTTTAAAAAAAAACTTTTCGGACCGGCTGGGCCTAAGCCCAGCCGGCCCAGCTCGCGTCGTCCCCACCCCCGAGCGGGAGTCCCGCCGCCGCACGGACGCCGAGGGAGTCCGAGCCGGACTCCCCATGGCCGCCCCCTTCCCCAAGCCGCCCCCCCCGGGCCTTTATATGCCGCCCCCCCTCGTATCCTCCACACCACCGCCGCCGCAGCAAGCAGCAGCAGCAGCAGCCCCGCGCCGTCGCCAGCCGCCAGCGCCGCCACCGCTCGCAGCCGTTTGCCGCCGCCGCCACCTGCCGCGCGGCACCCCGCCGCCCGCGCCTCGCCCCGCGCAGCCGCGCTGCCACCTTCGCCGGAAGCCGCCGGAGCCGCCGGATCTCGCCGCCGGTTTTTTTTTTCGGTTTAGGTAAAAAAAATCGTCTCGGTTTTTTTTTTAAACCCTAGTTCGGTTATTTTATTTTATTTTATAAGATCGGTTCGGTTTTCTCGGTTTAGTTCGTTTGCGAACGTTCGTTCGTTCGTTTTAACGAATGTTTTCGCCCGTTCGTCTCTGTTAGCGGACGTTCGTCCGATAGATTTTTTCTTTTTCTGCCAGGGACCTATCCGCGATTACTTTTATCGCAGATCAGCCCCTGATCTTCAAACCCTCGCCGTTTCTAAACCGTTCGTCCAAATCCAGTGAAACCAACGCCAAAATCTTCGTCTCGGACCCCTCTTTTTGTTTAATAAACTTGAACATGATTTTGACAATTTAAAATTTCGTTTCAAGCAGATTTGTTTTCGAAGTTCTTTTGACCGTAGTTTCAGTTTCGTACCTCCGATTCGATTGATTCTTTTTGCAGATCGAATCTCTTCAGTTGAACTTTCAGATTTGATCTTCTTATTTGAGTTTTACCCTTGCATCTATGCCTGATTGCTTATGTATGCTATTGTTTGTTTACGATAGAATTCCCGGAGTGCGAAGCGTGCTACTACGAGTCTCTAGGGTTTGCAGATCGTCAGCAAGGCAAGTAACACATTGATCATACTCTTTTCATACCCAGTTTTTATGCATTAGTTTCAATCCTCAAACACTGCATAATTAGGATGTGATTAACTTGTGGGTATTGGGAAGTAGATGATGAGGTAGAACCTATTGCCCTTTTATTATCAAACCCCTGGGAGTTACTTCCACGTTATGCATATATTGCCATGCTATGCTCGTAGACATGGATTGGGTTTGAGTGTATCCATGACAGATGTGAGATTGTTAATTAATGGTTAACTTAAGGTGGCTACTTAAATACACATCTGGGTGGATTGGTTGCAGGCACCTGGGGATATACCAGTGTTGTCTTTTTGGTTCGCCACCCAGGCTCAAAGGGATCATAAGATTATTCATGCTAGAAACTTCCGTGTGCAGCCACAAGCTATTATGGGCTCTAGCATAGTTGAGTATGTTGCAGGACCTCTTTCAGTGGTAGGCTAGCAGATGTAGGGGAAAGTAGGTGTAACTGTCTACCCAGAGTAAAGAGTAAATGCTTCTGAAAGACTGTGTCTCGGGCATCCGTTTCTCAAACACCATGTAGTGCGAGGAATCCAACGGAGGAGATCAAGTCTTGTGGGGAAAAGTGCAAAATCCTCTGCAGAGTGTAGAAACTAATCATGATTAGCCATGTCCCCGGTTATGGACATCTTGAGTATCTGGTACTTGAATTATTGATTTGATCTCATCACTCTAAATTAATTTGTTGGGTTTTAATGATTACTTTTAATTGGGATTGAGATGGGGATTTACCTTCTCAATGTTTAACAACTATCATGATAGTTAAATAAAACATATTCCTTTGATGTAGGGAAAAATTGGCTTTTCGCAAAACAATATAACCCTAGAGCTTTCCACCAGCCATATATGCATGTAGTGATAGCAAATTTTCTGTTCCTTGCTCTACTGTGTTATATTGCCAGCATATTTCATGTGCTGACCCGTTTCGGGCTGCAACATATCATGTTGCAGACTTTTCAGACGAAGAGTAAGGTGCGCTAGGTCGTTGTCATGCACTCAGCTATGCCGTTGGAGTTGATGGACTCACTTTATCTTTCAAGCCTTCCGTTGTTATTTTATTTAGATGGCCTTAAGCCATATTTATTGTAATAAGTTCTCTTTTGAGACATTCGATGTAATAAGTGTGTGATTGCACTCTGTTATAAATCCTTCGAGTACTGTGTGTGTCAGCATTACCGATCCAGGGATGACACTTGAACACAGAGATTTGACCATCTGAGGTCGGATCACTACAAGATGGTATCAGAGCACACGCTGACTGTAGGACACGACCACTAAGAAAACCCATAGGTCACTCTTCTCTACTCATTTCTGACTCTCTCCATCTTCTACTCTCTAGGATGGCGGACTCAAGGAACAAGTTTGCACAACCGGATGAAGACACACCCTTTGGGAGACACTTGAAGGAAATCACTAAGTACCTGAACATCGGAATACCAAGCTTCACCGGGACCTACACCGCCACTTTACCAGAAGAGGAGCATTGGATGATTCGAGTTCAAGTTCCAGGAAGGACGTTCATGCCAGTTACCGAGTCCATAGAGTTTTCCTTTGATGCACCAACCTGGAGTCTAGGTAAGAGCATGGCAGCCCACATCGCCATGGGACGCATCGGTGAAGTTTATCACAAAGATCTTAAGGACACCATCTACCAGATATGTGGGCGCCGAGATGAGCAATGGGAGATGATCAGCACCAGGAGAAACAGGTCCATTGCAGCTTTCATCCAGGAGTTAAACCAGCACATTCGTCGACAGGAGAACCAGATGTGCGCAAGCATGATAGATTTGAAGAAGGTGATGACCAGGAACATGGAGCTAGAAGAGGAACTCAAGTCTACACACGACGGATACGAGGAGGAAATCGCAGTACTAGTGGAGAGGAATGACGACCTGACAAGGAAGCTAGGAGTATTCATGGGAGACCCCGCGCCTGGAGGAGATGACAACCATCCCGAGGACTACATCATCATCGACGACACCGACTCCGACCCCGACAGTAGTGATGATGACTATGAAGACGAAGCTGGAGCGGATATCATGGAGTCTTCCACCGATCAAAATTTCTAGACGACCACCATATGATTAGTAGTATTTCCCCATGTATATAGTAGTAGTCCGAGCACTTTTGTAACGATAGTTAGATCGATTGTATGCCCCTGCTTGAATTGATTTTGGTGTGATATGAATGTGTTTGCCTCATGTGCATATGGGTAGTGCTTTCTCATTAGACCTCACTCTATTCTAATCTCTCCCCTCTAAACCCATCAGATGCCTCCGAGACGCGACACCGGATTTGTCTTCCCACCGGAGATCACACAGTTGATCCAGCAGCAGAATGCCTTGATGTAGATACTAGTCCAGAACCAAGGCAACAACAACAACAACAACCCACCGCCCCACCTCCAGTTAACAACCTAGCCCGTTTTCTGAGGTTGCAGCCGCCCGTGTTTTCCAGTAGCACCGAGCCAATAGTTGCTGATGACTGGCTACGCAGGATTGGAAGGGAGTTGACCACCGCAGGATGCACAGATGCTGAGAAGGTGCGTTTTGTAGCACATCAATTGGATGGACCCGCAGCCTCATGGTGGGAGAATTACACAGCCACATTCCCTATAGCCAATGTCACCTGGGATCAGTTTCAGCAAGCATTCCGCACTGCACATGTCTCAACTAGAGCTAAGAGCATGAAGAGGCGTGAGTTTGCAACTTGCACCAGGGAAACCGTACTGTGGGGCAGTACGTGGATGAGTTCAGTAAGTTAGCTCGCTATGCCCCGGATGATGTGGCCACTGATGCCGCAAAGC
This sequence comes from Thinopyrum elongatum, assembly GCA_011799875.1. Classification (NCBI taxonomy): domain Eukaryota; kingdom Viridiplantae; phylum Streptophyta; class Magnoliopsida; order Poales; family Poaceae; genus Thinopyrum; species Thinopyrum elongatum. Next base: position 114,562,672 of record CM022299.1, on the reverse strand, counting down.
AGGAGAAGTTTATGGAAGGGTTGAATGATGAGATGAGCATGCAGCTGATGGTAGCAACATTCGCTAACTACCAGGAGTTGGTAGACCGGGCTCTTATGATTGAAGGGAAGCAGCAACAGATTGAGAGCCGCAAAAGGAAGTATGGACAAGGGAAGTACAATTCAGGAGCTCAACAGAAGCCTCGTTTTACCCCGAACTCGGGAGGATATACACATAACCATGGAGGCCATACTCACAATGGAGGAAGTTCGCATAACCACAGTGGCCCCAAAAATGGAAACGGGAATGGAGTAGGCAGCAATCAGAACCGCTCTAACCCAGCCACACCCGCCTAGAAGGATCAAAGTCACATTACTTGTTTCAAGTGCGGGAAGACTGGACACTACGCCAATGAGTGTCCTGAACCAAAGAATGGTAATGGCAATGGAAGCTCTGGGAAGAAGCCCAACCCTTTCAACAGGGGACAAGTGAACCACGTTAACGTGGAGGAGGTTGAAGAGCAGCCAGACGCAGTTATAGGTAAGTTTTTGGTTAAGTCATTTACTGCAATCATTCTTTTTGATACTGGTGAATCGCATTCATACATTTCAAGGGGATTTGTGGATAAGTATAAGTTGCCCACTAAAGTTCTTAGGACACCTATGTTAGTAAGCTCACCAGGAGCGGAGTATATGGCAAGTCAAGGATGTTTTCAGATGCCATTGACCATAGGTAGGCACGTGTTCCCCTCAGACTTAATAATTTTGGAGTCACAAGGATTGGATGTGATACTAGGCATGGATTGGCTATCGATGTATGGAGGAAACATCGATTGCGCTAGTAAGTCAATTCTGCTCACCACCCCGGAGGGAAAAAGGATCAAGTATGTATCCAGGCATGCGTCAAGGAGAACCCAAATAAATTCCCTCTCAGGAGTTGTTCAGGAGGAAGTGCCAGTAGTGAAGGATTACCCAGATGTATTTCCAAAGGAGTTACCAGGCATGCCGCCGGATCGAGACATTGAGTTTTTGATAGAGCTGTTGCCAGGCACCGGACCGATATCGAAGAGACCATACCGGATGCCCGCAAATGATCTGGAGGAGATTAAGAAGCACATCAAGGAGTTATTGGAGAAAGGTTACATTCGATGAAGTTCATCACCGTGGGGAGCCCCAGTGCTCTTGGTTGAGAAGAAGGATGGATCATTGAGAATGGTTGTTGATTATCGTGCATTGAATGAAGTGACGATCAAGAACAAGTACCCACTGCCGATGATCAATGATTTGTTTGATCAGTTGCAAGGAGCTAAAGTGTTCTCCAAGATCGATCTAAGATCAGGATACCACCAGTTGAAGATCCGAGAATAGGATATACCTAAGACAGCCTTCACCACAAGGTATGGGTTATATGAGTATACGGTTATGTCATTTGGATTAACTAATGCCCCTGCCTATTTTATGAGTATGATGAATAAAGTGTTCATGGAGTTCTTGGATAAGTTTGTCGTGGTGTTCATTGATGATATCTTGGTGTACTCGAAGAATGAAGAGGAACACAAGGAGCATCTGCGTTTAGTTCTCGAGAAGCTCAGGGAGCATCAGTTGTATGCCAAGTTCAGCAAATGTGAGTTTTGGTTGAAGGAAGTTGGATTTCTTGGACATGTTATATCAGGAGAAGGTATAGCAGTAGACCCCACCAAGGTTTAGTCAGTCACTAAGTGGTTGGCACCCACCTCAGTTGGAGAGATCCGCAACTTTCTTGGACTTGCAGGATATTATCGGAGATTTATTGAGAATTTATTGAAGAAGGACACCAAGTTCAAATGGACAGATGAATGTGAGGCAAGTTTTCAGGAGCTGAAGACACATTTGGTTACAGCCCCAGTACTGATTCTGCCGGATATACGCAAGGATTTCCAAGTGTATTGCGACGCTTCTCGCTTAGGACTTGGAGGTGTACTTATGCAGGACGGAAGAGTTGTCTCATATGCCTCACGTCAGCTTCGACCACATGAGTTGAATTATGCCACGCATGATTTGGAGTTAGCAGTTGTAGTTCATGCACTCAAGACCTGGAGACATTTTCTTATTGGGAACCGTTGTGATGTGTACACGGATCATAAGAGTTTGAAGTACATTTTCACACAGAAGGAGCTGAATCTCAGGCAGAGGAGATGGTTGGAGCTTATAAAGGATTATGATATGAAGTTGCATTATCACCTAGGAAAGGCCAATGTCGTAGCAGACGCTTTGAGCCGGAAGAGTTATGTCAATACCCTCATAAGCGGAGGATTACCAAAGGAGTTAGCCGAAGATCTCAGGGAGCTTCGTTTGGAGATAATCCCTAGAGGTTTTGTCGCAGCAATGGAGGTAACGTCAACATTATTGGGAAAAATTCGAGCAGCTCAGAAAGATGATAAGGAAATTGCTGAGATAAAGGAGAGGATGAGCAAAGGAAAAGCCAAAGATTTTCGTGAGGATGAGCACGACACTTTGTGGTTTGAGGACCGTGTTTATGTACCCAATAATGCGGAGATCAGGAAGTTGATACTACAGGAAGCTCATGACTCGCCATACTCGATACACCCCAGAAACACCAAGATGTATTTGGATCTGAAGGAGCGTTTCTGGTGGACTGGTATGAAGAAGGACATTGTCGAGTACGTAGCCGTATGTGATGTATGTCAAAGAGTGAAAGCAGAACATCAGAAGCCAGCAGGATTACTACAGCCTATGCCGATACCCGAATGGAAGTGGGATAAGCTTGGCATGGATTTCATCACCGGATTACCCAGGACCCGATCGGGATATGATTCTATCTGGGTAGTAGTGGATCATTTGACCAAAGTGGCTCACTTTATCCGAGTGAAAACCACCTATACGAGTGCAAAGTTGGCCAAGATATATATGACCAGGATCGTATGTCTGCATGGAGTTCCGAGGACCATCGTATCAGATAGAGGAACATAGTTTACTTCAAAGTTTTGGCACCAGCTGCACCAGACCTTGGGTACCAGGCTAGAGTTTAGTACAGCCTTTCATCCGCAGACAGATGGACAGACCGAGAGAGTCAATCAGATTCTGGAGGACATGTTGAGAGCTTGTGCACTAGATTACGGATCGAGTTGGGATGACAATTTGCCCTACGCGGAGTTCTCATACAACAACAGCTACCAAGCCAGTTTAAAGATGGCCCCTTTTGAAGCTTTGTATGGAAGGAGGTGCAGAACACCGTTGATGTGGGATGAAGTTGGAGACCGTCAGTTGTTTGGACCAGATTTGATTAAATAATCTGAAGAGAAGGTTAAGTTGATTCAGGATAGACTGAAGGTAGCTCAGTCCAGACAGAAGAGTTATGCCGATACCAAGCGCAAGGAGGTAGTCTATGAAATTGGAGACAGAGCATATCTTCGTGTGTCACCTCTGCGAGGAGTTAAACGCTTTGGAGTCAAGGGAAAGTTAGCCCCGAGATTTGTAGGACCATACCGAGTTTTGGAACGGATGGGAGAGGTGGCCTACAAGTTGGAATTACCCGATGGACTATCAGGAGTTCATGATGTGTTTCACGTTTCCCAGTTGAAGAAGTGCCATGCAGAGATGGCCGATATTCCTCTGAGAGATACAGTACCCATGGAAGCAATTCAGTTGGATAGTGATCTGACCTACGAGGAGAAACCCGTCAAGATTCTCGAGTTTGCCAGCAGAGTTACACGCAGCAAGGTTCTCAAGTTTTACAAAGTTCAGTGGAGCCACCATACCGAGGATGAAGCCACCTGGGAACGAGAGGAAGACCTACTGAAAGACTATCCCCACCTATTTTCTAGCCAACCTGAATCTCGAGGACGAGATTCGTCTTAAGGGGGGTAGGTTTGTAACATCCCAAATTTTCAATTTGGAATGTTATACATAGGTCATCATATGCATATCATATTTTATTTGCATTTCGTTTGTGATCCTAGAAATCTTAAGCAACTCAAGGACCCACGGAGAGAGTTGGGGATTTTATTATTTTCATATTTGAATTTTCTCAAATATTGAAAAGACGATCATTTTGGTTTTAATTATTTTTTTCTCTCCAAAATATTTCATATTAAAAACATATGAGAGGAGATAATATGACTTCTCCAAAATAAAAGAAATATTGGAGGAAAAATGTTAAAATCAAATAAATAATTTTATTTGGATTTTATTGCTATTTCATTTGAATTAGAAAAATATGCATTTTTCAAAATTGCATTTTTAGGCCAAGAAAATGTTCACTTTGTTCTAAATATTTTATTTAGACGGCGAAAATTGTTTTTGGCATTTTTAGATTTTTTTTTATATATTTTTTTAGGATTTTTCTCGGCGGAATCTTTAAAAAATAATAATAATAATAAAACTTTTCGGACCGACTGGGCCGAAGCCCAGCCGACCCAGCTCGCGCCGTCCCCGACACCGAGCGGGAGTCCCGCCGCCGCACGGACGCCGAGGGAGTCTGAGCCGGACTCCCCATGGCAGCCCCCTTCCCCAAGCCGGCCCCCCTGGGCCTTTATATGCCGCCCCCTCATCTCCTCCACACCACCGCCGCCGCAGCAAGCAGCAGCCCCGCGCCGCCGCTCGCAGCCGCCTGCCGCCGCCGCCACCTACCGCGCCGCACCCCGCCGCCCGCGCCTCGCCCCGCGCAGCCGCGCCACCGCCTTCGCCGGAAGCCGCCGGAGCCGCCGGATCTCGCCGCCGGTTTTTTTTTTGGTTTAGGTAAAAAAAAATCGTCTCGGTTTTTTTTTAAAACCCTAGTTCGGTTATTTTATTTTATTAGATCGGTTCGGTTTTCTCGGTTTAGTTCGTTTGCGAACGTTCGTTCGTTCGTTTTAACGAACGTTTTCGCCCGTTCGTCTCTGTTAGCGGACGTTCGTCCGATAGATTTTTTCTTTTTCTGCCAGGGACCTATCCGCGATTACTTTTATCGCAGATCAGCCCCTGATCTTCAAACCCTCGCCGTTTCTAAACCGTTCGTTCAAATCCAGTGAATCCAACGCCAAAATCTTCGTCTCGGACCCCTCTTTCTGTTTAATAAACTTGAACATGATTTTGACAATTTAAAATTTGGTTTCAAGCAGATTTGTTTTCGAAGTTCTTTTGACCGTAGTTTCAGTTTCGTAGCTCCGATTCGATTGATTCTTTTTGCAGATCGAATCTCTTCAGTTGAACTTTCAGATTTGATCTTCTTATTTGAGTTTTACCCTTGAATCTATGCTTGATTGCTTATGTATGCTATTGTTTGTTTATGATAGAATTCCCGGAGTGCGAAGCGTGCTACTACGAGTCTCTAGGGTTTGCAGATCGTCAGCAAGGCAAGTAACACATTGATCATACTCTTTTCATTCCCAGTTTTTATGCATTAGTTTCAATCCTCAAACACTGCATAATTAGGATGTGATTAACTTGTGGGTATTGGGAAGTAGATGATGAGGTAGAACCTATTGCCCTTTTATTATCAAACCCCTGGGAGTTACTTCCACGTTATGCATATATTGCCATGCTATGCTCGTAGACGTGGATTGGGTTTGAGTGTATCCATGACAGATGTGAGATTGTTAATTAATGGTTAACTTAAGGTGGCTACTTAAATACACATCTGGGTGGATTGGTTGCAGGCACCTGGGGATATACCAGTGTTGTCTTTTTGGTTCGCCACCCAGGCTCAAAGGGATCATAAGATTATTCATGCTAGAAACTTCCGTGTGCAGCCACAAGCTATTATGGGCTCTAGCATAGTTGAGTATGTTGCAGGACCTCTTTCAGTGGTAGGCTAGCAGATGTAGGGGAAAGTAGGTGTAACTGTCTACCCAGAGTAAAGAGTAAATGCTTCTGAAAGACTGTGTCTCAGTCATCCGTTTCTCAAACACCATGTAGTGCGAGGAATCGAACGGAGGAGATCGAGTCTTGTGGGGAAAAGTGCACAAACCTCTGCAGAGTGTACAAACTAATCATGATTAGCCGTGTCCCCAGTTATGGACATGTTGAGTATCTGGTACTTGAATTATTGATTTGATCTCATCACTCTAAATTAATTTGTTGGGTTTTAATGATTACTTTTAATTGGGATTGAGATGGGGATTTACCTTCTCAATGTTTAACAACTACCATGATAGTTAAATAAAACATATTCCTTTGATGTAGGGAAAAATTGGCTTTTCGCAAAACAATATAACCCTAGAGCTTTCCACCAACCATATATGCATGTAGTGATAGCAAATTTTCTGTTCCTTGCTCTACTGTGTTATATTGCCAGCATATTTCATGTGCTAACCCATTTCGGGCTGCAACATATTATGTTGCAGACTTTTCAGACGAAGAGTAAGGTGCGCTAGGTCGTTGTCATGCACTCAGCTATGCTGTTGGAGTTGATGGACTCACTTTATCTTCCAAGCCTTCCGCTGTTATTTTATTTAGATGGCCTTAAGCCATATTTATTGTAATAAGTTCTCTTTTGAGACATTCGATGTAATAAGTGTGTGATTGCACTCTGTTATAAATCCTTCGAGTACTGTGTGTGTCAGCATTACCGATCCAGGGATGACACTTGAACACAGAGATTTGACCATCTGAGGTCGGATCGCTACAGTAGCATCATAAGCATCATTCATAGTAGAAGTAGCATCATCAATAACATGCGACATATCAGAATCAATAGTAGGTGTAGGTGTCGCAAGCTTACTCAAAACAGAAGGTGAATCAAGTGCAGAGCTAGATGGCAGTTCCTTACCTCCCCTCGTAGTTGAGGGATAGATCTTGGTTTTGGTATTTTTCAAATTCTTCATAATGATCAATAGATATAAATCCCAAGTGACTTAGAGAATAGAGCTATGCTCCCCTGCAACGGCGCCAGAAAATGGTCATGATAACCCACAAGTATAGGGGATCGCTACAGTTTTCGAGGGTAGAGTATTCAACCCAAATTTATTGATTCGACACAAGGGGAGCTAAAGAATATTCTCAAGTATTAGCAGCTGAGTTGTCAATTCAACCACACCTGAAAGACTTAATATCTGCAGCAAAGTATTTAGTAGCAAGGTAGTATGGAAGTAACGGTGACGGTGGCAAAAGTAACAGTAGCAGTTTTGTAGCAATTGTAACAGTGGCAACGGAAAAGTAATGTAGCAAAGATCAATATGTGAAAATCTCGTAGGCAATGGATCAATGATGGATAATTATATCGGATGGCATTCATCATGCAACAGTTATAACCTAGGGTGACACAGAACTAGCTCCAATTCATCAATATAATGTAAACATGTATTCCGAATATAGTCATACGTGCTTATGGAAAAGAACTTGCATGACATCTTTTGTCCTACCCTCCCGTGGCACCGGGGTCCTAATGGAAACTAAGGGATATTAAGGCCTCCTTTTAATAGAGAACTAGACCAAATCATTAGCACTTAGTGAATACATGAACTCCTCAAACTACGGTAATCACCGGAAAGAATCCCAATTATTGTCACCTTGGGGTATGCGGATCATAACATGTAATAGGTGTCTACAACTTGCAAGATAGGATCAAGAACACAAATATATTCATGAAAACATAATAGGTTCAGATCTGAAATCATGGCACTCGGGCCCTAGTGAGAAGCATTAAGCATAGCAAAGTCATAGCAACATCAATCTTAGAACATAGTGGATACTAGGGATCAAACCCTAACAAAACTAACTCGATTACATGATAAATCTCATCCAACCCATCACCGTCTAGCAAGCCTACGATGGAATTACTCACGCACGACGGTGATCATCATGAAATTGGTGACGAAGGAAGGTTGGTGATGATGATGGCGACGGTTTCCCCTCTCCGGAGCCCCGAACGGACTCCAGATCTGGCCTACCGATGAAGAACAGGAAGTGACGGCGGCTCCGTATCATAAAACGCGATGAATCCTTCTCTCTGATTTTTTTCTCCCCGAACATGATTATATAGAGTTGGAGTTGAGGTCGGTGGAGGTCCAGGGGACCCACAAGGCAGGGGGCGCGCCCTGCACCCTTGTGGACAGCAGGTGGGTCCCCCTCTGTTGATTCTTTCGCCAATATTTTTTATTTATTCCAAAAAATATTCTCCGTGAAGTTTCAGGTCATTCCGAGAACTTTTATTTCTGCACAAAAATAACACCAAGGCAATTCTGCTGAAAACAACATCAGTCCGGGTTAGTTCCATTCAAATCATGCAAATTAGAGTCCAAAACATGGGCAAAAGAGTTTGGAAAAGTAGATACGATGGAGACGTATCACCACTCTCTGGAACGGTGCCACTCTCTGGCACATCAGTAGAACGATAGCGCTTGGAGCCACCGGTACGAGCAGGATTCTTGCGGCAGGCCTGATGCCCGGAGCTACTACCACCTGCAACAGACACACAAAAGCACGAAGAAGGCAAATTGCATAAGCCAAAGGAAAAAGAAACACAAGAGGAAAGGTGGAACGGGAAAAACTGAAGTTGTCAGCTCGAAGCGGTAGTATCGCACCTCCCAGCGGTAGTACCGCCTACAAGCGGTAGTATTGCTCCGGAGGGGCGGTAGTACCGCTCGAGGCGGAAGTCACCGGGACTGAACACTTTCACGGAGAGATCCGGTAGTACCTGAGGTGCCAAATTCAAATTTTCATGGTTAAACCTTAAATCTACCTAGTCTAGCAGTCTTCTACGCCCTACTCATGCCCCGATTTGGCCAAAAATCGATGAATGCAACGAACATTGCCCAAAACCTAGATTCAAAAACTAGATCCAAAGAGGAGAAGAACGGGGGCAATACCGGCATCCATGGCAAGAGGAGAGGGTGGGGAACGATCCCACTGGACGGAAACGCGGAAGACGGCCCGAAGGAGGCGGCCCTCCGCTGCCTGCTCGTCGCCTAAGAGAGAGAGATGGGAGAGGAGGCGAGTGAATGGGTATGGGGGAGAGAAAACTCCCCCTGCCTGATTCATAACCCCCACTCCAACTCATAGAGCGGTAGTATCGTGGAGCCAGGCGGTAGTACCGCTAATAAGCGGTAGTACCGCCCTGGCTCAGCGATAGTACCGCGCAGGCGAAAACAGGCAGAAACGAGAAGGAAAAGGTTGGCTTATGCAAACATGGAGACCAAGAAAACTAGAGAGAGACACGACAAGGAGCAACAGCAAACAGAAGAGACACCCCAAGCATAAAACAAGAGAACAAAGAAGCATACAAGAAGTGTCTCAGAACACACACAAAATCCTCAAGACTAGATACAACAAGTAGTTAACACGAGGAGAAGGCGATGGCCGAAGCCACCTATGTTTGAGTCAATAGGTATGGCACCGCGAAGATTTTAACCTTGGGCCCGTGACCAAAACTTAACTTTGAAGCACAAGTACCATCAATAATGGCTAATGTGAAAGACTTGATCGATTTATGCATAATGGGTGGAGGGAGAGTTCATTGAGGGAACAACACTCCCCCTATGTCCATGTCTACATCTAGAACAAGATATAATGATGAGTGCGGTGGGGTGTGCCTAGATTCAAGCCACATTTGCTCGAATCAATGATATTTAGCTCATGCCTTAACTCGTGAAATCTTGCTTCATCTAGAGGCTTGGTGAAGATATCCGCTAGTTGCTCTTTAGTGTTGATGTAGATGATATCAATATCTCCACGCTTGATGTGATCCCGAATGAAATGATGATGAATCTCAATATGCTTTGTCTTGCTATGTTGCACCGGATTGTGGGAAATCTTGATAGCACTTTCATTGTACCATAGAAGAGGCACTTTGTCACAAGTGACACCGTAATCCTTTAAAGTTTGCCTCATCTATAGCAATTGTGCACAACAACTTGCGGCGGCTACATACTCGGCCTCGTTGGAGGAGAGAGACACACAATTTTGCTTCTTTGAGGACCAACTCACCAAAGAGCGACCAAGGAATTGGCACCCTCCGGAAGTTAACTTCCTCTCCACACAATCTCCTGCCCAATCCGAGTCCGAGTAACCCATGAGATTGAAGCTTGCTCCTTTGGGGTACCATAGGACAAAGTTTGGGGTATGAGCCAAATATCTAAAGATCCACTTGACCACCACATAGTGGCTTTCCTTAGGTGCGGCTTGAAACTGTGCACAAATTCCCACACTCAACATGATGTCCGGTCTAGATGCACAAAGGTAAAGCAAGGATCCAATCATGGAGCGATATACCTTTTGATCCACTACTTTACCATTGGGATCACTGTCAAGCTTGCATTTGGTGGGCATGGGAAACTTGACCGGCTTGACATCATCTAGCTTGAATCTCTTGAGCATGTTTTGGGTATACTTGGCTTGGTTGATGAATGTTCCTTCTCTCCTTTGCTTGACTTCGAACCCAAGAAAGAACTTCAACTCTCCCATCATAGACATCTCAAACTTCTCGGTCATTAGTGCGGCAAACTCATCATTGAAAGATTTGTTAGGAGAACCAAAAATAATATCATCAACATATAGTTGGCATATGAACAAATCCCCTTTGACCCTCTTAGTAAAAAGAGTGGGATCAATTTTCCCAATTTCAAACCCATGATCTTGCAACAACTCGGCAAGGTGCTCATAATACGCACGTGGGGCTTGTTTAAGGCCATAGAGTGCCTTCTTGAGTTTGTATACATGATTGGGGAGCTTGGGATCCTCGAATCCCGGAGGTTATTTGACATATACCAAATCATTCAAAGGACCATTAAGAAATGCACTTTTCACATCCATTTGTTGCAACTTAAAATTATGATGAGATGCATATGCAAGCAACATGCAAATAGATTCAAGACGTGCAACGGGAACAAAGGTTTCACCGTAGTCGATACCCTCGACTTGGGAGTAGCCTTGTGCCACCAATCTTTCCTTCTTTCGAACAACCACACCGTTCGCATCTTGCTTGTTCTTGAAGATCCATTTGGTCCCAATGACATTGTGTTCCTCCATTGGCCTTGGCACTAATTCCCAAACTTGGTTGCGCTCGAATTTGTTGAGTTCATCATGCATGGCTTCAAGCCAATCCTCATCATCGAGTGCCTCATGTACCTTTTTGGGTTCAACACACAAAACAAACACGTGATGCTCACAAAAGTTTGACAATTGTTTACGAGTAGTTACCCATTTTCTCAAGCTTCCAAGCACATTCTCCATGACATGTTGTTGACGCTCGAGCTTGGAAGCCACCTTGGTGGCACGACGCTCCAAAAGTTCCTCGATGGGCATTTGAGGATCATCATCTTGAGCTTGCTCTTGATCTTGAGCGTGCGCTTGATATTGAGCGTGCTCGGAGGCATGAACTTGATCTTGGGCATCATTTGGTGCATCACCATCTTCATGAGGTTGATTTTGCCCTTAATCTAGCTCGTTGGCTTGAGGGCCTTCACTTTGTTCTTCGGAAGCGTGTGGGTCTAGCGTCGATGATGGCTCCACTTGAGTAGATCATTGTCCTTCTCCTTCGGCCACAAGGGGTTCCTTGATAACCCACAAGTATAGGGGATCACAACAGTTTTCGAGGGTAGAGTATTCAACCCAAATTTATTGATTCAACACAAGGGGAGCCAAAGAATATTTGCAAGTATTAGCAACTGAGTTGTCAATTCAACCACACCTGGAGATTAATTATCTACAACAATATGATCAGTAGCAAAGTAATATGATAGTTTTGATAGAGTAGCGATAGCAACAGTAATGGTAACAATGATATCAATGATTTTTGTAGCAAGTATAACGGTAACAGCAGCAGTAGTAACTTAGCAAGAACAATATAAGAGAAATTCGTAGGCATTGGATTGGTGAATTCGTTGGATGATATTCGTCATATAATAGTCATAACCTAGGGCGATACGGCACTAGCTCCAGTTCATAAATATAATGTAGGCATGCATTCCGTAAATAGTCATATGTGCTTATGGAAAGAACTTGCATGACATCTTTTGTCCTACCCTCCCGTGGCAGCGGGGTCCTATTGGAAACTAAGGGATATTAAGGCCTCCTTTTAATAGAGACCCGAAACAAAGCATTAACACATAGTGAATACATGAACTCCTCAAACTACGGTCATCACCAGAAAGTATCCCGACTACTGTCACTCCGGGGTTTACGGATCATAACACGTATTAGGTGAATATAACTTGCAAGATCGGATCTAGAACATAGATATAATGGTGCTAACATAAACGGTTCAGATCTGAAATCATGGCACCCGGGCCCAAAGTGACAAACATTAAGCATGGCAAAGTCATATCAACATCAATCTCAGCACATAGTGGATACTAGGGATCAAGCCCTAACAAAACTAACTCAATTACATGATGAATCTCATCCAACTCCTCACCGACCAGCGAGCCTACGAAGGAATTACTCACTCCCGGTGGGGAGCATCATGGAATTGGTGATGGAGAAGGGTTGGTGATGACGAAGATCGAAGATCCCCCTCTCCAGAGCCCCAAACAGACTCCAGATCTGGCCTCCTGATGAAGAATAGGAGGTGGCGGTGGCTCCATCTCGTGAAACGTGATATTCTTCCTCCTTGATTTTTGTCTCCAAATATAGGTATTTAAGGAGTCGGAATTAGGGTCTGCGGGGCCACCAGGTGGGGACAACCCACCTGGGCGGGCCAGGAGGGGGAGGGGGCGTGCCCTGGTGGGTTGTGCTCACCCAGGGGCCCCCCCCCCTCCAGTGGTTCTTGGCTCCAATATTTTTCTTTTATTCTATAAAAATTCCCCAAAAAGTTTCGTGCCATTCCGAGAACTTTTATTTCTGCACAAAAACAACACCATGGTAGTTCTGCTGAAAACAGTGTCAGCCCGGGTTAGTTTCATTCAAATCATGCAAATTAGAGTCCAAACCAAGAGGAAAAGCATTAGGAAAAGTAGATACGATGGAGATGTATCAACTCCCCCAAGCTTAAACATTTGCTTGTCCTCAAGCAATTCAGTTGAGAAACTGAAAGTGAAAAAGAAAAACTTTTACGAACTCTTTTGCTCTTGTTTACATAAATAAGCTTAAGTAGCACCCAGGTTTTCAGCAAAGATCATGACTAACCATGTCGACAATAACTCTTAAAAATCATACTAACTCATCTCAATGGCATAATCAACTAGCGACCAATAATAAGATATCTCAAATGACAACACTTTGTCAAAACAACCAAGATATAATATGACAATAGTGGTATCTCGCTAGCCCTTTCTGAGACCGCAAAACATAAATGCAGAGCACCTCCAAAGTTCAAGCAGCGACTAAACATTGTAATTCATGGTCGAAAAGATCCAGTCATGATGCACCCAACATTAGCTACACACAATGCATGAGGATGACAATAGTGCTCTCAGGATCTGGCGCTTATTTGAGGAGGTGATGACACAACATAAAAGTAAATAGATAGTCCCTTCGCAGAGGGAAGCAGTGATTTGCAGCGGTGCCAGAGCTCAAATTTTTAAAACAGAGGTAAATGAAATTTTGAGAAATGCACCCTTCTTGTTTACTTCGCGACCATTAGTTATCGGTATCTTCTATGCTAAACACATTAGTGGCAGTTCCCAAGCGATAAAAAGTAAAGGTTTACTCCCCCTCCACCAACAAACACACTCCACGGCTGATCCAAATCCACGGGTACCGTCCACACCAACAATAGTCCTGGGGGAGTTTTGTTTAATTATTTGCAATTTTGAATTCGGGACTGGGAATCCCTATTACCGCCCCTCTTGTGCAAGGGCGAGTCAATAAACACTCATCATGAGAATAACCCGCTTAGCATGGAAGATACTGACTACCTCCTGTCACTCTATGAACAATCCAAGCACACAAAAAAGGATATTTATTTGAAGTTTTTAGAGGTGGCACATGCAAATTTACTTAGAACGGCAGAGTAATACCACATATAGGTAGGTATGGTGGACTCATCTGGAATAACTTGGGTTTCAGGATTTTGATGCACAAGCAGTAATCCCGCTTAGTACAGGCGAAGGCTAGCAAATAGGTTGAGAAGCGGCCAGCTAGAGAGCGAAAACGGTCATGAACATGCATTATGCATAAGTAACATTGGATACTAGCATGAGTAGGATATGAACACCATGAACATAAATATCATAGAGGCTATGTTGGTTTTGATTCAACTACATGCATGAACATGTGCCAAGTCAAGCCACCCGAACATTCAGAGGAGGATACCATATCATCATACTACATCACAATCATTTTAATGCAATGTTGACATCCAAGATAAATCATTATCCACGCCTAGCTACTTAAGCATGGCATGAGAAACTATAATCTCTAATTGTCATTGCAAACATGTTCGATCATAATAGGCTGAATCATGGATACTAGGTTAAACATATTTACAAAAACAGAACAAGTTGAGTTCATACTCGTTTCTCTCTGCCACCGCCAGTTCATCAAATATCGTCATTATTGCCTTTCACTTGCACGACCGAATGATAGGAAAATAATAATAATGCAAGAGCGCCGTGGACTAAGCTGGAATCTGCAAACAATTTTACTCAAAGGAGAAGACAAGGTAATTTGGGCTCTTTGTTAGATCAATAATGCATATGAGAGCCACTCGACAATTTCATCGTGGTCTTCTCCTTGGTATGACTCAATAAACGGAAAAGGAATTCAGATAAACACACTGACATATTTTTGGAGTTTTTAGTTTTTTCTACAAGAAAGCAAATTAAAACAGGAAAAACAAAAACGAGAAAAACTATTTACACGGGAAAGCTACCAACAAGCAAGAAGAAGAATCGAGAAATCTTTTTGGGTTTTCTTTTAATACTTAAGCTAATTAAACTAGAAAGAAAAACCAAAAAGTAGCAGGAAATATTTTTGTATTTTCTCAAAGTTTTTCAAACTCACAAGAAGAAAGCGAGAAAATAAATCTAGCATGGATAGGACAATGAAAAAGTGTGGACACCGACAACTGGAATGAAATGTGTGATCATGAATATAATGTCGGTGGAAATACGTACTCCCCCAAGCTTAGGCTTTTGGCCTAACTTGGTAATCACCACTCGTAGAAGCCATCAGGTCCTATGTTGAAGTGCTGTGGAGCGGGTACCGAAGCATCCCACTCCTGAGGCTCCTCCTCTGCCACAGCCTGGTTGTTCCGGTAGGCGACAATATCCTCAGGCATGATCCTGTATCCCTGGCAATAAAATCAAACAAAGCAGGTGAAGGCGACGGAATAACATCACGGGTAATTTCACTAAAGACTAAGTTATAAGGAACATCCATAGTAGTGTTCTCGCCATCAATAAAGTGATGATGTGCCATAGCCTGACGATCTAAGTAAACCTTGGGCAAGTGATAATCATGCTGGCGTATCTGAATGTTAAAATGACTCACTAAGCGAGTAGCATAAATACCGCCATGAATTTTACCCTTGGATATGTTAATGTGGAGGCGACGTACCACAATAGCTCCCAAGCTATAAGTGTTGTCGCCGTAGAGTGTGCGGCGTAGGACAGCGAAATTTCAGGGCATTCTAAGAACTTTTATTTTTGGGTCATTTTTTATTGCATGGGAAATTCAGAAAAACAGATAAAACATGTCATTTTATTTTATCTAACTAAGAAAAACAAAAAATAAAAGTAAGGACAGAAAGTGGTGCCTACTCAATTCATCGACTTCATACCTCTCAAAAATGATTCATTAATAAGGTTGATCAAGTCTTATTAACAACCACTTTCGATTAGCATGAAACCGAAGAACTTTCGTAAAACACTAAGTTACCTCAACGGGGATATGCATGTCCCCCACAATAAGCATTTCATATTTCTTTTTGGCAATAGGTAGAGGTAGTTGAAAACTTCCAATAGTGAGTGTCGGAGATTTTTCAATAACATTAATACCATTCACTTGGAATTGTTTCTTCGGAAAGTGCACCGTATGCTCATTACCATTGATATGAAAAGTGACCTTGCTTTTATTGCAATCAATAACAGCCCCTGCAGTATTCAAAAAGGGTCTACCAAGGATAATTGACATGTTGTCATCCTCGGGCATCTCAAATATAACAAAGTCAGTTAAGATAGTAACATTTGCAACAACAACGGGCACATCCTCACAAATACCGATAGGTATAGTAGTTGATTTGTCAGCCATTTGCAAAGATATTTCTGTAGGTGTGAGTTTATTCAAATCAAGTCTTTTATATAAAGAGAAAGGCATAACACTAACACCAGCTCCTAAATCACATAAAGCAGTTTTCACATAGTTTCTATTGATAGAGCCAGGTATAGTTGGTATTCCCGGATCTCCAAGTTTTTTGGGTACTCCATCCTTAAAAGAATAATTAACAAGCATGGTGGAGATTTCAGCTTCCGGTATTTTTCTCTTATTAGTGATGATGTCTTTCATGTACTTTGCGTAAGGGGCCATCTTTAAAATATCAGTCAAACGAGTGCGCAAAAAGACTGGCCTAAGCATTTCGGCAAAGCGTCCAAATTCTTCATCATCTTTCTTCGTAGTTGATTTAGGTGGAAAGGGCATGGGTTTTTGAACCCATGGTTCTCTTTCTTTATCATGTTTTCTAGCAACAAAGTCTCTTTTATCATATCTTTTATTTCTGGGTTGTGGGTTATCAAGATCAACAGCTGGTTCTATCTCAATATCATTATCTGGTTGTTTATCATTGTCTGGTTGAGTATCTTCTTGAACATCATCATTATCTTTTTCATTATCACTAGGTGAATGTTCATTACCAGATTGAGTTTCAGCATTAGAGATAGAAACATCATTATCATTATCAGGAGGTTTTTCTATTTCAGGTTCACTAGAGGCGTGCAAAGTCCTATCATTTTTCTTTTGCTTCTTCTTTTTAGAAGGACCAGGTGCATCAGTGTTATTTCTTTGAGAGTCTTGTTCAATTCTTTTAGGGTGTTGATACGTCTCCAACGTATCTATAATTTTTGATTGTTCCATGCTGTTATATTATCATTCTTGGATGTTTTACAACCAGTTTATAGCAACTTTATATCATTTTTTGGGACTAACCTATTGACATAGTGCCCAGTGCTAGTTGTTGTTTTTTGCTTGTTTTTTACTTCACGGAAAATCAATACCAAACGGAGTCCAAATGTAGCGAAACTTTTTGGAGATTTTTTCTGGGCCAGAAGACATAGGATGGGCCAAAGAAGTACCAGAGGGGTGCCCCGAGGGGGGCACAACCCACCTGGGCGCGCCTGGGGCCCCAGGCATGCCCTTGTGGGTTGTGCCCACCTCGGTGGCCTCCCGCACTGCCTCTTTGCTCTATAAATACCCAAATATTCCAGAAACCCTAGGGGAGTCGATGAAAAACAATTCCAGCCACCACAAGTTCCAGAAACCACAGATCCAATCTAGACACCATCACGGAGGGGTTCATCATCCTCATTGGTTCCTTAGCGATGATGCGTGAGTAGTTCATTGTAGACCTCTGGGTCCGTAGTTAGTAGCTAGATGGCTTCCTCTCTATCTTTTGATTCTCAATACAATGGTCTCTTGGAGATCTATTTGATGTAACTCTTTTTGCGGTGTGTTTGTTAGGATCCGATGAACTTTGAGTTTATGATCAGATCTATGTTTTTATCCATGAAAGTTATTTGAATCTTTTGATCTCTTATATGCATGACTACTTATAGCCTCGTATTTCTTCTTCTAATCTTTGGTTTAGTTAGGCCGACTAGATCGATTTTTCTTGCCATGGGAAGAGGTGCTTTGTGATGGGTTCGATCTTACGGTGCTCAATCCCAGTGACAGAAGGGGAAATGACACGTATGTATCGTTGCTATTAAGGATAACAAGATGGGGTCTATTCCTACATGAATAGATCTTGTCTACATCATGTCATCATTCTTATTGCATTACTCCATTTCTCCAAGAACTTAATACACTAGATGGATGCTGGATAGCGGTCGATGTGTAGAGTAATAGTAGTAGATGCAGGCAGGAGTCGGTCTACTAATATTGGACGTGATGCCTACATAATGATCATTGCCTGGATATCATCATGATTATTTGAAGTTCTATCAATTACCCAACAGTAATTTGTTTACCCACCGTATGCTATTTTTCTCGAGAGAAGCCACTAGTGAAATCTACGGCCCCCGGGTCTCTTCCTTATCATATTTGCCTTCGAGATCTATTTTTATTTGCTTTTATTTTCAGATCTATTAATCCAAAAACCAAAAAATACCTTGCTGCAGTTTTTTATTATTTATTTTATCTCGCGTTCCCGCGAGATCTATTTATCCGATCTACTACAAATTTATCTATCTTTTTACCCCGGAGGGATTGACAACCCCTCTTTTACGTCGGGTTGCAAGTATTTGTTCTTTGTGTGCAGGTGCCTGATGACCCACAAGTATAGGGGATCTATCGTAGTCCTTTTGATAAGTAAGAGTGTCGAACCCAATGAGGAGAAGAAGGAAATGACAAGCGGTTTTCAGCAAGGTATTCTCTACAAGCACTGAAATTATCGGTGACAGATAGTTGTATGATGAGATAATTTGTAACGGGTAACAAGTAACAAAAGTAAACAAGGTGCAGCAAGGTGGCCCAATCCTTTTTGTAGCAAAGACAAGCCTGAACGAACTCTTATATAAAGCAAAGCACTCTCGAGGACACATGGGAATTGTTGTCAAGCTAGTTTTCATCATGCTCATATGATTCGCGTTCGTTACTTTGATAATTTGATATGTGGGTGGACCGGTGCTTGGCTGCTGCCCTTCCTTGGACAAGCCTCCCACTTATGATTAACCCCTCTTGCAAGAATCCGCAACGACGAAAGAAGAATTAAGATAAATCTAACCATAGCATGAAACATATGGATCCAAATCAGCCCCTTACGAAGCAACACATAAACTAGGGTTTAAGCTTCTGTCACTCTAGCAACCCATCATCTACTTATTACTTCCCAATGCCTTCCCCTAGGCCCAAATCATGGTGAAGTGTCATGTAGTCGATGTTAACATAACACCACTAGAGGAAAGACAACATACATCTCATCAAACTATCGAACGAATACCAAATTCACATGATTACTTATAACAAGACTTCTCCCATGTCCTCAGGAACAAACGTAACTACTCACAAAACATATTCATGTTCATAATCATAGGAGTATTAATTATCATTAAGTATCTGAACATATGATCTTCCACCGAATAAACCAACTTGCATCAACTACAAGGAGTAATCAACACTACTAGCAACCCACAGGTACCAATCTGAGGTTTTGAGATAGAGATCGGATACAAGAGATGAACTAGGGTTTGAGAGGAGATGGTGCTAGTGAAGATGTTGATGGAGATTGACCCCCTCTCGATGAGAGGATCGTTGGTGATGACGATGGCTTCGATTTCCCCCTCCCGGAGGGATGTTTCCCCGGCAGAACAGCTTCGCCGGAGCCCTAGATTGGTTCTGCCCATGTTCCGCCTCGAGGCGGCGGCGCTTCGTCCGGAAAGCTTCCTTCATATTTTTCCAGGTCAAAACACACCATATAGCAGAAGCTGGGCATCGGGGGCCTGCTAGGTGTCCCACAAGACCGGAGGGCGCGCCCAGGGGGGTAGGGCGCGCCCTCCACCCTTGTGGATGGCAGGTGGCCCCCCTCTGGTGCTTTCTTCGCCCAATATTTTTTATTAATTCCAAAATGACTCTCCGTGAAGTTTCAGGACTTTTGGAGTTGTGCAGAATAGGTCTCTAATATTTGCTCCTTTTCCACTCCAGAGATCTAGCTGATGGCATTCTCCCTCTTCATGTAAACCTTGTAAAATAAGAGAGAAAAGTCATAAGTATTGTGATATAACGTGTAATAACAACCCATAATGCAATAAATATCAATATAAAAGCATGATGCAAAATGGACGTAACAACTCCCCCAAGCTTAGACCTCGCTTGTCCTCAAGCGAAAGCCGATATCGAAAAATATGTCCACATGTTTAGAGATAGAGGTGTCAATAAAATAAAATACGGACATGAGGGCATCATGATCATCTTTAGAATAGCAACATATATTTTCATATAATTTCTTATGCTAGAGTAGCAATTCATTCACAAGGTAGAGTATAAATTAGAAACTTCATTGAAAACTAACAAACTATGATGTCAGTCATTGAAGCAATTGCAATTTATCATAACATCGGAAAGAGTCAATTCAAGAGCTTTTCAGCAAGTCCACATACTCAACTATCATTTAGTCTTTCACAATTGCTAATACTCATGCGATACTTATGGGTTCAAAGCTTCAGTCAGACACAGAGAAAGATAGGGGCTTATAGTTTTGCCTCCCAACCTTTTACCTCAAGGGTAATGTTAACAATAATACTTTATGATAACCTACATCCGGGTGGATATATATATCTAGATCTCTCCAACACATAGTGCTTGCCAAAGGAAAAAGTGTAAAAAGGAAAGGTGAAGATCACCATGACTCTTGTATAAGGGTAGAAGATAAAAGTAAAAGATAGGCCCTTCGCAGAGGGAAGCAGAGGTTGTCATGCGCTTTTATGGTTGGATGCACAAAATCTTAGTGCAAAAGAACGTCACTTTATATTGCCCCTTGTGATAAAGACCTTTATTATGCAGTCCGTCGCTTTTATTTCTTCCATATCACAAGTTCGTATAAAGCTTATTTTCTTCACACAAATAGATCATACATATTTAGAGAGCAATTTTTATTGCTTGCACCGATGACAACTTACTTGAAGTATCTTACTCAATCCATAGGTAGTTATGGTGGACTCTCATGGCAAAACTGGGTTTAGGGATGTTTGGAAGCACAAGTAGTATCTCTACTTGGTGCAAAGAATTTGGCTAGCATGAGAGGGAAAGGCAAGCTCAACATGTTGGAGGATCCATGACAACATAACTTCTATTCGGATATAAGAAAACATAAATCATTATGTTGTCTTCCTTGTCCAACATCAACTTTTTATCATGTCATACTTTAATGAGTGCTCACAATTACAAAAGATGTCCAAGATAGTATATTTATATGTGAAGCCTCTCTTTCTTTATTACTTCCTATTAATTGCAACAATGACCAAAACTATGTTTGCCAACTCTCAACAAATTTTATTCATCATACTCTTTATATGTGAAGTCATTACTCTCCATAAGATCAATATATGATATTTTTATTTCTTTTTATTCCTTTCTTTAATTTAATTCCCTCAAGATCATAGCAAGAAAGCAAAGCCCTCAACTCAAAACTACTCTTTATTATATATATAACTCACAGACTCGATTACATAGATAGAGATCAAAACAAAACTCAAAGCTAGATCATACTAAAACTTTATTCTACTAGATCAAGATATAACCAAAAGAATCAAACTAAGAAAAATGATAAAAGTAAAGGTGTGATGGTGATACGATACCGGGGCACCTCCCCCAAGCTTGGCAGTTGCCAAGGGGAGTGCCCATACCCATGTATTTATGTCTCTTTCTTCGGGGGTGGTGATGATGGAGTTGTTGATGAAGTAGTGCCACACTTTGAGCGTAGGAAATACTCCAATCTATGAATGATGCTCTGAAGGGTAATGATATGCTCTTGCAATAGAATATTTTCACGAGTAAGATATTTGTTTTGCACATGAACTAATTCAATGATCTTAAAAGCTTCAATTTCAGTAGGGGTAAGATGATGGTAGTAAGGTTGAAGGATGTCTTCTTCTTCTGCTGCCGGAACTTGATCCTCCGCGGCCTTCTTGATCTTATCACCCTCGTTGGTTTCCCCAAGTTCTTCTCTCTTCATCTCTATCTTCATTAGCCAAGCATTGTCGCCCGCGTTGTTGGAGGAGGGGGACGACATGATGCCTGGCCTTGAAAACTCTGGCAGAAAACAGCTCAAAACAAAAACTGGGGATTTTGTTGTGGTACGGTGGTCAAAACCTTTGGGAGATTATATAATGAATTTTTACCGACCAAAAGAAGTATTGTGCAAGAAAACGGAGTCCGGAGGGCACACGTGGTGGCCACAAGGCAGGGGGGCGCGCCCTCCACCCTTGTGGATGCCTCGTGCGGTCTTCGGACTACTTTTAATTTTTCTAATTTTTTAAATATTCCAAAATGGAGAAAAATTGCTATTAGAACAGTTTTGGAGTCGGTTTACTTACGTACCACATACCTATTCCTTTTCGGAGTCTGAAATGTTCTGGAAAGTGTCCCTTATGTACTCCTCCGGGGTTACGGTGTCAATTATATTGGTCTCAACATTTATGGGATTACCTGAGATATAATGTTTGATTCTTTGACCGTTTACCTCCTTAGGATTTGTACCTTCGACGTTGTTGATTTTTATGGCACCGGAATGATAGACCTCCTCGATAATATAAGGACCTTCCCATTTAGGGAGAAGCTTTCCTGCAAAAAATCTTAAACGAGAGTTGAATAGCAAAACATGATCACCTACATTAAACTCACGCTTTTGTATCCTTTTGTCATGCCATCTTTTAACTTTTTCTTTAAACAACTTGGCATTCTCATAGGCTTGGGTTCTCCATTCATCAAGCGAGCTTATGTCAAATAACCTCTTCTCACCGGCAAGTTTGAAATCATAGTTGAGCTCTTTAATAGCCCAATATGCCTTATGTTCTAGTTCAAGAGGTAAGTGACATGCTTTTCCATAAACCATTTTATACGGAGACATACCCATAGGGTTTTTATAAGCAGTTCTATATGCCCATAATGCATCATCAAGTTTCTTAGACCAATTCTTCTAGATTTATTAACAGTCTTTTGCAAAATCAATTTAATCTCTCTATTGCTCAATTCTACTTGACCACTAGACTGAGGATGATATGGAGATGCAATTCTATGGTTGACATCATATTTAGCAAGCATTTTACGGAAAGCACCATGAATAAAATGTGAACCACCATCAATCATTAAATATCTAGGGACTCCAAACCTCGGAAAAATAACTTCTTTAAGCATCTTAATAGAAGTGTTATGATCAGCACTACTAGTTGGAATAGCTTCTACCCACTTAGTAACGTAATCAACAGTAACTAAAATATGTGTATACCCATTAGAGGAAGGAAAAGGTCCCATATAATCAAAGCCCCAAACATCAAATGGTTCAATAACAAGTGAATAATTCATAGGCATTTCCTGACGTCTACTAATATTGCCAATTCTCTGGCATTCATCACAATACAAGACAAACTTACGAGCATCCTTGAAGAGAGTAGGCCAATAAAAATCGGATTGCAATACCTTGTGTGCAGTTCTATCTCCAGCATGGTGTCCTCCGTAGGCCTCGGAGTGACACTTGCGTAGGATCTGTTCCTGCTCATGCTCAGGTACACAACGTCTAATAACACCATCTACTCCTTCTTTATAAAGGTGTGGGTCATCCCAAAAGTAATGTCTCAAATTATAGATTTTTTTTTCTTTTGCTGGTATGTGAAACTAGGTGGTATAAATTTAGCAACAATGTAATTAGCATAATCAGCATACCATGGAGTATTACGAGAAGCATTTATGACAGCTAATTGGTCATCAGGAAAGCTATCATCAATAGGTAGTGGGTCATCAAGAACATTCTCTAACCTAGACAAGTTGTCTGCAACGGGGTTCTCAGCTCCCTTTCTATCAATAATATGCAAATCAAATTCTTGTAACAAGAGAACCCATCTAATAAGTCTAGGCTTAGCATCTTTCTTTTCCATAAGATATTTAATAGCAGCATGATCAGTATGAACAGTTACTTTGGAATCAACAATAGAAGATCTGAACTTATCACAAGCAAAAATAACTGCTAAAAATTCTTTTTCAGTAGTAGCATAATTTCTCTGGGCACTGTCTAGAGTTTTACTAGCATAATGAATAACATTTAATTTCTTATCAACTCTTTGTCCTAGAACAGTACCAACAGCATCACTAGCATCACACATAATTTCAAAGGGTAAATTCCAATCAGGTGGTTGAACAATATGTGCAGAAATCAAGGCTTTCTTAAGTATTTCAAATGCTTCTACACAATCATCATCAAAAACAAAAGGAACATCTTTTTGCAAGAGATTAGTGAGAGGCCTAGAAATTTTAGAGAAGTCTTTAATAAACCTCCTATAGAAACCAGCATGACCAAGGAAACTTCTTATAACTTTGATATCTTTAGGACACGGCATCTTTTCAATAGCATCTACTTTAGCTTTATCAACTTCAATACCTCTTTCAGAAATTTTATGCCCCAAGACAATACCTTCATTAACCATAAAGTGGTACTTCTCCCAATTCAAGACAAGATTAGTTTCTTCACATCTCTGCAAAACTCGATCAAGGTTGCTTAAGCAATCATCAAAAGAAGGTCCGTAAACGGAGAAATCATCCATGAAAACCTCAACAATCTTTTCACAAAAATCAGAGAATATAGCAGTCATACATCTTTGAAAGGTATCAGGTGCATTGTATAAACCAAAAGGCATACGTCTATAAGCAAAGGTACCGAAAGGGCAAGTAAAAGTGGTCTTTTCCTGATCATCTTTTGACACAGGTATTTGAGAAAAACCAGAATAACCATCTAGAAAGCAAAAATGTGTATGTTTGGATAGTCTTTCTAGCATTTGATCAATAAAAGGTAGAGGGTAATGATCTTTTCTAGTAGCTTTGTTTAATTTGCGAAAATCAATTACCATTCTATAACCTGTAACAATTCTTTGCGAAATCAATTCATTCTTATCATTAGGAACAACAGTAATACCTCCCTTCTTAGGGACACAATGAACATGACTTACCCATCTACTATCAGCAATAGGATAAATTATACCTGCCTCCAGAAGCTTTAGTATTTTATTTCTTACCACTTCTTTCATCTTAGGATTTAACCGTCGTTGGTGATCAACAACTGGTTTAGCATCATGCTCCAAATTAATTTTGTGCTGACATAGAGTGGGACTAATGCCCTTAAGATCATCAAGAGTATATCCAATAGCGGCACGGTGCTTCTTCAGAGTTTTCAATAATTTCTTTTCTTCATGCTCTGAAAGGTTAGCACTAATAATAACAGGATATATCTTCTTTTCATCAAGATAAGCATATTTCAAAGTATCAGGTAATTGTTTAAGCTCAAACACGGGATCACCCTTGGGTGGAGGAGGATCTCCAAGGATTTCAACAGGCAAGTTGTGTTTCAAAACAGGCCCTTGCTTAAAGAATATCTCATCTATTTCCCTTCTTTCATTCATAAACATATCATTTTCATGGTCTAGCAAATATTGTTCTAAAGGATCAGTAGGAGGCACGGCAATAGAAGCAAGACGAATAATTTCATCCTTACTAGGCAATTCTTTGTAATGGGGTTGTCTACGAAATTTAGAGAAATTAAAATCATGAGACATATCCCCTAAACCAACAGTAACAATATCTTTCTCGCAGTCTATCTTAGCATTCACGGTATTCAAGAAAGGTCTACCAAATATAATGGGACAAAAATTATCTTGTGGGGAAGCAAGAACAAGAAAATCAGTAGGGTATTTTATTTTCCCACACAAGACCTCAACCTCTCTAACAATCCCAATTGGCGATATAGTATCTCTATTGGCAAGCTTAATAGTAACATCAATATCCTCTACCTCAGCAGGTGCAATATCATTCATAATTTCTTTATATAAGGTATAAGGAATTGCACTCACACTAGCACCCACATCACATAAGCCATGATAACAATGATCTCCTATTTTACCGGAAACAATAGGAATGCCAACAACAGGTCTATGTTTATCTTTAGTATCGGGTTTAGCAATTCTAGCAGCTTCATCACAGAAATAAATAACATGCCCTTCAATATTATCAACCAAGAGATATTTCACCATAGCAATACTAGGTTCAACTTTAATTTGTTCAGGGGGTGTAGGTGTTTTAGTATAACTCTTACGAACCACAGTTGAAGCTTTAGCATGATCCTTTATTCTAACAGGAAAAGGTGGTTTCTCAATATAAGTAGTAGGAACAATAGGATCAACATTATAAGTAATAACTTCTTCTTCAACTTTAATAGGTTCTACTACTTTCACTTCAATGGGGGGATGATATTTAAACCACTTCTCCTTAGGGAGACCAACATGAGTAGCAAAAGATTCACAGAAAGAAGCTACTATCTCAGAGTCAAGTCCATATTTAGTGCTAAAATCACGAAAAGCATCGGTATCCATAAAAGATTTAACACAATCAAACTTAAGGTTTATACCTGACTCCTTACCTTCATCGAGTTCCCAATCTTCAGAGTTGCGTTTAATTCTTTCCAATAAATCCCATTTGAATTCAATGTCCTTCTTCATAAAAGAACAGGTACAAGAAGTATCGAGCATGGATCGATCATTATGAGAAAGCCGAGCATAAAATTTTTGAATAATAATTTCTCTTGAGAGCTCATGATTGGGGCATGAATATAACATTGACTTAAGCCTCCCCCAATCTTGAGCGATACTTTCTCCTTCACGAGGCCAAAAATTATATATATATTTCCGATCACGATGAACCAGATGCATAGGATAAAACTTCTGATAAAATTCCAATTTCAATCGGTTGTAGTTCCAAGATCCAATATCATCACATAGCCTATACCATGTCAATGCCTTTCCCTTCAAAGATAGAGGGAAGACCTTATTCTTGACAACATCCTCGGGCATACCTGCAAGCTTAAATAATCCACAAACTTCATCCACATAGATTAGGTGCATATCAGGATTTAATGTTCCATCTCTTGCATAAGGATTACCTAGCAGTTTCTCTATCATACCTGAAGGAATTTCATAATAAATATTTTCAGTAGGTGTAGTAGGTTGAGGATCAACTCTTTGCTCTTCCGATCGAGGTGAAGATACCCCAAACAAGCCCCTCAAAGGATTATTTTCCATAGTAACAAGTGACAGTAAATTTCAGCACACTATGTAAATGTTTCCTTACCAAATTCCACTTACCAAAGGCGCTTCACTCCTCGGAAAAGGTGCCAGAAAAGAGTCTTGATGACCCAAAAGTATAGGGGATCTATCATAGTCCTTTTGATAAGTAAGAGTGTCGAACCCAACGAGGAGCAGAAGGAAATGACAAGCGGTTTTCAGCAAGGTATTCTCTGCAAGCACTGAAATTATCGGTGACAGATAGTTGTATGATGAGATAATTTGTAACGGGTAACAAGTAACAAAAGTAAACAAGGTGCAGCAAGGTGGCCCAATCCTTTTTGTAGCAAAGGACAAGCCAGAACGAAGTCTTATATAAAGCAAAGCGCTCCCGAGGACACATGGGAATTGTTGTCAAGCTAGTTTTCATCATGCTCATATGATTCGCATTCATTACTTTGATAATTTGATATGTGGGTGGACCAGTGCTTGGGTGCTTCCGTTCCTTGGACAAGCCTCCCACTTATGATTAACCCCTCTCGCAAGCATTCGCAACTATGAAAGAAGAATTAAGATAAATCTAACCATAGCATGAAACATATGGATCCAAATCAGCCCCTTACGAAGCAACGCATAAACTAGGGTTTAAGCTTCTGTCACTCTAGCAACCCATCATCTACTTATTACTTCCCAATGCCTTCCCCTAGGACCAAATCATGGTGAAGTGTCATGTAGTCGACGTTCACATAACACCACTAGAGGAAAGACAACATACATCTCATCAAAATATCAAACGAATACCAAATTCACATGATTACTTATAACAAGACTTCTCCCATGTCCTCAGGAACAAACGTAACTACTCACAAAGCATATTCATGTTCATAATCAGTGGAGTATTAATTATCATCAAGGATCTGAACATATGATCTTCCACCGAATAAACCAACTAGCATCAACTACAAGGAGTAATCAACACTACTAGCAACCCACAGGTACCAATCTGAGGTTTTGAGACAGAGATCGGATACAAGAGATGAACTAGGGTTTGAGAGGAGGCGGTGCTGGTGAAGATGTTGATGGAGATTGACCCCCTCTCGATGAGAGGATCGTTGGTGATGACGATGGCTTCGATTTCCCCCTCCCGGAGGGATGTTTCCCTGGCAGAACAGCTCCGCCGGAGCACTAGATTGGTTCTACCCAGTTTCCGCCTCGAGACGGCGGCGCTTCGTCCTGAAAGCTTCCTTCTGATTTTTTCCAGATCAAAACACACCATCAAGCAGAAGATGGGCGTCGGGGGCCTGCCAGGTGGCCCACAAGACCGGAGGGCGCGCCCAGGGGGGTAGGGCGCCCCCTCCACCCTTGTGCATGGCAGGTGGCCCCCCTCTGGTGCTTTCTTCGCCCAATATTTTTTATTAATTCCAAAATGACTCTCCGTGAAGTTTCAGGACTTTTGGAGTTGTGCAGAATATGTCTCTAATATTTGCTCCTTTTCTAGTCCAGAATTCCAGCTGCCGGCATTCTCTCTCTTCATGTAAACCTTGTAAAATAAGAGAGAAAAGGCATAAGTATTGTGATATAACGTGCAATAATAGCCCATAATGCAATAAATATCAATATAAAAGCATGATGCAAAATGGACGTATCAGTGCCGTTCACGTAGTGTTGCGTGGTTCTCCTACTAGTTCGATAATCTTGGTCTCATCACTGAGGGAAATACCTACCGTAGCTGTGCTGCATCATCCCTTCCTCTTTGGGGAAATACGGACGTAGTTCGAGCCGCATCAAAAGGAATTTCTGGTGCCGTTGCCGGGGAGGCATCATCAACATCTAGCAGGTTCCTAATCAGAAATCTCATCTCCCTGCAATTTACATTATTTGCCATTTGCCTCTCGTTTTCATCTCCCCCACTTCACAAAAATTTGCCGTTTTATTCGCCCTCTTTTTCGTTCGCCGTTTTCTCGTCTGATCTGTTTTTGAGTGCAACTTGTTGCGTAGTCTCGATGACTCAAGAGAACACCAAGTTGTGTGATTTCTCCAATACCAACAACAATGATTTTATTAGCACTCCGATTGCTCCTCCCGCCACTAGTGCGGAGTCTTGTGATATTAATGCCGCTTTGTTGAATCTTGTTATGAAAGATCAATTTTCCGGTACTCCTAGTGAGGATGCCGCGTCCCATCTTAACACATTCGTGGAATTATGCGATGTGCAAAAGAAAAAAGATGTGGACAATGATATTGTGAAGTTGAAATTATTCCCGTTTTCTTTGCGAGATTGTGCAAAAATTTGGTTTTCTTCTTTGCCTCGCAATAGTATCGATTCTTGGGATAAGTGCAAAGATGCTTTTATTACTAAGTATTTTCCTCCCGTGAAAATTATTTCCCTTAGGACACAAATCATAAATTTTAAGCAACTTGAGCATGAACATGTTGCGCAATCTTGGGAAAGAATGAAATTGATGCCAAGAAATTGTCCTACTCATGGTTTAAATCTTTGGATTATCATACAAATTTTTTATGCGGGATTGAATTTTGTTTCTAGAAATCTTTTAGATTCCGCCGCGGGTGGTACTTTTATGGAAATTACTTTGGGTGAAGCTACTAAATTGCTTGATAATATTATGGCAAATTATTCACAATGGCATACCGAAAGAGCTCCTACTAGTAAAAAGGTTAATTCCGTATAAGAAATAAGTTCTTTCAGTGAAAAAGTTGATGCTCTTATGAAGTTGGTTTCTAATAAAAAATGCTCCTATTGATCTTAATGATGTGCCTTTGTCTACTTTGATTGAGCAAAATAGTGATGCCATAGATGTGAATTTTGTTTCGCGAAACAATTTTAATAACAATGCTTATAGAGGTAATTTTAATCCTAGACCTTTTTCGGGAAATTCCTCTAATAATTATGGTAATTCCTATGGTAATCCTTCTTATAATAATAATAGGAACACCTCTGATCTTGAGAATAATATTAAAGAATTTATCAATGCTCAAAAGAATTTTAATACTACGATAGAAGAAAAGTTGAGTAAGATTGATGATATGTCTAGAAGCATTGATAGAGTTTCTCATGATGTAGAAAATCTCAAGATGAAATTTTTTGTGCCTAAGGTTGAGGAATCAATTAAAGCTTTATTTGTTTCTATGGATGAAAGAAAGAAAAGAACCGCTATGCTTAGAGCTAAAAGAGAATTTTTAGAAAAAGCGTTTTCTAGCGATTGCTTTCATAAAAATGATGAAGATCTTAAAATGATTGGTGTTTCTTCTATTGATTCCTTGTTTAGTAAAATTAAGATTGATGAAAAAGGGACTGAAGAAGAGTCAACTTTAGTTAGAAGGCGTCCAGATAATTTGGAGGGTGAAAATCTTGTTGAGAAAATTGATAAAAGTGGGTTTGGAGAGGTCAAAACTTTAACTAGTGATGTGCCCACTCTCTTGGATTACAAAGACTTTAATTATGATAATTGTTCTTTGATTGATTGTATTTCTTTGTTGCAATCCATGATAAATTCACCCCATGCTTATGAACAAAATAAAGCTTTTACTAAACATATTGTTGTTGCTATGATGAAAGCTTTCGAAGAAAAGTTGGAATTAGAGATTTCAATTCCTAGAAAATTACATGATGAATGGGAACCTACTATCAAAGTCAAGATTAAAAATTATGAGTGTTTTTCTTTATGTGACTTGGGTGCTAGTGTTTCTACAATTCCGAAATCTTTATGTGATGTGCTTGGTCTTACCGATATTAAAGAATGTTCTTTAAATTTGCACTTGGCGGATTCTACTATTAAAAAGCCTATGGGAAGAATTAATGATGTTCTTATTCTTGCAAATAGGAATTATGTGCCCATATATTTTATTGTTCTTGATATTGATTGTAATCCGTCTTGTCCAATTATTCTTGGTAGACCATTTTTACATACTATCGGTGCCGTGATTGATATGAAAGAAGGCAATACTAAATTTCAATTTCCACTAAGGAAGGGTATGCAAAACTTACCTAGAACAAGAATTAAGCCACCATATGAATCAATCATTAGGGCATCATATGGATCTAGAACTAAAGATGACAACACTTAGATCTTTGCATTATGCCTAGCTAGGGGCATAAAACGATAGCGCTTGTTAGGAGGCAACCCAATGAATAAAATTTATTTTTGTTTTTTTATTTCTGTTCTTTAGTGTTTTCACAATTATTATACTGTTATTATTGTGTTTTTTATGTTTTAATTAGTGTTTGTGCCAAGTAAAGCCTTTGGGATAGCTTTGGTGATAGTTGATTTGATCTTGTTGGAAAACAGAAACTTTTGTGTCCTGTAAAATAATTGTTTAAAATCACATAAGAGAATAAAAATTCTGAATGTTTTATACAACATTTATATACAAATTTCCTCTGTTTTCCTAATTTTTCAGAATTTTTAGAGTTACATAACTCTGAGAACAATTCGCATCTTTACAGACTGTCCTGTTTTTGACAGATTCTGTTTTCTTTGCATGGTGTGCTTATTTTGATGAATATATGGTTTGTATCGGGGGATATAAGCCATGGTTAAGTTAGAATACAGTAGATATAATGCAATAAAAAAATTTGAATGGGTTTTCTACAGTCCTTAAAGTAAAGATTGGTTTTCTTATACTAACGGATCTCACGAAGGTTTTGTTGAGTTTTGTGTGATTGAAGTTTTCAAGTTTTGGGTGAGATTACGATGGATGAAGGAATAAGGAGTAAGAAGATAATAAGCTTGGGGATGCCCATGGCACCCCAAGCCATTATCCAAAGAGAATCAAGCAACTAAGCTTGGGGATGCCCGAGTGGCATCCCCTCTTTCTTTTAACGACCATCGGTATTTTACTTGGAGCTTTATTTTTATTCGTCACATGTCATGAGTTTTGCTTGGAACATCTTGTATAATATGAGTATTTGCTTTTTTTGCTTTTTATTCAAGTATCCTTGCTGGACACACCTATTTGAGACAGCCAAAATTATGCTATGATTTGTTAGAATTGCTCTCTATGCTTCACTTAAATCTTTATGAGCTATGGAATGGCTCTAGTGCTTCACTTATATCTTTTTGAGCACAGTGTGCTTTAGTATTTTTGAAGAAATGCCCTCATGCTTCACTTAGATTTATTTGAGAGTTAGTAAATTTTTTATGAAATTCTCTCATGCTTCACTTAAATTATTTTGAGAGAAGAAAATTTTTATGCTCATGTTCTTCACTTAGATTTGTTTGAGCTATCAAAAGCAACATATGAAATTAGTCCCAAAGTGATAGATATTCAAGAGGGATATAATAAAAACTTTCATGAAGATCATTGGACAAAATAAACTTGATTCTTTGTAATAGTTTTGCGATATGATGATATAATATGTGAGTCATGTTGATGAGTAATTATGCTTTAGTAAGAATATTGATGTTAAGGTTTGTGATTCCCTATGCAAGCACGAAAGTCAATAGTTATGCAATGAAATTACATCCTACTTATGGTGCATTATT
This sequence comes from Thinopyrum elongatum, assembly GCA_011799875.1. Classification (NCBI taxonomy): domain Eukaryota; kingdom Viridiplantae; phylum Streptophyta; class Magnoliopsida; order Poales; family Poaceae; genus Thinopyrum; species Thinopyrum elongatum. The sequence goes on along the minus strand of CM022299.1, from coordinate 114,530,365 downwards.
CGGTGTTAGTTATGCTTAATGCTCGCTTATGAGATTTTTCGTTTCTTGGTTGGATGCTTCTTAGTCTTTTGCTAGCCTTCATTTGCACTAAGTATGATCACTACTTGTGCATCCAAAATCCTTACACCAGTTTTGCCAGATGAGTCCACTATACCTACCTACATGCGGTATTCTTTTGCCATTCTAAGCAAATTTGTATGTGCCATCTCTAATTTTCAAAATAAAATTCTCTTTTGTGTGCTCATACCGCTCATGAAACGGTAGGGGTGGCTGATATTTTTCCATGCTAGATGTGTTATTCTCAAGATGAGTGTTTATTCACTTGTCATTGCACGAGAGTACGACAAAGGTATTAGGGATGCCCAGTCCCAAAATGAAAAATGAATTTACTTTATGTGGTCAAATAATAAATTCCTTGGAAAGTGTTGGTATGTACGGCACCCGTGGATTCGGTTAGCCGTGGAATGTGAAAGTATGGTGTAAAAAGGAATACACTTTATTTTCTGTTTGGGAACCGCCTATGATATATCTAGCATGGAAATTATTGGGAACTACTCGATCATTTTCATTGACAGGAAAAGCATGCCACCCAAAATGTTTTTATCTCTATCTTTTTCGCTTTGAGCTCTGGCACCTCTACAAATCCCTACTTCCCTCTGCGAAGGGCCTTTCTATTTACTTTATGCAATTTTTATTTTTGAGTCTTCATCTTCTCTTATAAAGCACCAACTAAGGGGCACTATGATCGTACTTGAGCATTGGGTGTAGCTAATATGCGAGTGTGTTTCATGAATGGATCAATGATTGAGCATAATGGAATAGGGATAACTTGCTTTAGTGTCAATATTTTGAAAGACATGGTTGCTTGTTGATATGCTTAAGTATTTAAATCTTCATGTCAAAACTAGACTATTACTTTGAATCATATAAAAGTCCAAAAGTCCATGCTACAAAGAAAACAATATGTGATGAACATGTTAGGCAGCATTCCACATAAAAAATTCAGTTTTTATCATTTACCTACTCGAGGACGAGCAGGAATTAAGCTTGGGGATGCTGGTACGTCTCCAACGTATCTATAATTTTTTATTGTTCCATGCTGTTATATTATCATTCTTGGATGTTTTACAACCAGTTTATAGCAACTTTATATCATTTTTTGGGACTAACCTATTGACATAGTGCCCAGTGCCAGTTGTTGTTTTTTACTTCGCAGAAAATCAATACCAAACGGAGTCCAAACACAGCGAAACTTTTTGGAGAATTTTTCTGGGCCAGAAGACACATGATGGGCCAAATAAGTACCAGAGGGGTGCCCCGAGGGGGGCACAACCCACCTGAGCGCGCCTGGGGGCCCAGGCGCGCCCTGGTGGGTTGTGCCCACCTCGGTGGCCTCCCGCACCGCCTCTTTGCTCTATAAATACCCCAATTCCAGAAACCCTAGGGGAGTCGACGAAAAATAATTCCAGCCGCCGCAAGTTCCAGAAACCACATATCCAATCTAGACACCATCACGGAGGGGTTCATCATCCTCATTGGTGCCTCTCCGATGATGCGTGAGTAGTTCAATGTAGACCTACGGGTCCGTAGTTAGTAGCTAGATGGCTTCTTCTCTCTCTTTTGATTCTCAATACAATGGTCTCTTGGAGATCTATTTAATGTAACTCTTTTTGCGGTGTGTTTGTTGGGATCCGATAAACTTTGAGTTTATGATCAGATCTATGTTTTTATCCATGAAAGTTATTTGAATCTTTTGATCTCTTATATGCATGATTACTTATAGCCTCGTATTTCTTCTTCAAATCTTTGGTTTAGTTTGGCCGACTAGATCGATTTTTCTTGCCATGGGAAGAGGTGCTTTGTGATGGGTTCGATCTTACGGTGCTCAATCCTAGTGACAGAAGGGGAAATGACATGTATGTATCGTTGCTATTAAGGATAACAAGATGGGGTCTATTCCTACATGAATAGATCTTGTCTACATCATGTCATCGTTCTTATTGCATTACTCCATTTCTCCATGAACTTAATACACTAGATGCATGCTGGATAGCGGTCGATGTGTGGAGTAATAGTAGTAGATGCAGGCAGGAGTCGGTCTACTAATCTTGGACATGATGCCTATATAATGATCATTGCCTGGATATCATCATGATTATTTGAAGTTCTATCAATTGCCCAACAGTAATTTGTTTACCCACTGTATGCTATTTTTCTCGAGAGAAGCCACTAGTGAAATCTACGGCCCCCGGGTCTCTTCCTTATCATATTTGCCTTCGAGATCTATTTTTATTTGCTTTTATTTTTAGATATATTAATCCAAAAACCCAAAAATACCTTGCTGCAATTTTTTATTATTTATTTTATCTCGCGTTCCCGCGAGATCTATTTATCCGATCTACTACAAATTTATCTACCTTTTTACCCGGGAGGGATTGACAACCCCTCTTTTACGTCGGGTTGCAAGTATTTGTTCTTTGTGTGCAGGTGCCGTTCATGTAGTGTTGCGTGGTTCTCCTACTGGTTCGATAACTTTGGTCTCATCACTGAGGGAAATACCTACCGTAGCTGTGCTGCATCATCCCTTCCTCTTTGGGGAAATACCGACATAGTTCAAGCCGCATCAGGTGTCCTACAAGATAAAGTGGTTCCTGAGTCATTTTACCTCCTCTAGTTGCTACTCTAACAGCAAAGTCATTTATATTATTATTCATTTCATCTAGCAACTCTCTTTGAGATTTAGCAACTTGTTCTAGTTGAGTTTGAACCATAGAGGCATGCTTTCCTACACCTCTAACATCATTTGTGATTCTAAATAACAAGTCACTCAAGCGAGCAATCATATCAGTGTTGTATTTCAATTGTTTCATAACATTTTCATTGAAATGATCTTGCTTTCTAATATAATTATCAAACTCATAAAGGCATTGACTAGGATGCATATTATAAGGATTGTCCTTTTCATTAAATTTCATTAAAGAATTTACCTCTACCACCTTGGGTGGTGGTGTGTCAAGTCCATGTATCTCTTCAATAGGAGGCAAATTTTTAACATCCTCTGCCTTAATACCTTTTTCCTTCATGGATTTCTTTGCCTCTTGCATATCTTCAGGACTGAGATATAAAATACCCCTCTTCTTTGGAGTGGGTTTATGCGGTGGTTCAGGAAGAGTCCAATCATCATAATTTTTCAATATATTATTCAATAATTCTTCAGCTTGTTCAACAGTTCGTTCCCTGAAAACACAACCAGCACAACTATCTAGGAAGTCCCTAGAAGCATCGGTTAGTCCCTTATAGAAGATATCAAGTATTTCATTTTTCTTAAGAGGATGATCAGGCAAAGCATTAAGCAATTGGAGAAGCCTCCCCCAAGCTTGTGGGAGACTCTCTTCTTCAATTTGCACAAAGTTAAATATTTTCTGTAAGGCAGCTTGTTTCTTATGAGCAGGAAAATATTTTTCAGAGAAGTAATAAATCATATCCTGGGGACTACGTACAGAACCAGGAGCAAGAGTATTATACCAAGTCTTAGCTTCACCCTTTAATGAGAATGTAAATAACTTGAGGATATAATAATAGCGAATTTTCTCATCATGAGCAAATAGGGTGGCTATATCATTTAATTTAGTGAGATGTGCCACAACAGTTTCAGTTTCATAACAATGGAAAGGATCAGATTCAACCAAAGTAGTTAACTCTAGGTCGACAGAGAATTCATAATCCTTATCATCAACAAAGATAGGTGAAGTAGCAAACTTAGGATCACATTTCATTCTAGCATTCAAAGATTTCTCTTTCAATTTGCATAATAATTTCTTAAGATCATCCCTATCATTGCATGCAACAAAGTCTCTAGTTGTCTCCTCATCCATAACATAACCTTCAGGTACCTTAGGCAATTCATATCTAGGAGAACTAGGTCTAATAGGTGTTTCAAGATTTTTAGTTTCAGTTACATCATCAGTTTCATCAATTTCAGCATTGTCAAAAACTTTAGCTTTAGCAAGTTGTTCATCAAGAAAATCACCCAGTGGCACATCATCATCAAGCAAGGTACTAGCATCATCATGAGTAGCATTCATAGAAGTAGCATCATCAATAACTTGCGACATATCAGGATTACTAGCATGTGGTGGTGTTGCAAGTCTACTCAAAATAGAAGGTGAATCAAGTGCAGAGCTAGATGGCAGTTCCTTACCTCCCCTCGTCTTAGAGGGAAATATCTTAGTCTTGGTATCCTTCAGATTCTTCATAGTGATAAATTGATAATAATCCCAAGTGACTCAACAAATATAGCTATGCTCCCCGGCAGCGGCGCTAGAAAAAGGTCTTGATAACCCACAAGTATAGGGGATCGCAACCGTTTTCGAGGGTAGAGTATTCAACCCAAATTTATTGATTCGACACAAGGGGAGCCAAAGAATATTTGCAAGTATTAGCAGCTGAGTTGTCTATTCAACCACACCTGGAGATTAATTATCTGCAGCAATATGATCAGTAGCAAAGTAATATGATAGTTTTGATAGTAGTAGCGATAGCAATAGTAACGGTAAAAGTGATAGCAATGATTTTTGTAGCAAGTATAACGGTAACAGCAGTAGTAGTAACTTAGCAAGAACAATATAAGAGAAATTCGTAGGCATTGGATCGGTGAATTCGTTGGATGATATTCATCATATAACAGTCATAACCTAGGGCGATACGACACTAGCTCCAGTTCATATATATAATGTAGGCATGCATTCCGTAAATAGTCATACTTGCTTATGGAAAGAACTTGCATGACATCTTTTGTCCTACCCTCTCGTGGCAGCGGGGTCCTATTGGAAACTAAGGGATATTAAGGCCTCCTTTCAATAGAGAACCAGAACAAAGCATTAACACATAGTGAATACATGAACTCGTCAAACTACGGTCATCACCGGAAAGTATCCCGACTACTGCCACTCCGTGGTTTATGGATCATAACACATAATAGGCGAATATAACTTGCAAGATCGGATCTAGAACATAGATATAATGGTGATAACATAAACGGTTCAGATCTGAAATCATGGCACCCGGGCCAAAAGTGACAAGCATTAAGCATGGCAAAGTCATATCAACATCAATCTCAGCACATAGTGGATACTAGGGATCAAGCCCTAACAAAACTAACTCGATTACAAGATGAATCTCATCCAACTCCTCACTGACCAGCGAGCCTACGAAGGAATTACTCACTCCCGGTGGGGAGCATCATGGAATTGGTGATGGAGAAGGGTTGGTGATGACGAAGATCGAAGATCCCCCTCTCCAGAACCCCAAACAGACTCCAGATCTGGCCTCCCGATGAAGAATAGGAGGTGGCGGTGGCTCCATCTCGTGAAACGTGATATTCTTCCTCCTTGATTTTTGTCTCCAAATATAGGTATTTAAGGAGTCGGAATTAGGGTCTGCGGGGCCACCAGGTGGGGACAACCCACCTGGGCGGGCCAGGAGGGGGAGGGGGCGTGCCCTGGTGGGTTGTGCTCACCCAGGGGCCCCCCCTCCAGTGGTTCTTGGCTCCAATATTTTTCTTTTATTCTATAAAAATTCCCCAAAAAGTTTCGTGCCATTCCGAGAACTTTTATTTCTGCACAAAAACAACACCATGGTAGTTCTGCTGAAAACATCGTCAGTCCGGGTTAGTTTCATTCAAATCATGCAAATTAGAGTTCAAAACAAGAGGAAAAGCATTAGGAAAAGTAGATACGATGGAGACGTATCATTCCTCAATGGGGAGTATTTAACCAATCCCCATTCTTCTTATGGCTTGAGGAGGAATTTCATCACCTACATCACAAAGACCACTTTGCTCCACTTGGGAGCCATTATTTTCATCAAACTCCATGTTACACATCTGCTCAATGAGTCTGGTGGACTTGTTGAGGTCACGGTAAGCATGAGAGTTCGTAGCATAACCAACAAATATGCCCTCTTGAGCTCTAGGTTCAAATTTAGACAAACAGACACCTTTCTTGAGGATGAAACACTTACAACCGAACACCAGGAAGTACTTGAGGTTGGGCTTGTTACCAGTAAGTATCTCATATGGAGTCTTGTTTAAGCCTTGTCGGAGGTAGAGCCGATTGGATGCATGACATGCGGTGTTGATGGCTTCGGCCCAAAAGTTGTACGGAGATTTGAATTCCGCCATCATGGTCATTGCCGCGTCCATCAATGTCCGGTTCTTCCTCTCCGCCACACCATTTTGTTGAGGGGTATAGTGTGCGGCATATTGGTGCTTGATCCCCTCGTCACTAAGAAACTCATCCAAGGTGTAGTTCTTGAACTCGGTGTCGTTGTCACTTCTAATCATCTACTACTATTACTCCGCACATGGACCGCTATCCAGCATGCATCTAGTGTATTAAGTTCATGGAGAAACGGAGTAATGCAATAAGAACGATGACATGATGTAGACAAGATCTATTCATGTAGGAATAGACCCCATCTTGCTATCCTTAATAGCAATGATACATACGTGTCATGTCCCTTTCTGTCACTGGGATTGAGCACCGTAAGATTGAACCCATCACAAAGCACGTCTTCCCATGGCAAGAAAAATTGATCTAGTTGGCCTAACTAAACCAAAGATTCAAAGAAGAAATACGAGGCTATAAGCAATCATGCATATAAGAGATAAAAACTCAAATAACTTTCATGGATAAAATAGATCTGATCATAAACTCAAAGTTCATCGGATCCCAACAAACACACCGCAAAAAAGAGTTACATCAAATAGATCTCCAAGAGAACATTGTATTGAGAATCAAAAGAGAGAGAGGAAGCCATCTAGCTACTGCCTACGGACCCGTAGGTCTACAATGAACTACTCACGCATCATTGGAGAAGCACCAATGAGGATGATGAACCCCTCCATGATGGTGTCTAGATTGGATCTAGTGGTTCTAGAATAGGGATGGCAATGGGTACCCATTACCCACGTACCCTACGGGTAAAAACCATATTAGGGTAAGGGTATGAGACAAAACGTTACCCATGGGTATATAAATAGGAAAATCTCAAACCCATCGAGTAGAGCGGGTATGGGTATGAGATCACATAACCCATACCCGCATACCCATGTACCCTTATAAAATCTAACAAATATGGACAAATTACCTCTACACTTTGCCGTGAGTTTGTCAACTTAAAATTTATGACTAGGTGCTACTATTTATGACTATGTGTTGATGTTTTGATTTGTCGTTGTTTACAAGGAAGTGTTGATTTTTATAGAATATGTTGTCGTTTTAGATGTGTTATTGTATACAAGTATGTATTTATGTTACTATGTGATGTTGTTTATAAAATATGATTGTATGTTGTTGTTTATAATTATGTGATGCTCAAATTAATGTTATTCAAACATGTGTGTTTTTACCCGCGGGTACCCATTTACCCTGTCGGGTGATGGGTATGGGAAAAAATTGTACCCACTAGCGGGTATGGGTACGGGTGATGGGTAAGCTCAAATGGGACGGGTAAGGGTATTGGGTGGCTCCACCCGTACCCAAACCCTGCGAGTGCCATCCCTATTCTAGAACTTGCAGTGGCTGGAATTGTGTTTCGTCGACTCCCCTAGGGTTTTTGGATTTTTGGTGTATTTATAGTGCAAAGAGGCAGTGCAGGAGGCCACCGAGGTGGGCACAACCCACCAGGGCGCGTCTGGGCCCCCAGGCGCGCCCAGGTGGGTTGTGCCCCCCTCGGGGCACCCCTCTGGTACTTCTTCAGCCCAAGTTGTTCCTTCTGGTCCAGAAAAAATCTCCAAAAAGTTTCGCTGCATTTGGACTCCGTTTGGTATTGATTTTCTGCGAAGTAAAAAACAAGCAAAAAACTCGGGACGACTTAAATGAGCTTTGGAGCAACAATGGAGTTTTGGGGAGGAAGAGGTAGGTCTTCTTGAGGAAGAATACCCCCTTTTATAGTGGGGGACAAATCCAACCATTATGCACCTCTCAGCCCGCAAGCAAGCGGTACTACCGCACCAGGCGCGGTACTACCGTTCTAGGAGCGGTACTACCGCTCCTTACAGGATGCACAGGAGATTAAAAGAACAGGGGAGAATAGAGGAACGGGCGGTGGTAGCCACGGTAGTATGGGCGGTACTACCGCCTATAGGCGGTACTACCGCCTCTACTATCGCTGCTACTACCGCCTGTTTTCTAGGGGCAAACAGGTAGCACGGTAGAGACCCTGAGGCACTACCGTAAAACCCGACATGAAAAATCGAGGCCCCAACCATGAGCAGTAGTACGAGCGGGACTATAAGCGGTACTACCGCTTGCAGCTCTCCACCACTTCTTCGGCCCAAACGATGGACAACTCCGAGGAAATGGAAAGAGGCGATAGGTGCATTATGAGTGTGTACGTGTTGATTCCACCCGAACCTTTCCAAAGCGCACCCCCTCTTGATAGTACGGTTTTCCCTACGACTCAAGTCCACCAGAAAAGAAACGTAGGAAAGAAACCGTCTTCACTTGAAACTTCGAGGGGCACGAATCGTCTTGTGCCATATGCTTGAAAAGTCTGAAATGCTCAATGCACATGATTAGTCCGCAAACACATTGTCATCAATCACCAAAACCACTTAGGAAGAAATATGCCCTAACACTCTTTGAACTATCGGTTTGGTTTGGCCAACTAGATTGGTTTTTCTTGCAATGGGAGAGGTGCTTAGTTTTGGGTTCAATCTTGCGGTGTCCTCACCCAGTGACAGAAGGGGTAGTGAGGAACATATTGTATTGTTGCCATCAAGGATAAAAAGATGGGGTTTCATCTTACTTAAAGCGTTGCTCTGTTCTTATGAACTTAATACTCTAGATGTAGGCAGGAGTCGGTCGATGTGTGGAGTAATAGTAGTAGATGTAGAATCGTTTCGGTCTACTTGTCACGGACGTGATGCCTATATTCATGATCATTGCCTTAGATATCATCATAACTATGTGTTTTTCTATCAATTGCTCGAAAGTAATTTTTTACCCACCGTATGTTTTCTATCAAGAGAGAAGCCTCTAGTGAAACCTATGGCCCCCGGGTCTATTTTCCATCATATATTTTCAGATATATAAACCAAAAAACCCCAAAATTCCTTGCTGCAATTTATTTATATTTACTTTAGTTTGCTCTTTTATTTATCTTTTATACCTATCTCTATTAGATCTCACTCTTGTTCGTGACCGTGAAGGGATTGACAACCCCTTTTTCGCATTGTGTGCAAGTGTTTGTTAGTTTGTGCAGGTGCATATATTGGAGACTTGCTTGTGCCTCCTACTCGATTGATACCTTGGTTCTTAACTGAGGGAAATACTTATCTCTACTTTGCTGCATCACCCTTTCCTCTTCAAGGGAAAAATCAACGCAAGCTCCAGAAGTAGCAGGAAGAATTTCTGGCGCCATTGCCGGGGAGGTTCTACATCAAGCCTACCAAGTACCCATCATAAACTCTCATATCTTGCACTTACATTATTTGCCATTTGCCTCTCATTTTCCTCTCTCCCACTTCTAAAATGTTTCGAGAAAAACACAAAAATATTTGCCTTTTTATTCGCCCTTCTTTCCGTTCGTCTTTTCATTTGCCTTTATGTCTTACTTGGTTTGTTTGCTCATTCGCTTGGTATAATTGTGTGTTTATTGAAAATCAGAAGGCAAAAAGTTTATGGATCCTCATCCACTTGCTAATCTTTTTAAAGGATCCAATTATGATGAACGAATTGCTAGTGAGTTGAGTGCACTAGATTATCTTTATGGAGTTTTGCTTGAAATTCGTGAATCTGAAAATTGTGATGAAGTGCTAAAAGAAGAAATTTATAAAGTGATTCACGATAGCTCCTTGAATGAAAAGCATGATTGCAATGATGTTATTATAAATTCTATTAATGTTAATTGTGCTAATAATATGCAAAAACCCAAGCTTGGGGATGCTAATTTTTCTATGTCCACTACTTATTGCAATGATCATGATTGGGGTGATAATGCTTGTTATGATATTGAAAGTTTATTTAAGCCTCATGATGAATATGTTTGCCATAATATTGAAAGTGGTATTGGAAGAGTGTCAACTTTAGCTGAAAATAATCCCACTACTTTGGAGTTTGATCAATCTTATGAAATTTTTGATAAAAGTGGGCTTGGAGAAGTAATGACTTTATTCTATGTTAATCCCACTATTTTGGAAGAGTGCCAACTTTGCATGCATGTGGATCATGTAGAGAATATGTTATGCGATACTATATTGTTGAATTTGAATATGATCCCACATGTAATTATTATGAGAGAGGGAAATATGGTTGTAGAAATTTTCATGTTACTAAATTACCTCTCGTTATGTTGAGATTGCTATTGTTTCTTTTTTCTTCCTTGCATACGCTAGTTTTTGCTTGTCTTGATAAATCTTTTCCCCATAAAATTCCTATGCATAGGAAGTATGTTAGACTTAAACTTATTTTTCACATGTTATATGATGCTCTCTTTGTGCTTCAATTTTTTGTCTTTCATGTGAGCATCATTAAAAATTTCAACGCCTAGCTAAAAGGCTTTAAAGAAAAGCACTTGTTGGGAGACAACCCAATATTTTTATTTTTTCTGTTTTTATGAGAATACACATTATTACCTATGTAGTAATTGTGTTTTGGTGTTTTAATTAGTGTTTGAGCCAAGCAAGACCTTTGGGATGCTTTGGTATATCGTTGATTTGGTTTTGCTGAAAAATAGAAACTTTTGCGTCCAGTAACAGAATTGTTTAAATTCACTGGAGCGTGCAAAAATTCTGAATTTTTTACAAAATATTGATATACAAATTGCCTAAGTTTTCCTAATTGTTCAGAATTTTGGAGGTACATAATTGTACAAAATTTCTAGATTACTACAGACTGTTCTGTTTTTGACAGATTCTGTTTTCTATGTGTTGTTTGCTTATTTTGATGAATCTATGGGTAGTATCGGGGGGTATGAACCATGGAGAAGTTGGAATACAGTAGATATCACACCAATATAAATTTAGAATGAGTTAACAACAGTACCTAAAGTGGTGATTTATTTTATTATACTAACGGATCTTATGGTTTTCTGTTGAGTTTTGTGTTGTGAAGTTTTCAAGTTTTGGGTAAAGTTTTGATGGACCATGGAATAAGAAGTGGCAAGAGCCTAAGCTTGGGGATGCCCAAGGCACCCCAAGGTAATATTCAAGTACAACCAAGCATCTAAGCTTGGGGATGCCCCGGATGGCATCCCCTCTTTCGTCTTCAATCCATTGGTAAATTTACTTGAGGCTATATTTTTATTCACCACATGATATGTGTTTTGCTTGGAGCGTCTTGTATGATATGAGTCTTTGCTTTTTAGTTTGCCACAATAATCCTTGCTGTACACACCTTTTGAGAAGGACACACTTTAATCATGAATTTATTAGAATACTCTATGTGCTTCACTTACATCTTTTGAGCTGGGCAGTTTGCTCTAGTGCTTCACTTATATCTTTTTAGAGCACGACGGTGGATTTATTTTATAGAAATTGTTGAACTCTCATGCTTCACTTATATTATGTTGAGAGTCCTTTAAACAACATGGTAATTTTCTTAGGTTATGAATTTAGTCCTAATATGATGGGCATCCAAGAGGGATATAATAAAAACTTTCATATAAAGAGCATTGAATGTATGACAAGTTTGATTCCTTGCATTTGTTTTGAGATATAAAGATGGTGATATTAGAGTCATGCTAGTGAGTAATTGTGGATTGGTAGAAATACTTGTGTTAAAGTTTGTGATTCCCGTAGCATGCACGTATGGTGAACCGTTATGTGATGAAGTCGGAGCATGATTTATTCTTTGATTGTCTTCCTCATGAGTGGCGGTCGGGGATGAGCGATGCTCTTTTCCTACCAATCTATCCGCCTAGGAGCATGCGTGTAGTACTTTGTTTTGATGGCTAATAAATTTTTGCAATAATTATGTGAGTTCTTTATGACTAATGTTGAGTCCATCACTAGTGGAAAAAGTGCTAGCCACAACTCTCGTTGGTGGCGCGCCATTCGCAGCCAACGCTAGCACTACTTTTTTCAAATAGTGGTGGCGTCACCTTATTTGATATGACATTAGTAGGTGCATAGCGCTGGCGTAGGATTTCAAGTGTACGCCATTAGTCTGTGGGCCCGGCAATCCTCCACTTCTGTACAGTACTACTGGCGCGGGGAAAACACCTACGCCAGTACTGTGTCTGATACTTGTGTCGTGGGACTTTGTGGCCACGCCATTACTGCTTAAGTGGGGCCCAATATCAGTTAACAGATATTCTGCTGGTGTCTCAGATGGTAGAGCGCCATAGGTATATGCAGCTGTCTCTCTATATAGATTGATTGTTGTGTGTATCTAGCTAGCTCATACTGCTGTGTGAACATTATTGTGCTTGTTTCTCTCTGCAGATCCTATAAGTAATACACCCGGCCGTCCGCTACCCTCGACCGCGATATCATCTATATCGATCTAATCTAGGTAATATATGCTCAATTTTCCGTTTTCACTTTTTAGCAAAAGGTATATATTGTGGTGTGAAGACCTTTTTTGTAGGAAATGGTATGAAAAGATTCTTACATATATATTTATATGGATTGAACTATAAATGAGTTCTTTGGGGTGGCGTTGGAAGATATGAATCGCAGAGGCAAAAAAGAGATATTATGTCCATGTAAGAAGTGCGAAAACGGAGTTTTGATTGACCCTTCCACTGGTCGTGTGAAGATGCACTTGTTGAAACATAGTTTCATACCTGGTTACACACGATGGACAACTCATGGTGAGGACGAGGAGGATACCGGAGTCGAAGAAGGGGCGACAGTACATGATGATAAGCCAGAAGAAGGAGGCATGAAGAAAGAGGCCAGACATGAAAATCAGCCAGACGGACACGAAGTCCGTGCAGAGGTTCAGGAAGTGAGAAGTCTTTTGTACAAAAGACAGAAAGAACAGAGCGATAAAGATTTGTCCAAGAAGGAAGATCTAGATGAGCATGATGATGATAAACAATCTGGCATCTATCAAGAAGAAAGTGAAGTCCAGCTCAAAACAAAGTGTACGAAAAGAAGCCGAAACACGTTGTTGGGTAGTGTAGAAAGTTCTGTCGAGAGAATTCAGAAATGACGTCGCTGCACTTAATTAATTTTATATGTATCTTTTATTATTAAGTAGCACTGTAGTGTGTATCGACTGTATGTGTATTTCAATCTTAATAAAATAAATATAGCTACGTGCAAAATATAGCGCTAAACGGAATTTGGCGGGTGAAGATCGATTTGCCCCAATTTAAAGCGGCTAATAATTGGTGAAACATAGCTATGGCGTTGGCGACGTAGCCAACGCCATAGCTAAATAGCTATGGCATTGGTGACGTCACCAACGCCATAGCTATTTTTCACCATTCTCTTAGCCGATTTGGGGCATATTTCGTTTCGCGCTAACACTCAAGTTATCTCGGGCCTCCGCCGCCACCGGCTCTCGTCGTCGCCCGCCGCTGCATCATCTGCCGTCGACGCCCCCGTCGACCTTGCCGCGCCCTCGCCCCCCTCACCCATCGCTCGCTCGGCCACCGCCCCCCCTCCCCCACCGCTTGCTCGCCCCCCGCCCCCCCCCCCTCCCTGGCCGGCGGCAACCACCTCAACCTCGCCTCTTCGGCCGTCACCTCGGGTTGCAAAGCGTCCAGCATCGCTCTGCCCAGGCGCGGAGACCACGATTCCGTCGGTAAGTGAGCTCTCTCCATTTTCTTTAAGTTCATAGACATATTTGTTACAATTGGTACACATGTATATTTTAGCGTAAATTAGTTGTAGTTGTAATATCGTGAGTTGTATTGGACATGGATTTGAGGAAATGTGGCTGAAATCACAAAGATTTAATTGTTCATGGACATGGATTTGTCAAATTTTTTAGGAAATGTGGTTGAAATCATGTATTGTAGGTGCTGATTTGTTTGCAGGGACTTTATAGGGTTGCCAATGTTCTATCGAAACATTGATTAAATTCCATTTCATCAAATTTCTGGCAACCAATATGTCATATTTTTAGCAAAGGTCATGCCAAAATTTTGAATTTTGTATACGAATTAAGTATATGTCGTATTTGTTTGTAGATGTCCGACGTGGGCTCTTCTTCGACAATTCGGCCAACGGCGAAGATGTATTTACGGACGCGCAGGGAAACGATGATGACTATGGAGAAGATCTTCAGGGGCCGGGGGATATAAATTCGGATGAGTGCTACATCAAAGGCAGTGGCTACAAAGATGTTCCTGGTGAGGATAGTAATCCTCATAAGGACGCTGATAATGATGAAGATGATACGGATGAGTATTGTGCTGAGGATGAGGAGGAGGATGCTCCAAAAACCAAGAAGCAGCGGAAACCTAGGAGCCGAAATGCTATCGGTACCGACAGGATTGTGGTCACTCGAGTCAACTCCACTGGTGAGCCCGTTAGTCCACGGAAGGCCGCGTCTAACTACGGCAACGCCCTAGGTGTCATCCTTCGAGAAGTCTGCTCCATCAACGAGTCCAATACAAGGGATTCAGGCAAACAAAATCTGCGAGAACTCCTCATAAGAAGGGCGCACGCTAGATTTAAGTTTCCTGATGAGTACGACAACCTATCGTACCCAAAGAATCAGGTCAACAACCATGCAATCCATAAGTTCTCAAAGAATTTGAGTTCTTGGAAATCAGCCGCAAGAAAAGAGGTTAACGAAGATTACTCCGTGATCAAGGAGAAGTGGCCCACCATTAGTAAAGATGACTAGAACATTTTCAAGATGCAAAATACGTAGAACCCTGTGGTGCAGAGCCAGTCGACATGGGGGAAGGATATGCGATCAAAGACATTAAGTAACCACACCCTCGGAAGCCATGGTTTTGTTGGGAAGAAGCCCGTGTGGGACAAGCAGGACTCTATACTTGCAGCAAAGGGCATCCCAAACTACTTCGAGCAATTCAAATACCCCCTTGAATATAAATATGTCAGGGGCCGGTACCATTATGATTATAAGTCAGGGGAATTTTCCGCCGATCACCAAACTAGGAAACTTGAAGAAGAACTGGCAAGGCAGCACGCGGAACCTCAGAGCTCTCAAGGGTCCACGGCCAGGTGGAACACTCCTCTTAACCGGTCGATCAATGTCACCCTCAGCAAGGACCCGTTGCATCCGTCGGCGGGTGGCCGTGTGAACGGCGCTGGATGCGGAGCCAAATGGGACGATCATTATGTCGAAGACCGCGAGCAGCGACGGCAGAGAAGGAGATCCAACAAGCAGACCATCGAACAGAAAATAATTGCAGCCATAGCCGCAGCCACAGCTATAGCAACTGCCGACATTGAAGCACGCATCAACACGCAAAGCCAAGCCCATGCCCAAGCCATGTTGCCTTCAATAATCGAGAGCGTCAAGCAATGGATCAAAAACGGTGAACTAGGAAACATTGTCATCGACACATCGCCCAAGGATAGCAGCCCTTCTGTCTCTTTCATTGGCAACCCGTCACCAATGGCTGCTCTTGACACTCTTACGGAAGACACTCCGTGCAGTCTCTTAGCCCATGTGAATGGTGAGCTGATTAAAGTTGCAATCGGCTCGATCATTCACCCCAAAGATAGAATCATGCATGAATCGCATATGCCTGAGGGGGTCTTCAAAGTTGAGTTGTCTGTTGTCTTAAATGGTTAGGAAGATATTGCTCCTTCGATACAACCTCCTGGTGTGGATAGCCAGCTTTCCCTTGGACAATGCTTATGTTGGCCAATGATGTGGCCGAAGAGTCAAATTCGGCTAGGAGACGTCCAAATTCCAACAAGCTCGAAGCAGATGAACAAGACGTCGTGTCGAGGACCATCTCCTTTGGGTCAGAGTCAACCTGAATTGCATAACAACAATGTGGATGCCGTTGAGGACCAAGTAAATAATGATGATGACTTACTTGTCAATCGATTCTTCATGGTTGAAGAATATCACAACTCAGCTGCTGATCTTGATGGACCTATGCCTGCTGATCCCGTCCAAGCATTCTCTGTGCCTCCTGCTGTCCAAGCTGATCACCGTGTTGTTCCTTGCCAGAAGAGTCTACTGTTCAACAGGGACTTCACGCCACCAGACACACAAGTGCCACTATCCAGGGGAGCGTTGCTGAGTCCAAACACACTCAATGTGACGCTAGCAAATGCACTGCTGGGCGGTGCAGCCAGCCAGCCTAACATGTCACGCAAGAAGAGGTGGCGCCCAGGAAATGCTAATAAGAAGGGCATTGCCGCCGCCAGCTAGCCAGTTCAGAATAATAAAGAAGTACTTCGTCGTGTTGCATGGCGGCCTTACCATTCCCCGGGTGAACCCATCCTTCCGAAGGAGCTCTCCGATCTTCTACATACAGAAATGAGACTTCTGCATGACACAGTTCTCTGTAGGGAGAAGTACGCATTTTCTCATGTAGGTGGACATCGCCCCGTTTTCACAGTGATGGTGCCATCTAATATTGGTTTCTGCGATAGTTTCCCCGTGGAGAAATTCTATGTGCCATTCGAAGACATCTTCAACCTATTCCACCTATACAAGCTTGGTCCTTCCTTAATACGCCTATGGGCAATCAATACCGCCTACACTGCAATATGTGATCTGAACAAGGTTGTCGCGGTAGCGGACCCCTACATCATGCACGAGAGCAACGTCAACCTCCCTGATCGCCGTCAAGCTATGAGGAACTACCTGACAGACTTCATGCTTGCCAAGATGGCAAAAAATTGCCTTCTAGTGCCCTACTATCCGAAGTAAGTCATTCGGTACTCGGTACACACTATTCTTTCGTACAATCTCATTCTGCTTCCACGTCAAAACATCATATACTCGAGCATAATTGGTATTTCTCTACTTTTTACGCAGAGAACATTGTGTCCTCATCGTTATTTCCCCGAAGTTCACCGAAACTTATTTCTTGGATTCGACGAGGAAAGTTAAGAAAGACTACAGAGGCATCAAGAAGGTTCTCGATGAAGTACTGGTCGATTATACTAGCCGGGAAGGAGTGATCAGAGAGGGGTATCGCAAGTTCGACAAATTTAAAGCGGTACGCTTCGCCCACAAAACTGACTTTTGTTGCATGCAGCAGCCGGAAAACAGTGACACAGACGGCTACTACGTCATCCACCACATGGAGGACTACATATGGCAGGGACAACACCTTAAAAATAACTCTGACATCCTCGCATGGGGGAAGAAAATGGAGGAAATTAGCCCGGGAGATACTAGAGATGAGTTCAGACACGTCCAGCTCAAGTTTGCTACCATCCTCAACAAGGATGTCATCCACCATGCCGGCGTTTTCAACGGCGGCGCACCTGCCAGCTCGGAGGAGATAAAATCTCGTCTAAATAAGCAGGGTTGCGATGCTGACGGACCGGTGTCTCTTGCGGATCCGTCGAAGAAATACATTGATGATCCTTTTTATTGATGTAATAGGATAGTGACAGCTATCTATGCTGTGGTTCTGTAAACTACTCGATCAGCTACGTACACTTTGCCTAGCTATCTTAATTTTAAGTGCTACACATAACTATCGTGGATGTATTTTAATTAATGTTACGTGGCTAGAAATATTATTGATCTTAAAAAACGCTGCCACGGCACCGTTTTTCGGCTGACGTGGTAGCGTTTTTCCTATTATGCTTTCAAACTAAGTAATGGCTTCGGAAGTATATGCAACACCTCTAATGTTTCTCCATATCTATGACGTGTGGAGAAACACCTACGTCGTAGGTATATTTGACATTGCCGGCGTGTCACTTTATCCAACGCCATAGATACCAGAAACTGTACTGGCGTACGAACCAACGCCACCGCTATATTTTAACACTGGCGCCATATTGGTGGCGTCAGGCTCCTACGCCAGCAAGGCACTTTTTGGCACGCCATAGCTAGGCTTTTCTGCACTAGTGCATGGATTATACGCACTCTCACCCTTCCACCATTGCTAGCCTCTCTAGTACCGCATAACTTTCGCCGGTGCATTAAACCCACCATATACCCTTCCTCAAAACAGCCACCATACCTATCTATTATGGTGTTTCCATAGCCATTACGAGATATATTGCCATGCAACTTCCACCGTTCCGTTTTATTATGACACGCACCATCATTGTCATATTGCTTTGCATGATCATGTAGTTGGCATAGTATTTGTGGCTTGGCCACCATTCATATTTTTTTATACATGTCACTCTTGATCATTGCACATCCCGGTACACCACCGGAGGCATTCATATAGAGTCATATTTTGTTCTAGTATCGAGTTGTAATTCTTGAGTTGTAAGTAAATAAAAGTGTGATGATCATCATTATTAGAGCATTGTCCCATGTGAGGAAAGGATGATGGAAGCTATGATTCCCTCACAAGTTGGGATGAGGCTCCGGACTTTAAAAATAATAAAAGAGGCCAAAGAAGCCCAAATAAAAAAAAGAGGCCAAAGAAGCCCAAACAAAAAAAAGAGAAAAAGAGAGAAGGGACAATGTTACTATCCTTTTTCCACACTTGTGCTTTGAAATAGCAGCATGTTCTTCATGATAGAGAGTCTCCTATTTTGTCACTTTCATATACTAGTGGGAATTTTTCATTATAGAACTTGGCTTGTATATTCCAATGATGGGCTTCCTCAAATTGCCCTAGGTCTTCATGAGCAAGCAAGTTGGATGCACACCCACTTAGTTTATTTTTGAGCTTTCATACACTTATAGCTCTAGTGCATCCGTTGCATGGCAATCCCTACTCACTTGCATCGATATCAATTGATGGGCATCTCCATAGCCCATTAATTTGCCTAGTTGGTGTGAGACTTTCTCCTTCTTTTTTGTCTTCTCCATAACCACCATATTTTATTCCACCTATAGTGCTATATCCATGGCTCACGCTCATGTATTGCGTGAAAGTTGAAAAAGTTTGAGAACACTAGAAGTATGAAACAATTTCTTGGCTTGTCATCGGGGTTGTGCATGATGAAATACTTTGTGTGATGAAGATGGAGCATAGCCAGACTATATGATTTTGTAGGGATAACTTTCTTTGGCCATGTTATTTTGAGAAGGCATAATTGCTTTATTAGTATGCTTGAAGTATTATTGTTTTTATGTCAATATTAAACTTTTATTTTGAATCTTATGGATCTGAATATTCTTGCCACAATAAAGAAGATTGCATTGATAAATATGTTAGGTAGCATTCCACATCGAAATTTTTGTTTTTATCATTTACCAACTCGAGGACGAGCAGGAATTAAGCTTGGGGATGCTTGATAATTCTCCAACGTATCTATAATTTTTTATTGTTCCATGCTATTATATTATCTGTTTTAGATGTTTTATATGCATTAATATGCTATTTTATATTATTTTTGGGACTAACCTATTAACCTAGAGCTCAGTGCCAGTTTCTGTTTTTTCCTTGTTTTTGACTTATGCAGAAAAGGAATATCAAACGGAGTCCAAACGGAATAAAACTTTACGGTGAATTTTCTTGGACCAGAAGACACCTACGAAGCTTGGAGAGAGGGCCAGGGGAGTCCTGAGGAGGCCACAAGCCCTCAGGGCGCGCCCTAGGTGGGGCGCGCCCCCTGGCTTGGGGGCCCCTCGGGAGTCCCCTAACCCTAGTTCCACCTCTATAAATTCCCAAATATTCCCCAAACATCAGAAGCGTCCACCAAAATACTTTTCCCCCACCGCAAGCCTCTGTTCCCGTGAGATCCCATCTTGGGGCCTTTTCCGGCACCCTGCCGGAGGGGGATTCGGTCACGGAGGGCCTCTACACCAACCTTGCTGCCCTTTCGATGAGGCGTGAGTAGTTTACCATAGACCTACGGGTCCATAGCTAGTAGCTAGATGGCTTATTCTCTCAATTTGATCTTCAATACTATGTTCTCCTCAATGTTCTTGGAGTTCTATCTGATGTAATCTTCTTTTGCGGTGTGTTTGTTGAGATCCGATGAATTGTGGATTTATAATTAGATTATCTATGAATATTATTTGAGTCTTCTCTGAAATATTTTATGCATGATTAAGATATCTTTGTATTTCTTTTTGAACTATCGGTTTGGTTTGGCCAACTAGATTGGTTTTTCTTGCAATGGGAGAGGTGCTTAGTTTTGGGTTCAATCTTGCGGTGTCCTCACCCAGTGACAGAAGGGGTAGCGAGGCACGTATTGTATTGTTGCCATCAAGGATAAGAAGATGGGGTTTATTTCATATTGCTTGAGTTTATCCCTCTACATCATGTCATCTTACTTAAAGTGTTGCTCTGTTCTTATGAACTTAATACTCTAGATGCAGGCAGGAGTCGGTCGATGTGTGAAGTAATAGTAGTAGATGCAGAATCATTTCGGTCTACTTGTCACAGACGTGATGCCTATATTCATGATCATTGCCTTATATATCATCGTAAGTATGCACTTTTCTATCAATTGCTCAACAGTAATTTGTTTACCCATCGTATGTTTTCTTTCAAGAGAGAAGCCTCTAGTGAAACCTATGGCCCCCGGGTCTATTTTCCATCATATATTTTCATATCTATAAACCAAAAAACTCCAAAATACCTTGCTGCAATTTATTTATATTTACTTTAGTTTGCTCTTTTATTTATCTTTTGTACCTATCTCTATTAGATCTCACTGTTTTTCATGACCGTGAAGGGATTGACAACCCCTTTTTCGGATTGTGTGCAAGTGTTTGTTAGTTTGTGCAGGTGCATATATTGGAGACTTGCTTGTGCCTCCTACTGGATTGATACCTTGGTTCTTAACTGAGGGAAATACTTATCTCTACTTTGCTGCATCACCCTTTCCTCTTCAAGGAAAAAATCAACGCAAGCTCAAGAAGTAGCAGTGCATGGTGCATGCACGTGATCGCCACCCCCGTCAGGTACAGCGGCCGAATCCTGATCCTCCAGCAACTCGAGACGAGCTCCACGACCAATACCTGCAACATGGTTAGGAAGCAACGCAGGAGAGTATGCAATATCAACAAACTGAGCAGGCGATGGAGAGGTGGAATGCGAAGGTGATGCCGGAGTGGTGGGAGCAGGTGGAAGTGATGAAAACGGGAACACATTCTCATCAAACACAATGTCGCGTGAGATGTAGACACGGTTAGACGGAACATGAAGACACTTGTACCCTTTGTGAAGAGAGCTATACCCGAGAAAGATACATTGTTTGGACCGAAACTCAAGCTTACGCTTATTATAAGGGCGAAGATGAGGCCAACACGCACACCCAAAAACTTTAAGGAACGTATAATCTGGAGATTCATTAAGCAAGAGTTCAAGTGGTGTTTTCATCACAAGGAGTCATGTAGGAAGCCTGTTAATAAGAAAACAGGCAGTGGAAAAGGCATCACTCCAAAAACGAAAGGGTACTGATGCATGAGCAAGTAAAGAAATGCCAGTTTCAACAATATGATGATGCTTACGTTTGGCAGTGCCGTTCTGCTGATGAGTATGAGGACAAGACACACAATGCGAAATCCCAAGCTTGTTAAAGAAGGCATTGAGGTTGTGATACTCACCCCCCAATTAGATTGAACATGAATAATTTTATGCTTAAGGAGACGCTCAACATGTGCTTGAAATTGCAGAAAGACATCGAACACATCAGATTTACGCTTAAGAAGATAAAGCCAAGTAAATCGACTGTAAGCATCATTAAAACTGACATAGTAATTATGGCCACTCACAGACTTTTGGGCATGGCCCCACACATCAGAAAACACAAGCTCAAGTGGAGTTTTAACTACTTGAATCGACTCTGAAAACGGAAGCTGATGACTCTTGCCTTGCTGACAGGCATCACAAACTGTTGTAGCAATTTTAGTGGACACAGCTGGAAGATCATGACGATGAAGAACATGACAGACTATACGGGTGGCAGGATGACCAAGCCGTGCATGCCAATGAGTAGGCAACACACGCACACCGCTGAAAACCTGAGGGACAGGCGGCACATCAAGTGCATAAAGTCCATGGCGCAGGCGACCTCTAAGAAGAACGTCCCTCGTGTCCCGGTCCTTGATAAAGCAATGAAAAGGATGAAATTCAGCGAAGACATTATTATCACGGTAAGCTTAGGAACGGACAACAAACTACATGTAGCGGAAGGAACTCAAAGGACATTGTGAAGATGTAACTGTTTGGGTTTATGAGTAAGAAGCGAAGCCTGACCAACATGTGATATGTGCATACGTGCTCTGTTGGCGGTGCGAACCTAATCATGACCACGATATTGCTCCTGAGTGAAGAGCTTACCCATCTCACTCGTTAGGTGATGAGTAGCGTCCGTATCCATGTACCATGTCGGGTCAATGGGGTATGATGGAGTGTGTCCATGCTCATGAGTCGCCAAGGCAGCCTGTTTATCATTGCCCTTGCCATTGTTGCTGATGCCGAGGAAATCCTGCTTGAGGCGGCGATGACAGCGGGAGGCGATGTGTCCCGGAAGGCCACAGAGCTGGCAGGGGAGCTGTACCCCGCATGAGGGGCAGCAGGCACACGGGCGGCCGCCCCCGGTCGTGGGCATGGAGCCAGCCGCTGGAGACCACGGAGTCTGCGGAGTCTGAGGCACCACCTTGCCTCCAGCAGGTGGCTTGTAGGGCTTCCCTTTGCCGCGAGTGGCGGCATTCATAGAAGCAAACTCCGGGTTGGGGCGGCGGGACTTGACACGCTGTTCCGTGGTGAGGAGGCGTGAGTAGAGCTCACGGGGCTGGAGCGGGGTGTCACAACCATTGATGTTCTCGGCGAGGTTATCATAGTCGTCGTCCAACCCATTCATGACAAAGGTGGTAAAATCCTTAGGACGAAGAGGCTGGCCAATGGAGGCCAGAGTGTCTGCGAGGCGCATCATCTTGTTGATGTAGTCGGTGATGCTGAGGTAAAGGAGCTTGGTCTCCCCCAACTTCGCGCGGATGGCGTGAGCACGCGCCTGTTGCTGAGACGCGAAGCTCATGTGCAGAGCAGACCACGCCTGCCGAGAGGTGGCAGCGAAGAGGACCAGCGACGAAACCCCATCGGTGAGAGAGGACTAGATCGCAGAGAGGATGGCTTGATCTTGAGCCACCCACGCATGATACGCCGGATGATGCGGCGGAGGACACGGTAATGTGCCATCAACATAACCCTCCAGGTAGCGGCTGCGAAGGAGCGGCAACACCTGCGGACGCCACGACAGATAGTTATCCGCCGTGAGTTTCACCGGGATGAGGTGCGCGAAGTAGAACGGCACAGCAACGGCGACATGATCCGGCAAAGGCGGCGCAGCAGCATAGGGCGGCGTGTAGTAGCCCTGATGAGGAGCACCACCAGGTGCATCGTGAGCCAGCGAAGGATCCACAGCCGGTGCAGGATACGACGCCAAGGAAGCACCAGAAGACAGAGCAGGCGCACCATAATATGATGCGATTGGAGGAACCGGCGGCGGCGTTGCGCTGAAGGGACCCGTGTTAGCAGCGCTGTAGGGAGCCAACACCGCGGGCGGAATCGCGGGCAGACCCGCGTAGTGCATCGCGGGCGTTGCATGGATCGGCTGAAGACCCGCGTCAGCAGCGCTGTAGTGAGCCAGCACCGCGGGCGGAATCGCGAGCGAATCCGCGTAGTGCATCGCGGGTGTTGCATGGATCGGTTGAGGATCCGCGGTCGCGACGTGATGAGGAGCAGCAGGCAGAACCACGTACGGCACAGCGGGGCGCAGCGTGGTGAGGAGCCGCAGGCGGAACTGCGTACGGCACCACGGGTGCTGCGTAGTTCGGCGGAGGAGGCGCCGAGTGGCCTAGCGAGACATCGCCGTAGGACGTCAGTGGTGCAGTTGCAGAATCTCCATAGCCTGCCATAGACAGAGGAGGGGCGGACATAACCGGCGGCGGCCGTTGATCTGAGGAAGTGCCGGCCATGGATGACGAGCCAGAGTAGACCGAGGCCAGCGGATGAGAAGACAGGAATGGTGAAACAGTGGCCGTGGCAGAGGCCGGCGCGGCAATCGGGCTTAGGGCGGCAGCGGAAGACATAGGACCAATCTGGGTTGATACCATGTTAAACTTAGGGTTTGGGAAACTGCTCGGCACCCTGAACGGGTGTGACTATCTCATATATATAAAGGGGTACACAAACATGTACAATACAGACTACAAGACGTATACAGAAGCTATGTATAAATACAGTCTAACACTAACTACGACGCCAAAGCGGAGGAGGACGTGGGCCCCCTCCCTCCTGCCGCCAGAGCAGCAAGCGGAGAGAGAGGGGACAAACTGCCTCGATCGCCGGCGGGAGTCTCTCGTTTCCAACTGCCTCGCTGGTTTTTTTTTCGAGAGTACGCCAATGGCGTACCATATCTTTATAGAAGGTAGAAAGAGTATTTACAAGATGTGTCGTCCAAATGCGCACATTCGGTCGGACACACAACCTTTAACACCCACATCCATAAGATATACCCTAGGGCTACTCTCTCACAAAACGTTGTAGACCACCAGCTCCGCCCACCGCTTGCTTCCATTCTGCTAGCTCCGTTAGAATCACCACGGCCACCTCCCTCGGTCTCATTTGTTGGTCCGTCCTGCGGAACACCCTTGCATTTCTCTGCTTCCACAGTGCCCATATTGTCGCAATGAATATAGTGTCAAACCCTCTCTTCTCCGCCCTGTGATAGTTCCCTCTCTCTCTGAGCCACCATTGCAACGTTGTCTCAGTCGATTGCGGGCCATTTACTTCAAGCCGTGTAGTGTCCCAAATCGTGTACCACACCTCCTGCGCATACGTGCACCGGGACAATATATGGTCTGCATCATCTTGGTCTCGCAAGCATGTGTAGCAGGGAGAAGCCTCATCTTGTAGACCATGTCGTGCTCGTCGATCCGATGTCCATATTCTGTATTGCATTGCCAGCCACGTAAAGATTTTGCACTTAAGGGGTGCCCAGCTCCTCCAAATACACTTTCCCCATTTGGAAATAGGGAGAAAAAAATACTCCTGCTGAAACCTATACTACAGTCTACAGTAACGAACCCGTTGATTGCTATCAGAAAATGGACGTGTCGACGGAGCGCGGCGTCCCGGCGAAGATGGCCTCGAGCAACCTTGGCAGCGGGGGCATCTCGCGGTGCAGCACGCCCTCGAGAATCTGCACCACCTGCCCCATCGCCGGCCGGACCGCCTCGTCGTCCTGGATGCACCAGCAAGCGACCTTGCAGGCTCTCTCCACCTCCTTCAACTCCGCCTCGCCGCACAGCCTCTCGTCCAGCAAGCTCCGCACGTCGCCGGCCACGAGCTTCCTCGACGCCCGCACGGGGAAGTAGTCCACCGCCTGGCCGTCGTCGGCGCCCGTCGTCCGCGTCCACGACCCTCCGCTCGAGTTCCTCCTCCCGGAGACCAGCTCCAGCAGCACCATGCCGTAGCTGTACACGTCCACTTTCGGCGTGATGGGTGTCCCGCTGATCCACTCCGGCGCGAGGTATCCCATGGTTCCCCTCATCGTCGTCAGGACGCGGCTGAAGTCCATCCCGACGAACTTGGCCATCCCGAAGTCGGCGATCTTGGGGCGGAGCGACGCGTCCAGGAGGATGTTCTGCGGCTTCACGTCGCAGTGGATGATGCGGTCCCGGCAGCCCTCGTGCAGGTACGCCAGGCCTCTGGCGACTCCCACGGCGATCTGGTACCGGGTGCTCCAGTCCAAGAACACGCCGCCGCCGCCGCCGTCGTTGCTCCCGCGGAACAGGTGGATGTCGAGGGAGCGGTTCCGCATGTGCTCGTAGACGAGGAACCTGCCGTCGCCGTCGCAGCAGAAGCCGATCAGCTTCACCAGGTTGACGTGTCGAATGACCCCAAAAGAGCTCACCTCCGCCCTGAACTGCTTCTCGCCTTGGAAGCTGCCGTCGAGCCTCTTCACAGCGCTGTCGGTGGTGCCGGTGTCGCGCAGTTGTCCCTTGAAGACGGAGCCGAAGCCGCCTTCGCCTATTTTTTCGGAGAAATTCTTGGTCGCCGAGCGCAAATCTCTGTATCTGAAGTTCTGAACGCCACAAACCCACCGTCCTGAACGACGTTGTTGGTTCTTCTCCTCCGCATCATCAGTGCTGCCACGACGAGCACAGCAGCAGCAGCAGCAGCGCCGGCAGCAATGGCGACGACCCCAACGATCACTCTTCTTCTGTTGCTTCTTGCACTTCTTGTCATCTCACTGGCAGCAAGACGAAGATACAGAGTTTCTCCATCAGAGACAGTATTAGCTCCACCATTGCTCTGCCCCGATTTCGCATTGAGCAATCCGTCTCGCCAGACAAGGCATCCCTGGCCGCCATATGCGTAAGCAGAGCAAGAGCAGTTAGTCAGACAAGCCTCCGAGCATTCCGCCATGCTTTCAGCAGCTTGGATCCTCTGAGCTTTGTCAGGCAAGCTTACACCATGTTGTTGCCTTGGCCTCGCCCCAGCTCACCTCCGCTCTCTGCTCGCTCTCTGTGTGGCACAAACCGAAGGAGGAAGAAAGAGAAGGGGACACAGGAGCTTTCCGGCGCACGAACGCCGCAGCCGCACGAACGGCTTCCTCTATTCCTCGAGCACGAACTCGATGCCAGGCCACACCATTACAACGCACACACACAGGGGGTCTTATACCCAGAGTCGACCAGGGCACGCACCCACGACTCTGTCCACGTCGAGCGCCCGGTCTGCTCCGCTCTTCCCGCGCCCTCCCGACATGCACACACACGTCCGGGCGTGGCGAGTCCCACGGCGGACCAACTCAACGCACCCCCTAAGCTCGCCAACGGCCTGGCCTACACACACACACGCACGGTGTCTACCTACACGGGCACCCCGTGCACCACACGCACGCACACACGCACACCTACGCCGCGGTCCCGACGCGACCGACACGTCCAGCTCGCGCCCATACACGCGCTGGACGCGCCCGACGCGTCGCCGCGGCTTATTCTGGCCAACACACCAGTCATGGAGTAGAACTTGTCACCGGAACCTACCGCTGCCGCACTCGTGTTGCCACGCCGGCTAGTAGTACAATCCAACAGAGTGTCCCTGACACATCCGCCTGACCAGTCTGTTGGATTGATCTGCCAGCTAAACTAAGCCTGGCAGCAGGTTGGCAAAGCCAACTTGACTAGAGTGCCCTGATTGGGGGCACCTATACCAACTGACTGGTGGGTCCCCTGTGGTATTGTGCGTGCATTTATATAAAGGGGTGCCCCTTTGGGACAAATGAGAAGGGTGGAGAAGCCTCTCACAGCCCCAGCTGCCCAATCCAGCCAAGCACAGGAACCATGGGATGGACCTCCCAACACTAACACAAGCTCCAGGAGCTGGTAAGAAGAAGAAGAACAGCAAGGGCTTCATCCAAAGAAGCCCTAGATGACATCTCCAGCATCTACAAGATTATTATGATGATGCCTGCATAATCCTAAGGTGTAACTGCTCCATTTCTCTATTATTTGTGGTTCAATCCTTGTGCAAGATGATCCTGAGGTCATCTATGATCTCTAACAATGGCACCAGAGCCACCTTGCTCAAGTTTGAGCCCTATCTAGCTCAAATCTATCTTTGTTTTATTATTATTAAGATAAAGATCAAGCAGCTCTTCCAATTCTTGCTTGATTCATTATGCTCATGGTCAGATTTATGTTGTTCCTCATGTTGAAGCATGGCTTGAACTTATTTGAGTCCTATGAGGAACAGATCAAACTCGATCTGATGCTTAAGATAAAGTTCAAGTTGTTCCTTATGTTTATGTTTGGCTTGAATTTTATTTGGCCCTAAAGTCTTATGTAACAGCCCTAACAGATCATGTGATGTTCATGGGGTTTCATTTCTGATGTTAAATAAAGGGGATTGATGCATATGTATAAAATCCCCAATTATGAAATTGGAAGTTCCCCAATTTCTCCTTGTTATGCTATCAGGGTTTTCAATTGATGATGTTAAAAGGGATTTAAAGCATCTGTACTAGTCTAAAGATAAAATCCCCAATTCATAAGAGCCCAAGAAATGATACTCCCCTGGTTTTATCTCATGTTGGGCCTAGGGTTTCTGGTTATGATTGAATCAAAGGGGAAATGAAGAAATTATGTCTAAATCCTAAAGTTTTCCCCAAATTGGAAACCCTAGTTAATGTAATCTTTGCTTTCTCCTCTGTTATGATGCTATGGTTTCGGCTAAGACATGAATTAAGAAGGGGATGGATTGATCTGATGAAATTGCTATCCCTGTAGCAAAATCCCCAAACCGCCGAAACCCTAGCGTATGAAAATCCTAAATTGGTTGAACCCTAGCACAAATCCTAATGATTTAAGGTCAGTGGATGCATACCTTATGGGCTCTGTCGTCGTCGGACTGTTGCGGCGGCGCCGGAGCCAACCCTGTTGCTGCCAGGTGCGCTTGGGCTCGTGCTCCAGCGTCCTGGCTGTCTACTGCACCAGCCAGTTGCTGTTGCTGACGCTGTTCTCCTCGCACGCATGTCATCGAGGTAGAAGCGCCGCTGCGCTGGATTTGACTCCGCTCGACGTCGTGCTGTGCGGGCACGCCCGCGCATGTGTGGCTGCAGAGCAGGGACGCACCGGCAAGCCCCCACTCGACGGAGCCTCGCGCAGGCCAAAGCCGCACGGGACTCCGGCGAGGGGAGCTCACCGGCGTCGTCATCTTCTTCCCCGTCGTGGTTGGCCTTGCCGCCGCCGCCGCTGTCTCTCTCTCTCTCACACTCACTGCGCGTGGGAAGGGAAAGGGGATCGAGGGAGTGAGCTAGGGTTCGGGGAGGCCGGCGCTGGCTGGCTGGCCGGTTTTGTTTGGGCCAGCAGGAGCTGCTGGGCCAACAGCGGCAGCTGGGCCAGTAGGCCCAGGTAGATGGCCTGAAGACCAGGTGGAGGTAAAGGGATTCTGGACTGGGCCAGAATTAATCCATGGCTCAGCACAAAACTGAATTTTTAGCCCGAGAAAAAAAAGGCTAAAGATAATCTTCTGTTATGGGCAGAAATTATTTAGGAAAAATGTAAAGTATTTTTCCTAATAAAGATTGAATTTTTATGTAATGATGTAAACTTTTTATGGGCTAAATTTAATATAGGAATTATTATGTTATTTTGGCAATTTAATTATTTAGGCATTTTAATTCCTGTTATTTTTTCATATGCCATTATGTTATTATGTTTAGTTATTTTTCCCTTTATGGCATTTTATGGTCATGATAATTATTACTATATCCTTATGCCATATTTAATGATCATTAATGTCATTTATTATTCTTAAGGTTTTCTAAGGCCATTATGTTATGATTAATTATTATAAGGCATTTTATCATTCTTGATCTCAAAAAATGATAGTCCATTTAAGTTTATGATGTTTCTTCTCTATCTTTTTTTTCTTATTAAAAGGCTTCAAGTTTTTTTTTTAATTTTTCATGTGGCCTCAATTAAATAATATTTTGAGCAACTAAATTAAGTTGGGGCTTTTATGCTCTTTTAGACAATTATGTCAATTATGATTATGGCCCTAAAATAACTAAAGGCTGTTGCTCAAAATATCATAATGTGCTATTTTGAATGAGGCCTTTTATGATAATAATGTTCCCCAAAGTCCAATCAATGATTGATTTAAAGAAATTAAGTGGCTTTTGATCTGAATTATGATTAAGTTTTGGGCATAAGATATACCTAATGTTGACTTTTCATGGTTACATACTATTCAAACCATGGATTGTCATAACTCATTGCCCATTGAAGAAATCTTGTCCTTAAGCCATGCATATTTAATGAAGCTATTTTATTAAATGTCTCTGATTAATTAAGGGTGGTCTGTATTTACCATTCTGGCCAAAGCTGATTGGTGGGTACATGACTGCAAAATTTTATTGTTCTTGTCCACTTCTGACCAAAGTTGATGTGGACTAGTTCAATGAAAGAAGAATAAAGAGACATGATTTTAATTATGTGTGGTTGATGTTTGTCATCCTGGCCAAAGCTGGTTGACGAATATCTGACTGCAAAACATTTTACTGCTCTTACTCACTTCTGGCCAAAGCTGATGTGAGTTGGATCAGTAAAAGAAGGTTGAAGAAGCCATAAAGTGTGACTGGTATTTGTTATTCTGGCCAAAGCTGATTAATGAATACTTGATCACAAAATTTTGTTGTTATGATACACTTCTGGCCAAAGCTGATGTGCATCATATCAACAAAAGAAGTTTATGATCTGGGAAAAGAATTCTCATGCACAAGGCTTTTGGACAAATTTTTTGGAAAATAGGACACAAATATTAAAATACTTTTGGGAATTGATTTATGTTGTTGTAAAATTATGCTTACAATTGAATTGCATGCTTCCGCAATTAAGTGACTCTGATTAATGATATGATTCATGGCTATACATATAAAGTTATTAGAGTTTTAGTTATAGCCATAAGTCATTTAATTAATTCCCAGATCAATTAATTTTGAAGCTATAAGCTTCTGTGATCATTATCATGATCACTAAGTTGTCTTTCGACTGAGTTGTCTTCAATTAAGGTGGAACCAAAGAGAAACTTTGGTTG
Organism: Thinopyrum elongatum; assembly: GCA_011799875.1. Classification (NCBI taxonomy): domain Eukaryota; kingdom Viridiplantae; phylum Streptophyta; class Magnoliopsida; order Poales; family Poaceae; genus Thinopyrum; species Thinopyrum elongatum. Next base: position 114,499,762 of record CM022299.1, on the reverse strand, counting down.
GAGACTTAATATTATTTTGGGATAAAGTTGTGACACGTGAATTCATTCTGACCAAAGTTGATTGGATACATGTGTCATTTCCTAAAGATTAATGTTTACATGAAGAATTATGTTTTGTATGATCAATATCAAAATTTGTGATCATGCATTTTATCCCTATTGCTAATGTTTTTCAATTCAGCCATAATGTTTTTTCGGCTGATTTAATGTTTCTCATAAGTAATGATTTAAGCTTATGTATGTTATTTTTCATGAGGTCATGCATAATGAAAATCTAATGAGCTCCTGTCAAAGAAACTTTGATTATTGAGGTATTAACAAGAATCCGATAGGCTTCTTGTTTATTAACATCTAAGGGAGCAAAACCCAGTAAAGAATCTGGGGGAGTATGCCAGTAAGGATCTGGGGGAGTAATTCCCTAGTTCTGTCATAATAAAGTTGTTTCTGGCATTAATGAAGTAGCTTAAAAGCTCCTTAAGATCATATGAGATCGTTTTGGTCTTATGAATACTCAAGATTTTGGGTTTGAGACATGATGAATTAACGGAGCTTTTGAATCCACTTTATTATGTTATTTACAATAAAGTCTATGAAGTGGATTAGAATTAAGCTTAAAACAATTTGTATCCACAAGAAAATTGGATATTGTAAGTATGATATTACTATTACCTCATGGACGAAGACTGTTTTGAGGAGAAAATTTAAAGTTGAACTGGAGGCTAATGTTAAAGCTAATGGAAGTTTTCCATTAGCACACAATGAAGTCCTGAATCCTCCATTCCTATAATGTGACTTATGTTATTTCTATAAGTCTTCTCCTCTGAAAGTGGAATATTCATTATGGAAGTTCGTCGAAATGTTGAGCAATAGCTCCGTCCACATTTCGAGGGGGAGCAGTTGAACTTCCAGGTATATTTTTATCCCACTTTTAAGAAATTTTGTGGTTATATTATGATTCTTATGTCTTGAAGAAATTCAAGTTGAGCATTCATTAAGTACCACTTCTAGTCAAACTTTCTTAAGTTTTCATTTTAAATTTCCATCTCTTAAAGGTATTATTATTATTATTGTCATTACCTCACTGAATGATGATTATGGTGATTAGGAACAATTAAATTGTTCCTTTAATATTAATGCCATATGATTGGCCATTGTGTTCCTTCTAATGTTTATGACATATTAAGTGATAAATCTTGCATAAGTTTTCTTCTAAGCAAGATAAAAGATATGCTCTCCATAATGATCCTCCTAAAGAACCAAAGGAGGAAAATGAAAATTATGATACTCTGAAACAGAGTATGATGTTGAAAAAAAAACTAAAGGGAGAGCAGTTAAATTATAAGGGCTTTATGGCAATTAAGAGCTCCACTGTTGACATTATTAAAGGAGCTATTCCTAACTCCCAGATTGCCAAGGTAATCCGTGGCAAAAGCTCCTATTAAAGTTTAAGCAACACGTCTTGCTGAAAGATTTGCTGGAAGAAATTTAATGCAAATGGGAGTTTGAGGGAATAAATTATGAAAAGGTGACATATGGTCACCAAACTTAAGATTCTAGAGATGGAAATTTCATAAAGGTTTTCCTTTTGTATAATAAAGAATTAATTATGATGATCAGTGGTGCAAAGCTCAATAAGAAATAATGTTAATGAGGAATTTATGATTGATCAATATTTTATTGATCATAAGCAATAGGGATATTGCATAAGCCCTAAGGTCTTTCCTCAGGGTACTAAGCCAATCTTGGTGATGTTCCTTATGTATTAAAAAAAATCACTGAGATTGGTCCATAAAGGGGAGTATTAAGTTCATTCTAAAGGTTTATGATTACTCCCTCAAGGGCGATAAGTTTTCTCATGTTGTTACTAATGTTTAAGTTATTATGCGCCCTTAAGATTTGAGACCGGGATAACTGACAGACATAAATCCAGGACTGGACCCCTGGAATATTATGAGAAAAGCTTTGCCTTGTAGGCATAAGCACTAAAGTAATGGTGTGTTGTCTATCACATTAAGGGATTGCATGCTCATGTTTTAAGAAATAAGGTGACCACCAAGTTGTGGACCGCTAAGGTGTTTGGCAAGGTGTGAATTTACGAAAATTTTATCCACAAAAAAATTTCATCCTTGCGGGGGGAGCCATATTGTGGAGTGGCCTTACCCAATTTTCTTAAGGCATCGTCAAGGATGCAAATTAAAGTTGTGGCATGCTTTAATCCCTAAGTTTTTAAGATATGGATTTATGTCCCTAATCCATATGAATTTAAAGAATGAGGAGTTTTCTTAAAATTATTTATCCCGGAACTTATTATGTAAGAGTGCAGATTATTCGAGTAACATGTCAAAAAGGTATCTGTCAGACCTATGACATTGTGAAAGATTAATTCCAGAATCAAACATGTTCAAGGCCTTGATGAATTAAGTTTTAGGGCTCAACAAATGTATAAGTGTTGGGCATTATATAAGGTTAATGTCTTGATGCTTAAAGTATTATGCTAAAGATATTAATGTTAAGTATCACATTTAAAGAGGCTTGCCTTATAATGTTGCCGGCATAAAGATTAAATGGCAGCCTATTATAAGGGACAAAATGATGATTCTGGAAACAAAATGTATTTCTCTTCTTTCAAAAACGCGCGCATAAGGATATGCTCAAGAATATATGAAGAGAAACTGCACTCTTGGGACCATTGCAACACCATCTCCCCACAAACCTAAGGGGGTTCGTTTCTTCGATGGAATGATGTACTGTGGTCAATTAGATCAATGGTACTTAATTGACCATTGTATCTTATTGGCTCCGTATAAGTTCCGACAAAGGAATGAACTCATAAATTTTTCAAATGAGGATTAAGTTTATGGAGCTCCTAAAGTTAAAGAAGTTCCATTTCGAGATGAGGTGGTATATTGTAGTAACTGGGTTCTGCGGTATCATCTGACAGTTGCAATCCTTTTATCTCGTATGCCATTTTGTTAAGAAGTGGGCTTATAAGTTTAGCCTTACGATTAAGGGGGAGAATGTTGGATTGATCTGCCAGCTAAACTAAGCCTGGCAGCAGGTTGGCAAAGCCAACTTGACTAGAGTGCCCTGATTGGGGGCACCTATACCAACTGACTGGTGGGTCCCCTGTGGTACTGTGCGTGCATTTATATAAAAGGGTGCCTCTTTGGGACAAATGAGAATGGTGGAGAAGCCTCTCACGGCCCCAGCTGCCCAATCCAGCCAAGCACAGGAACCATGAGATGGACCTCCCAACACTAACACAAGCTCCAGGAGCTGGTAAGAAGAAGAAGAACAGCAAGGGCTTCATCCAAAGAAGCCCTAGATGACATCTCCAGCATTTACAAGATTATTATGATGATGCCTGCATAATCCTAAGGTGTAACTGCTTCAAGATGATTCTGAGGTCATCTATGATCTCTAACACGGTCACCTTGCGCCCAATCGTCCGGCGACCTCACGGAGAAGCCCTTCATGCAGCTGCAGAGCGGGCGCAGGCTGTAGCCGCAGACCGCGTTCGGCCCGCAAACCCCGTACACGTCGCACTGCTCCTTGGGCGTGGCGTAGAGCGTGAGCCAGCCCCGCGAGGCGCCGAGCCAGACCTGGTGCTTGTTCTGGCCGGCGGCGTCGATGATGTTGCGCGTCACGACTGCCTGGTCCGTCACGTTGTACTGGAGGTACTCCTCCCGGCCGTCGTCCACGAAGGCGAGCTGGAACGTCGGTACGTTGCCCGACAGCTCCGGTATGGCGGCGAAGTACTTGCTGTTCCATGCGCCGGTGGACCAGTAGGTGGTGGAGGAGTCGCAGAGCTTGAGAACGAGCTGGGGAGCGGCCGGGTCCACCTCGTAGCAGTAGGCTCCGGGCGACGGCGGGCCGGCCGGGGTCTTGTTGGAGACGAGGCGGCGGTTCAGGCCGGTGAGCTTGTCGCGGCCGAGCTTCGCGCTGGGGAGCAGAGTGTCGGTGGGGTGGTCGAAGCTCTGCCACAGTATGCGGGGTTGGTCGGAGTGGTTCGAGGCGTCGAGCAGGACGAGGTTGCCGCTGTTCAGGAGCACGGCCGACGTGTTGTTGGCCGTACTTCCACCATTGGCTGATTTGGTAGACCAGGTGGTTGTTCCATTGGCGCGGTTGAAGACGGCGAGGTCGCCGTCAGCGGAGATGGCGAGCTCCGGCGAGGCGCCGTCCAAGATCGGGTTGGCCCCGTTGGCTACCCATACCGTTGTCAGCTCGGGGACGGCGCTGAACCATATCCCGAGGAACCACTTGGAGGAGCTGCTGCTGCCGGACTCGCCGTCGGCCTGCTGCGGCTGGAAGAAGCCAAGCACAAACTTGCTGTTGTTGGAGACGAGCCTGGCGTCACCGCCGGCGAGCGATCGGCCAGCCGAGACGGTGTCCGTGGAAGCGGCGGCGCCGGCACAGAGACAGAGGGCCAGGAGCACGAGCAGCAACCTGTGACGGCACCCTCACTTTGTTCTCAAATTGTCTGGTCATATGTATATGATTGATAGAAATGGAGAGAGAAAGAAAAAAGAAAAAAAGTAGACCGAAATGAGTTGCGTCCAACTGACCCTCACATCCTCCCCATATATCGGTTGAATATGAGAGTTTGCGGATAACCTCAACACATGGGCAAAGTAAGGGGTTCGGTTGGTCACATTTTTTCTCTTTCTTTTCTATTCAAGTAGTGACCGGATGGTTCACCCGGATGTATAGAAAAAACATGAGTGGTCCGGCTGAAATGCTCTAAGCTATCTGTGTTACCAACATCTGTAGCAGATTTGGTAACGCCAACAACAAAACTCCAACAGATGATCACTTTGACTTGTCCTATTTCTCTTATCCAAGTTGGTACCCATGTAAAGAGCACGTTCTTGGCCTCTTGAGTATAAAAATATGATACAGAATTGCTATTTCACATCTACTTACCTCACATCTAAGTTTAGAACCGTTGGATCTAGATGTGACCGCTAGGTTTTTTAGATGAATTTTTGTGATCGCTAGTTTCTTTAGAATCGTTCTTTTTTTAGGGATAATATTGCCGCTTTATTTTAAACCCATAGCTCAGAATGTCATCCGAGATTACATCCAGAATGAAATCCGGAGGGACCCCAAACCAAACTTTACATAGTTCATCACCAACACCTACTTTAGCTAATTTATGCACGGCAATATTAGCAGAACGCCTCACCCAAGAAACCTTGAATTCAGCAAATGATTGGAGCATCACCTTGATCTCTTGCACCCACGGACCGGCAGCGCCAAGGCTCTTCAGAGGCTGGTTCAGCATGTGAACTACACTCTGGCTATCAAGCTCTACATCTATCCTCTCAGCATTGATCTCTCGAGCCACTTCCAGAGCCCTCCTGCACGCAAGTATCTCAACCGCTTCCAGGTCGACGATGTTTGGGAAATGATAGCACATAACCGCCCTGAAAGCTCCATTGTGATCTCTTAAGACTGCTCCCCCACCTCCTTTATCTCCATTCCGCGAGACAACCCCATCCGAGTTGATCTTGATCCCATCCTCATCTGGCGGCTGCCATTTTTGAGTCTCTTTTGGCGCCGGCGACCTGGGCGGGTCTGCATGAATAGCCTGCCATTCCTGCATGTACGCTACTATAGAATTGATTATTTCATGTGGCGCAGCAATTCGCTTACCATCTCTAGCCTCATTACGTGCTAGCCAAAGCCCATATATAGCATGTATCATCGCCTCTCTCTCGTCGCCGTTCGCACCAGCGAACCAGTCCAGTAACCAGCCAGCTAGGGCACTCTGGGAGTCCAACTGACACGGTGGGATCGCCACCGAAACTCCCTTCTCTGGGTGAAGAAGCTGCCAGAATTGCACTGAATGTTGACATGCCCAAAAACGATGGTAGATTGTTTCCTCTCTGCCACATGCAACACAAAAAACACCCGGCTTAATCCGACGACAATGAAGCTCGGCTCCTACAGCCAACCCATTCTTGATTAATCGCCACATGTGAATTTTAGCTTTTGCAGGCGCCTGTGTATCCCATAACGCCATGACTCCTCGGTGGTTCTTGACAGAGCTCGAGGCTTCCAGCTGTCCGGTCCTCGCACTTGACATAGACATCCACTACAAGAAATATGTCAACTTGCGACCATCACTATTGGTCGCTGAATGGTCGTTGTTTTTCATTTGCGACCTTTTTGTGACCAAAAACAGATGGTCAAAAGCTGACCGTCTTTAATGAAAATTAACGATCTTCTTTGTGATAAGGTCGTTGAAGGCAACGACCAAAACAAAAGGTTGTTGATCCTACGACCTTCTGTTTTGGTCGCTAGCTGTCTGCCCAGGCCACGTCGGATCCGACGTGGCAAGCTGACGTGGCAAAATTGCGACCAAATGAAAAGGTCGTTGATAAGAATCAGCCCGGTCCGATTAGGTGTCTATATGGGCCGAGCCCATTAATTCAGCCCATTTATATATATTTTTCCTGTCAATTTTCGCTAGCTACATGGGCCTAGCCCAGCAATTCGGCCTTTTTATTTTCTGGGCCATGGCCTTTTTGGCTCAACAATTCCAGATTTTTTTATAATTACATTTTTCTTTTCTTTTTTTAAGATGGGTCAATTAGTCAGATGGGTCCCAATTGTAAGTTCTGGTAATTGGTCCCAGTTGTCAAGTTCTAGTAAGTGGGTCCCAATTGTCAAGGTCATATTCTTCGGATTTTAATTTCATAGTAAATAAATAGCTAGCATTGAAATTGGCACAGACAAAAAATACAAGTAGTACTTCAAATAACAGCAGCCAAAATCAGTATGGAGCTGCTACTCTATAAATAACACATAATACATTTTCAATCACGATTTTACAAGCTTTATGTGTAATAACTAGAGAATTTACAAGCTCTACAAGTGGTCTTCAATCTTCTTCAACATGGAGCTCCTTCGGTAGCAAGCACAAACTGGGCACCTGCATCATCACAGGACATAAAAACGAATGTTCCAAGCACAGTCTTAGTGCTCCATCAAAGAACCAAGTAAATTTGCCCTCAATCATACAAACAAAGTTTAGAGAAAACCAAACATGAACAAGCACTTACTATGCAGGACACATACGTACACATCTCAGGAAAAGCTCGGAAAGAGCAAGGTGTCAGAGCATGATGTTATCAAAAGCATGATTTACAAGTTTGTCTCTGAGACATACAATAGATGCTTTTCATAGAAGACAGAATAAGTAAAACTATTCATGTCTGCCAACCCAGACTCTAAACGGGACTCTAACCAAGACCATCCAGAAGTGACCCAAAGAGCGACCCAATATAGTGACTACTACAGTTCATATTTTGATAGTAAAACTGATGTGTAATCATATAGATAATAAAATACATGGCACAATATCAGTACATCTCCAAACAGCCAATAAATCTCATAGTACCACAAGGACATGCACCTGCAGTACATCCTGCATTGCAGGTTCACATCAACAGCTCATAGCAAGGCTATCAGTTCAACAACACTAATACCACCTCAAGCATCATCAGTTTAAAAAGAATGAGCACCAAAACAAAAGGGCAGCAGATACCTCTTCAAACTTTTTTTCAAAAATCAGCTCATCCTCTTGATCGCTCCAGATATCGTCCTTTTGCATTGCTCAGGAAATTATAAATTCTGGTATAGCACACAAGAAAATATCAGAGTAGAAAAGTGGCATAGAAACTACCAAAAAAATCTCATGCTTATTTTTATTGCAAGAAGGCATCGATCAGATTTTGAAGCTAATAATAATTAATATGTACTTAACACTTGTTGGAGTTGGTTCTCTTCAATTAATAAATTCTTGAAGTAGAACAAGACATGTTCATTCACGGTACAGTCAAACAGAACTAATCTTTGCTGAGTAGAGCTACACACGGTACAGTCAAGCAGCTAAATTATTCAACATGACAACATATTCCCCAATTGTAAAAAGACATGGCAATTATGCACTTGAGATCATACAAGTCATACTGCAATAAAGAACACACCATCCTGAACTACGTAGCTAAACAATTGTGCGTCGGTTGTTTCAAACAGAACAAATGAGGCGGTTCCACCAAACAACAAACACCTCCTGACTATCACCGAGGAGCAAATGAGGCAAGGAAGAACAAAACAAACACTCGGCAAAATAATGAGAGCTTGGATCTTCCACAAGACGGGGATAGGCAGTGAGACCAGGCTAAACAGAGGCATGTGCATGTTCATTCTAATATAAGGGAAACAATGGCAGGCCAGCAAGAAAGTTTAGTCAATGCACTAATGCAGCAAGATGTTGTAACAGCGTTGACAGTAGGAAGCTTTGGCAGGGAGCCTAAATTCACAGCATGATGATATTCTCGCGCAGATTGTCACTACTGTCAGCACAAATACTTGGCAAAGCACTAAATTAATCATAATAATTAACTAATGGAGCTGAACAGAATCTCACTATGAATCCCGGCGAGTGTTAGAGAACGGAACAGATCAGAGAGAGAGGACCTTAAGTGTAACCATATACGAAATAAGTGAAGCATTATCACCTTATGAGGGATAAGATTTTCAGAAACGTTCTGGCTGCGTAATTGTTCCAGAGTTTGAAAAGATGCAGTCAGCTCTAGTAAGAAACCAAAATAGTTCATGAGTATCTACCTCGTAGTTTGCTCTTTATTTTTTTCAAAAATCATTTCTAGGTACATAAGTATCTATTTAATCAGAGAAACATCAAAAGTTTTCCAAGATTCAACAACTAGCTAGGAACGGTCATGCCCGCCGTTTTGACCGCATTTTGAAACGGGTATGAAAAATTCAAAAAAAATCAAAAAATTGGAAAACCTTCGCATTGTGTCATTATATGTGACCAAGTTGCCAGAAAAAATAATAAACTTGTAATACGGTAATTATTTTAAAAAAATGTTATCAGAAACGAGCTATCATGTGTGAAGATACATGGCTTTCAAGCCAAATGATCAATCTTATGGCCACATTCATGGCATAGTTTGTTCAAATGATCTCATATTATGCACAAGGGGGCATCTTGGAGTGGCAAACAATGTTGCCTAAGGAAGTTTTCATTTTCATTGGATAAAAATTTCATTTTCCATTTTTCGAGTGCCCAAAATGAGTTTTTTTGTGAAGGACCTACCATATATTTATTGCAAAATTGTACCAAATCAATTTTTCAAAATACTAGGACATATTTAATGCACAATTGACCAAATGGTTGGGTGTCAAAAGTTTCGATCCACCTCTCATGAAAAAGACAAATTTTCGCCGATTCAGATGGAAGTGGGTCAAATTTGAACTGTAGCTACCTCGTACTTTGCTCTTTATTTTTTTCAAAAATCATTTCTAGGTACATAAGTATCTATTTAATCAGAGAAACATCAAAAGTTTTCCAAGATTCAACAACTAGCTAGGAACGGTCATGCCCGCCGTTTTGACCGCATTTTGAAACGGGTATGAAAAATTCAAAAAAAATCAAAAAATTGGAAAAACTTTGCATTGTGTCATTATATGTGACCAAGTTACCAGGAAAAATAATAAACTTGTAATACAGTAATTATTTTAAAAAAGTGTTCTCAGAAACGAGCTATCATGTGTGAAGATGCATGGCTTTCAAGCCAAATGATCAATCTTATGGCCACATTCATGGCATAGTTTGTTCAAATGATCTCATATTATGCACAATGGGGCATCTTGGAGTGGCAAACAATGTTACCTAAGAAAGTTTTCATTTTCATTGGACGAAAATTTCATTTTCCATATTTCGAGTGACCAAAATGAGTTTTTTTGTGAAGGACCTACCATATATTTGTTACAAAATTGTACCAAATCAATTTTCCAAAATACTAGGAAATATTTAATGCATAATTGACCAAATGGTTGGGTGTCAAAAGTTTTGATCCACCTCTCGTGAAAAAGACAAATTTTCGCCGATTCAGATGGAAGTGGGTCAAATTTGAACTGTAGCTACCTCATAGTTTGCTCTTTATTTTTTTCAAAAATTATTTATAGGTACATAAGTATCTATTTAATCAGAGAAACATCAAAAGTTTTCCAAGATTCAACAACTAGCTAGGAACGGTCATGTTCGCCGTTTTGACCGCATTTTGAAATGGGTATGAAAAATTCAAATAAAAATCAAAAAATTGGAAAATGTTTGCATTGTGTCATTATATGTGACCAAGTTATCAGGAAAAATAATAAACTTGCAATACGGTAATTATTTTAAAAAAGTGTTATCAGAAAAGTCTTATGGCCACATTCATGGCGTAGTTTGTTCAAATGATCTCATATTGTGCACAAGGGTGCATCTTGGAATGGCAAACAATGTTGCCTAAGGAAGTTTTCATTTTCTTTGGACGAAAAATTCATTTTCTATTTTTCGAGTGCCCAAAATGAGTTTTTTTGTGAAGGACCTACCAAATATTTGTTGCAAAATGGGACCAGGTTATTTTTATAATATATTAGGCCATATTTAATGTACAATTGACAAAATGGTTGGTTGTCAAAAGTTTTTATACACCTCTGGTGAAAAGACAAATTTCCGCCGATTCAGTTGGAAGCGGGTCAAATTTGAACTGCAGCTGCCTCATAGTTTGCTATTTATTTTTTCCAAAAATCATTTATAGGTACATAAGTATCTATTTAATCATAAATACATGGTTTGGTGGCGATACGTTGAGGTTTGGATGGTGGCCAAGGGCCCCAACTCCAGAGCGTGTAAACTCCCATGCCCGCCGCGTGGTCACCGCGTGACCGTGGCATTGCCACGCGTTCTAGGTGGTCTAGGCATGTCTAGTGGGTTGGGCACTCCCCCGGTAGGTGTTAGGAAGAAGAAGGCAATAGAAGAATCTCACGAGGAGACTGAACTAAGCTCAAACATGAATTAGCAACCACGTGTTTGATTAGTGGTAGGGAAAATGCACATGGCCAATGGGCCCGAGGTTTGGCCGAGGATGATCATCTACTAAGGACACTTTCTTGGAAAATTTGCAGCTCAAATGGAGGATCCTAGGTGTCACTTGCTTTGCAACGTACCACACTAGACAAAAATATGAATGTTGAAGCTGGACTCAAATAAATGAATGGATTGATCTGAAGTTTGGAGCAGGATGATAATTTGGGCATATGAAGGCACTGTAAAAATTTCATATCATTTGGATAAATAAAAATGGTACTTCCTTCACAGTGCTCTCCACTGAACAGAAAATTGGGAAAAATGTTGTGGGAAATTGGCTAGATTAAATGAGCTAAAATTTGGGGGAGGGAGGTTATATGGGTAGGGTCATGTCCTGGTAAATTTTTAGGAATTATAAATTAACATAAAATATAGTTGCTTCACAAACTAAAAATATTACCAGAAACAAAGATTGGATGGTGAGCTCACATGGATTGTTAGATGGGGCTTAAATTTTCTGGAGAGATATGATTTGGGAATATAGAAGATGTGGCAAAATTCAACTCATTAGGATATGCCTAGCTAGTACTTCCTTCACAACGGATCTAGCTGAACAGAAACTTTGGAAATTTGCCGAGGAAGATTTACCAGGCAAATGGAGCAGAATATTGTCATGAGGCAATGATTTGGATAGTAAAGAATGCGCATTTTTCTGGGAATTTTGGGAATGACAGAAATATAGGCTGCTTCACAACCTGGGGAAAAAATTGACACATAGACATGACACATAGGCAAAACTGACGAGGTGGCGCCTAGTCATAGCAATGCACCACAATTTACAAGGCTATGACCATCTATTTTTGTCATTATCAGCTAGAAATAAGGCAGCGGACTAGTGTTGTTTGCTTTACGACCATTTCGTGTAAGTAAATTGCGACCTTTCTGACCAAAATGGTCGTTATAGTTTAGGGTTTGGAGCCCCCCGTACAGCTTTTGACCAATTGGTCTCAAATGGTCGTAGATTTATGACCAATTCTTTTAGGGTCACTGACAGAAGGTCACAAGTTGACATATTTCTTATAGTGATCCTCAAATGATAGGCCAACTTAACAGTGAAGCATCCATTTTTAGTGAAGTTCCACGTGAGGTAATCATCCATGCCTAGTCCTCCTATAACAATTTGCTTGATATCTTGGATGTCGCTAGCAGTGAACATGGCCTCGAGCCTATCCAAAGCCCAGTTTCTCCTGTCCGGAGTGAGAAGATCGGATACCCTGGTTATGCTCGGCATGTATACTTGTCCCAGTGGTTTCAAGCTGCCACACCGCGGTATCCAGTTCGAGTGATGTATCTGCACTTGTGAGTAGGGATGGCAATGGGTACCTATTACCCATGTACCCTGCGGGTAAAAACTCTATTAGGGTAAGGGTATGGGACAAAAGGTTACCCATGGATATATAAATAGGAAAATCTGAAACCCATCGGGTAGAGCGGACACGGGTATGGGATCGTATAACCCATACCCACATACCCATGTACCCATATAAAATCTATGTGAATTCAAAATTATCTCTACAGTCTACACTTTGTTGTGAATTTGTGAACTATGTGATGCTGTTTTGATGTGTTGTTGTTTACGAGAAAGTGCTTTTTGATTAAATGTGTTGTTGTTTATGATGTGTTGTTGTTTATAAGTATGTGTAGTTATAAATTATAATTATATGTTTTTGTTTATGACCATGAGTTGTTCAGATTGATACTATGCAGACATGGGTAATTTTACCCGCGGGTACCCATCTACCCTGTCGGGTAACGGGTACGGGAAAAAATTGTACCCGTTGACGGGTATGGGTAAGGATGATGGGTAAGGTTAGAAGGGACGGGTAAGGGTATGGGGTGGCTCGACCCGTACCCATACCCTGCGGGTGCCATCCCTACTTGTGAGCCATCACCAATACACCACACCAACCCCATCCCTAAGTAGGTCACGTCCATGCAATATGCTATGAAAGGTATATGAGGTCGTGGATGGGCAGGATGCTGTCATGACCGTTGTAACACCCCCAGTGGTTAGCCACAGTAATCCCACTTTTGATAATGCCATGTCATCATGATTAATAGTGCTTAAACATCATTTGGATCCTATCTCTTTTCAAATTCAAATTCAAATGGAAATTCAAACTTAAAGTGAAAATAAAAGTTGTCCAAACCCAGAAACTAAAATGTTCATTAAATAGCAAATAATTTGGAGGCAATGATAAAATTGTAGCCAACCTTATTGAAATTGGATAAGTGACTTAAACATCCTCAAACAGTGGCTGGAAACAATATTTAATAACCTATTAATTAATATAATATAAATTTGAAATGATAAATACCCCAAACTAATTTTTGGTGATAGGGTATGTTGCACTGTGATTTATGGAATAGGTCATATATTTTACAAAATTCATTTGGGTGCCACACATTTTGCAAAACAGAAAAGAAAAGATAAAGCAGAAGAGAAAAAGAAAAAAAGGGGCCTAAAACTACTGTGCACTTAGGCCTACTATCCACAGTGGCGGCCCAGCCCAACTAGCCCCCCCTTCCCCTACCTCCTGATGCCGCAGGCGCGCTGTCGAGCAGAGGCGAGCGCGCGCGCGTCCAGCCCCCCCCCCCCCTCGCGCCAGATCTTTTGCCCTGCCGCCGTGGATGGATAAGAGGGAGGCCCCTCTCCCCCTGGACGCTCCTGCTTCGCCTCCTCCCCTCCCCCATCACTCACCCCCTTCCTTCTCGAACGCCGCCGCCGCCATGGACGTCGGCTAGCCGCGGCCACAGCCCACCTCTCGCCTCCGTAGCCTGTCCAGCAGCTCCGCCGCGACGAGCCCGTCCTCCTCGACCACAAGCCCGAGCCCCGGGGGCCCTGCATCGCCCCACGCCGCCATCTTCTTCCTCGGATCGCCGCCGCACGTCGTCGCCGATTTCATCACCGTCAAGCCGTCCTCACGCACGCTTTGCTCGGCTACACCTCGCTGTGAGCCTCTCCTCCTTCCCCTGGCCTTTCTCTTGCTCGCTAGCTTACCGTAGCCGCCGTGCCATGGTTGCCCGAACGAAGCTCCGCCGCCGTTGGCATTGCCATCGCTGTGGCCGCTGTCGAGCTCGCCTGAGCTTGCAGTAGTGCTCACCGTCGCCATAGGAGTCGAACGCGCCCGTTGCCGCTGCCTGCCGTGCCCGGAATCGCCGTATCCAAGTTCGCCCGAGGACCACCGCTGCCACGGCTCAACGCCGGCGGCCCTGCCGGCCTCCCCTGCTCGTTTTGGTGCCGTAAATCGACGCGGGATGGAACGGCCGTTCGAACGCACCCGAAAACGCGTGATTTGGTCGCTTGTGTGCGATTTCCGCCGCTGGCCGAGCCCTCCGCCGCGTCGGGAGCTCACCGGAGCAACTCCGGTCGCTGGAGCTGACCTGGCCGGCTGGGGCCACAGTCAGGGTCACTGGCCAGTGGGCCAGGGCGACCCCGTTGACCTATTGACCAGGTCAACGTGCTGACTGGCGCTGACCAGTCACTAACATATGGGCCCCACCTTGTCAGTTGCTAATTAACTAATTAGATTAGTGAAAATAATTAATTTAACCCTAATGTGACAATGACATGTGGACCCCACTCTCTAATTAACTCTGTTTAGTTTAATTAAAAACCTGAAATAGAGCTGAGTCTATGACAGGTGGGACCCACACGTCAGTTTGACCCAGTCAACGCCCTGTTGAGTGCTGACGTCAGCATACACTATTCTGGATAATGTTAATTTAAATAATAAAAATAATTTCAGAAATTGTTTAAATCTTTAGAAAATCATATAAAATAATCCGTAGCTCAGATCGAAAAACTTTGTACATGAAAGTTGCTCAGAACGACGAGACGAATCCAAATACGCGGACCGTTCGTCTGCCACACATCCCTAGCATAGCGAACATGCAACCGTCTCCCTCCTTTTCATCTGTCCGAAAATGCCAAACTTCGGGAAAACATTCCTGGATGTTATTCCTCTTCGTCGGTATCACCGAGCACTGCGATAGGTCACCCCTAGCTCTGCGTATTGTCATGTCATGCTCTTGTTTGCTTTATATTTACTGTTTCCTCCCCCTCTTCTCTCTTGGTAGACCCCGACACCGATGTCGTCCCCGAGACCGACGCAGCTCAGGAGACTGACGACACCATTGACGACCTTGCCTTTGTCGCCAAGCAACCAGGCAAGCACCCCCCCCCCCCCTGAGCAATATCGATATCGCCTATTCTTTCTCTCTCATGCTTGCATTAGAATTGCTGCTACTACTGCTTTACCTATTCTGATGCATAGCCTGTTTATTGTAACCTGCTATTGAAACCTTACCTGCTTATCCTAAACTGTCTAGTATAGGCTGGGTAGAGACCTATCAGTGACCCCACTTGTCCCGATTGCCCCGTTGGATTATCAGAAGACCCGATCAACGGGATCGAAGACCAGGCCCCGGAACCGCACATCACCCCCTTAGTTGTAACGACACTGCAGCATTACTATCGAGTGTCGAGGGTGATACCTCATGTAGCACTTCTAATGTTAACTCTGTAGAATAGCTATTCGGACATGGTCATCGAGGGTGATTCCTCCTTCTCTACTTCCGATACGACCCTGTCGTGCAACACATCAAGTGTGAACCCATCGAGGGTGACTCCTCCTATGTTCACCTTGATAGTTACATCGAGTGGGTTTCCATCGAGGGTGATACCTCGGATTCCCTTGATGTTATGGACACACGGATACTTGGGCTTTACACTATTACTTGGAAAGGCGGGTCGACCCTGAGGGGTACCCGCGTGTGATGTGAAGACGGGTTGCCTGGATGGTGCCCGAGTGATGCATACGAGGCGTGGCCGGGCATTCTTGGCCCTTGCCGCAAGTCCTCGAGATGGGGCGACGGGGTCACATCGATCGTGAGTCTCTGCTCGTTGCCGCACTACCAACACCCTACGATTTGGATATTTGATCTGAGTGGGCCTTTGGCCTGATAGCACTAACCATCACGCGGGAATAAATATGGGTACTCTGCATCGTATGCATTAGCCGAAAGCTTTGACAGACGTCCAGTTCAGCATTGTGGCCGGGTCGGATCGTGCCGTTGGCGCTGGTATCCACCCTGCTCGCAACGACCCGGAGAGCACAGGGCGATGGCCCAAGACCCCTGAGCGCTTAGGTTGTAGACCGGCGGGGACCTCTCTGCTGAGCTCTAGGTAGGGCTGCGGTGTGTCATTTGGCCGAGGTCGGGCATGACCCGGAAAAGTGTGTCCGGCCGGAGTTAAGCGAGCGTGGTGGGTAAGTTGGTGCACCCCTGCAGGGAAGAACTAATCTATGCATAGCCGGATCATCGGTAACGGACACTCGGAGTTGTATCCTGATTGATACAATTAGAACTGGATACTTGGATACTATGGCTCTGGGATTGCTTCTCGCAGGGAGTCGAGAAGGGATCTCAGGACGAGGTTGATGACAGTATGGCTCTGGGATTGCTTTCTCGCAGGGAGTCGAGAAAGGATCTCTAGGTGAGGTTGAGACTTATCGATATTACTACTTTGTACGGTACTAATCTACACTCTTCTAATGCTGCAAGACCTCTGAAGATGCTAGTCTTCGATAGGACTAGGCCTTCTCTCTATTCTGGCATTTCTGCAGCCCACTCCACATATACAGCCTTCCTTTTATAATGTTTCATATGTAGTGTAGATCCTTGCTTGTTGAGTACTTCGGATGAGTACTCACGGTTGCTTTGCTTTCTTTTTCCCCATACCCTTTTGATGCAACCAGATGACGGAGCCCCAGATACAGCTGCCCACGCCGACGATCGCTACTACTACCCCGAGGGTGGATACTACTACGAGTTGGCCGACGACCAGGAGTAGGTTCGGAGGGTCCCAGGCAGGAGGCCTGCGCCTTTCGATCGTAGTGTTTTCTTTTGCCCTGCCTTCTAAGGGCCTATCTGTGTTTTCTTTTATATCTGTACTCAGATATCTGATGCTTCCGCTGACGCTTGTATGCGAGCTTATGTATTCGAGCCCTCGAGGCCCCTGGCTTGTAATATAAAGCTTGTATGACTTTATTTATGTTTTAGAGTTGTGTTGTGATATCTTCCCGTGAGTCCTTAGGCTTGATCGTGTGCATTTGCGTGTATGATTAGTGCATAATTGAGCCGGGGGCGTCACAATCATGTCCTCCTTAAAACACTGAGATTTAAGCACCCTTGCGCACAGAGAAGAAGGATCTTGTAGGATCCTCCAAGCTTGCTTCACTAGCAGTGCTTGATTGAATACTTCCGGGTCTCTAAAACCAAGACCACCATCACGCTTAGCTGCACACATTTTTTGCGAGGAGATCCAGTGTACTTTCCTTTCAGCATCTGTTGCGCCCCACCAGAATTTTGAAGAAATGGAAGTCAGGCTCCCACACATTTTCTTCATGAGTCGAAAACAACTCATGGTAAAAGTAGGTACAGCTTGAAGACCGGATTTGACCAGCACCTCTTTCGCAACTTTGGATAGGCCTTGACCCTTCCATCCACTAACCTTCCCTTTGGAGCTCTCTATTACATACTTGAAAGTACCATCTTTCGATCTTCCAACCAGTGTTGGAAGACCTAAGTACCTCTCACTCAGGGCTTCAGATTGAACTCCCAAGGCCGCCTTAAGCTCCACCTTCCGCTCCTCTTGGCATCCCTTACCAAAGAAAATAGAGGATTTCTGCAAATTAGCCTGCTGTCCTGATGCCTCTTCATATTTGATCAAAATATCCTTGAGAGCATCCATGTTCTCCCTAGATCCCTCGAGAAAAATGATGGTGTCATTGGCAAACAGTAGGTGTGTGACATGGGGGCCAGTGCCGCCAAAATTCACCCCTTTGATCTGATTATCTCGTTGTGCCTTCTTCAAGAGGGCAGAGAATCCTTCAACGCAGAATAGGAACAAATAGGGGGACAAAGGATCCCCTTGTCGGAGCCCACGGACGTAGAGAACCTCCTAGAGCATGCACCGTTCAGTTTAACAGTAAAGGATGCTGTCATAACACATCTCATGATCATGGCAATCCACTCTGTGGCAAAACCGAACTGCCCCATCATCTATTCCAAAAAAATTCATTCAACACGGTCGTATTCTTTCATCATGTCCAATTTGACGGCACATAAAGCTTTCTTCCTCTTCCTTGTTCTGATAGCATGGACACACGCATACGCCATGAGAACGTTGTCAGTAATGAGCCGCCCCAGCACAAAAGCACTCTGCTCCTCTGAGATAAGAATGGGGAGGAGACGCTTCAACCTATTTGCCAATACTTTTGTTGCAATCTTGTACAAGACATTACAGAGGCTAATTGGCCTAAACTAAGACAGCAGCTCTAGTGAATTAATCTTGGGGATCATAACAATGACAGTAGCATTAAATGCATCTGGGGCTGCTACCCCACTCAAAAATTCTCTCACAGCTTGACAAACATCACCGCGAACCAACGACCAGTTTCGTTGGCAAAACAGTGCAGATAGTCCATTAGGGCCCGGGGCCTTTACCGGCCCCGTTTGAAACAAGGCAGCCTCAATTTCATTATCCGGGATAGGAGAGACAAGTGTTGCATTCATATCATCAGTCACAACATTCGCATTATTATTTAACAACACATTAGTCCCTGTCGAGCCTTCAGACCTGAACAAGTTTTCATAATAGCTTGCCGCCATTTCTCTCATCTCCTCATTAACCATGCACTTGGTACCATCCACCCTCATGAGGGCCTTAACTGTATTTTTTCGCTTACGATGTGACGCTCTATTCTGAAAATACTTCGTGTTTTGGTCCCCCGCCCGCAACCAGTCTACCCTCGATCTTTGCCTGTACATAATCTCTTCCCGTGCATAAATTTCCCTCAACTGTTCTTCTCCCGGACCTCCAGTGAGATACTGGTTGTAGTTGCTCTAGTTTTTGCATCAAGAAGGTCCGACTTCAACTTGGCAATCTTCCGACGTATAGAACCAAACACTTCCTTAGCCCACCGCTGCGTCGAGCATGTCACGGCACCAATTTGATGCCACACTGCTGCTAGCCCGTGTTCACCCGTGCCCGCAGCCTCCCATGCCTCTGTGAACATCTCCTCATGCTGCTCATGCCGGATCCAGGCTTCCTCAAAACGAAATGGTCTGCCCCCTGTATGCTCATGGCGCGGAGCCGTCTCCAATGCCTTGACTAGGAGTGCTTGGTGGTCAGATTCCTCGGTGAGTATATGTTCAACTGTTGTTTTTGGGAATAATTCCAAAAAACTGTCATTGCATGTTGCTCGGTCTAACCTCACCTGTATATTATCATTTCCATCTCGTTTGTTATCCCAAGTATAGGGATATCCCGACAACCCCAAGTCCGCTAGGCCACAGTCAGCGAGGCAGTCGCGGAAATCTTCCATTTGCATAAAACTTCTCGGGTTACCACCTAGTTGATCCATGTGAAAGAGTGCTTCATTGTAGTCTCCTACACAAATCCATGGCAGATCATCCTGCGCCCTCAAGTATCGTATAGCATCCCAATATTTTTGGCATAGATCCATCTTAGGCTCCCCATAGAATCCAGTGATCCTACAGGTTTTCCCGTCGAGCACTAACTCCGCATCAAGAAAGTATTGGCACCACGGCCGCACTATGACCTAAACGTGATATCTCCACCATAGCCCCAATCCTCCACTCCTCCCTTCACAATCCACAACCACTCCGTGTCTGAATCCCGAAATCCACTTTAACCTCTCCATAGCCTTAGCTTTTTTCTTCGTCTCACAAAGAAACACCATCGCTGGGTTGTAGGACCTAATCAGGTCTCGCAATTCGCCCACCGTCGAGTCCAACCCCAGTCCTCGACAGTTCCAGGCCAAAATACTCATGGAGACCGGCGGCCCCGCTTCTCGGGGTCCGCCAATTTTTCATTGTTTTCTGAGATGCGATCAAACACAGTAGCCATCTTCCGTCTAGTGTCGTGAATGAAGGCATCATTTGTAACCTGTCTGTCCGGATCATTTTTCGCAACCCAGTTCTGCTTTGGCCTCCTTTTCCTCCCCTCCTTATCATGCCACAACTGAGTTCTTTTCTTAGGAGCTGGGCTGATAGTCCTTTCTTGGCTTCCTCACATACGTACCCTGCTTTATTCCATTTGAGTTCCTTCTATTTGACTCCCTGTTTGTCTTGTCATGTCTCTCATACTGCCCTCCACAGCCCCATCCCTATATCTATAATTAGCATGCACGTCCTCTTTCCGTTTTCTTTCCCAGTCCCTATTCCACGAGCCTTCCCCACGTTGTTGCTCGTATAATTTGTTCCTCAGATCTCGCTCACGCCTCTGTTGCAAGCCATGCCTCAAGTCAAACTCCCTTGAATCATCGTGTTGTGTCCTGTCTTTAGTAGGGCTGTTGACCTCTCCCTTGTTGGACTTGTGACCTCCGCCAGTGCGGTTATCAGCCGACCTAGAGAACTCGTCATTCAGATTTTGCTTCGCTGGAACATCCCTCTTTTCTTTGCTGTTGTGACGCCCAGAATCACTATTGCTTGCACCCCAATTGTTGTTACTGCTAGCAGCCGCCCCCATGGATCCTTCCTTCACGTTGCTACTCCTGCCTGGGGATGCTCGAAGCCAACCCCCATTGCAAAGCAGAATCTTCTGGTGGCTCGCACACACCACCAACATGAACCAGACGGCCACACTCAAAACAGAAGTGAGGCACTTTCTCATAGTAGAAATCAAACCAAGTTCCAACCTTGTCCTCCAGTGAGGTTTTCAGGTAGAACCCTCTCACCAGGGGTTGATAGACTGAAATTTTTGCCCAAATCATAAGATGTTGGCCCCTAGCTATGCCATCTTTATCTGCATCTACTCTGACCACTTCACCAAGCCAGTTGCCAAGAGCCTTGCCAAACGCTTATGTCCTTCTATCCGGGAGTAAATCAACAACTCTTACCCAAATATCTATCTTATAAAAGATCATCTCCGATGGGCTTGTGAGCCCTTCATACTCCTTGAGGATCAGAACATTGAAATCGTACTGCCACGGACCATTGTTCATTGCGTTTTTCTAGTCCCCCTCACTACCAAAGTGCACCTCAAATACATTTGCACCAAGAACTCTGAACCGTGCCTCTTTGTGAAGTCCCCATGCTCTCTGCATAGTTCTCTCCAGAACGCTCTTGACGAGGGGCCTCGGTGAAAATGCCTTGCCTACCACCGACCACCTGGAGATCTTTGACGTTGCAGGTTCTGGATCCGCAAAGAATAAGCCATGTGCTTCCTTGACCATCAATATCATGCCTCCCAATATCGCAGAAAGACTAGTTGTCGGATCTGGAGTTCTACTCTCAACCGGGGATATGGACGACCCCCGGCTAGCCGAATCTCTAGGCTTGCGTTTGGGCGTGCTCGCCACTAGTCCCCCACCCGAAGTAGAAGTGATCGTCGTGTTCTTCATTCACGCAGCCGTCGCCACCGCCTTGATAGACGGAGTGGCCGCCTTCATCTGATTCGCCCCTGACGACGAACCTCCTGTCCTGAGCGAGGGTGCCTGCCTGCTAAGATTGGCCGCCCCTCCTGAAGCCACCAAAGGAGTAGCCGTCTTTTTTGAGTTAGCCATCACAACCGCCGTAGATGCCATCTTCTCCGAAGTCCTCGCCATCTTCCCCGATGCCTTCTCCGCCATCAGCTCCGTCTCACAACGAAGCTCGGCCCCGCCGGTCTACGTTGAGGGTTGCATCGTCGCCTCCCTAGTCGCCACCAGAAGCAAACCACCCCCGCAGTAGAAACCCTAACCCTAGCACCAAGGCACGATCGCCATGCAATCACCCTTCGTCGCCTTAGCGTTTCCCTACATGGTGGAACCTTTTTTGAATTTTTTTAGAACCGTTTGTGATCGCTAGTTATTCCACTATTTTCTTGTGCAGCGTGTCGTTGTTTTCGGCCTGAGTCTGGCTGCACTTTTTGTTTCCATCTGGGCCTGGTCTTTTCTCTGTGTTTGGGCTCGGTCTTTGTAGAGAGTTATGCTCCTTTTGTTTTGTATTTATTTTCCAGTGGGCTGCCGGGAGAATGAAAGGTAGGATGAGCACGTTTTTTCTCATGTCTTTTGTTCCGGTTTGCCACTCTCTACTTACTACTACTCCCATTCCCATTCATTTTAGCCGCAGTTTTGCTTTTTAGTTTGTAGATTGCATTTTAAGCATACTTTTCAACTATGATTCCCAGATTTTTTTTGAAAGCATGAAGTTGTGTGAGAGGCCCAGTGGCCCACCATGTGCGACTTTTCAACTTTTTTTATTCCTTTTCTTTGACTTGTCTTGTTTTTGCTTTTGTGCATAGCACATCTACGTGTTTTTATTCAGTTTCTTTGTTCTATTTCTCTTTCCAACCGGGCCTATTCTTGTGTAGTTTTTTGATCTCCAGTACTTTTTCTTGAAATCTTTGTTTAAATAGAGTCAAAAGTCATTGAAGTTCAACCGGGACTATAGTTTCTTTTTTATTCCAGTTGCAACTTCACCCTCAACTCGCAACTAGGCTCATAGTTTGTAGTTGTCTCAGTTGCAAGTGCATCATCGACTCACAACCGGTATCGTAATTTTGTGTAGTCCCAGTTGCAAGTTCAACATCGACATGAAATTGGGGCCATGTTTGTTTTTATCCCAGTTGCATGTCCACCCTTGACTCACAATTGGTGTCCTAGTTTGTAACACCCGCAGTGTCATGCTATAGTGACCTCACACTAACGGTGCCATGTCATCAAGTTTAACTAAGCCAAATTTCCACTTGATAAAAATCAAAGCCAATTTCAAATTTAAAATAAAGTCAAATAAATTAGTTCTTCAACCAATAAAACTAAAATGTTCATATTATTCCAAATAATCACTGGATAATTGTCATGGTGAAACCATCATTTAATAAAATAACTAAATTACCTAAAATAATTAAAATAGGGGCCAAAACAATATTTTAATTGCTTTTTAAATTATATAAAATCCAAACTATTTTAAATAAATTCCAAACTTTTAGTGGCATTGTCTAAATATGCAATGCTAATTATGGACCAAGTTTTACATTTTATAAAACTAGTTTACTATTAAAATAAAAGCAAAATAGTTTAAATAAAAAGAAAACAGACAAGTAAAATAAAGAGAAAAGAGAAAGACTAAAACTACATGTGCACTTAGGCCCACTTTGAACAACACAACCCGGCCCACCTAAGCCTCCTCCTACCTAGCTACAGTAGCACAGGAGGCCGAGGCGGCCATCCATGCCGCCATGAGCGTCGTGTCAGCCATCCCCGCCCCCCCGGTGGTTAAGGCCTCACCCCGCTTCCCCCCTTCGACTCCCCAGAAACCCTAGCGCCCCTGGCCCCCTCTCCCTCCATCTCCATCTCCCGTACAGTAGCCGCCCACGCCATCGTAGCTGCGTCATCATCGTTCTCGCAGCCGGCGTCTTCCCCCAGCCGCGCGGAGATGTCCAGCAGCACCGACACCTCGTCTTCGTCGACTACACATGAGGGTTTGGACCGAGGAGCACCCACGACGTCGTCCTCGGCTCGTCTTCCTCGCTATAGCCGCCACCATTGGTCAGCGATTCGCTGCACCCGAGCCACTCCCGGCCACTACGAGCACGCCATCGAGCTCACCTGTGAGCTCCTCGCCGATCCCCCTCCTTCCCCCTCGTCTGTGTTGCTATAGAAGGCCGCGCGCGCCATTGACCGCCATGGCCGCGCCAAGATTCCCCCTGGCTGCGCCCGCTCGCAGCTGGTCGCGCCTGCGCACGCGCCCCTGCCTCGCCACCCCGCGCGTTGGCTGTGCCCTGCTCGCGCGCCCCGCCTGCCCGGGGCTGCGCCCGTAGCCGCGACCAGCTCCCTTCGCCGCGCACGCTCGCAGTTGCTGCTGCCGCTGGCCTCTACTGCCCCTGCTCCCCTCACCCCTCCCGCGCCACTGCCGCCGCCCGCCAGCCGCGCCCCGCAGCTACCTCACTTCTGCTCGATGACCCCGCTCGCCCCTGCTGCTACATGCCGCTGCTTCTGCCGCCGCCATCGCGGCCTCTATGTGCCGCTGATGGACCTGGCCGCCGACGCACTGCCGCCTCTGGCTCCCGACGGCCCTGGAGAGCCACCCCGCGCGCCCCTGGCTGTGGCCTCCCCGATGCGGGCAAGCACAACTAAGGTCTCTGCCGGCGTGTACCACTGCCAGCAGGCCCCGCCGGGTTTAATTAGGCTAACCCCAATTAGTACTAACCACCCCCACTAATTAGTCACTGACAGCGGGCCCCGCAACCAGTTAGATTATTTAAAACAATCTATTAAAATATGTGACAATGACAATCGGGCCCCACTAGCACTGTTCATCAATGGACCAATCAACCTTCGACTGGGTCAACTAGGCTCCACTGGCCCGATGTCAGCCTCAACAACCACTGGTTGGGTACACTTTTGGGTACGTCTAGCTTTTTCCCATTTAATCAATTTCGAATTAATAATATTCCTTAAAATCCATAAAATGATAAAAACTTTGAAAATTCATAGAAAATTAACCGTAACTCGAATGAAAATAATTTATATATCAAAGTTGCTCAGAAAATATGATGAACCCGAATACGCCATCCACATACCTGCCACATGGCCCCAACACAGTAAACATGGAACCTTCCCCTCCAAATCGTCTGTCCGATAATTGCCTAAAGCCGGGAAAATATTCCCAGATTTTTCCCACTCCATCTGTAACGTGTAGCACTGTGTTAGGTCACACCTAGCACAACATTTTGCCATGTCATGCTTTGTGATGCATTTGTTTGCTCTGTTATTTATTGTGTTCTCCCTCCGTTATTTCTTTTCCGGTAGACCCCGAGACCGTTGTTGATCCGGTGATCGACTACTTCACCTTCGAGGGTCCGTATCTATCTGAAGAGCTTCCAGGCAAGGAAAAACCCCTTGATCATTCCTATATTGGCCATTTCCTTCTCTCTCATGCTTGCATTAGAATTTGCTACTGTATTTGATTGATCCTATTCTGATGCATAGCCTGATTTTTTAACCTGCTATTGTTACCTACCTGCTTATCCTATATGCTTAGTATAGGTTGATTAGTGATCCATCAATGACCCCTCACCTTGTCCCTGTTGCCCCCGCTTTATCATCGATGACTCAATCAACGTGATCGACGTCTAGAGCCTGAAACATTACCTCACACCCCCCTTAGTTGTACGACTCTGCAGGGCTACCATCGAGTGCCAAGGGTGATACCTCGTATAGCACTTCTGATGAGATCTCTGTAGTGTAGCTAACCGGTCGTGGTCTACGGAGGGCGATTCCTCCTTCACCACTCCTGATAATGACTATGTCGTGCAACACCTCAAGTGCGAACCCTCGAGGGTGATTCCTCCAAGTTCACCTTGACGGTTACATCAAGTGGAATCCATCGAGGGCGATTCCTCAGATTCCCCGTTGGTGTTATGGACACACTGTTACTTTGACTTTACCCCCAGAACCATGATGAAGTCGGGTCGGCCCCGAGGGGTACCCGCGAGTGAAATGTGAAGTCGGGTTAACCGTGAGGGTACCCGCGAGTGATGTGGAGTCGGGTTGACCTGGAGGGTACCCGCGAGATAACTACGCGGCACGGCTGGGCATTCTTAGTCCTTGCCGTAAGTGCGTGAGATGGGCGACGGGACCATAGATCATGGATCATTGATCGTCTCCACGCGCTCCCAAGACACTAACGGGTTTGGATATGTGATCTGAGTAGGCCTCTGGCCTTTTTGCACTAACCACCACACGGGAATAAGTATGGGCACTCGGCATCGTACGATTCTCTGAAAGCTCTTCAGACGTCAGCGATGTGGCGGCTGATAACCCACAAGTATAGGGGATCGCAACAGTTTTCGAGGGTAGAGTATTCAACCCAAATTTATTGATTTGACACAAGGGGGGCCAAAGAATATTCGCAAGTATTAGCAGTTGAGTTGTCAATTCAACCACACCTAAAAGACTTAATATCTGTAGCAAGGTGATCAGTAGCAAAGTAGTATGATAGTAACGGTAACAGTTTTGTAGTGATTGTAATAGTAGCAACGGCGAAAATAACTTAGCAAAGATCAATATGTGAAAAGCGTAGGCATTGGATCAGCGATGGATAATTGCATTGGATGACATTCATCATGTAACAGTTATAACATAGAGCGACACAGAACTAGCTCAAATTCATCAATGTAATGTAGGCATGTATTCCGTATATAGTCATATGTGCTTATGAAAAGAACTTGCATGACATCTTTTGTCCTACCCTCCCGTGGCAGCAGGGTCCATAAGGAAACTAAGGGATATTAAGGCCTCCTTTTAATAGAGAACCGGAACAAAGCATTAGCACTTAGTGAATACATGAACTCATCAAACTAAGGTAATCACCGAAAAGAATCCCAATTATTGTCAGCTTGGGGTATGCGGATCATAACTCGTAATAGGTGCATATAACTTGCAAGATAGGATCAAGAACATAAATATATTCATGAAAACATAATAGGTTCAGATCTGAAATCATGGCACTCGGGCCCTAGTGACAAGCATTAAGCATAGCAAAGTCATAGCAACATCAATCTCATAACATAGTGGATACTAGGCATCAAGCCCAACGAAAACTAACTTGATTACATGATAGATCTCATCCAACCCATCACCATCCAGCAAGCCTATGAAGAAATTACTCACTCTCGGCGGTGAGCATTATGGAATTGGCGATGGAGGAAGGTTGATGATGACGACGGTGTCGAATCCCCCTCTTTGGAGCCCCGAACGGAATCCAGATCAACCCTCCCGATGAAGAATAGGAGGTGGCGGCGGCTCCATATCATAAAACATGATGAATCCTTCTCCCTGATTTTTTTCTTGGTGAATAGGTATATGTGGAGTTGGAGTTTGGGTTGTCGGAGGTCCAGGGGGCCCACAAGCTCGCTAGGCGTGCCCTGGGGGCGTGGGCGCGTGATGACCCACAAGTATAGGGGATCTATCTTAGTCCTTTCGATAAGTAAGAGTGTCAAACCCAACGAGGAACGGAAGGAAATGACAAGCGGTTTTCAGCAAGGTATTCTCTGCAAGCACTGAAATTATCGGTAACAGATAGTTTGGTGATAAGATAATTCGTAACGGGTAACAAGTAACAAGTATAGCAAAGGTGCAGCAAGGTGGCCCAATCCTTTTTATAGCAAAGTACAAGCCTAGACAAACTCTTGTATAAAGCAAAGAGCTCCCGAGGACACATGGGAATTATTGTCAAGTTAGTTTTCATCATGCTCATATGATTCGTGTTCGTTACTTTGATAATTTGATATGTGGGTGGACCGGTGCTTGGGTGTTGTCCTTACTTGGACAAGACTCCCACTTATGATTAACCACTGTTGCAAGCATCCGCAACTATGAAATAAGAATTAAGATAAATCTAACCATGGCATGAAACATATTGATCCAAATCAGCCCCTTACGAAGCAACACATAAACTAGGGTTTAAGCTTCTGTCACTCTAGCAACCCATCATCTACTTATTACTTCCCAATGCCTCCCCCTAGGCCCAAACAATGGTGAAGTGTCATGTAGTCGACGTTCACATAACACCAATAAAGGAAAGACAACATACACCTCATCAAAATATCGAACGAATACCAAATTCACATGATTACTTATAACAAGATTTCTCCCATGTCCTCAAGAACAAACATAACTACTCACAAAGCATATTCATGTTCATAATCAGAGGGGTAATAATTATCATTAGGGATCTGAACATATGATCTTCCGCCGAATAAACCAACTAGCATCAACTACAAGGAGTAATCAACACTACTAGCAACCCACATGTACCAATCTGAGGTTTTGAGACAAAGATCGGATACAAGAGATGAACTAGGGTTTGGAGAGGAGATGGTGCTGGTGAAGATGTTGATGGAGATTGATCCCCTCTCGATGAGAGGATCGTTGGTGATGACGATGACTTCGATTTCCCCCTCCGGGAGGGAAGTTTCCCCGGCAGAATAGCTCCGCCGGAGCCCTAGATTGGTTCTGCCCAAGTTCCACCTCGAGACGGCGGCGCTTCGTCCCAAAAACTCTCTTCTGATTTTTTTCCAGGTCAAAACCATCCATATAGCAGAAGATGGGCACCGGAGACCTGCCAGGGGGCCCACAAGCCCTAGGTGCACGCCCAGGGGGGTAGGGCGCGCCCCCAGGCTTGTGGCCACCTGGTGGGTCCCCTCTGGTATTTTCTTCACCCAATATTTTTATATATTCCAAAATAATTCTCCGTAAATTTTCAGGACTTTTGGAGTTGTGCATAATAGGTCTCTCAGATTTGCTCCTTTCTGGTCCAGAATTCCAGCTGCCGGCATTCTCCCTCTTTGTGTAAACCTTGTGAAATAAGAGAGAAAAGGCATAATTATTATACCATAATGTGTAATAACAGCCCATAATGCAATAAATATCAATATAAAAGCATGATGCAAAATGGACGCACCAACTCCCCCAAGATTAGACCTCGCTTGTCCTCAAGCGAAAGCCGAAATCGATAATCATGTCCACATGTTTAGAGATAGAGGTGTCGATAAAATAAAATACGTACATGAAGGCATCATGATCATCTTTAGAACATCAACATGTTGTCATATAATTTCTCATGCTAAAGTAACAATTCGTTCACAAGATAAGTATGGAACTAGAACTTTATTGAAAACTAACAAACTATGATCTCAGTCATTGGAGCAATTGCAATTTATCATAACATCGGAAATAGTCAATGTAAGAGCTTTTCAGCAAGTTCACATACTCAACTATCATTTAGTCTTTCATAATTGCTAACACTCACGCGATACTTATGAGGTTAAAGTTTCAGTCGGACATAGAGAAAGATAGGGGCTTATAACTTCGCCTCCCAACCTTTTACCTCAAGGGTAATGTCAACAATAATAGTTTATGAAAATCTACATCCGAGTGGATATATATATATATATATATATATATATATATATATATCTGAATCTCCCCCCAACATATAGTGCTTGCCAAAAAGAAAAAGTGTAAAAAGAATAGGTGATGATCACCATGACTCTTGCATTAAGGTAGAAGGTAAATAAAAGATAGGCCCTTCGCAGAGGGAAGCAGAGGTTGTCATGCGCTTTTATGGTTGGATGCACAAAATCTTAATGCAAAGGAACGTCACTTTATATTTCCCCTTGTGATAAAGAACTTGATTATGCAGTTCGTCGCTTTTATTTCTTCCATATCACAAGTTCGTATAAAGCTTATTTTCCTCACTCTAAAAGATCATACATATTTTAGAGAGCAATTTTTATTTGCTTGCACCGATGACAACTTACTTGAAGGATCTTACTCAATCCATAGGTAGGTATGGTGGACTCTCATGGCAAAACTAGGTTGAGGGATTTTGGATGCACAAGTAGTATCTCTACTTGGTGCAAAAGATTTGGCTGGCATGGGGTGAGAAGCAAGCTCTACATGTTGGAGGATCCAGGACAATATAACTTCTATTCAGATATAAAGAAACATAACCCATTATGTTGTCTTCCTTGTCCAACATCAACCTTTTAGCATATAATATTTTAATGAGTGCTCACAATCACAAAAGATGTCCAGGATAGT
The DNA here is from genome assembly GCA_011799875.1 of Thinopyrum elongatum. Lineage (NCBI taxonomy): Eukaryota > Viridiplantae > Streptophyta > Magnoliopsida > Poales > Poaceae > Thinopyrum > Thinopyrum elongatum. The sequence goes on along the minus strand of CM022299.1, from coordinate 114,470,197 downwards.
ATATTTATATGTAAGACCTCTCTTTCTTTATTACTTCCTATTAATTGCAACAATGACCAAAACTATGTTTGTCAACTCCCAACAAATTTCATGCGACATACTTCTTATATGTGAAATCATCACTCCCCATAAGATCATTATATAATCTTTTTATTTCTTTTATTCTTTATTTCTTTTTCTCAAGATCATAGCAAGAAATCAAAGCCCTCAACTCAAAACTAATCTTTATTATATAACTCCCGGACTCGATTACATAGAGGGAACTCAAAGCAAAACTCAAAGCTAGATCATACTAAAAACTTTAATCTACTAAACCGAGATATAACCAAAAGGTTTGAACTAAGAAAAACAATAAACGTAAAGATGTGATGGTGATACGATATCGGGGCACCTCCCCCAAGCTTGGCAGTTGCCAAGGGGAGTGCCCATACCCATACATTTAGGTCTCTTTCTTCGGAGGTGGTGATGATGGAGTTTCGGTTTGCTTGAATGAGCTATCCTTCAGATCCTGCAATTCTCGGAGTACACGCTGAAGCATAATTGCATTCTTCTGAATCTCCTCTAAAAGATCCTTGTTTTCTGGCCACCATGAGCTTTTTCCTGCACCACTTTCACTTGGACGGGATATATCCCAATTGGAGGGTATGTGTGTGCGAGGAGTATTCTCCACTCCATAATTATGAACTAGATTATGAAAGTTGTTCCGATGTAACCTGTGTAAGGGCCTCCAAGGAGGAAGTCCTTCTTGTATCTGTTGGCTTTCATGGTTGCTGGTAGTCCCTACTGCTTGATGGGGATTGGGAATAGTGGAGATGCCACCCAGAGTGCCTCTCTCCGAAGCCGGAGGGTGGACCTCAAGCGAATCCCCTTGATCTCCTTCCATCATGATTTCCTCGGCCTCCGCCCTCCTAAGTTCCATCTACATCAACCAAGCATCGTCGTCCAGATTGTTGGAGGAGGAGGAAGACATGTGTTGGAGAACGTAGTAGTAAATCAAAAAATTTCCTACGCATCACCAAGATCAATCTATGGAGAGAATAGCAACAAGAGAGAGAGGAGTGCATCTTCATACCCTTGAAGATCCTGATGCGGAAGCGTTGAAAGAACGTGGTTGGAGGAGTCGTACACGTAGCGATTCAGATCGCGGTCGATTCTGATCTAAGCACCGAACAACGGTGCCTCCGCGTTCAACACACGTGCAGCCCGGTGACGTCTCCCGCGCCTTGATCCAGCAAGGAGGAGGGAGAGGTTGGGGAAGATAGCTCCAGCAGCACAACGGCGTGGTGGTGGAACTTGCAGTTCTCCGGCAGGGCTTCGCCAAGCTCAAACGGAGAAGGGGGAGGTGTTGGAGAGGGGGAGGGCTGCGCCAGGGGAGAGGTTGTGGCCTCCCTCCCACCCCTCCACTATTTATAGGCTGGGGGGAGAGGGGGCCGGCCCCCTAGATCCCATCTAGGGTTGGGGCGGTGGCCAAGGGGGGGAGGAGTGCCTCCCAAGTCAAGTAGAGGCCCTCCCCCTTTAGGGTTTCCCCTCTCCCATGCGCATGGGCCTTAGGGGGGCTGGTGCCCCTAGCCCATTAAGGCTAGGGCACCCCCTTATAGCCCATGCTGCTGTATTGGATGTGGTGGAACCCTTTCCGGACTTCCGGACCCCTCCGGAATCCTCCGGAACCTTTCGAAAGCTTCCCGGTACAATACTGAAAAAAAATAAACTTTTTCCGGAACCCAATAACAACTTCCCATATATAAATCTTTACCTCCGGACCATTCCGGAACTCCTCGTGACATCCGGGATCTCATCCGGGACTCCGAACAACATTCGGTATTCACATACTATTTCCCATAACAACCCTAGAGTCACCGAACCTTAAGTGTGTAGACCCTACGGGCTCGGGAACCATGCAGACATGACCGAGACATCTCTCCGGCCAATAACCAACAGCGGGATCTGGATACCCATGTTGGCTCCCACATGTTCCACGAAGATCTCATCGGATGAACCACGATGTCGAGGATTCAATCAATCCCGTATACAATTCCCTTTGTCTACCAGTATGATACTTGCCCGAGATTCGATCGTCGGTATCCCTATACCTTGTTCAATCTCGTTACCGGCAAGTCTCTTTACTCATTCCGTAACGTATGATCCCGTGGCTAACTCTTTAGTCACATTGAGCTCATTATGATGATGCATTACCGAGTGGGCCCAGAGATACCTCTCCGTCATACGGAGTGACAAATCCCAGTCTCGATTTGTGCCAACCCAACAGACACTTTCGGAGATACCTGTAGTGCACCTTTATGGTCACCCAGTTACGTTGTGACATTTGATACACCCAAAGCATTCCTACGGTATCCAGGAGTTGCACAATCTCATGGTCTAAGGAAATGATACTTGACATTAGAAAAGCTTTAGCAGACGAACTACACGATCTAGTGCTATGCTTAGGATTGGGTCTTGTCCATCACATCATTCTCCTAATGATGTGATCCCGTTATCAACGACATCCAATGTCCATGGTCAGGAAACCGTAACCATCTATTGATCAACGAGCTAGTCAACTAGAGGCTCACTAGGGACATGTTGTGGTCTATGTATTCACACATGCATTACGATTTCCGGATAACACAATTATAGCATGAACAATAGACAATTATCATGAACAAGGAAATATAATAATAACCACTTTATTATTGCCTCTAGGGCATATTTCCAACAGTCTCCCACTTGCACTAGAGTCAATAATCTAGTTACATTGTGATGAATCGAACACCCATAGAGTTCTGGTGTTGATCATGTTTTGCTCGTGGAAGAGGTTTAGTCAACGGATCTGCGACATTCATATCCGTATGCACTTTACAAATATCTATGTCTCCATCTTGAACATGTTCACGAATGGAGTTGAAGCGACGCTTGATATGCCTGGTCTTCTTGTGAAACCTGGGCTCCTTGGCAAGGGCAATAGCTCCAGTGTTGTCACAGAAGAGAGTCATTGGGCCCGACGCATTGGGAATAACTCCTAGGTCGATGATGAACTCCTTCATCCAGACTGCTTCCTGTGCTGCCTCCGAGGCTGCTATGTACTCCGCTTCACATGTGGATCCCGCCACGATGCTTTGCTTGCAACTGCACCAGCTGACTGCCCCACCATTCAAAATATACACGTATCCGGTTTGTGACTTAGAGTCATCCAGATCTGTGTCGAAGCTAGCATCGACGTAACCCTTTACGACAAGCTCTTCGTCACCTCCATAAACGAGAAACATATCCTTAGTCCTTTTCAGGTACTTCAGGATGTTCTTGACCGCTGTCCAGTGTTCCATGCTGGGAGTACTTTGGTACCTTCCTACCAAACTTACGGCGAGGTTCACATCAGGTCTGGTACACAGCATGGCATACATAATAGACCCTATGGCTGAGGCATAGGGGATGATGCTCATCTTTTCTCTATCTTCTGCCGAGGTCGGGCATTGAGCCGTGATCAATCTCACACCTTGTAATACAGGCAAGAACCCCTTCTTGGACTGATCCATATTGAACTTCTTCAATATCTTGTCAAGGTATGTGCTTTGCGAAAGACCAATGAGGCGTCTCGATCTATCTCTATAGATCTGGATGCCTAATATGTAAGCAGCTTCTCCAAGGTCCTTCATTGAAAAACACTTGTTCAAGTAGGCCTTTATGCTTTCCAAGAATTCTATGTCATTTCCCATTAATAGTATGTCATCTACATATAATATGAGAAATGCTACAGAGCTCCCACTCACTTTCTTGTAAACACAGTCTTCTCCATAAGTCTGTGTAAACCCAAACGCTTTGATCATCTCATCAAAGCGAATGTTCCAACTCCGAGATGCTTGCACCAGCCCATAGATTGAGCGCTGGAGCTTGCATACCTTGTCAGCATTATTAGGATCGACAAAACCTTCCGGCTGCATCATATACAACTCTTCCTTAAGGAAACCATTAAGGAATGCCGTTTTGATGTCCATTTGCCATATCTCATAATCATAGTATGTGGCAATTGCTAACATGATTCTGACGGACTTCAGCTTCGCTATGGGTGAGAAGGTCTCATCGTAGTCAACCCCTTGAACTTGTCGATAACCCTTAGCGACAAGTCGAGCCTTATAGATGGTCACATTACCATCCGCATCTGTCTTCTTCTTAAAGATCCATTTGTTCTCTATGGCTTGCCAATCATCGGGCAAGTCTGTCAAAGTCCATACTTCGTTTTCATACATGGATCCTATCTCGGATTTCATGGCTTCTAGCCATTTGTTGGAATCCGGGCCCACCATCCCTTCTTCATAGTTCGAAGATTCACTGTTGTCTAACAACATGACTTCCAAGACAGGGTTGCCGTACCACTCTGGTGCGGAACGTGTCCTCGTGGACCTACGAAGTTCAGTAGCAACTTGATCTGAAGTTTCATGATCATCATCATTAACTTCCTCTCTAGTCGGTGCAGGCACCATAGAAACATCTTCCTGAGCTGCGCTACTCTCCGGTTCAAGAGGGGGTACCTCATCAAGTTCTACATTCCTCCCACTTACTTCTTTCGAGAGAAACTCTTTCTCCAGAAAGGATCCATTCTTGGCAACAAAGATCTTGCCTTCGGATCTAAGGTAGAAGGTATACCCAATAGTTTCTTTAGGGTATCCTATGAAGACGCATTTTACCGATTTGGGTTCGAGCTTTTCAGGTTGAAGTTTCTTGACATAAGCATCGCATCCCCAAACTTTCAGAAACGACAGCTTAGGTTTCTTCCCAAACCATAATTCATACGGTGTCGTCTCAACGGATTTCGACGGAGCCCTATTTAAAGTGAATGCGGCAGTCTCTAAAGCATAACCCCAAAATGATAGCGGTAGATCGGTAAGAGACATCATAGATCGCACCATATCCAATAGAGTGCGATTACGACGTTCGGACACACCATTTCGCTGAGGTGTTCCAGGCGGTGTCAGTTGTGAAACAATTCCACATTTCCTTAAGTGCGTGCCAAACTCGTGACTCAAATATTCCCCTCCACGATCTGATCGTAAGAACTTTATTTTCCTGTCATGTTGATTCTCTACCTCACTCTGAAATTCCTTGAACTTTTCGAAGGTCTCAGACTTGTGTTTCATTAAGTAGACATACCCATATCTACTTAAGTCATCAGTGAGGGTGAGAACATAACGATAACCACCGCGAGCCTCAACGCTCATTGGACCGCACACATCAGTATGTATGATTTCCAATAAGTTGGTTGCTCGCTCCATTGTCCCGGAGAACGGAGTCTTGGTCATTTTGCCCATGAGGCATGGTTCGCACGTGTCAAATGATTCATAATCAAGAGACTCCAAAAGTCCATCTGCATGGAGTTTCTTCATGCGTTTGACACCAATGTGACCAAGGCGGCAGTGCCACAAGTATGTGGGACTATCATTATCAACCTTACATCTTTTGGCATTCACACTATGAATATGTGTAACATCACGTTCGAGATTCAATAAGAACAAACCATTGACCAGCGGGGCATGACCATAAAACATATCTCTCATATAAATAGAACAACCATTATTCTCGGATTTAAATGAGTAGCCATCTCGCATCAAACGAGATCCTGATACAATGTTCATGCTCAAAGCTGGTACTAAATAACAATTATTGAGGTTTAAAACTAATCCCGAAGGTAGATGTAGAGGTAGCGTGCCGACGGCGATCACATCGAGTTTGGAACCATTCCCGACGTGCATCGTCACCTCGTCCTTCGCCAGTCTCCGCTTATTCCGCAGCTCCTGTTTTGAGTTACAAATATGAGCAACCGCACCGGTATCAAATACCCAGGAGCTACTACGAGCGCTGGTAAGGTACACATCAATAACATGTATATCACATATACCTTTGGTATTGCCGGCCTTCTTATCCGCTAAGTACTTGGGGCAGTTCCACTTCAAGTGACCGTTTCCCTTACAATAAAAGCATTCAGTCTCAGGCTTGGGTCCATTCTTTGGCTTCTTCCCGGTAGCTTGCTTACTGGGCGCGGCAACTCCCTTGCCATCCTTCTTGAAGTTCTTTTTACCCTTGCCTTTCTTGAACTTAGTGGTTTTATTCTCCATCAACACTTGATGTTCCTTTTTGATCTCCACCTCCGCTGATTTCAGCATTGAATATACCTCAGGAATGGTTTTTTCCATCCCCTACATATTGAAGTTCATCACAAAGCTCTTGTAGCTAGGTGGAAGCGACTGAAGGATTCTGTCAATGACCGCGTCATCCGGGAGATTAACTCCCAGCTGAGACAAGCGGTTGTGCAACCCAGACATTTTGAGTATATGCTCGCTGACAGAACTATTCTCCTCCATCTTACAACTGTAGAACTTGTCGGAGACTTCATATCTCTCGACCCGGGCATGAGCTTGGAAAACCATTTTCAGCTCTTGGAACATCTCATATGCTCCGTGTTGCTCAAAACGCTTTTGGAGCCCCGGTTCTAAGCTGTAAAGCATGCCGCATTGAACCAGGGAGTAATCATCACTACGCGACTGCCAGGCGTTCATAACGTCTTGAGTTGCTGGGAAAACAGGTGCGTCACCTAGCGGTGCTTCAAGGACATATGCTTTCTTGGCAGCTATGAGGATGATCCTCAGGTTACGGACCCAGTCCGTGTAGTTGCTACCATCGTCTTTCAGCTTGGTTTTCTCTAGGAACGCGTTGAAGTTGAGGGCAACATTAGCGTGGGCCATTTGATCTACAAGACATATTGTAAAGATTTTAGACTAAGTTCATGATAATTAAGTTCATCTAATCAAATTATTCAATGAACTCCCACTCATATAGACATCCCTCTAGTCATCTAAGTGATACATGATCCGAATCGACTAGGCCGTGTCCGATCATCACGTGAGACGGACTAGTCATCAACGGTGAACATCTCTATGTTGATCGTATCTTCTATACGACTCATGTTCGACCTTTCGGTCTTCCGTGTTCTGAGGCCATGTCTGTACATGCTAGGCTCGTCAAGTCAACCTAAGTGTTTTGCATGTGTAAATCTGGCTTACACCCGTTGTATTTGAACGTTAGAATCTATCACACCCGATCATCACGTGGTGCTTCGAAACAACGAACCTTCGCAACGGTGCACAGTTACGGGGAACACTTTCTTGAAATTTTAGCGAGGGATCATCTTATTTATGCTACCGTCGTTCTAAGCAAATAAGATGTAAACAGATGATAAACATCACATGCAATCAAATAGTGACATGATATGGCCAATATCATTTTGCTCCTTTTGATCTCCATCTTCGGGGCACCATGATCATCATCGTCACCGGCATGACACCATGATCTCCATCATCGTGTCTTCATGAAGTTGCCTCACCAACTATTACTTCTACTACTATGGCTAACGGTTAGCAATAAAGTAGAGTAATTACATGGCGTTTTTCATTGACACGCAGGTCATACAATAAATTAAGACAACTCCTATGGCTCCTGCCGGTTGTCCTACTCATCGACATGCAAGTCGTGATTCCTATTACAAGAACATGATCAATCTCATACATCACATATATCATTCATCACATCCTTTTGGCCATATCACATCACACGGCACATGCTGCAAGAACAAGTTAGACGTCCTCTAATTGTTGTTGCAAAATATTTTTACGTGGCTGTTATAGGTTTCTAGCAAGAACGTTTCTTACCTACGCCACAACCACAACATGATATGCCAATTTCTATTTACCCTTCATAAGGACCCTTTTCATCGAATCCGATCCGACTAAAGTGGGAGAGACAGACACCCGCTAACCACCTTATGCAACTAGTGCATGTCAGTCGGTGGAACCTGTCTCACGTAAGCGTACGTGTAAGGTCGGTCCGGGCCGCTTCATCCCACGATGCCGCCGAATCAAGATAAGACTAGTAATGGCAAGAAAATTGACAAAATCGACGCCCACAACAACTTGTGTTCTACTCGTGCAAGAAACTACGCATAGACCTAGCTCTGATACCACTGTTGGAGAACGTAGTAGTAAAGAAAAAAAAATTCTACACATCACCAAGATCAATCTATGGAGAGACTAGCAACGAGAGAGAGAGGAGTGCATCTTCATACCCTTGAAGATCGCGATGTGGAAGCGTTGCAAGAACGCGGTTGGAGGAGTCGTACACGTAGCGATTCAGATCGCGGTCGATTCTGATCTAAGCACCGAACAACGGTGCCTCCGCGTTCAACACACGTGCAGCCCGGTGACGTCTCCCGCGCCTTGATCCAGCAAGGAGGAGGGAGAGGTTGGGGAAGACAGCTCCAGCAGCACGACGGCGTGGTGGTGGAACTTGCAGTTCTCCGGCAGGGCTTCGCCAAGCTCAAACGGAGGAGGAGGAGGTGTTGGAGAGGGGGAGGGCTGCGCCAGGGGAGAGGTTGTGGCCTCCCTCCCACCCCTCCACTACTTATAGGATGGGGGGAGAGGGGGCCGGCCCCCCTAGATCCCATCTAGGGTTGGGGCGGCGGCCAAGGGGGGGAGGAGTGCCTCCCAAGTCAAGTAGAGGCCCTCCTCCTTTAGGGTTTCCCCTCTCCCATGCGCATGGGCCTTAGGGGGGCTGGTGCCCCTAGCCCATTAAGGCTAGGGCGCCCCCTTATAGCCCATGCTGCTGTATTGGATGTGGTGGAACCCTTTCCGGACTTCCGGACCCCTCCGGAATCCTCCGGAACCTTTCGAAAGCTTCCCGGTACAATACCGAAAAAAAACGAACTTTTTCCGGAACCCCAATAACAACTTCCCATATATAAATCTTTACCTCCGGACCATTCCGGAACTCCTCGTGATGTCCGGGATCTCATCCGGGACTCCGAACAATATTCGGTATTCACATACTATTTCCCATAACAACCCTAGAGTCACCGAACCTTAAGTGTGTAGACCCTACGGGCTCGGGAGCCATGCAGACATGACCGAGACATCTCTCCGGCCAATAACCAACAGCGGGATCTGGATACCCATGTTGGCTCCCACATGTTCCACGATGATCTCATCGGATGAACCACGATGTCGAGGATTCAATCAATCCCGTATACAATTCCCTTTGTCTACCGGTATGATACTTGCCCGAGATTCGATCGTCGGTATCCCTATACCATGTTCAATCTCGTTACCGGCAAGTCTCTTTACTCGTTCCGTAACGCATGATCCCGTGGCTAACTCTTTAGTCACATTGAGCTCATTATGATGATGCATTACCGAGTGGGCCCAGAGATACCTCTCCGTCATACGGAGTGACAAATCCCAGTCTCGATTCGTGCCAACCCAACAGACACTTTTGGAGATACCTGTAGTGCACCTTTATGGTCACCCAGTTACGTTGTGACGTTTGATACACCCAAAGAATTCCTACGGTATCCGGGAGTTGCACAATCTCATGGTCTAAGGAAATGATACTTGACATTAGAAAAGCTTTAGCAGACGAACTACACGATCTAGTGCTATGCTTAGGATTGGGTCTTGTCCATCACATCATTCTCCTAATGATGTGATCCCAGTATCAACGACATCCAATGTCCATGGTCAGGAAACCATAACCATCTATTGATCAACAAGCTAGTCAACTAGAGGCTCACTAGGGACATGTTGTGGTCTATGTATTCATACATGCATTACGATTTCCGGATAACACAATTATAGCATGAACAATAGACAATTATCATGAACAAGGAAATATAATAATAACCACTTTATTATTGCCTCTAGGGCATATTTCCAACAACATGATGCCTGGCCTTGAAAACTCTGGCAGAAAACAGCTCAAAACAAAAACAGGAGATATTGCCGTGGTACGGTGGTCAAAACCTTCGGGAGATTATATAATGAATTTTTACCGACCGAAAGAAGTGTACTACAAGAAAACGGAGTCCGGAGGGCACACGAGGTGGCCACAAGCCTGCGAGGCGTGCCCAGGGGGGTAGGGCGCGCCCCCACGGCTTGTCGCCTCCTCGTGCACTCTTCGGACTACTTTTATTTTTCTAAATTTTTAAATATTCCAAAACAGAGTAAAATTGTCATTGGAAAAGTTTTGTAGTCGGTTTACTTACCGTACCACGTACCTATTCCTTTTCGGGGTCTGGAACGTTCTGGTAGGTTTCCCTTATGTACTCCTCCGGTGTTATGGTATTAATAATATTTGTCTCAACATTTATGGGACTACCTGAGATATAATGTTTGATTCTTTGCCCATTTACCACCTTCGGGTTATTGCCTTCGGCATTGTTGATTTTGATGGCACCGGAACGATAAACTTCCTCTATATAGACCTTCCCATTTAGAGAGAAGTTTTTCTGCAAAAAATCTTAAACGAGAATTGTATAGCAAGACATGGTCACCTACATTGAATTCATGCTTTTGTATCCTTTTATCATGCCATCTTTTAACTTTCTCTTTAAACAACTTGGCATTCTCATAGGCTTGGGTTCTCCATTCATCAAGTGAGTTAATGTCAAATAACCTCTTTTCACCGGCAAGTTTGAATCATAGTTGAGCTCTTTAATTGCCCAATAATCTTTATGTTCTAGTTCAAGAGGTAAGTGACATGCTTTTCCCTAAACCATTTTGTACGGAGACACACCCATAGGGTTTTTATTAGTAGTTCTATAAGGCCATAATGAATCATCAAGTTTCTTAGACCAATTCTTTTTGGATCTATTAACAATCTTTTGCAAAATCAACTTTATTTCTCAATTGCTCAATTCTACTTTACCACTAGACTGAGGATGATATGGAGATGCAATTCTATGGTTAACATCATACTTAGCAAGCAACTTATGGAAAGCACCATGAATAAAGTGTGAACCACCATCAGTCATTAAATATCTAGGGACTCCAAACCTCGGAAAAATAACTTCTTTAAGCATCTTAATGGAAGTGTTATGATCAACACTACTAGTTGGAATAGCTTCTACCCACTTAGTAACATAATCAACATGAAACAAAATATGTGTATACCCATTAGAGGAAGGAAAAGGTCCCATATAATCAAATCCCCAAACATCAAATGGTTCAATAATAAGTGAATAGTTCATAGGCATTTCCTGATGTCTACTAATATTACCAATTCTTTGGCATTCATCACAAGACAAGACAAACTTACAAGCATCCTTGAAAATAGTAGGCCAATAAAAACTAGATTGTAATACCTTGTGTGCAGTTCTATCACCAGCATGGTGTACTCCGTAGGCCTCGGAGTGACACTTGTGTAGGATCTGTTCATGTTCATGCTCAGGTACACAACGTCTAATAACACCATCTACTCCTTTATAAAGGTGTGGGCCATCCCAGAAGTAATGTCTTAAATCATAGAAAAACTTTTTCTTTTGTTGGTATGTGAAACTAGGAGGTATAAATTTAGCAACAATATAATTGGCATAATCAGCATACCAAGGAGCACTACGAGAAGCATTTATGACAGCCAATTGTTCATCAAGAAAGATATCATCAATAGGTAGTGGGTCATCAAGAACATTTTCTAACCTAGACAAGTTGTCTGCTACAGGGTTCTCAGCTCCCTTTCTAACAATAATATGCAAATCAAATTCTTGTAGCAACAGAACTATCGTGGTAATCTCACGGCAGATGCCAGGGGGTGGCTTATCGTGGGTGGAGCCATGAGGACGTCGTCGGGTTCCGGAAGCGAGAGGGAGCACGAGCTCGGGAGCACACGAGACGTACCCAGGTTCGGGGCTCTCCGGAGAGATAACACCCCTAGTCCTCCTGAGATGACTATGATCAAGAGTATACAGAGTTGCTCCTAGAGCTATGTTGCTAGAGGAGGAAGAAGGGTAGGGCTCTCCCTCTTCTCCTTGCTATGGTGTGTGTGGAATGAGACTTGACCCCTTTGCATGGGTGAGCCCGGGGGGGGGGGGGGGTCTTATAGGCCGACCCCCCAGGGGTACAATGGTAATAAGGCCGGGTATAGGACCCAGACATCAGTGTCTAAGGTCGCCGGGTTCTCCGTCGGCTGCTGGGGCCTACCTCTGGTGGGCCTCGCCGGCTGCCGAGAATCCGACCGACAGGTAGGGCCCACCGCCTGCGGGCCATGCTGATTGCCTTTTGCTGTAGCGTGGTCCTTGCTGACGAGGGCCGCGTCGTGCGCCGTATGGCTACAGTCCCGCGCCATGCGGGTAGGTGGCTGCTTGGTCAGCGCGTACTGTAGCCACGCCCCTCTGGGATTCGGGGGAGCAGGCGGCAATATAGCCACGTCCCGTCTCGTCATGGTGGGTGAGTGCAGACTCCGAGGAGGAGGAGCCGGCTGCTGGGAGCCGGCCCGCCCCCAAAGCCTCCTTCTATGAGTGCGCCGTCTTCTGGAAGCCGGCCGCATGGTCCTAACCAGCCCAGGGAGCCGGCCACGCGGCTTGTCAGCATGAGGGGCTTTGCTAGCCCTGACGTCTTGAAATGTCATTGGGTGCGGATGAAGCTACCCGGGGTACATCCCCCCGACAGTAGTCCCCGAAGCTGGTGAGGCACCACGACTCGAAGCCGGAGTGCCTCAGCAGTTTCCTCCTCCGGGAGACCCTGTGTCTTTGTTTTGTCCGGCTTAAAGAAGCCGTGTGCCAGGAGCCGGCCGAGGCAAAGCCGGCCGACTGGTGAATTTGAATCATCATGGCGGGCGCCGGGGGTACGCCACCGGGTAGCGCACCAGCCGCTCGTTGCTCGCATGCCACGCATCGCTAGCAGGCCGGCTTGACCTACTGGCCCACGCGCGCAATGGGACGCCGCCACAGGCCCGGGCCCGCCATTACACGGCCTCGGCGCGCGCGCGGATCCGCTGTGGCCAAGGCAATCCGTTGCCCTACCGGGGCACATTGATTGTGCGCCATAATGCGTGAAGATTGCGGGGGCACGTGGGACGTGGGAGCAGTTAATTCCATGCCCCCCGAAGAGTCGCCACGACCCCGCCGTCGCCGTATAAATGGAGGGGAGGGGGGCGGCCAAACACACGCGCGCCCCATCCCACTCTCTCTTTCTCCTCTGCCTCTTCGCCTCAGCGCCTCCTTGTCACCGCTGCGCCACACGCCGCCGGAGCACCGCCGCGACCTCATCACCGCCCAGCCTCGCCGAGCCGCCGCCCAACCACCACGAGCTATGGCGCGAGGTGACTGGGATGGATCCAACATCCACGACGGCCACATCGAGTTCCTCCGCGCGACGCGGAGGCTTCCAGTCGAGGCGGTCCTGGGGGCGCGCATCCCCGACGCGAGGGAGATCTCGCCGGTGCCGAAGGCCGGTGAGTTCATAGTTTTCCGAAGCCACTTCCTCAGCGGGTTTGGCCTACCCGCAAGCGGTTTCCTCCACGGCTTTCTCGACTTCTACCGCCTCCAGCCGCATCATCTCACCCCCAACACCGTCGTTCTCCTCTCCGCCTTCGTAACCTTCTGCGAAGGCTACTTGGGCATCCTGCCCAACCTCGAGTTGTGGGGCAGGTTCTTCTATTTGAAGCTGGGGACCAGGGCTAAGGGCGAACCGGCCCAGTGCGGATCCTGTGTCGCCATGCAGCGCAGTGGCTCTGGGACTCGGTTCCCGTCCATCGCCTTGCTGGAGTCGGCGAAGTTGTGGCAGAAGTCATACTTCTACATCCGCAACCTCCATCCAACTCGAGACTACATCAACTTGCCGGACTTCGCAATCGGCCCGCCGGCTGAGCCACATGATAACTGGGGGCAGCAACCAAAAGCCGGTGCCGGCCTCCATCACGAACATCCTGAACCGGCTCCAGGAGATGACGGACGCAGAGGGCCTCAAGGCGGCAGACCTGCTGGCTGCCTTCGTCTACCGCCGGGTTTCCCCTCTCCAGGCCCGGCCGCACCGGATCTGCGATATGAGCAGCCGCTGGGATCCATGCCGGAAGTCGACCAAGGAGCTGCCGATGATTGAGGTGTTCCGCCATGTCAACTACTTCTCCGACTGCAAACTTAGCGAGACCGACTGGAGATTCGGCAAGCTGCCGTCCAGTCGCGCCAATCTGCCAGTGCCGGTTAGTATCCGGCCTCCATTCTTCGCTCACGCAGTACTTTTTATCCGACCTGAACACCCGGACGCGGGGCAGCGCTTTCTGGACCAGGGAGTAGCAAACGCACTGGCTCCAGGCCATCAATGGATGCCGGTCCGCGAGGAGAGCGATGTGGGCGACCCCGTGCTGGGGGTGGCCGCGTTGGAAGACGGAGTCAAGGACGACGCCGCCTGGGGAGGCGGCGCTGGAGGAGGCAGAGCCGCGGGACGTGGCGCAGGAGGAGACAGCGACGTCCGGTCCTGGCCGGATGATGATGAAGACGGCGAGGGGCAACGCCCCAAAGGCACCGAGAGGACGGGCGCCGGCTCTTCGATGGTGCGGCCGTCCAGCGGAGCACCGACTAACGCACCCGGCATGACTAAGCGTCGCGCCGAGGGGTTGTTCGGCAGCAGGCCACCCAAGAAGGCCAAGCAAACGGCCGTGACCAGGCGGCAAGAGGCCGCGAAGGCGGCCACCAACAAGGGGCCAACCCGGAGGGCCCCGAAGGAGCGCCCAATGGTGTCCGGGTAAGTGCATTCGTTGCACTGTCTTAATCATTTTTTTTCCTTTGCAAATTTCTCATCTTTGTTTGCTTTGCTGTGCAGGGCCCCCATCCCCACATCTCGGGCTCCATCCGCCTCGCGGCGTGGACAGCATCCGCTTGAGCTAGAGAAACGCCTCGTCCACCTGGTCAGTCCACTAGAAGCACTTGGTCTTCTTCATCAGTTGGTACAAAGGAAGGGCCTTCTCACCCAGCCGGCTGATGAACCGGCTGAGAGACGCCAGGCACCCGGTGAACTTCTGGACGTCCCGTGGCTTGGTCAGTTTCTTCATCAGCTCAATGGCCTTGATCTTCACGGGGTTGCACTCTATCCCGCGCTCAGAAACAAGGAAGCCAAGGAGCTGGCCGGCTGGCACTCCGAAAACACACTTCTCCGGGTTGAGCTTGATTTGAAAATGGCGCAAGTTGGCGAAGGTTTCCTTGAGATCCTCCAAAAGGGTGCCGCGCTTCTCCGTCTTCACCACTATGTCGTCCACATAGACATGGGCATTCCTGCCGAGTTGTGGCAGGAGGCACTTTTGCATGCAGTGTTGGAAGGTGGCGCCAGCATTCCTCAAGCCGAACGTCATAGTGAGGTAGTAGAATGCGCCAAAGGGGGTGATGAAGGTGGTCTTCAGTTGATCGGCCGGGTCCAGCTTGATCTGGTGGTAGCCGAAATAGACGTCCAAAAAGGATAGCAGCTCGCAGCCGGCCGTGGAGTCGATCACTTGATCAACTTGGGGCAAGGCAAACGGATCCTTGGGGCAGGCCTTGTTCAGGCTCATGTAGTCGATACACATGTGCCACTTGTTGTTTTTCTTCAAGATGAGGACTGGGTTGGCAAGCCAGTCCGGGTAGAATACTTCCATGATGAAACCGGCTGCCAGAAGCCGGGCGATCTCTTCACCAACGATCCTTCTCTTCTCTTCTGATAGGCAGCGGAGGGGTTGCTTGACCGGCTTAGCATCCAGCTGCACATGCAGCTTGTTCTCAGCGAACTCCTTCAGAACACCCGGCATGTCCTTGGGGGACCATGCAAAGATGTCTCGATTCTCACGGAGGAAGTCGACAAGCTCGCTTTCCTATTTGCTGTCGAGGTTGGACCCCACGACAGCGTACTGCTCCGGGTGCGCCGGGTCCAAGATGATCTTCTTGGTTTCCTTAGCCGGCTGGAAGGAGCCCTCGCCTTCAGCTACATTGGGGTCAGTCGGCATGGCCGGCTGCTCGCAAGCCATGGCCACAGCCCGGTCAAGGAGGTGCTTCTCTTTGGCGATGACAAGGGACTCGGCCAATTGGGAGCCGGCTGCGGTGCACACGAGCGACTTCTTGTAGTCGCCGGCAATGGTGATGATGCCCTTGGGACCCGGCATCTTCATCTTCAGGTACGCATAGTGTGGAACCACCATGAATTTGGCCATGTGGTAGGGGCTGTCCAAGTCAACCACCTCGAACCAGATAGGCTCATGGCGGAAGTGGGTCTTGTCGCCGAACAGAACATCGATCTTGATCTTGCCGATTGGAGAGCAGGAAAGCCCAGGGACGATGCCATGGAACACGGTCCGGCTGGGCTGGAGTTGCTTCTCCTTGATGCCTAGCTTTTCCATGGTGTCACGGTAGAGGATGTTGATGCTGCTGCCGCCGTCTATCAGGACTCGGGAGAAGCGGCATGTCCGCCTCTCGGTTGAGAAGGTGGGGTCCAGCACCATGGCATAAGCACCCGGCGAAGGCATCACGGCCGGATGATCAGCTCGGCTCCAGGTGATGGGCCTCTCGAACCAGTGCATGAATTGGGGGACCTCAGGGATAACAGCATTCACCTTGTGATGCTGCTGACGCTGACTGCGCTTGTCGTCGGCTTCACTTGTGAAGACGACGTAGGTGGCGTTCTCGTTGGGGAATTCATCTTGGAGCATGTCGACAGGGCGGGCCGGCTGCTGAGGAGCCGTAGCCGCCGGGCCGGCTGTTGGAGGAGGCGGCAAGCCCTCACCCTTAGTGATTCGGGTGAGCCAGCTACACTGCCAGGTTGTATGGTTGGACGGCTTCGCGCCGCTGTGGAACTTGCAAGGAGCATCAAGGGCCTACTCAAAGGAGAAGGCTGGCTATCAGGCACCCATGCCGCCCCGCGGACGCTTGGGGCCAGGTTGATCCGCCGGCTGTTGGTCCTCGACAGCCGCCACCTGCCGGCTGTTAGAAGCCGGCTGCTGGGCCTTGCGCTTGTTGTTGTTCGGCTGCTGACGCCGGTTGGGGTCACCGGCCGGCGCTGGAGCAGCCGGCGGGATCACCTTCCCGGACGCATCGATCCGGATCTCCGTCTTCATGGAAGAGTCGGCCGTGGCGTACTTGTCCGCCACAACCAGGAGCTCGTCCAAGGTAGCCGGCTCGTCACACAGAAGCTTGTGTTTGAGCAGGGTGCCCTCTCTACACCCGAAGGTGAAGTACTCGATGGCCTGCACCTCGTGCACCCCCTCGCAGGAGTTGCGCAACTCGGTCCAGCGCGTCAGGTAGTCACGAGTGGACTCGTTCGGGCCCTGAACACACATGAAGAGCTAGCGAGGCTTGGGGGGTGCATGTAGGTGATGTTGAAGTTGCGCACGAAGACTTCGCTGAAGTCCAGCCAACTGTTGATGCTGTTGGCCTTGAGGTTGTTCAGCCATGTCCGGGCCGTGCCCAGCAACATGACCGGAACATACCTTAAGGAAACACACTTGTTGCCGTTCGCTATGCTGACTGTTGTGGCATAGTCGGTCAACCAATCTTCCGGCTTCACGGCGCCGTTGTACTTGGGAGTGTCGCGAGGAAGCGAGAACCCTTTGGGGAAGGGCTCGTCGTGGATGCGGGGGCCGAAGCAGGCCGGGCCAACTATATCCTCATCCTCCATTGCCAGGGACCGAGCCAGCTGCTCGATCCGGTGATGAGCGTCATTCTCGTCGACTGCTTCACGGGGGCCTAGCCGCCCCCCCAAAGTCGGGTGGTCAACCGGCGCCGGAGAAGCCGGCCTCTCCCTGCGGGGGAGAGGCGGACGTTCATCCTGCTGGCACCTGCCCTCTGTCCTTGGAGGAATTTGCCAGCTATCCATAACCGTCTCATGAGAGCGCCTGCTACGGCTAGCTGCCAGCTCCGGGTTCCGCCGGCCGGGGCTGCCGCCACAAGGGGACCGGGAGGTCGCTCTATTCTCGCGGTGGGGTGGAAGGTTTCCTTCCGGGTGGTCGGCCAGCCGCCACCACATGGTCGCATGCGTCTTGCTGCGCGTTCACAGTGTCGAGGAGCTCCTGGAGGCGCTTCTGTTGGCTGCGCCGCTCATCGCCCTCCAGGGTCTCGAATTCTTCTGCCGCCGCCTACGCGGCGCGCATGTTCTGCATTGGGGCGTCGTAGATCGGACGTCCGACTCCCAGCATGTTAGCGATGGCTGCGCCGTGTTGCCGGACGGCGCCGGCTCAGTTGGGCTCGCCCGCAACCGGCGTGCTGCCCGCTATGCGGTCAATCTCACGCTTGTTAGCCTCAGCGCGGTGCTTCATGGCCGCCATCTTGGTGGCGCTGTCGAGGAGCTTGACGCGGATTTCTTCTAGCGCCGCCGGGTCGACGTCGGCACCAACGGGAGCAGCCAGGTCCCGCATTGCTACTTGCAATGGGTCCTGGCGGCCCCGCCAGTGTGCTGGTTGTTGCCAGTGACCATCACCTCCAGGAAGACGCCAACGTCGAGCGCGCCGGTGGAGGCGTCGCTAGCGACAGGAGGGAGCGGGTCGTCGATGATCACCACTGTCGTTGGCGACCGCGTCAGAGAGGCTAAGCTTTCCAAAGGGGTCGATGAGGCAGCTCGCGGGGCAGATGGCCCCCGCGTCGGGTGACGCGTCGGTGCAAGCGCAAACGAAGCATCGGGCTGGTTGATCAGGCCAGACGCGACGCGCTCGCCGGAGGGAAGGGTGGTTCCCGTCCGGAACACAACTTTGGCCGACGCCGCGGATGGCCCCACGGTGGGCGCCAACTGTCGTGGTAATCTCACGGCAGATGCCAGGGGGTGGCTTATCGTGGGTGGAGCCATGAGGACGTCGTCGGGTTCCGGAAGCAAGAGTGAGCACAAGCTCGGGAGCACAAGAGACATACCCAGGTTTGGGGCTCTCCGGAGAGATAACACCCATTGTCCTGCTGAGATGACTATGATCAAGAGTATACAGAGTTGCTCCTAGAGCTGTGTTGCTAGAGGAGGAAGAAGGGTAGAGCTCTCCCTCTTCTCCTTGCTATGGTGTGTGTTGGAGTGAAAGCTGAACCCTTTGCATGGGTGAGCCCGGGGGGGTCTTATAGGCCGACCCCCCAGGGGTACAATGGTAATACGTCTGGGTGTAGGACCCGGACGTCAGTCTCTATGGTCACCGGGTTTTCCGCCGGATGCTGGGGCCCGCCTCTGGAGGGCCCCGCCGGCTGCCGAGAATCCGGCGGACAGGTAGGGCCCGCCGCCTGTGGGCCATGCTGATTGCCTTTTGCTGTAGCGTGGTCCTTGCTGACGAGGGCTGCATCACGCGTCGTATGGCTACAGTCCCTCGCCGTGCAGGTAGGTGGCCGCTCGGTCAGCGCGTACTGTAGCCACGCTCCTTCGGGATTCGGGGGAGCAGGTGGCACTGTAGCCACGCCCCGTCTCTTCATGGTGGGTGAGTCCAGACTCCGAGGAGGAGGGGCCGGCTGCTGGGAGCCAGCCCGCCCCTAATGCCGCCTTCTATGAGCACGCCGTCTTCTGGAAGCCGGCTCGTGGTTCTAGCCGGCCCAGGGAGCCGGCCATGCGGCTAGTCGTCATGAGGGGCTTTGCTAGCCCCGATGTCTTGAAATGTTATTGGGTGCGGATGAGGCTACCCGGGGTACATCCCCCCGACAGTTGGAGTGGATGAAAAGTTCCCTAAGAAAACTAATAGTACAGATGAATCCAAAGGAGAAATGCTTATGGATTGTAACCATATGGATCAAGCAACCAATATGGGGGGGGGACATGTATGTACTGAAATCCTCCAAAAAATCCTTCAGAAATCGTAGTACATTGTCATTGTAAACTTGGAAAAAGGTGTCACAAATTGAACTCCCTTATGGTTAACATTTAACAGGAAAGGAACACCACCTCAATATATAGCTTCTCCAGGCATGGAAAGTATCTCAGGAAACTGACAACTTGCTCCAGGTTGGGGCCGATAGATTCTAGTGCCAAGAACTTCACTGTGCGCAGTTTTGGGGTCAAGCTTGTCGGAATCATTTTCTGGATGACAGACGAACATACATCTTCAAAATTAGAAATAATGTTAATTTCTAGAAGGAGAGGTAGAAGGCGGCTGTTGTACCTGAACGGGTGTGGATCCAATAATAAGTTCGGAGTATTTGTCAGACGAGTAGCCCACCACTGTCAATTCTGGCGCAGAAATGACATTGATTCTTGTTGGACCTTCTTGATCAACTGCAAGTAATCTCTCAAGTGAAGGTGTGTCCTCAATGACCATTCCGTGGTACACATCTTGTGATGTCTTCTTGCCACGCCAGCAACACACATAAATAGTTCGGAGATTCATGGAGGTGACGTGGAAGCTACTCAACCCATTGATCGCCTAAAGACAAAGGTACTCGAGTGCAGTACAGCCATGGAGCAGGCGCTCCATGTCACCGTTTGGGAGGCAGACGACGACGAGCTCGAGGTGCTTCAGTTGTGGTAGAATAAGAGCGGGCGCGTCATTAGGAGGGGCATGGCAGTTCCTGAACTTGGCGACGCGCAGCATGGACGCGAGGCGGAGCATGGACGTTGGTAGCAAGCGCATATGCCCATCATCAAAAGTGAGCTCCTCGAGCTGATCTAGGGCGGGGGATGAGAACCAGTCGTCAAGCTTGGCTCGGTCCTTGCCGTTGGAACAAAACTCGGTCCTTGCCGTTGGAACGGAACTTACCCATGCTAAGGCCTCTGGTTGGGTCAGCGTGACTGCCGAGGATCTTGGAGAATGCATCCAAGCTTTTGCGATAGCCTGCACACGCACGTGCTAAGCAAACGAAAAAAAGGCCCATCGCACACGCAAATAAAAACCGTCAGCCAGCGAGTGTGGGGGATAAGGGGCCTATCCCACACGATAAGAAAACCGTTTGTATTGCAGCCTCAACTAGCACACGTTCTCGACAAAAGACCCGCCTGTGATACGGCACACGGTCTCAACAAAACAGGCGTGTGTGATGCTCCACACGATTTCTACAACACATCCGTGTGTGATGTTGATTTCAGAAACTAAAAAAAAACTACGGCGCAGCCGCACCTTGCGTGGCGGCGCTTCTCGTCGTCGGCGTCGCTTCCATGTTTGTGGATGGTCCTCGCTCCATATGTATCGACGAGGCAGAGACACTACTCTGATGCACTGTCCGTAGAAGGAACCGGACCTCGTTCCCTAGTCGATCTCCAGGCGTAGATCCAATCAGGGATCGGCCATCCACCACCCGCCGATGAGCACTGGATCCGCGGGGAAGAGGCTACAGGAGCAGCGGGTCAGCAGCAAGAAGTCGAAGAAGACTTCGTGCCGCCGTGTAGCCTCCTTCACGCTGGATCTTGTGAAGAAAAGCCACCACCTCGCATAGCCGAATCCTCTCGGAGTAGTCGACAAAGGAGTCGTGCTCCGTGTGCTAGGCTCCTTCAAGCTGGATCCTACCAAGAAGAGCGGCAGCCTCCCGTTAGTGCAGCACCGGAAGAGGGGAGGAACTGGAAGGAATCTCACCATGGCAGAAGCAGAACCGCGACGACGACGAGTCCTCTAGTGGCTCGACGACCATGAGATGCTCCGTCGCCTCAATGCCTTGCTGCTGCACTGCACATGGGTTGGGCGCTCTAGCTCGTCTTATGGAAGTAAAAGAAGGAGAAATCTGAACTCAATCAACACCAAGAAAACGAGTCAAGATGACCACTGCCCAGGAGAACCATACCGAAGTAACAACTAGTCGGTCAACACGATTTGATATAGCACCTACCGTGAAAAGGGGATCGAGATCTCGGCTCGCTCATGGCGGTCACATACTCGCATGTGACGAACCAGCAGCTAGATTCGTGCCACACTCCTCCTGTATAGGTCACCTAGCTCCTCCTTGAAAGACCGCCGAGATCCTCGGTGAGCTCCGTCCCGCCGGCGAGTGCACCAGTTCATGGAGATAGTGGATGTGAGTGTGTGAGACGTGGATGGATAAGAGAGAGACAGGCGTGGGTGAGGGAGATCGAGAGATGGAGCGGCGGCTGGGGGTGTGCGTAGTGTGTCTGAGAGAGAGATTAGGTCACGTAGATATTTATACAAAGGGCATGTTTGTGGGCTTTTGGACCCAAAAGCTTCAGGTCGTAACACTAACAGAACTTTTTACGTAAATTAACTAGCTTGCACGCATACTTTTTTAGCTAGCTAGCTTGCACGCACACTTGTGTCCTTTACGACTCCTAAAAAAATTAATTCCATCCAATTACATTTGAGTGATCACTAATATATGCCTTCCCAAAAAGACAAGCAAGTTAGCTTAAAAAGATTTAAGTCAAACATAATTATCTAAAAAAATATTACCTTGAAATAAATATAAAAAGGGTGTACATTTTTTAAAAGGCATGGGATATAAGATTTATTTATGCAGAGAGAGGTTGGATCAAATTGTTGTATGTGTGGATGGACGGATGAATGCCATGTCATCAATCCAAGGCTTCCATCACTCCACCAATAAGAATGCAGCACACACATGTGTGTTTTCTTGCCATCAGTTTTTTCTTAAGAGTGTTATCAAAACGTTTGTTAAACATTCTCAAATTTTTACCACAACATAATGAGATCATATCATGACACCATGACAAGTTTCATATTTTTCAGACATCATTTACATTTTCTAGAATTAAAAGATCAATAAATTATATGTACGTGGTTGATTCTCGGCACCTAGATCTTTGAAATTTCTTTTCATTTCTTGTATATGTCATATAAATATACTCAAGACCCTAAATATGATTTTTCAAACCATTTTTGTGCACTGATTCATGTACTTGTAGTTTGATTTTGAATTATGTCCACTAAATGCTTATAGATGCATTTAATGACTTAAATATAGCAAACAAGCTTTGGAAAATGCTAAATTTTAACATGAAGGATTATATGGTTTGTATTGAGTGTATAAAAAAATTCAAGGTCAAACGACGAAGAAAATGTCAATTTCCCTTCAAACATGATGCATTCCTTGTCGGAACAACGATTATTCATGTGAGATGGTTCGATTTCTAAAGAGTGTATATTAAAACTTTCGTGAAACATACTCAATTTTTTATCACATTATACTGAGGTCATATTATGATACCATGTCAAGTTTCATCTTTTTCAGACATTATTTACATTTTCTAGAATTAAAAACCCAATAAACTGCATGTTTGTGACGGACTCTTGCCACATAAATGTTTGCTATTTCTTTTAGTTTTTTGTATGAGTTATTAAAATACACTAAAGACTGTAACTATGATTTTTCAAACCATTTTCCTGCACTGTTTCATGTACTCATAGTTCAAATTTGAATTATATCCATTAAATGCTTATAAATGCACTTAATGACTTAAATATAGCAAACAAACACTGAAAAATGCCAAATTTTAACACAGGGGATTATATGATGTATGTTGGGTGTATAAAAAAATTCAAGGCCAAACGACGAAGGAAATGTCAATTCGCCTTCTAACTTGGTTCATTCACTCTCAAAAGCACGATCATTCCTTGGAGATGGCTCAATTTCAAAAGAGCGTACATCAAAACTTTTACGTAACATTCTCAAAATTTTATCACAACATATTGAGGTCATATCATGACACCATGTCAAGTTTCATATTTTTCAGACTTCATTTAAATTTTCTAGAATTAATAAACTATTAAACTCCATGTTTCGTGGTTGACTCTTGTTACATAGATCTTTAAAAATTGTTTTCATTTCTTATATATAACATAAAAATATACTCAAGACCCTGAATATGGTTTTTGAAACCATTTTTATGCACGATTTCAAATACTCATAGGTAAAATTTGAATTATGTCCATTAAATGCCTAGAAATAGACTTGAGGACTATAATAAAGCAAATGAAGTCAAAAAAATGCCAAATTTTAACACGGAAAATGCTATGGTCTATGGTGGGTGCAAAAACCAAGGTTGAAGCAAATATCAATTCACCTACAAACCTGTGCCGAAACTACTTTTTTCTGGAAAAAAAAGTACGCAAGGCATCACACACGATTACTTTCTGAAAACTGTGCACGATGACTGTCTATATCACACACATATTATTTATGAAAAACATGTGGAAGACATCACACACATTTGCATTTTTAACACCGTGTGCAATGATCTGTTACATCACACACACACTTTTTACAAAAACTATGTGTAGGGTATCACACACACTTACTTTATTAAAACCGTGTGCAATGATAGATTACATCACACACACATTGTTTGCAAAAACCGTGTGCAAATCATCGCACATGTTTGTGTTTTCATAAACCGTGCGCAATGATAGGTGACATCGCACACGTATCTTTTGCAAAAACTATTTGTGCGACATCGCACACGGTTGTGGTTTTTGAACCGTGTGTGATATAGCGACATCACAAACGTTTATTTCCAGATTTTACATCGCACATAGTTTGGGTTACATCGCACACAGTTTGGTCGAATGGTCTCTGATACAAGTGTCGTCTTTGGATCTTCCTGCAGTAGTGATGGCAGAGCTCGTGGGTGTCGATGAAGTCGAGAGGGGTGGAGTTCCATAGGGGGCGCCACCGCCGAGAAAGGACAGTTGTCCGCGCCCCATATTTGATTGGGAGGAGGGAGCTGATGACTGTCAACATATCATCGGGGAGGCTGCTAATGAAGTCTAGGCCTGCTGGAGTCGCTTGCGGTTCTTGCTCGACCCGCCTCCGCTTGTTGGCAGCCCCCTTCTCAACCTCCGGAGTCTCCTTGTCAGCGGCGCTTTCTGATAGAAGTGGGAGTACAGGGAATATTTAGTTAAAACAGGGCAATAGAAAAGTGTATTGGTAACTAGAAGTTAGTAGGTATGAATAGAGTAAGAAAATGGAATAACAATTGGTTGCTTAAATACTACACAATTCATTTGATATTGCTGGGTAAGTCAACATGCAGATACTTGAAAAGAACACTTACTTCGAACAAAGTCTGGACGGATGATATCGTTGGGGAAGTTAGCATATATCTCATGATCAGGCTCTTTTATGTGCAATGCAATTTTAGTGCCAGCTTTCAATACATAAAACTTAGAAATTTTTTCCAAAGGCCAGTGCCAAAATATGAGTCACCACATTCATCAAGTCTTACAGTAGCAATGATTGTAAATCCATGGTTTGTGTTCAGTATGACATCCCTGCAGTCTTAATTTATATAAAGGGAAATATTGTGTACTACAGATTTTGTTGCATAGCAAGGGACGCACTGCAGAAAATGGTAGGATTATTAAAGAAAATATGGTAACATGCAAATATGGGCCCAAATTGAAAGAACTATACATCAGTTGAAATCGAAGGACAAAAATCTATAATTAAACAGATAGGGTAAACATGATGTCATGGAAATATGAGAGTAATCGAAAGAACAATACATCATTAATTTGCCTAATATACAAAGAAGAGGAAAAAAAACCTTTGACGTATATGGTGCAAGTGGCACCTTTTATCCAAATGTAGCAATATTTAGTATATGTTCAGGAAAGTATGCCATGCCAACCGATTTAGGGTGAGATTGAACATATACCGCGCATCCACAAGTCATCTGGTACGGTGAGATGGAACTCCATGGATGTCTGGCGGAGGCCGCAAAGTCCTGATGTGTCCGCGCACTGTATACTCTATGAATGAAAGAAACCCCTCAAATCAGCTTGAATAAAAATGAATTCATGGAAATTTCGGTTGGATGATTAAAGAAGGCAGATGAACTGGGATAAGAGATGAGATAATATCTCATTAAATTAGTTACCTTGTTGTCCATGAGAAAAAACCCTCAGTACGGCGAATTCCCCAACCGGGCGGAGCTGGGTCGACCACGAGCAGCGTCGAGAAAGTCGATGGCGATAGGCGGCGGCAAGCAGAAGTGGCGAAATGCGGTGAGGTTTGCCGGCAGCCTGGCGGTGGCAGGCGTCGAGCTAAGTGGTTGCCACCGCGATAGGCAGTGCCATGCATAGACGCGGAGGAGCTTGTGCAGGTGTGAATGGGGACCGGAGGGGGTGGCAGGCAGGGTGAGGGTTTTTGTGACGTGGGGATGGTGAGGATTTTCTTTTTTCTTCTTTGAATTGGGTGGTGAGGGTTTTCTGTCCCACAAACAATTTCGGAGGCAACGGTTTGCTAGAGCCAACCGTGTGTGATTGACGTAACAGGCAAAATGAAAGTCATTGCACACGGTTCCAATTTTGGGAACCGTGTGTGATTGACGTACTACCTCCGTCATGGTTTATTGGTCCCCTTTGTAATTTGTACCAAAATTTGACCAAATATTTAACTAACAAATGTTTATGCATGTCACCAAAAATTATATCATTGAACACTATGTTGAAATACGCATCCAACGATATAATTTTTGCTGACCTGCACTAATATTTTGTCAGTTAAATCTTTGGTCAAAATTTAACACAAATTACAAAGGGGACCAATAAACCAGGACGGAGGTAGATTCCATCAACCAAACTGATTGCATCCATATCCCATATTTAGACATAAGTAAACATAGATTAAACATACTTAGCCATAGATAATAAGCGTACACAAGCATTGTTCAACCATAAGTACATAGTTCAACCGTCATTAAACATACTCAAGCGTACATAGTTCGATGCCACATCTCATCTCATCTGCCGGCACGATCCCGAAGCTTCTGTAGGTACTCGGCGTATGCGGCGTGCGCCACCCTGCGAGAATACTTCTGCTTGAAGGAGCCAATGGCTCGTCCTCTTGCATGCGCCAGAACACTTTCGTATGCGTCATGAAGCTTTTGGTTGCAAAATGGGCATCGGTAGCCGCCGTCCCAGGTCCTAATACGCCTGTTATGCATTCCCGCATAAAGCTCCCTCAGGATTTGCCTCTTGTACCTCCTCTGGCCATCTTCATCCTCGCTGTCCACATCGTCAGACAACACCTATACATAGTAAAAAAAATGTGGCGTCAAATTAATGTTTACAAACTAATCTCTAGCGAACATTTGGCAGTTGCCAAAATTTGGCATCAAATCAATGTTTACATGCCGTGAAGTAGGATTAGGAATTTATGGCTATTTTTTTATACATATCCAGAGATTATGGTTCAATTTTTAAGCACAGTCGTCTATGTACAGACCAATCTTGAAGAAAATAATGGCACAAACATATATGTAGGTCATTCAAAATCAATTTTCAAGTCCTGGCTAGGAATTATTAGCACGAACACTAACCCTAGTCGGATTACTAGCAGAAATCATTTACACAGATGAAACAACTAATCACTTATCACTTGTACCATTCAAACAATCAATACACTACACGGATCTAACGAAACTTACTCAGATTTCATGGATTGGGCGAACATAACCATAGGATTTCTATTCCAAAAAGCAGGAGGCAGGAGTAACCAGAGAAACCCTAGGATCTATTTGACACATAAATGGGTATAGATGACTAACCAGTTGTCCATCATCGTCCGAGTCGTCGTCGGAGTGGTCGTCGGAGTCGTCGCCGGGGTCGTCGCCCGATTCATCACCGGAGTCGGTGTGGACCTCCGCCTCCGGCTGTGGAAGATCGACGCCGTCGACGACGTCAGGGTGTAGCGATACCTCGCCGGCGGTGACGGCAACATCTGTCTCCATCTCCACGCCGTGCTCCGGTGCTTCAGCAGCCCCGGCGTCGCCACTCCCTTCGATGGGGCGCTTCGGAGGCATCCTCATACACTGACGGCTTTGAGGACTGAGAGCGGCGTCGAGGATGCAAGTGGAGAGAGAGGATTGTGTGTGTGGCGAGGATGGGGGGTGCGGCCGCTCGGGCGCGCCATTAATATGGAGTAGTGGGAGAGAGGCGGGCAGCGGTCAAACCGCTGGCTCGCCTCCTAGTGAGCCTGCGCACCAGACTGCTGGCATGCCTACCGTCGTTTCACACAGCTACTCGGACGCCTCCTGATGACACTACGCAGCGAGCACACCTCCCGTCAATTCACACACCTGCACGCATGCCTCTCGGTCTGCCTGCGTGGCGGACTGCTCGCATGCGTCCCGTCAACTCACGCCTGCTCGCACGGCACACGGGTCGCGTGGTGGCACGTATATTGTTTTTCTATTTGGATGTTTAATGCTGCCGCTTTATTTTTTAACCAAAGCATCGCACGTATCCATTGTTGGTCTAACGCTCATGGTTCGAATAAATAATCCATTTGGGATATTGGTTCCCAATTATTAATAATCTCCCGTTTGTAAGAAGATAAAGATTACATCAAAACTGGTATCAAATTTGACAAAAAAAGTACAATGCCACTTTGTATTGGTGTCCATATGACAACACGATAAGTTTCATGAATTTCAAATAAGTTTTGGATGTACTAGAATTTAAAAATCAAGATTCTCAATGTTTGAAATTTCTTGCATGGGGAGTAAACATGCACCCAGTGTGACACATGTGTTTTTGCAATCCATTTAGGTGCACTGTTACGTGTGCATGTAGCTCAAATTTGATTTTTGCACATTATACCCCTAGAAAATCAATCAATGTACTAAAACGTCTTAATGATCTCTTTTTTTTTCAAAATTAAAACGTCCCTCCTTTGGTAACATATGTTCACCACGGGATAATTTAACATGCATCGTAGTTGCGGTGGATTCGCGGTGTGTGTGTGTGTGTGCGTCTGGGGGTGGCGAGTGGCTGGCAGTACACTACGAGTCGTGAGCCACCGTGTGGGTTGGCCCTTTTGTGAGGCAGGTGCTACATCAGAGTCGTGAATTCGTTATTTAAAACATTACACAACCCTTTCATACATACATGTTTTGGCCACATGCAGTCGATGGTTGTCCTACACGACACTCGATACTTGCGTGTGATGCTTTCTGTGGGCCCGCGAGGTCGTCATCCATCACTTTGACGAACAGCCGGCAGAGAGGTTAATTTGACCAGCAAGGTAGAATCTTTTTTGTTTGTGTGAGTATATAGTACGCGTCGAAGAGGTGGGAGGGGACTAGCATATATACTATATGTACGCGTCCGTGAACAAGTACACCTCACTCAGTGTCGGGACTTTTTGGTTTCCGAGGCACGTGCCACATCAAAGTTGTGAAATTGGCTATTCAAACATCACACAACACCTCTTTGGGCCACATGCATGCAGGCGGTGGTTATCCTAGGACACTCATGTGTGACGCTTCCATCTGTGGGCCCATGAGGCCATCATCGATGCATGCATCACTTTGACCTACATCAGGAGAGGTTAATTAATTTCACCATCAAGAAGGATTCTTTTTGGGTTGTATTACGGTAGGAGCATATAGTATGCGTCAAAGAGGGGGAAGGGGACCATCATATGTAGTACGCTTCATGAACCTCGCTCTATGTGGGGACTCTACGATTTTCGAGGCATGTGCCACATCAAAGTTGTGCATTTTGGGTATTCAACATATGTTTGGCCCACATGCAAAGCGATGGTGGTTGTCCTCTCGCACCCACTTAAGTGGTTATCAGCGATATCGATGCTTTCCATCTGTGGGCCCGCTTGGTCCATCACTGCTTTGCCTGATAATGAGAGAGGTTAATTTGACTTAGGAGGGGATTTTTTTTGTTTGTAATACGGTATATATATATATGTCATGCTCTGGGATGATATGATACAGTTTGAGCACACACATGCATGTGTACGCATGAATCCCTCCCATCGAGTCGAAGTGGCTGGTACCATGACACGTCATGAACCGATCTCGCTCTGTGTGGGGACTGTACGATTTTCGACGCACGCGCCACATCAATGTTGTGAAATGGTATTCAAACATGCATGCACGCATCACCTTCATACATATGCATGTAGTGGTTGTCTTCGAACGGTACACTCCCTCGCGTGATTATTGGTGACAAGCCTATATATTCGTGGGCCCGCGTGGACATCCATGATCACCTTGACCGACAACAAGATAGGTTACCATGGCGGATTCTTCCTTTGGTTCGTGTTATCGTAGTATAGGTCATGGTGAGATTTAGACCCCCTAATTAAGTTTGAGCGCATACTATGCACGCATGCATGCATGAATCCCCGTCATCGGCTTGAAGTGTGGTGTGACATACATATGCATCGTCAACTAACCCTCACTCAGTGTGGGGATTTCTGGTTCGAAAGCACGGTGCCACATCAAGGTTGTTCCATTGTGTATTCAAACACACCTCTACATATGTTTGGGCCACACACAGGCAGTGATTGTCTTCGGGGACTAGCTACTTGCGTGATTATTGGCGAGCTAGCCCATCTCCGGGGTCGCATGGACGGCCATCACTTTGACCAACAACAAGAGAGAGGTTGTACGACCAAGGTGGATTATTCTTGGTCCGTTTTATGATCCATATTGGTGAGATGCCTCTCTGGCCCGCCGACTGAAAGTGGGTGTGTGTGTGGGGGGGGGAGGGGGGGACTGCTACTTTGCACTTGCTAGGGGAACTCCGTGGGGGGGCATGCATTCATAGCTTAGGATTCCCTTCCTGCTGACACGAGGGGGGGGGGCAAGCAATACCGTGCGCTTTGCGAGATAGGTGCCACATCGAAGTTGCATTTGGTATTTGAACATCAAACCACCCTTTTCATACATATATTTGGTCAACATGCAAGTGTGTTCGTGTTCTGACCCTCTCCCGCATCATTTTTAACCAAATTTATGAACATTAGACAAGTCGGATGACGCAACAGACACGGTTCACTCACACTAACCGTGTGCCACGCCGGTGCCCCTGTCACGCACATCCGCATAGTACATTGGGCTCCACGAGGCTTCCCCTCTCAAAAATATCTACCCGCCTGCAGCTTTTTTCTGTTTGATAACACATGGTTATTATGTTTTGACCGTGTGTGATGTTTCTTGTTCCCGCTCCCGCCTGCATCCCTCGAAAATATTTGCCCGCCTCAAGGGTTTTTCTGTTTCATAACACATGGTTGTTATTTTCGGACCGTGTGCGATGCACCATCATCCAAATTTTCAATAGCACCGGCATTTCACTCCCGCGTAGTAAAAATTTTAGTAGCCGCGTCATTTCCTCAAACACACACCCCGCCCCCCTCCACACACACACACACCGAAACCTCCTCGAGCGCACGCGCGTGCGCACACACACACCCTCCCTCCCTCGCTCGAAACCCTAGCAAGGTCACCGCCGCCACCACCGCAAGGCCTCCATTGTCAACATCTGCCGGTTTGCCCATGCAGCTTACTCACCGATCTCCATACCCAGGCCGCCCTGAGTTTCTTAGATGACGCCTGCCAAACGCCCCCTTTCCCACAGATCCCCATACCCATCCCCATCCCCCACTCCAGAGCGTCGCAGCCTAAGCCCGGGTACGCTTCCCGTGGAGCTCGAGGAGCGACTAGCCCAAAAGAGGTGTATCGCGGTCTCTTCGCCCGACATCGTCGAGGAAGCTGACGACCATTACTGGCCGCAGGCACTTAATCAGCGGGCTAGAGTATACGGGTATGTCGCGGACGTCGGCTACGACATCGAGGTCGTCGACAGCGCCGGCCTGACGCGGGCTATGTCACAGGTTAAGTGGCCCACCCCCAACCCCTCGGGTTCAACTGCCGTCGATCTCATCCATGGCCCCGCCGCTGATCTCCTCTAGCTCGTTGTCAAGAATTTGCCATCCTACATCGCCATCGAGCCCCTTTTGTCATTTCTGAAGGACACGTTCTGTGATGCTGGCTTGGGACCCACAGCTTCCAAGTCAGACCTCATCGACGGCGGCCATGAGGAGGGCACCCTCTCCGGCTCTTCCAAGGGGAAAGCCCATCTGCTCTTCCAAGGAGAAAGAGCCCGTCTGCGACATCAGGGAGGGCACCCTACAGCCGTGCTCTTCCAACGGGAAGGAGCCCATCTGCGACAACATGGAGCGCATCCAGGGTCCATGCTCTTCCCACAGGAACGAACCCATCTGTGACAAGTGAGGAAACCCATGATTTTTTTTGCCACGCCTCTTCACAGGGGGGAACCCATGATTTGTTTTGTCGAGTCCCTTTTGTAGTGTAGTGAGAATATGTCCAGTTTTAATTGCTATATTTGGTTGTCTGCAGTATGCCTTGTTTATTTCAGTTGTTCACAATGTGATGCTCTACATGTGCAATTATTTACTGTGCAGTACATTTCATCAATCCAGTTTTAAACATACCGATAGGAATGCATATATTTGCTTGCTGTTAAGCCTGTTATAGCTAGCATATGCCTCTTTTAAAAAAAAAATATTGTTCGGTTGTTTGTAGTTAGCATATGTCCAGTTTCAAATGCTATCTTTGCTTGTCCGTAGTATGCCTTGTTTATTCCAGTTATTCACAACATGATGTTCTATATGTGCAAGTATGAACTGTGCAGTTCAATTTCATCAATACCAGTTTCAACAATACCACTATGAATGACTACATTTGGTTTCTACATCTTGTAGTTAACACGCCTTTCCATTTTTATTTAACAATAACCAGTGTACTTAGACCGGCACAATACTAGTTTGAATGACTATGTTTGCTTGTTGTTAAATGTTAGGCCTGTTGCAGTTAACACACCTTTCCACTTGTTTTGCTTTACTACCGTGCTTAAACCTGCACACTGAAGCTATCTTTTGGAGATTATTTTGTCTGCCATGGATATATTTGGTTGATGTTTAGCCTGTTGTGCTTAACATGCCTCTCGATGTACCTACACAGGACAATTTTGGGAACGACTGCTGTTTTCCATCGAGGTTAGTTTCATCCCATGGCTTATATATACTCACTGTTTGTGATATCGGTAGCTGGTACCATATAGGCCGGGGGCTGATAAGGGACTAATCAGTGAATCGAACTTTTAACTGAATATATCTGTAACCCATTTGTCGTTAGGTTAACTAGGGCCATATGTAATATATCTGAGGCTAGATAGCAACATGCACTATACTTAATGTCTAAATATGGAATCCTAGGCTACATAGCAACAAGGAAGAGTGTTACCTTAATGTTCTGATGATGTCTAGATATACGTAGAAGAGCAGCAGCAACAACAACAACAACAACAACACAGCCCTGTTTGGATACTCAACTTAGCTAGAGGTTAGAGTTAGTTTCTAGCTCATGACTAACCCTGAACTAACTCCATCCAAAGAGGTGTTTGGATGACAGGGTTAGATTGACAATAAATGCACTAGGAGAACTAGCTCCAATTAGCACCTCTTGGGTGGGATAGTTTTTTTGGGTGGTGTCGTGGTCTTGTCACGGCAGATGTCCTAGAGAAAGGACTTAGTCGCGGAGCCATCACGACGGGTTAGCTTAAAGGGGTTAAAGCGGACAAGGGACGCAGAGAGTTTATACTGGTTCGGCCCCTTGCGGTGAAGGTAAAGGCCTAATCCAGTTGTTGTGGAATTGCTAGGGTTTCGATGACCAGGGAGCGAATCCGCTATGCCTGGCTCTCGAGCTGTTGTCCGTCGTCCCCAAACCGCCGCCGGGTCGTCCCCTTATATACTTGGGTTGACGCCCGTCGGTTTACAGGATCCCGAGGCCGGCTCATGAACATGTCCGGCTCGGTCTCTACTCTTTCTATCTTATAGCACAAGTTTACATATCAATGTCGGTTTATATCTACAGGCCTTAATCCGCCGTTGGGCCCTGGGCCTTCATAAAGCGCCTCCATCTTTGTCTTCGTGGGCTTCAAGTATAATAACTCATTATGGGGATAACCCGGCCTCTCCTGGCCGGTTTATACCCAGTAGTAATATCCCCAACATTAGGACCCAGATTGATTTGAACTGGTTCATGTCAATCTTCAACTTGAGAAAAATTCTTCTTTCAGCATCTTCGCATAAATCTTGTAAACCGCCATGATGTCATCTTCCAGCATCTTGATAAACTGCCATGACGTCACCTGTTACTAAAAATGGTATATCTCTCACCTTCATTAATGAGCCTCCGACAATCGAGGCGACAGCTCTGCCACACATCCAGCTTTGGGCTCCTCGATTCTCGTGCCTGTCACTTATCCATTCACCTTATAAATAAAGCCGAAGGGTCCTTTTCATTTTTTTCCTTCATGCCCCTTCACATCGTCCTCTTCCTCGCGTCGCCCGAACGTTGGAGCTCCGCCGCCGTCGTCGACCTTCGCATCTGCCCCAACAAAGGCCGCTGCATCACCTTGATCGTACCAGAAAGCCGCGACGCCTCTCTGCTGTTCCTTTGATACTGGTAAGCCTTCTCTCCTTCCACCCTAGATCTTATCATTAGGGTTTGTACTCATCGGAGTTCTTCGAAGTTCTAGAACTGTTCTTCCCTGTTCTTCTCAGTAGCGCAAATGGCAAGTTAGATCTGATATTTTCCGGTGCCTTTGTAGTTAAAGCTCCCTTTTTCCCCATTAGAGCATCCCTTTCATACAGAAAAACTCTTCTGAACCTGATGAACTATTTAAGTACCTGAAGTTTAGGTCTGAGTATATTCTAGTTTTCTGTCGCACTGCAGATCTGAAATTATCATATCACTTTGTGAAACTTGTTTTTCCCTCACTTAGGTATTTTAGATCTGTATCTTTCATACCAATATAGGCGGTTTAGCTTTGTCAAAGAACAATAATCCGGTAGGCATCATTAGTCCCCTCTTAAACCGCCGATTCATTGATCTTTGCACCTTCTCCATTGTCAGACTCCGGTTTAGTAATATCAAACTCCGGTTTAACAATATGCATATACCTCTGCTTCTGCTTATCTTGCATTGCTTTATGCTCGCCCGTCATAAATCTTAAACCGGCAATAAATATGTTTCAGCTTCCCATTGAAATGGCCAAACAAGTTTACGAGTGCAACTGGGTTCCTTCCCGGGTTACTGAAGAGCAATTAAACAGATGTGTCACAACTGGAGCTTTAGCCAAGAAAGAAGTCATCCACTGGAGGGCCCCTGGTCCAAAAAATCCTCCTGAACCCAAGGACGGAGAAGTAGTTGTATTTACTGACCATCTGGGTCGAGGCTTTAGCCCTCCCAGTTCAAAAAATTTCCGGGATGTGCTGGCCAGCTTCCAACTCCACCCTCAAGATATTGGACCAAACTCTGTGTCCAATATTTGCAATTTCCAAGTATTTTGTGAGGCCTATCTTCAAGAGGAGCCCACAGTTGAACTGTTCAGGGATTTCTTTTATTTAAACCGTCGCACAGAGTTCACAGACGGACCCAACACTGAGCTTGGTGGAATGGCAATTCAAAAGAGGAAGGATGTCAGCTTCCCTCATGCCAAGCTTCATAGTCACCCCAAGGACTGGAATCAGACTTGGTTTTACTGCAAAGACACATCTCCAACAGGTGGGTTAGATGCAACTAGCTCAAACTAGCCCTCATGTTTGGATATACTTTAGGGCTATTTGAGCCCGAGCTAGCTCAAACTAACTCTAACCCATGGATACAGCAGCAGTTAATCAACCGATAATTTGTAAAAATGCAATAAACTCCTTCCGGCCCATAATATAAGATGTTAATTCATCTAATATGTGAGTATATTGGAAGTTATAAGATATTATAAAAGATTGTTGTACTACATCATTGTGCAATTGATGTTTAGCTTTTAATATTAACTTGGTGCTTTTAGGTACATATGTCATTGGTAAAGATCAGCGCTTCGACCCTTTCTGCGTATGGGGCAATGAGATATCGATGAACCAGCATCAAATGAGGAAGCTGATAAAGATTGTTAGTAAAATGGGTCAAAAGATGGCAATTAAACTATTTGTTTACACTTTATCCAAGACAACAGCGAACTGCAGGATGGTAAGTAAGAACTCTGCAGCCTTCTTTTTACTGCCCATAATGAGTTGTGTTAGATGACAATGTCCGAATCTTTTTCCTTTGCAGTGGTTCCCAAAGCAGTTTACTCAAGATTACCTCGCAAACTACATGATTGGTGGGCATGCAAATGTTAAATTATTTCTACCATAACACGATGATTATCTAGATGTTTTCATGAAGACCGTGAAGGATGGGCGGTCAGCCATCACAAGGGGTTGGACTAGAGTCGTGCGTGCCTTCTGCATGGAGGAGGGCACAATATGGGCATTCCGCTTCACCTTGTTCAGCAACCAGAATGTATTTCGCCTCTTTCTTTACCGTCTTTAATAGTACAAGTATGCAACTGTGGTTCATCATTCTTTATTTGGTTCTTATGTAATTCTTGAACATATGTACCTATGAATCGAATAATGCATTGGTTGTTTGAACCTGATGGATATGAATAAAGCTATAGCATACATTCAAATTCAAATCCGGTACAATTTGAAATAGCAACAATTAAATTACAGTGAAATTACGCTCTCCAGGTCGTTACGGCACACACGATTGGTAAAACACAAACGTTTGCGATATACACCATAATCCGACACGGTTCACAGAGAGGAAACGTGTGCAAGGATGCACACAGTTGCCATTTGCAAAGCGTGTGCGATGTCAGACAATATCACAAACGGTGCGGGCAAACTAAACGTTTGTGATAGTTGCCTTATCGTACATGATTCGCAACCATGAACTGTTTCTGATGTGGTATGCATCGTAAATGTTGCACCACAGAATAGCGTGTGTGATAGTTGCCGTGTACGACGATGTTACGATGGTCCGACGTTTCGTAATCTTGTCCGACACTCGTACGACGATTAGCTAATCTTCTTAATTAGTTATCGCATATGGTTTGGGAAAAGCGAATGTGTGTGATTGTCTGCTTATCATACACGTTCTATAATCATGAACCGTTTGTGATGGGACGCGCATCGTAAACGTAGCACCACGGAATACCGACTGCGATGGCAATGCGAGCACAAACGAGTTGCAAGGATGCAGTGTCTGGGTGGTTCCCTATCCCCGACGGTTTCTGGGTCGTGTGGGAAGGACCCCCATATCGCAGTCACTCACTTGGCGACGGTTCCAAATGCCATCACAGAAAGGGGTTAAAAACCGTTTGTATAGCACCTTGCTGTACCAGTGCAAGACAATACCTTCATTAACCATAAAGTGGCACTTCTCCCAATTCAAGACAAGATTAGTTTCTTCACATCTCTGCAAAACTCGATCAAGGTTGCTTAAGCAATCATCAAAAGAAGTTCCGTAAACGGAGAAATCATCCATGAAAACCTCAACAATCTTTTCACAAAAGTCAGAGAATATAGCAGTCATACATCTTTGAAAAGCAGTAGGTGCATTACATAAACCAAAAGGCATACGTCTATAAGCAAAGGTACCGAAAGGGCAAGTAAAAGTAGTATTTTCTTGATCCTCTTGTGACACAGGTATTTGAGAAAAACCAGAATAACCATCTAGAAAGCAGAAGTCTGTATGTTTTGATAGTCTTTCTAGCATTTGATCAATAAAAGGTAGAGGATAATGGTCTTTCCTAGTAGCTTTATTTAATTTTCTAAAATCAATAACCATTCTATAACCTGTAACAATTCTTTGTGGGATCAATTCATTTTTATCATTAGGAACAACCGTAATACCTCCCTTCTTAGGGACACAATGAACAGGACTTACCCATCTACTATCAGCAACGGGATAAATTATACCTGCTTCCAGAAGCTTTAGTATTTCATTTCTTACCACTTCCTTCATTTTGGGGTTCAACCGTCGCTGGTGATCAACGACTGGTTTAGCATCATGTTCCATATTAATTTTGTGCTGACATAGAGTGGGGCTAATACCCTTAAGATCATCAAGAGTATATCCAATAGTTGCATGGTGCTTCTTCAGAGTTTTCAATAATTTATTTTCTTCATGCTCTGAAAGGTTAGCACTAATAATAATAGGATATATCTTTTTCTCATCAAGATAAGCATATTTCAGAGTATCAGGTAATTGTTTAAGATGAAACACAGGATCACTCTTGGGTGGTAGAGGATCTCCAAGAGTCTCAACAGGCAAATTGTGTTTCAAAACAGGCATCTGTTTAAAGAAAATCTCATCTAATTCCTTTCTTTCATTCATGAACATATCATTTTCATGGTCTAGCAATATTGTTCTAAAGGATCAGTAGGAGGCACAACAATAGAAGCAAGACCAATAATTTCATCTCTATTAGGTAATTCTTTGTCATGGGGTTGTCTACGAAATTTAGAGAAATTAAACTCATGAGACACATCCCCAAAACTTACACTAACAGTTTCTTTCTCACAGTCTATTTTAGCATTAACAGTGTTCAAAAAAGGTCTACCAAATATAATGGGACAAAAATCATCTTGTGGGGAACCAAGAACTAGAAAATCAGTAGGTTATTTTATTTTCCCACACAAGACTTCAACATCTCTAACAATCCCAATTGGTGATATAGTATCTCTATTGGCAATCTTAATAGTAACATCAATGTCTTCTATCAGCAGGTGCAATATCATTCATAATTTCTTGATATAAACTAAAGGGAATTGCACTCACACTAGCACCCAAATCACATAAGCCATGGTAACAATGATCTCCTATTTTAACAGAAACAACAGGCATGCCAACAACAGGTCTATGTTTATCTTTATCATCGGGTTTAGCAATTCTAGCAGCTTCATCATAGAAATAAATAACATGCCCATCAATATTATCGACCAAGAGATCTTTAACCATAGCAATACTAGGTTC
This sequence comes from Thinopyrum elongatum, assembly GCA_011799875.1. Classification (NCBI taxonomy): domain Eukaryota; kingdom Viridiplantae; phylum Streptophyta; class Magnoliopsida; order Poales; family Poaceae; genus Thinopyrum; species Thinopyrum elongatum. The sequence goes on along the minus strand of CM022299.1, from coordinate 114,431,825 downwards.
AACTTTAATTTGTTCAGGAGGTGTAGGTGTTCTAGTATAACTCTTTGTCGGTGTACTAGAATAGGGGTACCCTAGTACCCCGTACTTGTGCACGGGCAGTAGTAGCATCCCGTGGCCAGGCTTGCAGGAGGACAGCCAGAGAGAAGCTCAAGATTATTAAGCCATTCAAGAACAAAGTATACAAAGCAAGAGTTAAGGCCCCGGCAAGAGGAGCTTGCCGGGAGGGACAGCTGAGGCCCAGCCTGAGGTTTGCTGTAGCAGAGTACTTGCCGCGGCAAGGTACTTGCCCCGGCAAGTCATTGGCTGCGGCAAGATAGCAGCTGCGGCAAGGTACTTGCCCCGGCAAGTTACCTTGCGCGGCAAGCTATGGGTTGCGGCAAGCTGTCAGGTGCGGCAAGGTCTTGCCGCGGCAAGCGTTACTGTACCACTGTGCTACTGTGCTGCTCCGGTGCCTCTGCCAGCGTGGCGCTCTGGGTCCTTCCAAGCGTGTGTGGCAGGGCACTGTGTAGACGGTGGTACACTGTAGCTAGCGGTGCAGGAGCAGGTGGGATAGGCTTTTCCCACGTCCAAGACGTCCGGGTACATGTATGTGGACAGCAAAGGCATGGGCATTTAATGCCCTTGTCCCCTGCCGTCAGTGGTAGGTAGGACATGTCATCCTGGTAATAATGGCCTTATTGTAGCAACTTTCCACCTCTACCTTTACTGTTTGCCACCTGTTGGTGACCCCTTTGTGCATATAAAAGGAGGCCCATAGGCAACATGGAGAAAAGGAGGAACTGGGAGATGGAGAACTCCAGTATTGTACGCAGCTACTCGGTACTGTAGCGCTCCTGGAGCTAGAACAATCATACAGATAATAAACCAAAAAGCAGGAGTAGGGTTTTACGCATCCGTGCGGCTCGAACCTGGGTAAATCTCTCTCGTGCACTGTCGTGTTCTTCGCTAGATTTGCTCTTCGTGCGACCGTCTCTCCCTACCGAACGTAAAGGGGTCCTTCCCTGGGTCCCATAGGTGATCGCGGATTCGTCCCCGACATCTTTGGCGCGCCAGGTAGGGGGGGCAGAGGTTGTGTGAACCTAATCTAGCGATTTGCGCGTTAGTTTTTGGGCCATCCTCCGTCTTATGGCTCCAAAAAAGAAGACTTCAGCCATCGGTGCGTCTACGTCCAACCCGCCTGCTCCCATGCAGGAGGGTGCCGACGTGATTGCGGCTGCTGGGGGGACTGGAGAGCGAGAGCTCCTATTACCTCCACCTGTCCAAAATCGGGCCAGCAACGCCAATCTTGGCGCTGCTGGGTCTGGGAACGCAGCGCTGCTCGCTGCTGCTGGCCCTGCAAGCTCCAGAAACGGTGCTGCGCGTTCTGGAACGCCTGCGCCAGTTCAGACGCCGCGGCCTTCGCAAGAAGCCCGTGACAGGCAGCGTCCTGACGCCCCAGGTGCCAGGCGCTCCCTGGATAATGAACTTGCGCATCGATCTCGAGATGCGCGGGGTCACCATACGCAACAACACGTTGGCGGGGTCGAGGTGCGGTCGCCTGGGCGTGGAGATGCTCCTTCCAACACTGTTAGGAGTAAGAGCATCCCACAGTCCTCACGCCACTCGATACCTCCCTCACCAGCAGAAGCGTTGGTGCGTGCGCAGCTGCTCCTGAACTTCCCTCCACCAGCAGATAAGCTTGACGAGTGGAGGGCAACCATTCAGAGCCTTCTCAGCTTCGCTGATGCCGACCCGGTGCGCGTGGCCGACAAGAGAACTGGTGACAATGCTGTCACCAACAAGAACGGCGAGGGGGCAACAACCATACACTCCCCACCCAGACGGCCTCGGTCGCCGACACGTCGAAACGACGCCCGTGGCGATGATTCCACGGCGTCGTCTGACCCGCGAGCTCGTCGTGACCAGCGCCTCGTTCTTCAGGAACGCAGAGGAGAAGACGCTCGTACCACTATCGAGCGAAGGAGAGAAGCGCATCGTTAGTCCGACAGACGCGCAGGGCCCGCTGTTGACATGCATGCGCCAGGGGATCCTGGCGACTTGCCGTACGCAGTAAGTTGTCCAGCATTCACCCGTGAGCTGCGGCAGGTCCAGTGGCCCAATCGCAAGGCTTTCAAGCCTGACGTGCCGGAGAAGTATGATGGCAAGACACACCCGTCGGAGTTCCTCAGCATTTACACCATTGCGGTGCAAGCTGCCGGGGGACGAGACGACAAGATTCTTGCTAACTACTTCCCGCTCGTGTTAAAGCGCAACGTCGTCTCATGGCTCATGCACTTGCCGGAGAACTCCATTTCTTCATGGGCGGACCTGTGCCATCAGTTTGTTGGTGCCTTTACTGGCGGTCATCAACCTCATGGCCAGGAGAGTGATCTTCATCTCATCCCCCAGAAGGAAGGAGAGCCCCTGTGCAAATACATTCAAAGGTTCAGCCGCGTACAGTACAACATCCCAGATGTTCACCCCGCTACGGTTATTAGCGTGTTCCATCAGAACGTGCGTAACCACAAGATGCGGGAGGAAATGGCGATGACCAAGGTCAGAGACATTGGCCAGCTATATGCTCTCGCCGACAAGTGTGCGCGTGCTGAAGAGGGAAGGAAACTTCCCGGTGAAGGTGTTGGCGCAGGGGGGAGCTCTGACAGCGAAGGTACCGCCCCGGCAAAGAAGGGCCGACGGCGGAACAACAGGAAGAAAAAGGGCAAAGCTGTGCTTGCCGTCGAGCAGTCCAGCGGCAACGGCAGCGCCGACAAGGCCAAAGTCGAGGGCTCCGGCAAGGAGATTGCTGCGTGCGCCAACTGTCAGGCCTTGGCGGCTGCCGACAAGCAGGACGGCTCCGACAAGCAATATTGCAAGATCCACCGCACCAAGGGACACGATCTCCAAAACTGTCGACGAGTCGAGCAGCTTGTCGAACAGCAGAAAGCTGAGTATGAGAGGCGCGACAAGGAGAAGGCCCCAGAAGGTGCTGGCGGGTCCGGCAAGAAGCGCACTGCCCGAGGAGGGCGTCGCGGCAAGGCCAAGCAGCAGCAGAGAGACAGGCCTCCTCGTGGCCGCGACAAAGATGATGATGATGATGATCTAGATGATGAAGAATCCAGTGAGCACGAATTTCAGAAAGCCGCAGAAGTCTTGTGTGTTGACGGTGGTGCTTCGTTGTATTCTTCTCACCGCCAACTTAAACAGTGGGCGCGAGAGATCAATGCGGCGGAACCATCTGTTGACGCCAGAAAGCTTCTGAAGTGGTCCGACACGCCTATCGTCTTTGACATTGAGGACCACCCTGACCGCACAACGGCGGTCGGGTGCTTGCCGATGTTGGTTTCACCAACGATCCGCAACCTCAAGGTCACGAAGATGTTAGTTGACGGTGGGGCCGGCTTGAATCTGATTTCGCCCGCTGTGCTCCGGAAACTTCAAATCTCTGACGGCGAGCTTGAGGAAACTGGTACTTTCCAAGGAGTCAATCCAGGAAGGAGCAAGCCGAAAGGGAAGATCACGCTGCCAGTGACATTTGGCGGCGAGCTGAACTACCGGACCGAGAAGGTCACCTTTGATGTTGCCGATATTCCATTGCCTTATAATGGGATACTTGGCCGTCCAGCGCTCGCCAAGTTCATGGCAGCCTCTCATTATGCCTACAACGTGTTGAAGATGCGAGGCCCAGTAGGTGTTATTGCAGTTCCCTGCGACAAGAAGGATGCGCTTATTTGCACCGACAAGATCTACCGGGAAGCAGCTGCCGCAACTGCCGCCAAGGCACTTGCCGCTGAAGCTCTCGGGGGGGAGAACAAGAGGAAGTCCGGCAAGAGCTCCTGTGCCCACTCCGGCAAGCGCACCTCTTCGGAGTGCTGCGCTGCCGTCGAGGACGCACCAGAGAGCTCCACCGGCAAGTGCAAGAAGAAACAAAGAAGGTGCCCGCCAAGGAGGACGGCACTGGTGGTTCCTTCACCATCAGTGCCACACTTGACAACAAATAGGAAAGCGCGCTCGTTGCTTTCCTGCGGGCGAATGTCGACGTATTTGCATGGCAACCGTCCGACATCCCCGGTGTTGCCAGGAAAGTAATTGAGCACCACCTTGCCGTTTGTCCCCACGCGAGGCCCATCAAACAGAAAGCCAGAAAGCAAGCTGTGGAGCGGCAAGAGTTTATTGCGGAAGAAATCAAGAAGTTGGAAGCAGCAGGCCTCGTCAGAGGAGTGCTCCATCCTACGTGGTTGGCCAATCCTGTTGTCGTGCGCAAAGCGAATGGAAAATGGAGGCTTTGTATTGATTTCACTGATGTCAATAAAGCTTGTCCCAAAGACCCATTTCCTTTGCCCCGCATAGACTAGATTGTTGACTCCACGGCAGGATGTGATTTGCTTTCATTTCTTGACGCATATTCAGGGTATCATCAAATCTTCATGGCTGAGGAAGATGAGGAAAAGACCGCATTTATCACACCCTGTGGCACATACTGTTTCGTACGTATGCCATTTGGTTTGAAAAATGCTGGTTCAACATTTGCAAGAGCCGTCCAGATTGCTTTTGAGCTTCAGCTGCACAGAAATGTGGAAGCCTATATGGACGATATAGTGGTCAAAAGCAAGGACAGGGCTACTTTGGTTCAAGATCTAGAAGAAACTTTTGTAAATCTGCGCAAGATCAACCTGAAGCTCAACCCCGAGAAGTGCGTGTTTGGAGTTCCCTCCGGCAAGCTTCTCGGGTTCTTTGTGTCTCAACGTGGAATTGAAGCCAATCCTGACAAGATCAAAGCCATTGAGCAAATTGAAGCACCGAAGCGCGTCAAGGATGTACGACGACTTGCCGGCTGTGTTGCTGCTCTCAGTAGGTTTATCTCCAAGTCAGCTGAGCGCGCCCTGCCATTTTTCAAAATCTTAAAAAAGGCAGGTCCATTGAAATGGACTCCGGAGGCAGAGGCAGCGCTGCAAGACTTGAAGAGATACCTCTCCTCTCCTCCAATACTTGTCGCACCTAAACCACAAGAGAAGTTGTTGATGTATCTAGCGGCAACCAATCAAGTGGTTAGTGCTGCGCTGGTAGCGGAGAGAGAGGTGGATGAGGAGGCAGTAACTGCGGCAAGCACGTCCAGCGACAAGCTGGGGGCTCCCCCGACAAGTTTTGCTGCCGACAAGGATTCGTCTGCGCAGTCAGGCGAAGTGATACAAAAGAAGAAAATGGTGCAGCGCCCGGTCTACTTTGTGAGCTCTCTTCTGCAGGGAGCTAGGTCAAGGTATTCTGGTGTGCAGAAGCTGCTTTTCGGCCTTCTCATGGCCTCGAGAAAGCTGCGCCATTACTTTCAAGCACATGAAGTTACCGTCGTCACTCGCTTCCCGCTAAAAAGGATTTTGCAAAATCCAGAAGCGACAGGCAGGATTGTCGAGTGGGCGTTGGAGTTGTCGAGCTTTGGTCTCAAGTTTGAGAGTACATCAACCATACAGAGCCAAGTTTTGGCAGAGTTTGTCGCAGAATGGACACCAACGCCAGACGAAGAAATCCCAGAGACGACTCTCCCCGGCAAGGAGACAAGCAAAGAGTGGCTTATGTACTTTGATGGTGCCTTTTCGCTGCAAGGCGCCGGTGCTGGCGTACTGCTTGTCGCACCCACCGGAGAGCACCTCAAGTACGTGGTCCAAATGCACTTTCCCAAGGAACAGGCGACAAACAATACTACAGAATATGAGGGGTTGCTTGCCGGTCTCAGGATCGCGGCAGACCTTGGGATCAAGAAGCTTATTGTCAGGGGAGATTCGCAGCTTGTCGTCAGGTAAGTGAACAAGAACTACCAATGCCCATTGATGGAAGCTTATGTAGATGAGGTGAGGAAGTTGGAGGAACGCTTTGACGGCCTACAAATGGAGCACGTCCCACGTGCTGAGAATGACATTGCCGATGGTTTGTCAAAGCGCGCCGCACTCAAATTGCCTGTGGAACCAGGCACTTTTGTGCTCCAACTAACTCAGCCATCCGTGACGCCATCAGTAGGGCAGGGCAGGAAGAGGAAGTTGGCTTCTGGCGACTACTTCCCGGTAGAGCTCCCCGAAGCCGCCGGCAAGAAGGCTGCCAAAGCCAGCGCCAAAGATGCAGAGGGGCAACTTGCTCCGACAAGGCCTCACGCTCTTGTCGTTGAAGCGGGTGCTCCTAGGCAAGAGGCAAAGGGGCAACTTGCTCCGACAAGACTTCGGGTCCTTGTCGTTGAAGCAGGCGCTCCTGGTCGAAGCGCTGAGGAGCAAGATGCTCCGACGAGGCCTTGGGCTTCCGTCATTGAAGCAACTGCTCCCGACGAGCTTGTTGAAGGACAGCACGCTCCAGCAGGGCCCCAGGCTCTTGTCGTTGAAGCGGTTGTTCCCGCCAAGCTCGTCGGGGAACGGCCGGCTCTGGTAGAGCGACAAGCTCTTGCCGTAGGGCCTGATGTTCCCGTAGCAGAAGAAATGCCTTTAGTCCTCGTTGTCGAGCCACAGGCTCCAGCATGGGCGCAGCAGATCGTCCATTTCCTTCAGACAGGAGAACTTCCCGAAGAGCAGGAAGAAGCGGAGAAAGTAGCCCGACGGTCCAATATGTATCAATTTGTCGATGACATGCTGTGCAGAAAAAGACCAAACGGTGTGAAATTGAAGTGTATTCCCCGGGAAGAAGGACAGGAGCTGTTGGCGGAGATTCATGGAGGCATATGTGGTCACCACATAGGGTCAAGAGCCCTTGCTAGAAAGGCTTTCCGACAAGGTTTCTTTTGGCCCACCGCCCTCCAGGATGCAACTGCACTAGTAACCAAGTGTGAAGCGTGCCAGTTTCATTCCAAGCAGATTCATCAGCCAGCTCAAGCTCTCCAGACAATCCCTCTCTCCTGGCCATTTTCGGTCTGGAGGCTCGACATCCTCGGCCCCTTTCCCCGTGCCACCGGGGGCTTCGAGTACTTGTATGTGGCCATCGACAAGTTTACGAAGTGGCCGGAAGTGGAAGCAGTGAGGAAGGTGACAGCACAATCAGCCATCAAGTTCTTCAAGGGAATTGTTTGTCGCTTTGGTGTTCCTAACAGGATCATCACCGACAACGGTACCCAGTTCACGAGCCACGCCTTCATGCAGTATGTCGAAGACCTTGGCGCCAAGGTCTGTTTCGCTTCTGTTGCTCACCCCCGAAGCAACGGTCAAGCTGAAAGGGCAAATGCTGAAGTGCTGCGTGGGCTCAAGACGAGAACTTTCGACAGGCTGCGCAAGTGCGGCAAGAACTGGATCGAGGAGCTGCCAGTGGTTCTTTGGTCGATCAGGATGACGCCAAATCGAGCTACTGGCCAGACGCCTTTTGCTCTAGTTTATGGAGCAGAGGCAGTTCTCCCCACGGAACTCGTATACGGGTCACCTCGAGTGCTCGCTTACGATGAGCTTGAGCAAGAGCAACTACGGCAAGATGACGCTGTGCTCCTCGAGGAGGATCGTCTTCAGGCTGCTGTGAGAGCTGCTCGCTACCAGCAAGCTTTGCGTCGCTACCATAGCCGCAAAGTTAATGCCAGAAGTCTCGAGGAAGGCAACCTTGTTCTTCGGCGCGTTCAGTCGGCCAAGAATTCAAACAAGTTGACGCCGAAGTGGGAAGGCCCTTATCGGGTGAAACGAGTCACCAGGCCCGGCGCTGTCCGCCTGGAGACCGAGGATGGCATTCCAGTGATCAATTCCTGGAACATTGAGCATCTTCGTAAGTTTTTTCCATAAGGCGCGGTTGCCGGGCCCTTCCCCGGCAACCACCTTTTGTACAAGTATTGCCGCTGTTGCATGTAATCCTTTGTACAAAGCCAGGCGTAGACCCTGTGCATAAATAAAGCTTTTGTATTTCGCAGTTTTTGACGATTTCATGTTTACTTTTATTTTGCATGATTATCTGACATACTGTGCAGTACAGCCTCCCCGGTAAGCATTAACGAGCCGCCAAGCTCCTATATCTTTATTTTCTCTTCTTTCTTTTTCTCAAAGAGACAGAAGCTTCCCTCGCGCACAAGTTTGCCGGGGGGATGGGATAATGATATGGACCAGGCGTGGACCAGGCGTCGTTCAAAGAAACTTTGCCTTGCCGGGAAGAAGACAGCGGCAAGCAGTGACAAGACCTTGCCGCGGAGAGATCAGCGACAAAGCTAAGTGCCAAAGTTTGAACAATCAAATTCTTTTTTATTTTCAAGGTTATTTTCCTTGAACGATACTACTCTTTGTATGAAAAACCTGTGCGCGACGGAACCTAAGCGTAATCGGTCGCGCCCTTACCTTGTTTCGAGTCCGCTCAACAACCTAAGTGGCTGCACAGAGCGCGACAAGGTTGCTTGGGGGCAGCGGCACCGCCAGCAGGCTGCTGAGGTCCCGCACCCAGCGCTCGCGGCAATAGTGCGCGCACCGGCAAGTTCCCCTATAAGCGTAGGGCAAGTACACACAAAGAAAGAAATTGCTCAAGGGAGATGACATGCATTAACTCCAAAATATTGCAAGTTATATTACAAGATAAGTTGCCGCGGCTTAAACAGATTGTTCTTTAACATGTCTAGCGGCGGCAAGGAGCGAGAAGAATGGGCTCTCTAATTGCGGTGCTCGCCTTCGACTCTCTGGATTTGGTCCACCCTCTCCATGATGGGCGCGACAAGGGCCTCTAGTGGCGCGGGGTCGTATCCCTTCGGCAAGCTTTTGAAGATGTTGCTGAAGTCGACGCCCGGGTTTCTGTATGCTATCTTCACCAACAACCTCCGGAGAACTCCCCGGCAAAGCCTGCGTGACTCGTCGGCCAGTTGAGCCTTGTGATTGACTTGGAGCTGTTGGAGTGCTTCTACTACTCCGTCGAAGAACTCGGCTAGCTTGACGCTAGTTTGCGTGTTCTTGTCGGTGGAGTACCCGAAGTCCGGCACCTTCAGGGCAGTCAGCTCCTTGTCGATGTCCTCGGCGGCGCTGGCAAGCCTGTCTGTGAAGATCCCTGAACTTCTTGTGGGTTGCAATAGCGTCTTGAAGCAGACCCTTTTCCTTCTGGAGCTCTGTCATTAGAAGCCCTTCGCGCTTTCTGGTGGTGTCGAGTGTCTCCTTCAGCGTGGTCAGCTTCAGCTTCAGGTCTGCTCTGGAGTCGTTGGCAGCGGCAAGCAGATTGTTCTTCTTGGCTATGGTAACTTGCATCTCCGCCAAAGTGTGGGTCACCTTTGCCCTCTCACTTTCAAGCGTTGAGAGCTTGTCACCGTTTGCCTTGAGGGCGGCCTCTAGTCTTGCCACTTTCTCCTCCGTTTCCTTCCTGTTCACTTCTGCAGCAGCGACAGCGTTGGTGGCCTCCACCAACTTGCTGGCGTACTCCTAGGCCAAGGCTTCGATTTCCTTCTGGTGTTTTTGTGCCTGCCCCTGGGTCCGCTCTGCGACAAGTCTTGCCACCTCCTCGTCTTTCTGTTGGAGGGTTTCGGCAAGTTTCCTCTTGCGCTCGGCAAGTTCTTCTTCGTGGGCATCAAGGTCCACTTTCCGCTGGTTCAGATCACCGGCCCGAGCAGACAACTCCTTGGCGGTCTCCTCCTGTTTTTGTTCAATGTCTTGCTTCATCAGGAGGAGGGCCTGCCGTTCTTCGGCCAGCTGTGCCCGCTTGACCTCTAACGCATTAAGAGATCGCGCGCGGACGTCCGCCAAGATCTCCGCGCGCCTCAACATGTCATCTTAGGCCTTCTCAATGAGCGCCTCCCTAGAAGCTAGCTTCTCCCGTTGGGCGCGATGAAGATTCAGCAGCTTTTGAAGCAGTTGCTCCTCTTCAGACGTGCTGCTGCTGCTGGTGCCTGGCGCATCCACAAGCTGGAGCCCGGCAGCGGCAAGGATCTCCTCGTCCACAACATCCTCCTCGGTTGGCGCTCTGGAGCCCACCGTCCAGGGGAGGCTGACATAGACGTTCTCGCCGACCCGGATGTATTTGCTTGGCGGAGGCGAGTTGGGCGCTGCCACCTCGTCAGTGGTTGAGGGACCCGTGGTCGGAGTAGCGCCTGGCGCTCCTGTGGCCTCAGGGCCGTCAGTACGACCACCGGCTCCCTCGCCGGCCTCCTCAGCAGCCTTCTGGGCGGCCTCAGCTTCAGCAGCCTTGGCGGCTTCATCGGTGGGCGCCTTGGCGGTATTATCCTCGGCGGCCTTGCCGGCCTCTTCGGCAGCCCTGGCAGTTTCTTCGTTGGCAAGCTTGTCAGCTGCCAGCTTGTCGGCCTTGGCAGCGGCGGCCTTGGCGGCCTCGTCGTCGACGGCCCCTGTGGTGTTCTCCTCGGCAAAAGAGTCAATGTTCATTGGCTCCACCGAGGGGGGCTCTGCCAACCCGAGAAGTAAAGCAAAAAGAGCTTCAGGAAGAAATTCAAGAAGACAAAAGAAAGAAAGCAGAAAGAGTTTTGCGGCAAGTGGGTTTACCCGTGTTGAGCTCAGGAGCGGTGGGCTCCCCTCCCCCGTCAACGTTTGTCATTGGGGTGGGGTCGCCAGCGCTGGTGCTTGGCACTTCGACGCTTGCCGGCTCCTCTTCGTGGCTCGGCTCGCTAGTGGGAGCCCTTACCGGAGATCTTCTCCTTGGCGGTGTGGTCGAGGGGGGTGGTACTTCTGGAGCACCTTCAGATGCTCCACTTGCTGCTCCTCTCCTACACGCCCAAAGATGTCAGTGAAAAAATGCTTGTTCCTCAGCGACCGCCAGCGAAAGGTAGTTGAAATACTTACGCTGGGGGCTGCGCTGGGGGCTGCGACGAGGGCTGGGCTCCGAGCTGGTCGGGATGGTCTCAGACGCTCTCCCGGTGGTTGCCGTGGGCTCATCTTCGACGACCACCACGGTCTTGCTCGTCGAGACCTTAGCTCTCTTCCTTGTCCTCTCCGCCAAGGTTTCCTCCCTGCGGAAGCAAGGCCGGAGCGCGACAAGTGAGGACAGAAACAAAACCTTACAAAGATTGAGGGTCGCGGCAAGGGAACTTACTCTTCCTCGTCGTCCTCTTCGCTGAGAGCGGAAAAATAAAAGTCCGCCTCCGTGTGAGGAGGGGGAGGAGGGGGAGCTGGGCTCCTTGGCCGCTTGGCGGGGGTAGTATCAGCGGTCTTTGATGACCCTGCTCCAGTTGCCGGGGCCGCGTGAGACGCTCCCGCAGCACCAGCCCTTGCCGCGGTCGAGCGCGTCGAACGGCGCTCCGGCGGTTGTTGAACTTCTTGCCGCTCAGCCACTTTGCCAAGCCTGCGAAGGCGTTTTCTCCTCAGAGGGGCTGGGGACTCTGACTGCGGTGGGCTTTCGGTGCCCTCCTCGGAAGAGGAGCCCTCATCCTCCGAGCTGCCTGACTCGTCGGCAGGCTGGCTTGGCCCGACATCCTTGCCGGGTGCGGCGAGCTCGCCCTTCCCGGCAAGCATCCCCTGCTCGGCAAGGCTCTCCTTTTGTGCCTCATCGAGCTCTGCCAAAGTATAACCAAAATCGCCAGCTTCCCTGGCGAGCCTGTCCTCCTCCACTCTTCGAGCAATGAATTCTATTTCTTGCTCAGTGGTGTTGCGGGCGAGCCACTCCTCCACCCGGACCTGCTTTTCGACCGTGGAGTCAAAGAATCGCCGCACGTCTTCTTCGAGCGGCACGTCCCAAGTTGCTTCAACGTTGTGCGCATTGCAGAGCGGCATCATAGCAATGATTGCACTCAATGCGGAGTTGTTGCAAAGGGGCACGATGTGCTTCGGCAGCGTAAACGCCTTGTCGCGCTTCTCTGGATCTGTCTCTTGCTTGAACAGTTCTCGCATGAAAAAGTCGTGCTGCAGAACTGTGAAGTTGTTGATCAGTCCAGGGCGCAGCCGCATGATATCGGCTGGGTTCTTCCAATCAGAGGCCGGCCTTCCTCTCTGCTGCAGAGGAGCAATGCGGCAGCGGAGGAAGTCTGCGCCAACCATCCCTATGGTGAGCCCGGCCTCCCTGAGCCGTATGATCCTGGTAGCGGCAATCTCCAGCTTTTTATCCTGGGGATCCAGATCGCTCCAGTCTGTGCCACGCGCTGCTGGGGTCTTGCGAAGCTCACAGTATGGTGGCGGCTCGTCGTCAATGATCCAACACCATTCAGACCGGATTTCTCCCCATCTTGGGCGGAGACCCCCCTTCAGATAATGCTCCTTGACGGCCAATCTTGAAACGAACGAGACGCCAACAGTGAGAGGCTCCCCCTTTTCAGCACGGGGAGTGAAGTAATGCCTGAACAGCGCGGTGTTGGGTGCGACGCCGACGAAGTTCTCGCACAGATGCGCAAATATTGCCATGGTGGATACGGCATTCGGTGTGAGATCCAGCAGACGGAGATTGAAGGTGTACATGACGTCGCTGAAGAAATCCGAGTACGGTGGGCAGAGCCCGCACCAAAAGTAGCAAGCGAAGAAGGGGTACTTGCTCACTTCGCTCTCGTCGGTGGCTGGGCGAACGCGGGTGGCCGGATGCGCCTTGGTCCTCGCGGCCCACATGCCTTGGAACTTGGCCTTCAGATCCGCCCCCGTGAGCGTCGGAGCGAAGAGCGCGTACTTCTGCCTCTTCAACTGCACCTGGGTCTCCGTCCTTTTCTCCTTTGGGAGGCATGGCGAAGGAGGAGCTGAGGACCGAGGGAGATGCGGACGCGCGCGGTGGCGGAGGATTGGGAAACCGCTTTGTTTTGGAGCGGAGGAAGAAGAAGGCGGAGATTTGGAGATCGAGAATGGTGAGAGGGGTGTGTGAGTGCTTCTGCAGGTCCCTCCTTTTATGGGGAAAGATGCGGAACCATCCGCCCCTTCGTCATTCGAGATAGCTGCGCACGCTTCCCACGCTCCTCATTCAATGCGCGACGCGTGGGAGAGCGTGCAATTAAACAGCATAGAGACGTTTCGGCTTATCCCAGCCACGCGTGCCCGTGCACTGTTTGGGCCTGGCCCAACAACGCCCGGCACCGTGTGTGGCCCAGGCCCGGGGGCTCCTGTCGGTGTACTAGAATAGGGGTACCCTAGTACCCCGTACTTGTGCACGGGTAGTAGTAGCATCCCGTGGCCAGGCTTGCGGGAGGACAGCCAGAGAGAAGCTCAAGATTATTAAGCCATTCAAGAACAAAGTATACAAAGCAAGAGTTAAGGCCCCGGCAAGAGGAGCTTGCCGGAAGGGACAGCTGAGGCCCAGCCTGAGGTTTGCTGTAGCAGAGTACTTGCCGCGGCAAGGTACTTGCCCCGGCAAGTCATTGGCTGCGGCAAGGTATTGGCTGCGGCAAGGTACTTGCCCCGGCAAGTTACCTTGCGCGGCAAGCTATGGGTTGCGGCAAGCTGTCAGGTGCGGTAAGGTCTTGCCGCGGCAAGCGTTACTGTACCACTGTGCTGCTCCGGTGCCTCTGCCAGCGTGGCGCTCTGGGTCCTTCCAAGCGTGTGTGGTAGGGCACCGTGTAGACGGCGGTACACTGTAGCTAGCGGTGCAGGAGCAGATGGGATAGGCTTTTCCCACGTCCAAGACGTCCGGGTACATGTATGTGGACAGCAAAGGCATGGGCATTTAATGCCCTTGTCCCCTGCCGTTAGTGGTAGGTAGGACATGTCATCCTGGTAATAATGGCCTTACTGTAGCAACTTTCCACCTCTACCTTTACTGTTTGCCACCTGTTGGTGACCCCTTTGTGCATATAAAAGGAGGCCCATAGGCAACATGGAGAAAAGGAGGAACTGGGAGATGGAGAACTCCAGTATTGTACGCAGCTACTCGGTACTGTAGCGCTCCTGGAGCTAGAACAATCATATAGATAATAAACCAAAAAGCAGGAGTAGGGTTTTACGCATCCGTGCGGCCCGAACCTGGGTAAATCTCTCTCGTGCACTGTCGTGTTCTTCGCTAGATTTGCTCTTCGTGCGACCGTCTCTCCCTGCCGAACGTAAAGGGGTCCTTCCCTGGGTCCCATAGGTGATCGCGGATTCGTCCCCGACACTCTTACGAACCATAGCTGAAGCTTTAGCATGTTCCTTTATTCTAACAGGGAAAGGTGGTTTCTCAATATAAGCAGTAGGAACAATAGGATCAACATTATAAGTAATAGTTTCCTCTTCAACCTTAATAGGTTCTACTATTTTTACTTCAACGGGAGGATGATATTTAAACCACTTCTCCTTAGGGAGATCAACATGAGTAGCAAATGATTCACAGAAAGAAGCTACTATCTCAGAGTCAAGTCCATATTTAGTGCTAAATTCACGAAAAGCATCGGTATCCATAAAAGATTTAACACAATCAAACTTAAGGTTTATACCTGAATCCTTACCTTCGTCGAGTTCCCAATCTTCAGAGTTGCGTTTAATTCTTTCCAATAAATCCCATTAGAATTCAATAGTCTTCTTCATAAAAGAACCAGTACAAGAAGTATCGAGCATGGATTGATCATTACGAGAAAGCCGAGCATAAAAATTCTGAATAATAATTTCTCTTGAGAGCTCATGATTGGGGCATGAATATAACATTGACTTAAGCCTCCCCCAAGCTTGAGCGATACTTTCTCCTTCACGAGGTCAAAAATTATATATATAATTCCGATCACGATGAACCAGATGCATAGGAAAAAACTTCTGATGAAATTCCAATTTCAATCGGTTGTAATTCCAAGTCCCAATATCATCGCATAGCCTATACCATGTCAATGCCTTCTCCTTCAAAGATAAAGGGAAGACCTTCTTCTTGACTTCATCCTTGGGCAAACCTGCAAGCTTAAATAATCCACAAACTTCATCCACATAGATTAGATGCATATCAGGATGTAATGTTCCATCTCCTGCATAAGGATTAGCTAGCAGTTTCTCTATCATACCCAAAGGAATTTCATAATAAATATTTTCAGTGGGTTTAGTAGGTTGAGGGGCAACTTATTGCTCTTCCGATCGGGGTGAAGATACCCCGAACAAACCCCTCAAAGGATGATTTTCCACAGTAACAAGTGACAGTAAATTTCAGCACACTGTATAAATGTTTCCTTACCAAATTCCACTTACCAAAGGCGCTTCACTCCCTGGCAACGGCGCCAGAAAAGAGTCTTGATGACCCACAAGTATAGGGGATCTATCATAGTCCTTTCGATAAGTAAGAGTGTCGAACCCAACGAGGAACAGAAGGAAATGACAAGCGGTTTTCAGCAAGGTATTCTCTGCAAGCACTGAAATTATCGGTAACAGATAGTTTGGTGATAAGATAATTCGTAACGGGTAACAAGTATAGCAAAGGTGCAGCAAGGTAGCCCACTCCTTTTTATAGCAAAGGACAAGCCTGGAAAAATTCTTATATAAAGCAAAGCGCTCACGAGGACACATGGGAATTATTGTCAAGTTAGTTTTCATCTTGCTCATATGATTCGTGTTCGTTACTTTGATAATTTGATATGTGGGTGGACCGGTGCTTGGGTGCTGTCCTTACTTGAACAAGCCTCCCACTTATGATTAACCACTGTCGCAAGCATCCGCAACTATGAAAGAAGAATTAAGTTAAATCTAACCATAGCATGAAACATATGGATCCAAATCAGCCCCTTACGAAGCAACACATAAACTAGGGTTTAAGCTTCTGTCACTCTAGCAACCCATCATCTACTTATTACTTACCAATGCCTTCCCCTAGGCCCAAACAATGGTGAAGTGTCATGTAGTCGACGTTCACATAACACCACTAGAGGAAAGACAACATACATCTCATCAAAATATCGAATGAATACCAAATTCACATGATTACTTATGACAAGACTTCTCCCATGTCCTCAGGAACAAACGTAACTACTCACAAAGAGGGGTAATAGTTATCATTAAGGATCTGAACATATGATCTTCCACCGAATAAACCAACTAGCATCAACTACAAGGAGTAATCAACACTACTAGCAACCCACACGTACCAATCTGAGGTTTTGAGACAAAGATCGGATACAAGAGATGAACTAGGGTTTGGAGAGGAGATGGTGCTGGTGAAGATGTTTGTGGAGATTGACCCACTCTCGATGAGAGGATCGTTGGTGATGACGATGACTTCGATTTCCCCCTCCGGGGGGGAAGTTTCCTCGGCAGAACAGCTCCGCCGGAGCCCTAGATTGGTTCTGCCCAAGTTCTGCCTCGAGACGGCGGCGCTTCATCCCGAAAACTCTCTTCTGATTTTTTTTCCAGGTCAAAACCATCCATATAGCAGAAGATGGGCACAGGAGACCTGCCAGGGGGCCCACAAGCCCTAAGGGCGCGCCCAGGGGGGAGGGCGCGCCCCCCAGGCTTGTGGCCACCTGGTGGGCCCCCTCTAGAATTTTCTTCGCCCAATATTTTTTATATATTCCAAAATAATTCTTCGTAAATTTTCAGGACTTTTGGAGTTGTGCAGAATAGGTCTCTCAGATTTGCTCCTTTCTGGTCCAGAATTCCAGCTGCCGACATTCTCCCTCTTTGTGTAAACCTTGTAAAATAAGAGAGAAAAGGCATAAGTATTGTACCATAATGTGTAATAACTGCCCATAATGCAATAAATATCAATATAAAAGCATGATGCAAAATGGACGTATCAGCACGCCCCCTGAGCTTGTGGCTCCTAGGTGGCCCCCCTCTGGTATATTCTTCCACCAATATTTTCTATATATTTCACAAAAAATCTTCGTAAATTTTCAGGTCAATCCGAGAACTTTGATTTCTGCACAAAAACAACACCATGGCAATTCTGCTGAAAACATCGTCAGTCCGGGTTAGTTTCATTCAAATCATGCGAATTAGAGTCCAAAATAAGAGCAAAAGCATTTGGAAAAGTAGAAACGATGGAGACGTATCAACTCCCCCAAGCTTAACTCATTGCTTGTCCTCAAGCAATTCAGTTAACAAACTGAAAGTGAGAAACAAAAACTTTTACAAACTCTGTTTTATCTTGTTGTTGCAAATATGTCTAACCAATGTTCAGGTTTTCAGCAAAGAATATGAACCAACCATATTCACGATAACATTTAGGTGTCACATTTACTCATATCAATAGCATAACCAACTAGCGAGCAATAATAAGATATCTCGGATGACAACACTTTTTTTCAAAACAATCATGTTATAATATGACATAATGGTATCTCGCTAGCCCTTTCTGAGACCGCAAAACATAAATGCAGAGCACCTCTGAAGTTCAAGCACTGACTAGACATTGTAATTCATGGTAAAAGAGATCCAGTCACACTCATACTCAACATCAACTAAACACAAAGCATATAAATGACAATAGTGCTCTCCAGATGGTGCTTTAATGAGAAGATGATGACTCAGCAATAAAAATAAATAGATAGACCCTTCACAGAGGGAAGAAGGTATTTGCAGAGGTGACAAAGCTCGAAGCTTTTAAAACAGAGATGAATATAATTTTGAGAGGTATGCTTTCATTGTCAACGTAACAACCGAGAGTTCCCAATATCTTCCATGCTAGACACATTACAGTCGGTTCCCAAACAGAAAGGTAAATTTTTTACTCCCCCTCCACCAACAAACACAAGCCATGGCTAGCCGAATCCTCGGGTACTGTCGTGGAATTGACACGGCAGATGCCCTAGCATGAGGACTTAGGTGTGGAGCCATCGTCACGTAGTTAGCTTGAAGGGGTTAAACGGGACAAAGGACACGGAGAGTTTTACCCAGGTTCGGCCCCTCTCAACGAGGTAAAGGCCTACTCATGCTTTAGGTTGTATTGCTTGGGTCTCGATTACTAGGGAGCGAATACGCTTGACCTAGTTCTTGACTTATGGTTTCTCGCCTTAACCTACCGCCGGGTCACCCCTTTATATACACAGGTTTATGCCCGGCGGCTTACGGAGTCCCGGCCGGCTCATACACAATGTGTCCGGCCCAGTGACCAATACTAAACTTTCCTTAACGTACAAGTTAAACATATGGCGGTTTATGCCCGTGGGCCTCAAGTCGCCTCCGGGTCTTGGGCCTTCAGTAAGCTTGCTACATGAACCGCCATCTTCAGCATCTTCTTGGGCCTTCTCATCATGAACCACCAGTGGTATGACCCGGCCCCTCCTGGGCGGGTTATACCCAATAGTTATATCCCCAACATTAGGCCCCAGGTTGATGTGAACTTGTTCATATCAATCTTCAATACTTGACTTAGAAAAAATCCTTCATCATCAGTCCTTATGAAATCTTATAACCCGCCATGACGTCTGCTCACAGAATTGTGCTAACCCGCCATGACGTCATCTCGCAATAATATCGCACGAGGCCCAAATCTCAATATGCCTTCACTTTTAATGAACCTCCGAAAATCGAGGCATCTGTGCTGTCACATAATCATTTTTTAGCCTCCTTGATTCCCGCGCATGCCATCTATCCACTGCCTTATAAATAGGGACAGGGGTCCTTTTCATTTTCCCCCCTTGCCTCCTCATCTTCATCCTCTTCTTTGCAATGCCACATGCGCCCGAGCTCCGCCGCCGTCGACCTCGCGAGCTGCCTCAACTCCGGCCGCTGCATCGACCTGAACGCACCAGAGCACCGCCGCGCGCCACCGCTGTCCAACAGCCCTGGTAAGCTCTCCTCTTTTCCTCACCGCAGATCTCCATTAGGGTTTGCTCGAGTTCATCAGAGTTCATCTTTGTTCCTCCCTAGATCATGTAGTTTTTGATCTAAGTATAGTACCAATCTTGTGCGGTAGCAGTTTAGCACTCGTTTTTAATATCTGAACGCCTCCCCTCCATAGGAGATCTCATCTGAGCACGTGAACTGTCCTGCTGCCGCCACTTTAGGTTTAGAATTTTTCTTCATTATCTGAACTGTTGTAGATCCAAAATTATAACACCGATCTGTGAAAACTATTTGTCCAACACTTAGCAATCCTTCACTCATAGATCTGAAAACGGATAGCTATGTAGGCAGCTTAATTGATAAACCATAACCCGCCAGGTACCATTAGTCCCCTCTCAAGCCGCCAATAGATTGCTCTGCATCTCAACACTATCCTTCGGCTTAACACACTGCGTGTTTATAGTTTTTACCTTTGAACCAATGACCGGCTTAACAACATAATCTTAAACCAGCAATATTTTCTTTTCAGACCTTCATCATCAACAATGACTAAGACCTTCACTTCATGCAACTGGGTCGCATCCCGGGTTACCGAGGAAGACTTGAACAATTTTGTTCAGGCTGGCGTCTTAGCCAAAAAAGATGACATCCACTGGAGGGTCCCAGGCACTGAAAATCCTCCTGAGCCCAAGGAAGGCGAAATAATCATTTTTACTGATCATATGATCTGGGGGTTTACCCCGCCTGGTTCAAAATTCTTCCGAGACGTGCTACACTTTTTCCAGCTCCATCCTTAAGATATTGGGCCCAATTCTGTCTCCAACATCTGCAACTTCCAAGTTTTTTGCGAAGCTTATCTTCAAAAAGAGCCCACTGTCGAACTATTCAGGGAATTCTATTACTTGAACCGGCAGACTGAATTCACAGACGGACCCAGCTTGGAGCTAGGCGGAGTTTCAATTCAGAAGCGGAAAGAAGCCACCTTCCCATATGCCAAACCGCCCAGTCATCCTAAAGACTGGAAAAAGACTTGGTTTTATTGCCAAGATACATCTCCAGAGGGTGAAAATCCCTTGCCGAGCTACCGTGAACACCGGCTTAGCAACACACATCCACTCCCAGAACTGATCAGCACAAAGGAACGGGCCAAGTATGCACCCTTATTTTCAAAGATTAGAGCCTTCATGGCTAACGGCTTAACCGGCATCAACCTTGTTCGGTGCTGGGTCGCCTGGAGAATCCTGCCGTTAAGCCGCTGCCCCGGTTTAATGTGCGAATACACCGGCGACTTAAAAGATCCGCAACGCCACTGTGAGATCCAATTGACTATTGAAGATATCAATGAATCGACCAAGGCTTTATTGAACGAAAGCTTGGCAGCTTGCAGCAAAACCGGACTCAATCCTTTCTGCACTCTCAACAAACCGCCAGCTGTAAGTGTTGTACATAATTTTTTCAGTTGAATCATGTTTTCATAAAAACTATCCTCTTATACTCATCTGACTTCCACAGGCCAATTCTCCTTTCTGGAAGAAGAAGCTGCAGGACAAACCGACCAAGAAGACCAGGACAAAGACCAAGGCTAACAAAAAACCTGCCAAAAGAAGATCGACCCCTCCGAGTTACTTAACTTGGATGACGATGATGATGATGAGTCGGAGGTAGAACTTGATTCTCTTGGCTCATTTTTTGTACATCTCATTGACAACGATTATTATCAGGATGACGCAGAAGCCAGCCGTGCGGGTGATGAAGAGGTAATTGTTCTTTCCTCCGGCTCAGAACCTCTGCCAAAACAGAAATCTCGACAAGCAAGCCGGAAAGTAAGGTTTTCTCATCCTTTAGCTCATTTGGATCCCAACTTTATTTTGAAGAAGCAGCAACATGAAGCTCGCCGCACAACCCGGAACAGCGGAGACGGGATCCTTTCCTCCGGCTTACCGAACACACCAGCCCCTCGCAAACGTCTTCTAGAGGTCTCACCAATTTCCGACTTAGCTTATCCCAAGGCTGGTCTTTTTCGACAACCTCTTAATCCTTCCAACTCAAATTATCAGGGAACATCTCATTCCTCCTCTGGCGATTCAATGCGAACTCACATCCCAGTCTTCAAGACTGTGCCTAGGTAATGTTAAATCTCTGCTTTCCATCATATACTCAATTGTTGTGTTAACCTCGTCTTGTGCTGCATTTACAGAGCTATGGCAAAGCCCAGCAAGAAGTTGAAGGTGACAAAAACAACCGAAAATCCTTCTGAACCGGAGAAACAGTCAGCAGAAACTTCTCTCCATGCCACTGAAGCCACCGTTGATGAACCGCTACTGGAAGAACACAACATCACCATAGATCATATGGATGTTGATCCAGCCACCGCTAAGCCGCCAAGTCCCATCAAGCCTACTGAAGAAAAGGCTGATGATGTTATCATTACTGGGCTTGGTTATACAACGCCAGGCAATCCCACTATCTTGTCAAAGCATAGTGCCAAGGAAGAAATATCGGTTGCTGACAAAGGCAAGTGGTCAGTGAATTTAGAGAGCTATGCTCACTATAGTGCTCAAGAGATCCACTCTGGGTACTTGAACCGTCTGCACACAAGCCGTGACTTCGAGGCCGGCTTAGTAAATCTCATGAAGGAACGTTTTGAGGTAAACGCTAGCCTTCTTCATATAAACATACTTTATCAGCCGCCAAGTTTACTGGACATGATAGAATTGAATGTACTGTAGACTTTAGATAGCCTTATAGATCAAATCAAGTAGCCCCCAAGGGTCGGCTTACACTTTCAAGATAAGCCGGGACTTCAAATAGTAATGATTCAATTTTGCACCTGTAGCCCCCAAGGGCCGACTTAAACTGTTAAGATTAGCTGGGTCTCATTACCATAGTTGTCAATAAAATCCAAGTATATAGCCCCCATGAATTGGCTATAGCCACAATAGTGTAGCCGAGTCATCATGAAATTGTCTTTTAAAGAGCAATGTGCATTAGCCCCCAAGTGCCAAGTGAAATACTTGTATTGTGATTGGGACTTTAAACAAAATGATTGTAATAGCACCTGTCGTTTGCATACTGCAGGCTGAACTCAATGCAAAAGAATCCCAAGTCGCCGACCTTCAAGAAAATATCAAGTCTCAACAATCTGAAACTGCCAAGGCCAAATCAGAACTGACAACCGCCTTGGAAGAAATGGAGAAGTTGAAAAAGGACTTCAAGGCTAACAGGACAAACTGGGAGTCTGACAAAGCAGCTCTATTGAAAAGAGCGGAAGAAGCAGAGGCGGCCCATAAGCCGGTGACTGAAGAGCTTTCCGGTTTAAAACATCAAATTAACACCATGACCGCCGCTGTCTTTGGTAAGTAACATTATTCCAATCTGTTACCATACATGTAGTTGAATAATCATTCATCCGACTTATCAATTTGTTTGGTAATGCAGGCTCCAGAATCGCCCATCTTGGTGCAGACATGCGCATGAAGCTGAAAGCCGCCTATACTCTTATCGAGCAATTGTATACTGGCGCGCAACGAGCTATCTCTGCAGCTTCTCATAAAAAACAACCACCAACTCTTATCAAAGACACGCTGGAAAAGCTGTCTGTATTGCCCCAAAGAGTGGAGGATCTGAAGCTATCAGCTGCTAGAGCCGGTGCCATCACTGCGCTAACCCGGGCCAAGGCATGGCAAGCAGATCTGGACCCAGAAGACTTGGCCAATGGCTGCCCAAGCATAAAGGAGGACGGGTCTCCCTTCAGTACTGAGAACTTTGCGGCGATAGCAAGAGAAATGCGCCCTCTAGAAAGCAAACTGGCTGAAGATACGGACCTATCTCATTACCAGGCGGCTTATAATGCTGATAACAAGAAAGTGAAGGCGCCGGTTCACTACTCCCAGCAGCTCATTCCGCCAATCCTTAAGCACACCTTTGCTCCTGATGTTAACCCGTCAACACTTATTGATGATGAAGCTGTGTTCAAAGCTTTTACTGGGATCAATTGGGCCACCTCTGACTTCCAGTCAACGAGTGACGAAGAAGAAGATGAACCGGTGCAAGATGACCCGGAATCCTCTACTCGCCAAGGTCAAGATCATTAATCCAAGGGCCGGCTTATTATCTGCCAGTTGGACTACCTTATGCCTCAAAACACTTACTCTTTTGGGCCGTCCAGTGCCTTGTAATAGGCTAGTTTGAAAACAATGATCTGCCATGCCATCGTGCATGTTGATTTGCATAACACTGATGAGCCGTTTTGATCTTATCTGACGATCCACCGTTTATGCTCGTAATCATTGTCATCTTTGCTGATCATGTTATCTTAAACCCTGCATACAAACAGAGAACAAGTGCCTTGCCGGTTTACCCCAAGGCGGGTCATAACACCCCATATGAAAACCACTGGTGACAGCATCGTCCGTAACCAGGGCCGGTTTATCAAAACTTCATATAATCATAACAAAGCAAATATCATACCTGTGATATTTATTCATACTGCCGGATTACAACACCGCATGTAGTAAGGGTAACAGCCCGAAGCCTCAGAGCGCGGCACTCTATGTAATTTTATTCATACTGCCGGCTTACAACGCCATAGACAGCAAAGGGTAACATCCCAAAAACTTGAGTATAGAACTCCAAGCATATAATCATCACACACTGGCGACTTATCGTCCAAAGCCAGGCCGGGTTATCAAAGCACCGGATATTTTCAAATTTGAATCATAAGATCAAGGCAACATGGCCCGAATCAACTTTCAACCATATATCAATATGGTATAAATAGAAATCACCAAAAAGATTCAAAGTCAATATAAACCAGAAAACCAAGGCATTCAAAGGCTGCCAAGCCTCAACATCAAGTGCTATTCAAGGGCTGCACAGCCACTGAGTTGCTCCTTAATTCAAACCTGTAAGCCGGGCCTCACATGACCAATCGCCATTTTAACTTTGACAAGTTCAGGGTCTTTACAAGATTAACTGTCAAGAGTACGGCGAGTCATTCCAGGATTACCTGGTCAGAGTGGCAGGCATACAAAGGCAGGATAACCCGGATTTTTGGTGAATACACCTGGCGTTCAAGCCCATTACAAGGGTCAACAAAGCTTTGTTCATTTAACAAGGAGCCCCCAAGTAATATTCCGATCCAGGCGTACAAGCCGGACCAATAGGGTAGTCATAGCTATGCTCAATGAGCAGGAAGCCCCCCAAATATTTTGCAATCAAGGCGTACAAGCCGGATCAAAAGGGTAATCATAGCTATGCTCAATGAGTAGGAAGCCCCCCAGTGACCTTATGAAGTGACAATAAAGACTCAGATTCTCAGAAATGAAACGACAGAGGCCCTGAATCATCAGGGATGCCGACTTTATTATACTAATCATAATATATACATTAGCAAAAGTATGTACATCACAAGAGCCGGTGGCTCAGGTGTAATAAGGCCGAAGATGAGCAATATTCCACGGCCGATGGGTCTCCTCCTCCGACGTGCGTGAGTCCTTGTGGCTTCGAACATCGATAAGGTAGTATGACCCGTTGTTCAGATTTTTACTGACCACAAAGGGCCCTTCCCAAGGTGGGGATAGCTTGTGCATATCAGTTTGATCCTGGATGAGCCGAAGCACCAAATCTCCTTCTTGAAAAGTCCTGGTTTTAACCCGGCGGCTGTGATAACGACACAGATCTTGCTGGTAAATCGCTGAATGAGCTGCCGCAAGGTCACACTCCTCATCCAAAAGGTCAATAGCATCCTGACGTGCTTTCTCATTATCAGCTTCAACATAAGCCGCCACGCGGGGCGAGTCGTGACGTATGTCACTAGGGAGAACCACTTCTGCTCCGTAAACCATGAAGAAAGGCATGTAACCCGTAGATCTGTTGGGGGTGGTATTGATACTCCAATGCACTGAGGGCAATTCTTCGACCCAACAACCCGGCGTCCTCTGCAAAGGGAACATAAGCCGGGGTTTGATACCTCTCAAGATTTCTTGATTGGCTCTTTCAGCTTGACCATTAGACTGGGGGTGAGCCACCGATGACACATCAAGCCGGATATGCTCTTGTTGACAGAATTCTTTCATTGCACCGTTAGACAGATTAGTACCATTATCAGTAATGATACTATGAGGGTATCCAAAATGAAAGATCACCTTTTTAATGAACTGAACCGCCGTTGCTGCATCATATTTGCTGACCGGCTCAGCCTCAACCCACTTTGTAAACTTGTCAACAGCTACCAGGAGGTGAGTCTTTTTGTCCGTGGACCTTTTAAAAGGCCCAACCATATCCAGTCCCCAGACTGCAAACGGCCAAGTAATTGGAATCATCCGCAATTCCTGAGCCGGCACATGAGCTCGTCTTGAAAATTTCTGACAGCCATCACATTTACTGACCAGATCTTCCGCATCAGCATGAGCCATCAGCCAATAAAACCCATGACGAAAAGCTTTAGCAACGAGAGACTTAGAGCCGGCATGATGGCCGCAATCTCCTTCGTGAATTTCCCTTAAAATTCCACGGCCCTCCTCAGGAGAAATGCATCGTTGAAACACCCCTGTAACACTACATCGGTGTAACTCACCATTGGCAATAGTCATTGACTTAGACCTCCGGGTTACTTGCCTGGCCAAAGTTTCATCATCAGGTAACTCACCCCGGGTCATATAAGCTAAATATGGAACAGTCCAATCAGGAATAACATGGAGAGCCGCCACCAACTATGCCTCCGGGTCAGGAATTGCAAGATCCTCCTCCGTAGGCAATTTAACTGATGGATTATGCAAAATATCGAGGAAAACATTAGGGGGCACCGGCTTACGCTGAGACCCCAGCCGGCTTAAAGCGTCAGCGGCCTCATTTTTCCTGCGATCGACATGCTCCACTTGATAACCCTTAAAATGACCAGCAATTGTATCAACTTCTCTGCAATAAGCCGCCATGAGTGGATCCTTGGAATCCCAAGTCCCTGAAACTTGCTGAGCCACTAAGTCTGAGTCGCCAAAACACCTCACCCGGCTTAGATTCATCTCTTTAACCATCTGAGGACCATGGAGCAAAGCTTCATACTCAGCTGCATTGTTAGTACAAGGGAACATCAACCTCAAAATATAACAAAATTATCACCTCGTGGGGAAGTCAAAACAACTCCAGCCCCCGAGCCTTCCAATTGCCTTGATCCATCAAAGTGAATAGTCCAATACGTGGTATCCGGTTTTTTCTCAGGCATCTGCAGCTCTGTCCAATCGTTGATGAAATCCACAAGTGCTTGGGACTTGATAGCCATCCTAGGCATATATTTCAAACCATGAGGTCCGAGCTCGATAGCCCACTTGGCTACCCGACCTGTGGCTTCTCTGTTTTGAATAATATCCCCCAAGGGAGCAGAACTAACCACAGTGATGGGATGACCGAGGAAATATTGCTTCAACTTGCGGCTAGCCATGAACATGCCGTAAACCAATTTCTGCCAATGTGGGTATCTCTACTTAGATTCAATGAGCACCTCACTGATATAATAAACCGGCCTTTGAACCGGATACTCCTTGCCTGGCTCTTTCCTTCCAACCACATCTGCCACACTGACAGCTCTATTGTTTGCAGCCACATATAAAAGTAAGGGCTCCTTCTCAATAGGAGCTGCAACAACCGGCGGTTCAGCCAGCTGTCTCTTAAGCGCCTCAAATGCCTCATTGGCAGCATCACTCCAGACAAAGCTATCTGTCTTCTTCATCATTTGATACAAAGGGATAGCCTTCTTTCCCAGGCGGCTTATAAACCGGCTCAAAGCTGCAATACGACCCGCCAACCGCTGGACGTCATTGATACATGCCGGCTTAGCCAAAGAAGTGATAGCCTTGATTTTCTCCAGGTCAGCTTCAATGCCTCTCTCAGAAACCAGGAAACCCAATAGTTTGCCCACTGGCACGCCGAAGACACACTTGGCCGGGTTAAGCATCATTTTATAGACCCGGAGATTGTCAAAGGTCTCTTTCAAATCATCTATCAAAGTCTCTTTCTTCCTGGATTTCACAACAATATCATCCACATAGGCGTGAACATTGCGTCCAATCTGGTCATGGAGGCAATTCTGAACACACAGTTGGTAAGTCGCCTGGGCACTCTTGAGCCCAAAGGGCATAGACACATAGCAGAAGGCTCCAAAGGGAGTGATGAAAGTTGTCTTCTCCTGGTCCTTAACTGCCATCTTGATCTGATGATAACCAGAGTAAGCATCCAAAAAGATCAAACGCTCACAACCCGCCGTAGCATCAATAATCTGATCAATATGAGGGAGAGCAAAAGGGTCAGCCGGACAGGCCTTATTAAGGTCTGTATAATCCACACACATACGCCAAGTGCCATTTTTCTTAAGCACCAGCACCAGGTTAGCTAACCACTCCGGATGAAAAACCTCAATGATGAATCCAGCAGCCAAGAGTCGGGCCACTTCTTCACCAATTGCCTTGCGCCACTCTTCATTGAAATGACGAAGAAACTGCTTGACCGGTTTAAACTTTGGATCAACATTAAGAGTGTGCTCAGCGAGTTCCCTCGGTACACCTGGCATATCAGAAGGTTTCCATGCAAAGATGTCCCGGTTCTCACGGATGAACTCGATGAGCGCGCTTTCCTATTTTAGATCCATATTAGCACTGATGCTGAACTGCTTGGACGAGTCGCCAGGAACAAAATCGACCAACTTAGTGTCATCTGCCGACTTAAACTTCAACAGGGGGTCATTCTCTGTAGTTGGCTTCTTCAAAGGTGTCATATCCGCCGGGTCAACATTATCTTTATAAAACTTCAACTCCTCGGCGGCACAGGCCGACTCAGCATATGCAGCATCACCCTCTTCACAATCCAGAGCAATCTTCCTATCACCGTGCACCGTGATGGTGCCCTTATGACCCGGCATTTTAAGCTGCAAATAAACATAACAAGGCCGTGCCATGAATTTGGCGTAAGCCGGCCGCCCGAATAAAGCGTGATACAGCCTTTTGATCTTGACCACCTCAAAGGTCAATTTCTCAGCTCTGGAATCATGGTCATCTCCAAAGGCTACCTCCAGGGTTACCTTACCCATTGGATACGCCGACTTACCAGGCACCACCCCATGAAAAACAGTAGAAGACGTCTTAAGATCTTTGTCAGTCAAATTCATACGATGAAAAGTATCATAGTAAAGGATATTGATACTACTGCCCCATCCATGGGCACCTTTGTAAGCTTATATCCTCCTACCTGAGGAGCCACCACCAATGCCAATTGACCCGGATTGTCAACCCGGGGCGGGTGATCCTCACGGCTCCGTACGATAGGCTGCTCAGACCACCTCAAATAACGAGGTACTGCCGGCTCAACTAAGTTCACCGCCTGCTTATGGATTTTCTGATCCCGTTTGCACAGACTTGTGGTGAATACATGATATTGACCACTATTCAATTGCTTTGGATTGCTTTGATAACCAGACTGCCGCTGCTGATTTCCTTGACTAGATTGTTGATTAAAACCGCCTTGATTGCCTTGGCCCTGGAAACCAGAACTTGAACCGCCACCTCCAAATCCAGGTTCATGAGGGCCGGATCCTGAACCGCCATGCGGGCCATGATTATTCTGGAAAGAAATAGAGTTTCTATATTCCCTCATGATGAAGCAATCCTTCCACAGATGACTGGCCGGCTTTCCCTGGGTTTCGTGCTTTGGGCAAGGCTGATTCATCATGGCCTCAAGGTTGAACTTCGGCCCTCCAAACCGGGGCGCTAACGTTTTCCCCTTACGACACTGGTTATTACTCTGCGCATTGGTGTTAGCCACAAAGTCTAAACCGCCGTCAGCCTTGAGCTTACCATTGCCACCTTGACCCGCCGTGTTATGTTGTCCCTTTGTATTGCCACTCTTTTTCCCTTTACCAGCTTTCTCCTCATCAGACTCAGGGTCTTTAGTGCTATCAGAGTCAGCATATTTGACGAGAGCCGCCATGAGCTCCCCCATATCATTGCAATTGCGCTTAAGCCGCCCCAATTTCTGCTTAAGGGGAAGAAAACGGCAATTCTTCTCCAACATCAGGACTGCTGAACCGGCGTTGATACTGTCCGACGAGTGTATAACAGCTGAGATCCGGCGCACCCAATTGGTTGTTGACTCATGTTCACCTTGGACGCAAGAGTCCAAATCCAGAATCGACATAGGCTGCTTGCACGTGTCTTTAAATTTTTGGATAAAACGCGCTTTCAACTCTGCCCATGATCTGATGGAGTTAGCGGGCAGCCCTTTTAACCAAGCATGAGCCGACCCATCCAACATCATGGTGAAATACTTGGCACATGCAGCATCACTAACATCCAACATCTCCATAGCCATCTCATAGCTTTCAATCCAAGCCTCCGGGGTTGATCCGTCGTGTAGTTAGGCACCTTACGGGGGCCCTTGAAATCCCTAGGCAAGCGCTCGTTGCGTAGATTCGGCACTAAACATGGCACGCCCAAGGTTCTAGAAGTCACCCATGTCTCCACAGATGCTGGCGGATAAACCGGAGGTTGCTGTTGAGCCGCCAGCTCAGCCTCACGCCACGCCCTGCCCTGGTCCACTAAAGCCTGAGCATCATTACCAGCATGCGGCGGGTCAGGCCAACGAGGCTGATTGCGGTGCCGCTCACTGCTCGATACAGCCGGTTCATCAATGTGTCTGCTATAACTCCGACTTGGACGTGGGGTCGAGTGAATCCGTTCATGAATGTATGAATAAGCTGCCTGTTGAGCCACGGCCATCTGAAGAAGTTCTCCGGCTCGCCGTATTTCCATCGCTGCTGGTGACTCATCCTGAACTGGGAGAGCCGCCAATCGAGTAGCCGCAGCTATCATGTTATCCAGAGGATTAGAGTAATGACCCGGGGGCATCGGAACATGCTGAGGAGGGGCCAGATTCAAACGTGGGGGGTCTGCAGCACGTGGCTGAACCGGTGCTCCAGCCGCCGGTGCCTCAATGGCCCGATCCACCATAGGCGGGTTACTGGTTCCTGCCCCAGGCGTGTTGAAAAGGTTTCTCGCATCGTAAACCGGGGGTAAATGACTCACATGCCTTCTGTTAAAGATAGCGTTTAATGCATCCCGATCCAAGCTTAAGCAAAAAAATTCTGCTTGAAGCCGTTCTGCCTCCCTCTCCAAGGCGGCTCGCTCCGTCGCCATCCGGGTGTTCTCAGCGTTTAGATCCTCCTTTTCTTGAGCTATTTCATCACATAACTTTGCAACGTCCACATTATGTTGCGTTTGGTTTGCCGAGGTCACCTCCGCCGTCAACAACGTTGCCAGAGCCTCCAACAGTTCAGATAAAACTTGAGCCGGCGGGTGCACAGGGCCTCTTGCCCCAGCTACCGTTGCCATCGCTGAACCGGAGATTATTGCCGCCGCAGTTGAAGAATTCTGCCCTGGCTGTGTACCGGCCATGAAGATTGTAACCTGGTTTGGCGGCTCATAGGGGTCCGGAATACTGTCGCCATCGGAACAGCCCCCAAGCCCACCATCCTGAACTTGATACATGGAGTTGGTCTCACCGGTTGAGGACTCATCGCCTGAATAGACGGCCATCTCACCACCGGACTCAGATCCTCCTTCCAGATCTACTCCTTGAGTAAAGCCAACAAAGACATGCTTCGGGGCGGCTTGAACCTTGGCGGGTCGCGCGCGCTGAGCCGTCTCGACGATGTCGGCGCATGTGTCTGGCTCAGCTTCCGACTCACCAATTTTGCCGATGAAGACATGAATTCCGCTGAAGGGGACCCGGTACCCGTACTCGATTGAGCCGGCCTCGAGGCCCCAGCCCGCGTCGTCGATGTAGAGCTTGCCGCGACGACTTTTAGTCATCCGGCCCACAGCGTATCCCTTGAGCCCTGCGAAGCTGCCCTTCAAGAACTCAAAACCACCGTGCGTTGGCCCCATGGTGGGCGCCAACTGTCGTGGAATTGTCACGGCAGATGCCCTAGCATGAGGACTTAGGTGTGGAGCCATCGTCACGTAGTTAGCTTGAAGGGGTTAAACGGGACAAAGGACACGGAGAGTTTTACCCAGGTTCGGCCCCTCTCAACGAGGTAAAGGCCTACTCCTGCTTTAGGTTGTATTGCTTGGGTTTCGATTACTAGGGAGCGAATACGCTTGACCTAGTTCTCAACTTATGGTTTCTCGCCTTAACCTGCCACCGGGTCACCCCTTTATATACATAGGTTGATGCCCGGCGGCTTACAGAGTTCCGGCCGGCTCATACACAATGTGTCCGGCCCGATGACCAATACTAAACTTTCCTTAACATACAAGTTAAACATATGGTGGTTTATGCCCGTGGGCCTCAAGTCGCCTCCGGGTCTTGGGCCTTCAGTAAGCTTGCTACATGAACCGCCATCTTCAGCATCTTCTTGGGCCTTCTCATCATGAACCGCCAGTGGTATGACCCGGCCCCTCCTGGGCGGGTTATACCCAATAGTTATATCCCCAACAGGTACCTTCCATACCAACAACAATCCGGGGGAGTTTTGTTTCATTATTATATTTTGATTCTGATTTTGATCATAGGACTGGGCATCCCGATTACCAGCCACTTTCTCGTGAATGACAAGTGAATAAACACTTATCGTGAGAATAACCCACCTAGCATGGAAGATACTGACTGCACCCTGTCGCTTCATGAGCGATTCGGTCATACAAAACAGATTATTATTTGAAGATTTAGAGTTTGGCACATGCAAATTTACTTGGAACGGTAGGTAAATACCGCATATAGGTAGGTATGGTGGACTCATATGGAATAACTTTGGGTTTAAGAAAGTGGATGCACAAGCAGTATTCCCGCTTAGTACAAGTGAAGGCTACCAAATAGATTGAGGAGCGACCTACTAGAGAGCGACAACGGTTATAAACATGCATTGAGATTAATTAACATTGAATACAAGCATGAGTAGGATATAAATCACCATGAACATAAATATCATGGAGGCTTTGTTGGTTTTGATTCAACTACATGCGTGAACATGTGCCAAGTCAAGCCACTTGAACCATTCCGAGGAGGATACCATCCTATCATACTACATCCACTGGTACAGCGAGGTGCTATACACACGGTTTTTAACCCCTTTCTGCGATGACATTTTGAACCGTCGCCAAGTGAGTGACTGTGATAGGGGGGTCCTTCTCACACGACCAAAAAACCGTCAGGGATAGGGAGCCTTGATGCATACAGTTGTCCCTATAAAACTATTTCTGATATCTCGAGTATCCAAAATGCTTCATCCTTGCAATTCGTTTGTCCTCGCATTGCCATTGCAGTCGGTATTCTGTGGTGCTACATTTACGATGCGCGACCCATCACTAACAGTTCACGATTATAGAACGTGTATGATAAGCAGACAATCACACACATTTACTTTTCCTCGACTGTATGCGATTCGATGTAAGAGCGCATACAGTTGTCCCTATAAAACTGTATGTGAAGCTTGAATACATCCCACATGATTCATCCGTCGTACCCGCGTCGGATGAAGACCTATCGCACGCGTTCTTCAATGACCAAATGTTTACGATGCGCACAACATCATAAACGGTCCATAATTGCCAAGCGTGTGTGATAAGGTGACATTCGCAAACATTTTATAAGAAGGAACTGTGTGCGATGCTGTTGTTAATCGCACACATTTTTTCTTGGCTGATCGTGTGTGCAGTAGAGATTGATCGCACACGTAGTGGATCCAAGAAACGTGTCTGATCTCCACGTCTATCGCAGACGTTTCGCTTTCGCAAACCGTGTGCAGTGTAATCCCTAATTTAATCCCCACATTTAAAAATCACAGATTTTGAATTTGAAAGTAGGCAATCACTTATTTCATATCAAACCATGTTTATTACAAATATAGGTTCAACCACGAATGCATAATTTGATGCACAGGTACATATACTGAAGAACTACAGAAGCACCAAGTAAAGAATGATGAACCACAGTTGTACTAAAGACTGTAAAGAGAGAGGCGAAAGACATTCTGGTTGCTAGAGAAGGTGAAGCGGAATGCCCATATTGTGCCCTCCTCCATGCGTAATGCGCGCACGACTCTAGGCCAACCCCTTGTGATGGCTGCCCGTCCATCCTTCACTGTCTTCATTAGGACTTCTCGATGGTCATTATAGTCTGGATGAAATACTTTAACCTTCATTGTGTGTCCACCAATCATGTACTTTGTGAGGTAATCTTGAGTAAACTGCTTCGGGAACCACTGCGAACGAAAAAGATTCAGACATTGTTGTCTAACAACTCATTATGGGCAGTAAAAAGAGAAGGCTGCAGAGTTTGTAGTTACCATCCTACAGCTCGGTGTTGTGTTGGACAGAGCGTAAACAAATAATTTGCTTGCCACCATTCATATCTTTTTGCTAATAATCCTTATCAGTTTCCTCACTTGATGCTTGTTCATGAATATCTCATTGCCCCATACGCAAAAAGGGTCGATGGGTGGATCCTTGCCAAGGGCATATGTACCTACAAGCAACAAGTCAATATTAGAAGCTAACAAGTGTCCAGGCCTGGACCTATATGCAGTACATTATGGAACGACAGGGGCAGTACAAGCCGAGGGATGAAACTAACCTCGGCGGAAAATGGTGGCCACTCCCGTTGTTGTCCTGCATAAGTAGTCGAAAGGCATGATAAGTACAGCAACCTTAACATCAAACAAATATAGCAAAGGTAAACAACATCATCTCCAAATGATAGCTTGAATGTGTTGGTTTCAGCATGCTGTTAAAGCAGATATAAAATAGAAGGGAATGTTACCTACAACAGGCTTAACAGCCATCAAATATTGCAATTCAAACTGGTATTGTTGAAAATGAATAGAACGTAGGTCATGCTTAAACATCACATTGGAAATGTGTAGAAGTGAAATAAAGGGCATGTGTTAACTACACCAGGCATAACTGGAACCAAATATAGCCATTCAAACTGGTATTGATGCAATCGAGCGGCACAGTTCTGACTTGCACATAATGAACATCACATTGGGGATAACTGAATTAAACAAGACATAAATGATCAGTATAACAACCAAATATAGCCATTGAAAACTGGACAGAGTCTCGCTGCAACCAACCTAACAAGCAAATACAGATAAACAGGGCATATGCTTGAAAACTGGACAAATGCTCACTTCAACCAACCTAACAAGCAAATACAGATAAACAAGGCATCCGCTTGAAAACTGTACAAATGCTCACTGCAACCAACCTAACAACCAAATACAGATAAACAAGGCATCTGCTTGATAACTGGACAAATTCTCACTGCAACCAACCTAACAACCAAATATAGATAAACAAGGCATCTACTCACTATAAACAACCAAATATAGCCATTCGTGAAACTGAAGTGGTCAATTCATACTTAAACATCACATAGCCCTATTGAACATTACATTTTTGCATAACTGAAATAATTAAACATGGCACAGTTAAAACAACGCATGGCAAAAGCTACTACAACAAAGGGTACGGGTTGGCAAGCTAGAAAAGGTAAGATTTGCTGATAGGATGTTGCCTCACATGTTGTGGCACCCCGGCTCAGAGTAAATCGGAACGCCCCGTATTCCAGCCCAAGGACAAGTCTTCTGGAATACGGCAATGTTGGCATAGAACAAATCAGCTCTTTATTACAATGAATATGGTTACAAAGGGTACAAGGTTTACATCGGCACGGCGACACTACGCCTGCCCGGGGTAGCTCTATGCTAACAGTGGGCTAACTCTCTTGGCAGCGGAACAGCGACGTCGGTGATGGACTCCACTCTGCAGGGACTCTAGCTAGAACACGTATCCTAGGTCGCAAACTCGGGATCCTCGACAAGCAAGCAATCATGGTATGACCTGCAAACTGGCATGACATGCCAGGTGAGTACTTTAAATGTACTCGCAAGCTCACAGCAAACATCAGCATTAAAGCAAGACAACATCATAGCAAAGTAGATGCAGTAAGGTAAAACACATTTAATCCATACTCCGAATAATCTTAAGATCCAATCCGAACCTGTGCCAAGTCCAATCCAAATCATGTGGTCATCTGACCACTCAACTCATAGCCATCCCATGGCTAACATATCATATACCTGATACCAACTGTACCACGAGTCTGACAAACTTACTCTCTTTCGTGCTGTCTCACAAACCTCAGAATACTCACAATCCACCGAGTACTTCTAATCTTACGACGAGTTCTTCCATTAGTAACACTACTATGGTTGACCACCTAGTGAGGTCTGGTCGGACTGTCCAATACCGTGGACACGGCTATTCGAATAGATTTTACACTCTGCAGAGGTTGCGCACTTTACCCACACCATGGAGCACTGACCTCGTGATCCCATTCGGGTGGACCAGCGTTGCTCCAACGAAACCCGCCTGGCCCGTGACTCTCCCATTGTACCACCAGCAATCTCACTCCCTCGGAGTCAAGCCTTGGGTGGCCCCGTGTCACCTCGTGACACCTGCCACCATCGTGGCCAAACTAAAATGTCCCAAACGGGGACCTGGTACCATATAACTCAACTGGGCTCACAAGGTTATCGCCGCCTACCGGGCCAGGGTAGCGCGCACGCATAACCTTCCCTGTCGGGCGGTACCGGTGAAAGAGCACGCGATCAGACCAAGTTAAGGCCGTCCCATACCGGCAAATGTGGCTGCACGGATAAGTCCGGACAGGTGACTCAAGGTCAACCATGAAATATCTAATCCCCGAATAATATTTCTGTCATGGCTGACACTCCGATAACCAGTATGCTTAAGCCACTGCTATTAATTCATCTCCACGAACTGCCGGATGAAATCCACAATAATCATAGACAGTGATCTCAACATCATAGTATCAACAAGAGGGTAAACTACTAGTCATTATCAATCCGGTAATCAACATGATAGTCACCTATCCGAGGATTAACTCCAACATTGCATAATCCAATTCGTTTCACAAGTAACTCATATTTGCTGTTAAAGTAAATAGTTAAACTATGACATTGCAGTGCGATGATGCAGATGAGAGTTGTGGCTTGCTTGGGGATGAAGGAACCATCGGGAAGGGGTGCGGAGAGTCCGCGGGGTTGACTGCCGGAAACAGTTCTCTCTCGGAGGGGGCTGTTTACGGCAAGGGTAAAATGGTCATTTTCATAGTGGGACCACATAGTGAAAATGATACAAATGGATAGAGCTCAACGAGACGAAGAAGTGGGCTTTGGAATCACCTCGATCGGAGTTACGGAGAAAAAGATGTGATAGTTTGACTGTAGAAGGACCTTTCTATAAATATAATATTTACCATCGGGTCCCTGGCTGGTTTTTCTGGAAAATAGTAAATGGCACTGTGCTGGCTGGGCTGCACTGGGCCGAAAGCGCTGCGGTTGTTGCTGCTACTGGGCGCCGGCTGGGCCGTTGCTGCTGCTAGGCCGGCCCACTAGCACTGCCGCCCCCTTTTAAAAAAACGGAGGGAGCCAGGCCGCTGACGAGCTGGGCCCGCAAACAGGGTCACCTCCCTCTTCTTTCTTTGCTACACGCCTGCAGACAGAGAGAGGTCACCGACGTCGGCGCTCGTCCGGCCAACTCCGGCCGTCCTCAGTGGAGCTGAGACCACCGGTGGGACCGGGGGAAGACGCCGCACCGATCCAGGCAGGGTACGAGCCTCGGGGAGGCCGAGCACGAGGGCTTCCCCGAGCGCGGCGGAGACCAGCAACGGGCGGTGATGAACACGGCACCGCAGCGGCTCTGGAGAGGAATGGAGAAGGTGGGGAGGGTCTTCGGCGTCTGGGTGCTCTACTGGTGATGGAGGGAGGGGGAAAAGAGCACCGGCTCGCCGGAATTTAGGCGAGGCCGTGCTGCGGCCGTGGCGGCAGTGGGCGGCGGGGAAGGCTTCCAGCGATGAATAGAGAGGTCAGGGAGGGCTCTGGGAGAGAGGGGAGGAGGGTGAAGTGCTCGGGGATACCCGGGGAGGGGTTCGGCCGCGGCTATATATAGCCGGCCGGCTGCGGCGATTAGGATGGCTGCCGTGGCGTCCTTAGCCGTTTACTGGAGCTCCAGGACATGCGGAGGGAGGGGAAGATGTCGGCAGGGGTTCCAGGAAGGTAGAGAAGGCGGCAGCGGCTTCGGGAGAGCTCGGGGAGGAAGAATAGTGGCGGAGCTCGTCGCGGCACGTCGGAGAAGAAACTGGAAGGGGAGAGGCTTCCAGAGCGCAGGCGGCGACGAGGGGAAGCCCCTGGACATGATTATATGGCGAGGGGAGGAGGAACGCGACGAGACCGAGATGTTAAATCACCAGAGCGCGGGTTTGGCATGCTCTGCATGTGGTCACCGTGTGGCCACGGTATTGACACGCCCAACCTGATGCCAAAAGATGTCTGGTGAGTAGTCCCTCCTAAGTACAGTCTCTGGGATGTGATGGATCAATGAAAACCACTGTGGTTAGATGGGAGTGGTCACTGGAAGTTTACTGCATCAAACTGTTGCCTGAAACTATGATCAACAGGAAAGGGATAAGAGTCAACTGTGATGTCTGGGAGGTTTAGGGTAGGAAGGACTACAAGCCTGTAAAATTTGGAGGGAAATGGACCAATATTTGATATGGTTGCTTTGCAACTGACCAATCTGGTCCAGAAGCTCAATCTTGATGTGCCACTCACATGGAGTAGCCAATTGGGCTAAAATTTGGTAGAACATGATGATTTGGTCATATGAGAGTTCCATAAAAATTTCATGCCATTTCGACAATCCAAAATGGTACTTCCTTCACAGCTATCCTCTCTGACCAGAATCTTGAAAAAATTCTAGAGAATTAATGGGAAGATGAAATGAGACCAAATTTTGTGGAGATTGGTTATATGGGTAGAAGAATTCTCTAGTAAATTTTCAGCAATTATGGAGCAATATAAAATATAGTTGCTTCACAATGTGAAAATCTGACCAGAAACCAAGATTTGATGCTATGCTCACATAGATGATTATATAGGGTTGAAACTTGGTGGATAGTCATGATTTGAGAATATGAAGATGCTTGCAAAATTTCAACTCATTTGGATACTCCTAGCTAGTACTTGCTTCACAAAGATTCCAGTTGCCCAGAAACTTTGGAAATTAGCCAAGAGATATTTAATATCCAAATAAAGTTGAATTTTGGCATGTGGCAATGATATGGATAGTAAAGAGTGCACAAAAAGTTTGAGACCAAGAAAGCAAATATAAAGGGTACTTGCTTCTCAAACTGCCAGCTGGGGCAGAATCAGAAAAGGAATATTTGTGAAATATTTTAGGACATGGCAAGGAAGGATTTGACATATTTGTGGAAGATCTATCCCAAACAATTTATGAGAATTATTTGGGAATTTTGAGAATGATGGAAAGGTGGGTTGCCTCACAACTCAGGGCAGACAGGGTTATTCCTTTAATAGAAAAAGGAATATTCCCAAGGAAAAGAATATTGGGGTTGGTCCAAGATGGAAATAACAAGGTCTTGGAATGATTTATAGGTTGGCAAGCCACTTGGGGAAAAGAATGAAGGGTGATCCCTCCAGGTTGCAAGACTACTAAGCCACAAAAAGCGAATCCGGACCAAAATCAAAAGAAAAAGAAAATGGGCAAAATCCAGGGTGTTACACATGTCATGGACGGGATCCTTCCAGTTGGAAGAGCATAGACCCATGGTGCACTCTCTGATGTCACAGATGGGCTGTTTCACCTTGGAAGAACCATTGTGGGTACCCTCCTCGTGGTCGTGG
This sequence comes from Thinopyrum elongatum, assembly GCA_011799875.1. NCBI lineage: Eukaryota > Viridiplantae > Streptophyta > Magnoliopsida > Poales > Poaceae > Thinopyrum > Thinopyrum elongatum. The sequence continues at coordinate 114,393,575 of CM022299.1, read as the reverse complement.
TCGATGAGATCTGATTTGGCAATTGAGGATCCCAAGCCGCCGCCATAGAACGTTCCTTCAGAAATGACAAAATGGGCTCGATGGCGTACAAGGATCGTAGATCCTTGACCGTGTGGCGGAGGAGATCAGTGACAGGGCCATCGAAGAGATCGACGGCGGTTGAACCAGAGGGGTTCGGGATGGACCACTTAACCTATGACATGGCTCGCGTGAAGTTGTCGCTGTCGACAAGCTTGATGTCATAGCCAGCTTTCCCGAGATACAGTAATACGCTAGCCCGCTGATGTGAAGCCTTCGGCATGGCAACATAATCAACGTCTTCGTCGGCTTCCGCGGCGAGGTGTTGCTCTGGGATCGACAGGTCAGGGCGAACGGCGGCCACCTCGCTAACGTCTGCCGGAGAGGCCATGATAAACCTCTTCTTGGCCGAACGCTCGTCGAGCTCCCCGGGATACGTGGTCGGGCTTAGGCTGCGACATTCTGGAGCAGGAGATGTGGATCTGGTGGGGAGGGACACCGCAGGCCTCATCTAAAAACTCAGGGGAGTGGGGCGACGGTATGGGAATCGATGGGAACCTGAACTTTATTATCTAAGCTAGGAGGAACGGGCAGACCGGCAGGGGTTGGCGGCGGTGGCGCCGCCGGCGGCGACGAGCTAGGGTTCAAGGGTGGGAGGGGGCTGGGTGGGGGTACTATGGAGGGGGGAGGCGGGGTGGTGTTTGAGGATACACCGCGGCTTCTGAAAATTTTAGTAATGGTGGTGGACGAGGGAGGGCGACGGTTCATATGCCTCGGCTATTGCAATTTTACTATAAGGTTGGTGCTGGAGGAGTGGGGCCGACGGTTGAAGTATGGCGGCTACTAAAATTTGGGTAAAGGAATTGATGCGGGGCGGGAGTACCCAAGATCGCACACGGTCCAGTAAGAATATGCGTGTATGATAATAAGGAAAAGCGGCGGAACCGCCGATTTTTGCAACGCTCAAGGCGGGTAGTTTGTTTTTAGATTTCTAGCTAGCTGGTCTATCGCACACGGTTTGTCCTAATTTTCAGATGCAGACGTGGAACTCAATCTAAATAAACTACCCACCTTTAGCTTGCGCAGGTGGTGATTTTACAGCGCACTAGCATCGCACATGGTTAAGCCAGTACCTCCACCTTTGCTCGTGCTTGCGCAATCGTGGGGATTCACAGCGCACTTGCATCCAACGGTGCAGGCGTACGATCCGTGGGGTTTGAGTTCTGGCCAATCAGAATGCACGACTCAGATTGCGCGTGTAGCAGGGGGGCAACGGCCATGGTTTGGTAGGCACACAGCTTTCATGAGTGAACCGTGTGCTATTTGAAACATTTTGTGAGAATCTCGGTTTTCAAATCCCCGTAAATCCAAAACTCACCCGACAATCGTGAAACTTGGCATGGTGTCATGACATGGCACATATATGTCGAGGATTTTTTTTGTCCATTTTGGGGCAAGTTTTATAACAAGCCTCTCACAAACCGGAGCTTCACTCAAGAAGCCTCGTGGTTCCGATAGGGAAACGTGTCCCCCTTGTGGGCGAAACGATAATCGCTCCCTCTTGTAGCCTTGTATTTTCTTCTACACGCAACATGGAACAATGGGAGATTCGCACTGAACTTTGAAATTATTCAGGGTTCGTTTGACCTTTTTATTCATTAATTGAGTTTTCTAGGCATTTAATGTCCATAATTCAAATCCGAACTACAAATACATGCTCCAGTGCACCAAAATGGCTAGAAAAATTGTACATGTGTCCTTGGGGTGCATGTTTAGGTCCCACCGAAGGAATGGGAATGAATTCGACCGTCTTAGCATCCTAGCTCGGCCTCAAACATTGTGAATCTCGATTTTTAAATCTCCGTAAATCCAAAACTCACCAGAAAATCATGAAACTTGGCATGGTGTCACTACATGGCACATATATGTCGTGGTAAAAAAATTGTCCAATTTGGGCCAAGCTATAATACAAGCCTCTAACAAACCGAAGCTTCTCGTAACCCTCGTGGTTCCGGTAGGGAAACATGCCCCTCCTGTGGGCGAAACGTTAATCGCTGCCTCTTCTCGCCTTGAATTTTGTTTTCTACAGGCAACATAGAATAACAGGAGTGTCGTGCTGAAATTTGAAACTGTTTAGGGTTCGTTTGGCCATTTTATATATTAATTGAGTTTTCTAGGCATTTAATGTAGTCCATAATTCAAATTTGAACTATAAGCACATGCTCCAGTGAAGCAAAATGGGTGGAAAATCGTACATGTGTCATTGGGTGCATGTTTAGGTCTCATTGAAGGAATGGGAATGAATTAGAAATGTCTCGTCGTCCTGAAACATTGAGAATCTCGGTTTTTAAATCCCAGTAAATCGAAAACTCACCCAAAAAACATGAAACTTGGCATGGTTTCAGGACATGGCACATATATGCCGTGGTAAAAAAATCATCCTATTTGAGACAAGCCACACACATTAATAGCCAACGAAGTCCTTTTGAAACAAATAGCTGACACGTTAATATCGCAAACAGTTGTATTATATGAACCGTGTGTTCCCGTAACCATTTAAGTGCGGCCACGCGTCCCTCTTTTCTTATGGATAGTACTACCTCCATCCTTGTTCATTGGCCATCTTTGTATTTTGTGCCAAAATTTAACCATACTCGGTTGCATGCATGCAGCTATTTGATTAGACGGGACGAGCCCGAGAAGTCCGCCTTCCAGGCTCGACGGGACGCGTGCGAGCAGTCCGCCGCGCAGGCTCGATGGGACACATGCATCCTGTCCAGCTCACAGGCTCGACGGGACACGTGCGAGCAGCAAGGCCGCCCATGCTCACCGGGAAGCGAGCTCTTTGACCTCCGTCCACCAGCCGCCCGCCTTGCTCACAACTTCTCCATTAATGGCGGCCGAGCCGCTGTTTAACACGTGGTTAATTAAAGCACCTGGACGGTGGGTGTTTGCTTGTGATCCCATGGCCCCTCTCAACGTTAGCATTTGCTTTGTTCGTGTTTTCAACTAGTATTCCGGGTAATTTAAAATGCCTCATAGGGCAACGGATAATACGATGACAAATAAAATGGCAACGGATAATACGATGACAAATAAAATGGCAACGGATAATATAACGACAAATTTACAATGGCGTGGATAATAATTGTCTTACATATTCCGGATAATTTAAAATGCCACATGCGGCAAAGCCCGGAAGACACGGGGGCAAGAGAAGAAGGAAATCGCAGACAGCGATCTGGGTCGCGACTGTCTCCACTCCTCGATGGATCGCCGGGCGACGACATCCTCCAGCTCCTTCTTCAATTCCTCACGACGTTGCTTGACAGCAGCCACGGATTCCTCCACCTCCTGCTCACGCTCAATCCGGAGCTTCCTCAAGTCACCCATCAGTTTCTCGACGACCGCTTTCAGTGTCATCCCCGAGGCACTTCTCTGCTCATGCAGCATCTTCCAGCCGGCGGCCTCCTCCTCCTTCTCGGCGAGCGCCTTGAGGAGCTTTGCATTGTCACCCATGAGTTGCTCGACGAGGCCGGTCGCCTTCTCAACCGAGGCATTGCTGATCTCGAGCAGCTTCATCAAGCTGTCGACCAGCTCCTGCTGCTCAATGAGGCCAGCGAGAATGTCGTCGTCGCTGGCCAAGGACTTCTGCAATGCCAGCTCATCGTGATCACCGACGCGGTGAGTGCGCTTGTGAGAGCCCTCGCGCGCTGGTGAGAGCTTGTTCGAGAGCTCCGCGGCACGCCTGGACATCTCTGTTGCGGCTACCGCGTAGCGGCGGGACCTCTCTAGTGCTTCCGCGGCCTTGGTCTTTGCTCCCTGGTTATATGTCCACCCGAAACTCCTCCCACTACAAAAAAAAGACACATTCGTGACATTTTGGGCCGAACAAATTTGTTTTCTGTCATGCTTATGACACTTCTATGATGATAATTGTGACAAAACCCGGTATCATCATAGATGTGGTGGGCTCCTACTTCTATGACAAAAAATCATGACAGAAAATGGGCTTTTCATCCTGGGCGGGCCGGAGGCGCAGCTGCATGACATTCTTTGGGCCGTCCATGACGGAAAAAATTGTGGTAGAAGCGAGGGCGAGGAAAATATCGGGGAGTTCCCGGTTACGGTGGGTGGTCGGGGCCGAGCGATGCATGGAGGGATTGCGCGTTTCTCTCGTACACATACGCGCGTGTGTGCGAGGCATTGGGCTCTAACTGAACCCGAGCGAGGCGTTCGCTTACTGAACCCGAGCGATTGCACTGGCTAATCGTTACTGAACCTGAGTGATCGATCGATCCCTGGCTGTTAACTGAACCCGATCGAGTGATTCCTTCGCTACTGCTGCTAATTGAAGCCGATCGAACCTGCTGCCTCTTGATGAACAGTGATCGTTGTTGGGGGTTGGATGAACAGTCCGGTGGGGGGTTGGATGAACAGGACCCCGTGCTAGTAGTAGGCCGTTGCCGCTGGATGAACAGGACCCCGATCGTGGAGGCCGGTGGAGGGTGGATGAACAGGACCCCGTGGAGGCTCCATGAATAGTAGCCGGTGGAGGGTTGATGAACAGGACCCCATGAAGGGCAGGTTGAACAGTAGCCGATGGAGGCTGGATGAACAGGACCCCCGTGGATGAACAGTAGCTGGTGGAGGCTGGATAAGTCGACGGTGGATGAACAGTAGCAGGTGGAGGCTGGAGGAAGTCAACGGTGGATGAACAGTAGTAGGTGGAGGCTGGAGCGAGGCAGTAGACGATGGATGAACAGTAGCCCGTGGAGTCCCGTTTTGCGGTACGCCACACTCCTCCTGATGAATAGGACCCTGTTTCGACCGTAGGCGCTCAAACACAAGTCCGTTTCCTCCGTTTTGCGGTTTGCCACACCCTTCCCAATCAACAGCACCCCATTTCGATCGTAGGCACTCGAACAGAAGGCTATTTCCTCCATTCTGGGGTACGCCAGACCCTTCTCGATGAACAGGACCCCGTTTCGACCATACGCAGTCGAACAGAAGGCCGTTTTCCTCCATTTTGCGGTACGCCAGACCCCGTTTTGGCTGTTCCGTCCAAGCTGGTTGGCTCCCAATGAACAGGACGCGTTCCGACCCAGTGGCTTCGCTCTCGATGAACAGGACGCGTTCCGACCTAGTCACTTGGCTCCCGGTGAACACGACGGTGTTTCCTCCGTTCTAACCTAGCCGGTTAGCTGCCGATGAACAGGACGACGTCGCTGCCGTCCATTGCCTATCCATGTACATGAGCCCTGGCCGTAAGTATGCGCGTGTACACGTTCGAGACCCCGCCTGTATGTACATACGTAGCCGTATTTACTTTCTTGCATCGTGGCTGTACGTACGTGTACATGATTTATACAGGACTGCCTCAACTGCTACGTCACATGTGCCGCTCCTTGCTCGGCCACGGTTCATCCTTGCAGAGAGACCGATCGACCAGTATGTACGTACGCGTTCGCTACCAGAGAGACAACCCTACACTACAAAAAAAAGACACATCCATGACATTTTGGGCCGAATGAATTTTTTTTCTGTCATGCTTATGACACTTCTATGACGATAATTATGAAAAAGCCCGGTATCATCATAGATGTGGTGGGCTCCTACTTCTATGACAAAAATCATGACAAAAAATGGCCTTTTCGTCCTGGGCGGGCCGGAGACGCAGCTGCATGACATTCTTTGGGCCGTCGATGACGGAAAAAATCATGGTAGAAGCGAGGGCGAGGAAAATATCGGGGAGTCCCCGGTTATGGTGGGTGGTCGGGGCCGAGCGATGCATGGAGGTTTGCGCGTTTTCTCTCGTATACGTACATGCGTGTGTGCGAGGCGTTGGGCTCTAACTGAGCCCGAGCGAGGCGTTCGCTTACTGAACCCGAGTGATTGCACTAGCTATGTTACTGAACCCGTGCGATCGATCGATCCCTGGCTGTTAACTGAACCCGATCGAGGGATTCCTTCGCTACTGCTGCTAACTCAAGCCGATCGAACCTGCTGCCTCTTGATGAACAATGAACATGGGTGTTGGTTGAACGAGTCGAGACGTACATGGTTGGGGTTGGATGAACAGTTCCCGGTGGGGGTTGGATAAACAGGACCCTGTGGTAGTAGTAGTAGGCCATTGCCGCTGGATGAACAGGACACCGAGAGGAGGCCGCCACAGCCGAGCTGGTTGGGGGTGGATGAACAGGACCCCGTGGAGGGCTGGTTGAACAGTAGCCGGTGGAGGGCTGAATGAACAGTAGCCCGTGGATGAACAATAGCTAGTGGAGGCAGGAGGAAGACGCGGTGGATGAACAGTGCAGGTGGAGGCTGAAGGAAGTCGACGTTGGGTGAACAGTAGCCCGTGGAGTCCCGTTTTGCGGTACGCCACACCCCTCCGATGAACAGGACCCCCGTTTCGACCGTAGTGCTCCAACACAAGTCCGTTTCCTCCGTTTTGTGGTACACCACACCCCTCCCAATGAACAGGACCCCCATTTCGACCGTAGCGCTCCAACACAAGTCCGTTTCCTCCGTTTTGCGGTACGCCACACCCCTCCCGATGAACAGGACCCCCGCTTCGACCGTAGCCGGTCGAACAGAAGGTCGTTTCCTCCGTACTGCGGTACGCCAGACCCCGTTTCGGCTGTTTCGTCCAAGCCGGTTGGCTCCCGTTGAACAAGACGCATTCCGACCTAGTCTGTTGCCTCCCGATGAACAGGACGCTGTTTCTCCGTTCTGACCCAGCCGGTTGGCTGCCCGATGAACAGGACGCCATTGCTGCCGTCCATTGCCTCTCCATGTACACGAGCCCTGGCCATATGTATGCGTGAGTAGGCGTTCGAGACCCCGCCCGTATGTACGTACGTGGCCGTATTTTTTGGCATGTGGATGTACGTACGTGTACACGGTTTAGAAGGGACTGCCTGAACTGCTACGTCGGGGGCTCTACTACTACACGTGCCACTGCTTGCTCGGCCACGGTTCATCGTTGCAGAGAGACTGATTGACCAGTATGTACGTACACGTTCGTGACAACGCTACGTACGCTTCGACCAGGTGGGTCCCGGCTGTGAGGGAGGATAAGGAGGCACTTCCTTGCGTGAGAAGTTATTGATGGTGGGTCCGAACTGCCAGGGGGAGGATTCATTTTTTCGCGCCTAATATGGAGGCACTTCCTTGCATGCGAAGATGTAGCTGGTGGGTCCATCTATCAGCCTCATCACGTACACTACTCTTCCGATGGCTGTCGTTCATTGACCACGTTGACCACGCCGTGCGGACAGCACCCAGGCGGTGGATGACGGCGAGGCCTAGGAAGGAACGACGCTGAGCCAGGGAAGATGAGGCAGGTGGATGCCCATGAGGAGGGGAGTACGAGGGTTCACTAGTTCGGCTGCGGTGTAAGGCTGCCGTCGTCGGAGAATAACAGGGGGTGTGGGTGAGTAGAGGGAAGGCCTGGCCAGTAGTAGTATGGTCGGGCGGTGAGGCCTGCGCGGCAGCACAGCCGGCCACGAGAGGCTGGAGCAGGCAGTACGGCAGGCACGGGTTTGGGTGGCTGGAGCAAGAAGACCAGAGGTTGAAGACGCAGCTTGGCCGTTGGATTAACATTCAACGGACAGTGCAGCTAGAATCATTTATTGACTAAGTTGACAAAGCCCTGCATACACGTTAACTTAGTAGGCCCACAAGTCAGCCTCCAAATCTGGTGGGTCCTAGCTAGCAGGGGGAATCAATTTTTTTCGCGTAATAAGGTGGCACTTCCTTGCGTGCAAAGATGTTTTCTGGTTTTTTTAATTTCTTCTTTTTTGAGATAGAATAAAAAGAAAACAATTTAGCATCTTCGGTACAATCTATATTTTCACGAAAAGGATCATAATAAAACTGGTGGGTCCCAGCTGTCAGGGAGAGGAAACTTTTTATTTCCGCGTAATAAACGAAGCACTTCCTTGCGTGCGAAGATATAGCTGGTGGGTCAAACCTGTCAGGGGGAGAAATTATTTGTTTTCGCATAATACGGGGGCACTTGCTGCGTGCGGCCATGGGCCATGTGGGTCCCTACTGTCAGCCACTCCACGTACATGCCTCTTCCGATGGCTGTCGTTTGTTGACAAAGTTGACCACGCCGCGCCGAGAGAACCAACGCAGTGAACGATGGTGAGTCCTAGGAAGGGAACAACCCGGAGACGGCGAAGACACAGCAGTGGATGCCCACGCGGAGGGGAGTACGAGGGTTCACTGGTTCGGCTGCGGTGTGAGGCTGCCATCGCCGGAGAAGAACAGGAGGTGTTGGTGAGTAGAGGAATGGCCTGGACGGCGTTTGGGAGTAGGGTGGGCCGATGAAGCCTGCGCGGCAGCACAGCCGGCCACGGGAGGCGGTAGTAGGCGGTACCGCCGGCGGTGGTTTGGGTGGCTGAAGCAAGAATATCCGAGATTGAAGAAGCACTAGAGCCGTTGGATGGACATCCAACGGCCACTGCTGCAAGAATCGTGTCTTGACTATAAGTTGACAAAGCCTTCCGTACGCCTTAGTAGGCCGACAAGCCTTCCGTACGCGTCACTGACTATAATTCTAAAAAAAAGTAGGCCCACAAGTGAGCATCACATCTGTGGCAGAGAACATATAGCCCATTTGCGATTTGTAATAATGCACAACCCATTTTTGAATTCTAATGGAATTTACTACAACCCATTTACAGTCTGTTAAAATTACAGCCCATTTTCTAGCCAGGACAACGATTAATAATTTCAACCAACTGCTCAAAACAGAATTCAACCAAAAATCCCACATTTTGAGGGGATCCAAAATACTTTTATCCTGAAATTTTGAGTCAGATTAAATATAATTTCAAAATAAATTTGTATTAGGTAAAAATCTAACGAAATATTGTGCACTCAATAAGTAATGAAATTAACATTTTCAATTTCAAAAAATAATATTTTTGAAACAAATTACCTGTTTGGTGAGTTTTGTATATTTACAGCCCAGTTTTTATAATTACATCCCATTTATTATTTCTTAAAGCCCATTTTCTTGTTAGGCCTAATGCATCCCTCCTAGGAAAGATTTACAGCCCAGCGGGGTGGAGAATAACAAGTTGACCTGGGTTGGGTATTCCGCAAAAAAAGTATAGCTGGGCTAGCCATTTTTACCTTGAAAAATAAATATCTGGGCTGGATATTTGGTTGACATAAAATAATAGCCTGGGCTAGACGAGCCACAGCCCGCCCAGTTGATACCCTGCTCCTCTGAACAACAACAAAAACATTGCTCAAGAAAAACTCCACTTACACCTAAAAAAACAAATACTGCTCGAGCTGCTGGGTCCCAGCTGTCGGCCGCTCCTTGTGCAATTCTCTAGTTTATTGACTATATAGGTTGATAATGCTGTGGGACCGTGCTACTTCTTGAGCTTGCGTTGGTTTTTCCCTTGAAGAGGAAAGGGTGATGCAACAAAGTAGAGATAAGTATTTCCCTCAGTTAGAGAACCAAGGTATCAATCCAGTAGGAGACAACGCACAAATCACCAATACCTGCACAAACAATCAAACACTTGCATCCAACGCAATAAAGGGGTTGTCAATCCCTTCATGGTCACTTGCAAAAGTAAGATCTGATAGAGATAGATAAAACTAAACAAAAGATAAAGTAAATATTTTTAGGGTTTTTGGTTTATAGATCTGAAAATAAAAGATTGCAAAATAGTAGATCGAAAAGTAATATGATGGAAAATAGACCCGGGGGCCATAGGTTTCACTAGAGGCTTCTCTCAAGATAGCAAATAATACGGTGGGTGAACAAATTACTGTCGAGCAATTGATAGAAAAGCGCAAAGTTATGACGATATCCAAGGCAATGATTATGAAATATAGGCATCACATCCGTGTCAAGTAGACCGACTCCTGCCTGCATCTACTACTATTACTCCACACATTGACCGACTCCTGCCTGCATCTAGAGTATTAAGTTCATGAAGAACAGAGTAACGCTTTAAGTAAGATGACATGATGTAGAGGAATAAACTCAAGCAATATGATGTAAACCCCATCTTTTTATCCTCGATGGCAACAATACAATACGTGCCTCGCTGCCCCTACTGTCACTGGGAGAGGATACCGCAAGATTGAACCCAAAGCCAAGCACTTCTCCCATTGCAAGAAAAACCAATCTAGCTGGCCAAACCATACCGACAGTTCGAAGAGAATTACAAGGATATCAAATCATGCATAAAAGAATTCAGAGAAGATTCAAATAATATTCATAGATAAGCTGATCATAAATCCACAATTCATCAGATCTCGACAAACACACCGCAAAAGAAGATTACATCGGATAGATCTCCAAGAACATCAAGGAGAACGTTGTATTGAGAATCAAAGAGAGAGAAGAAGCCATCTAGCTACTAGCTATGGACCCAAAGGTCTGAGGTAAACTACTCACGCTTCATCGGAAGGGCAATAGAGTTGATGTAGAAGCCCTCCGTGATCGAATCCCCCTCCGGCAGGATGCCGGAAAAGGCCCCAAGATGGGATCTCACGGGAACAGAAGGTTGCGGCGGTGGAAAAGTGTTTTCGTGGATGCTTCTGGTGGTTTGGGAATATATGTGAATATATAGGAGGAAGATCTAGGTCAGGGGGTCACCGAGGGGCCCACAAGGCAGGGGCGCGCCCTACCCCCTTGTGGCCGCCTCGTGGCTCTTCTGACTTGCACTCCAAGTCTCTTGGGTGTCTTCTGGTCCAAGAAAAATCATCGCGAAGGTTTTATTCCGTTTGGACTCCGTTTGGTATTCCTTTTCTGCGAAGCTCAAAAACAAGGAAAAACAGAAACTGGCACTGGGCTCTAGGTTAATAAGTTTGTCCCAAAAGTAATATAAAATAGCATATTAATGCATATAAAACATCCAAAACAGATAATATAATAGCATGGAACAATAAAAAATTATAGATACGTTGGAGACGTATCAGACCGTGATGTCAGGAAACCAGGAGGAAGCAAAAAAATTATAGTTGTATATAATAAGGAGGAACTTGCGTACGTGTACGGCTATGGCCCTGGTGGGTCCCTACTGTCATCCTCTCCAAGTAAAGTCATCTCCTGATTCCTCATGTTCGTTGAGCATGTTGACAACGCTCGGCGCCACGGCGAGAGCAACAACTCGAAGGACGATGGAGAGGGCCTCGCGGGCCCAACGGATGTTCTGATACAGCGCCCGCTGCTCATTCAGGAAGCTAGGATCATCAGACACCTATGAGCACCTACGAGAGACTGAGCCGGCATGAAACGGTAAGGCCGCGCTTGGGAGCTCTGGATTGGTTCACACCTGTATTAAGATACAAGTGTAATTTACTCGTCACCGGAAACAACACGTAAAATGCAGGCGTAATGAAACTGACGGCCCGAGGTCTGTAACAAAAACCGGCGAGTTACACGTGTAATTTGAGAGACCAGTGTATATTTTACCAGTCGAAATCGACCAACCAAGCGCTTCGCCCAAGACCATCTGCTTTTATTTACAAGCGTCAGTTTTACAAGCGGTTTTGGTTGGAAAACGACGATCCAATCATGGCCTAAGATGATGAGTTGGTCGGAAGATCATATGGTTTCACCTCTAACCTACCCGAGTTGTCGTATAGGCTATGAATGAAACATAAGATGATGAACTTCTTAAGCACAAAAACAACAGAAGAGGATGATCTTCATAACATGCAAATCACTGGCATTACATCAACATGCAAAACAATATGAAGCATTATTCTCAGGAGGCACGGTGAACAGCTCGTGATGTCGCATGCCACAACATTCCAAGCTCTTTGCAATCAAACTCACAAGGCCTGGCATTACATAGACAATATTCAGAACAAACTCTTAAAATACCTTACATAAGTCAACATTCATGTGACTATGCATCTCAGCAGAGTAAATATTTACTTCTGAACTGAACACAAGAATAGGAAAAAATGATCAATGTTGCTCACAGCAAAGGGCATCCCACTCCAAAATATCAAATGCATGTCTTCTGGCTAACATCAATGAGCAAAATTTGACAAGGTTTTCCAATTCCAATATATTAAACTAATGTCTTCTTGCTAACATCAATGATTAAACTTTGACAAGCTTTTCCCATTCAAAATATGTAATGCCTATGATTATGGAATGGGCAGGGTTTGTCATCAGTTTGCACATTGAAATGGCACATGGAGCCGGATTAACCAGCGTATCTTTTTGTGCAGTTCAACTGAAATCAAACAATGTCTTGCGTAGCATGGTGGATTTCGTATTTATATGTTGCAAGGCGTTGAACACGTTGGCAGCTCCATTCAAGTAGATAGTCCGGTGGCTCAAGGTGACGACGAATGATTAGAGAACCATTCGATGTATTGTGCATGATGAAGTATTATTGAGGACACGAACCATCTGAACATTTTGTGCAGTTCCACTGAAATCAAGCTAAGCATCCATGTCTGCATAAATACAGAAAAAGCGTGATGAATATAATAGTGGTACTAGTTGATTAAACATACGCTTACAACTATAATCATCTTCATTATCTTAACAGGAAAAGATAGCAATACAATAGCTTCAATTAAACATTTATTCAAAACAATACAACAATATAAGTAGCACAACATAACAAAGCACAATCATGTGGATGAAGGCCGATACTGACCTCGTTTGTTACAGCTGCATCGGCAACTGACTTGGTCATACCTTTCCTTGTGGAGTGAATTTTGCACTCCACGTGTTGTTGAGTTTCCCATGCTCTCTGCAGACTAGTCATGTCACCAGTGTCTACTAATACTCTGTAAAGCTTCTCGATCATTCCTTGTGTAATGTAGCTCAAACAGTGACTGCTTCTTTCTGCAAAGTGGAAAGACCAACTGGGCCCAATAATGCAACAGTTTGCCTTAAACACATTGGCTCCTTTTGTGCAGTTCAACTAAAATCAAAGTCGAAATAGAACCGAGCAGAAGTTTTGATATCCCTGTATGCAACAATAGGTATAAAGGAAACAATTATTGAGAAATAACGGTTGATGACTTATACTCCCAGAAGAAAAAACATCTACCTTATCTTAATGGGAAACAAAGCAGGAGAGTAGCAATTCTCAAACATTGTGATTCATTCATATTAACTGAGACATTATCTTAACAATACCTTGTTTCAACATGTATAAAGAACGACAAAGCAGAAAAGCACCATTCCTAAAACAATGCAATTGATTCATATTAACAGAGACATTATCTTAACAATACCTTGGTTAAACATGTAGAAAGAACTACAAAGCAGGATAGTACCATTTGTAAAACACTATAACTGATATACAATAAGAGACATTTTCTCAACAATACATTTCTTAAACATGTACTCCGGCCGATCCCTAATAGAAATGGTACTCCCGCCAATCCCTAACAAGTGTTGCAGTTTTGAACTAAGATTCAGTAGTTAATTCTGAGAGTGGCATTGCTTAATTTTACCAGTGGCATTAGATTAACAAAAATCATAAACAGTTCCAGGGGAGAGTGGGCGAAACAACATCATGTGCTTCCATCTACTTACAAAGGGGGTGATGCAGAGTTTGTTGTAACAAAGCAACAAGCATCATGTCTGGGTTGGTCCCATTTTTGTTCACTTAATGGGAAAAGACAGCAATTCAATAGCTTCAATTCAACATTTATTTAAAAAAGTACCAATACAAGTAGCACAACATCTCAAAGTACACTGCATGATCATGTGGACGAAGGCCGGTACTGACCTTTCATGACGCAGTCAAGATCACCTACGAATCTGCCAACACGAATAGGAAATCCAATCTCGTTTTGTGTAGTTCAACTAAATCAAGCAAAGTCATCGGTGTGACATTTAAGTTCACTATAGCAACAAGTTGAATAGATATCCCTGTTTTAACAGAGGCAAAATAGGAAACAATTACTGGCCAATAAAGGAGGATGAAACATACGGCGACAAAAAGAAGCATATACCTTATCATGATGGAAAACAAAGTAGGACAGTAGCATTTCTAAAATGGTTGCATTGATTCATATTAACAGAGACATTCTCTTAAAACAACATTCGTTAAAAATGCAATTTACTTTTAACAGTGGCATTGCTTCAATTTTCCAGCGGCATTCTTAGATTAACAACAACAAAATAGTTGTATGGGACATGGGACATGCCAGCACCATGTGCGTCCACACGTATAAATGGGTGATGCAGAGTATGTTGCCAGGCAGCATATCCGCGTTGGTCCCATATTTTTTTCTCTTTGAACCTTTTTCCTATGTGAGGGTAGCAAATCTAGTCATGCACAAACTACCCGACCCAATTTCTTTCCATTTTCAACAAAGAGATCGGTTCCTTACAGATGTGTGTACTGGGTTACCCCCTTTTTCCCTTTCCGACCAACGAAGTGCCTGGATAGCCAGTCTATACTACTTTCCCTCCCTCCTTTCCTCATTGAACCACGTCCTAGATTCATGCTCCACCCCACCCCACCCCACCCTTCTTTCCTCTTTGAACCAAGACCTAGATTCGACTAAAGAATCAAAAAAGATCCGCATGCAGCTAGAATTATGACGGTTTCAAAGAAAGTTGTACCTTAGGGTCCTCGGGATGTGGCTAGGCGTGCGGCGGGAGGCCAGATCTGCCCACACTACGTACGGCAGTGAGGAAGAAGGGGTCAGAGGCCCTCCCACACAGGCGCTGGGTGAAAGAGAACAGCGCAGCCGGCAGTGGATTGCCTCCCTCGCCGAAGGCGACATAGTGAACGCTGCACCTCCTCCCCTTCCCGGTGCGACGGGATCCGGACGGCTCCTTCACAACCTTTGAGGGGGGAGAGAGAGACAGAGGCCAACGCAGTCTTGTTTAGATCTGGTGAAGAGGGTGAGAGACTGTGAATATAGCAAACCCTAGCAAAGGAACGTTGAGCCTCCAGCGTGTGTGTGTGTGTGTGTGTGTATATATATATATGTAGTGCAGCGAGAGTGTGGAGGGTGCAAACCCTAGCGAACAAGCGCTGAGGCTCCAGCTTATATAGTACTCGTGTATACTACTAATATAGTGGAGTGGTTTTCTTTTTCTCTCCATAACAATCGTTTTAAATTGTGTAAGTACAAAACGAAACTCTTTATTTAACGTACCAGTGAAGAAAACTACTTGCGATCAACTAACGATCCACGCGTCCTGGTCGCACTTCCTGTCCTTCATGTGCGGTACACTACCCTCCGTTAAGTGAACAACCACACACGTGCCAAATTATCAGAAAGGTGTGAGAGTGTGTACAAATAAAGAATTTTAATTTCAATTATCAGAAAGGTTTGAGAGTATGTACAGTTTGCCCTCTCTCAATAATTATGGTTTGTTGTGTTCGGCCTAAACTTGGTCAAACTTTACAAAGTTTGATTTCGGTCAAATCTAATATGCAGAGTAAATAAAAACAGAGGGGTACTACGTCCATCCGGGTTTTTAGTCCACACCATATTTTTAATCAAAGTCTGACCACATATTTAGTTAATAGCTGGACAAATAAAATTATAGGTGAGCTGAAGACAAAGTTGTGAGAAGGCTTAGAAATCAATACAAAACTTATGCTCTTAGTACCAACGTCGATGCTTCTTCGAGGAAACATTTGGTTCATAGCCAATTGTGTGATAAAATTGCACCAACGTGAAAGATGACTACGTCTCCAACGCAACCAAGGTGAACTGATGAAGGATATCATCTTTGTGGGTAACAAGCAAAGAGCACTGATGGAATACAGCTTGTTTTTCGTCGAAAATAGATCAGCTTCACCAGCCAATGCAACCATGAGCATCAATAGGTCACCGTGGTGATGCATCATCCATTTGGCATCAAGTTTGGGTGAGGCACCAATGAAGTTCGACAAATCCTCACTGTGGTATGTTTCTTCTCGGTAATCAAGCTCGAGGAAGGAAGAACCACGTGGCAGAGGACAGTGAGGCGGAACAACAATGGCCATCCAATTTTGTGCAGTTCCACTAAAATTGAGGAAGACATGCCCGGGTATGGAGATACGCATCGCTGTTTGCAAAAATAAAAAAAGGGATATAGTGTTGTTACTTTGTTTTTGCAGTGGTACAAGATTAACAGCGACATGTCAATTGTCAATAAGAATTAATGAAAAGTACACCAACAAATAGAAGCATCATGATTATGTTGATGGGAACTAAACCAGGATACCCGAGAAAAAGAAGCAGGACAGAAGCATTTATCGACGCCTCTGGATTGACATCAGCATTACTTAAAAGGGACGTCACTTTAACATGGGCATTGCTTCATTTAACCAGTGATAGTATTAGATTAGCAACAGCAATAGGAGCATATGGACAATGACCGCACATCCACCATGTACTTTTTGTCGAAAAAACATGTATACCTCCACCAAGGCATAAACCAGGACAACTTTTCGAGTGGCCTTTCCTCTATAATAGTAAAAAATAGGTGATGTTGGACCAGCCGATGAACCCTAGCTACTGTACATGGGGAGCTGGGGAGTAGTGGTATAGAAGAAAACCCGCATGCAGCGACCTGGGGAGCTGGACCAGTACAATGAAGCATGAAATCCAAAAGAAGTTATACCTCAGGTGGGCGAGATGTCGCTTAGGCGGGCGGGCGGGATCTGCCCACACGACGGCAGCGAACAAGGGCGCGAAGGACCTTCGTCCGCGCCAGTGCCGGCTCAGAGAGGACGGTGCGCATCAGCTTCCTCCATCGCCGACGGCGACAACGTCAACGCTGCACCTCCTCACCTCCCACAGCGGACGGGATTCGGCCGGATCTGTGACCACCGGTGAGGAGAAAGATAGAGTGGACATTGTCATCTTGTTTAGATATGGAGAGGGTGAGAGAGTGAGACGCGAGAAACCCTATCAAACAAGAGGCTGCATATATAATGGAGTAAAAAAATCTCTCCATAGCAGTGGTTTTAAATAGAATACGCGTGTTCCCGGAACAAAGAAATGAAAACTGCCAGACAAATCATTTTTTAACGTACCAAGAAAGAAAACTCGATCAATAACACGCCCCCGCTTCCAGGTCGCAGTTTGTATCATTCACGTGTGGTCCCCAACCCTCCATTATTAAGTGAACAAATTAAAGGGTCGAATTATGACGTACGTAAGCTGCCTCTTCGTGTACAAATGCGCTCCATCGTGTACTCGCGGGTATGTCGGAGGCAGAGTGAGTGCGTGTACATTTCTTCTTGTACGTAGTACTCCATTTATCTCACTTCATATTGTTTCCCACTCCTATGATATTCCTATCCTAGGAACAAAATGAGGCGGTACTAAGTTTGTGTGTGTGTGTAGGGAGAACGAGACATCGATGTTGTGTACGAGTAGTCGCGAGAGTCGTCACTATGTGTGTGAGCACGCACACACACATAGGCATGCATATCCATGTTTACGTAAAATTCTTACTTTCATCTCCATCTCCATCTCCATCTCCAATCATATTTGTCCAACTGGCACATTATTTATGTTATTAATTACGCAGCAATATTTACGTACGTCCAGCCTAACCGCCCTGGCCAACCCGAACCCTCTTCATCACGCACGCGCGGTTCCCGCCCGAAACGGTCAGTGCCGCATTCATGCCCGGCCAGAGCGGACGCGACCTCTCACTGGCGCCGGCATTGAAGCGGTGCGCCAGTCCAGGGAGCGCCGCCCCCGCCGATTCCCGGTGCATGCGACTGTTCCGCGTTCAAATGTCACCACGACCGGCCACAACATGCATGTAAAAAAGTTCTTGGGAGTCCGTGCTACAGCTAGCTGTCCTCCCCCTCCTCGTCTATCTCTTCCAGTAGTGAAAATAATTAATACTTATAATATGGTATAAAACTAAGAAATTGAGATGAGCCCAATAAACCAGAAAGGAGGAAGTACATTTTACCACATGACACACCAGGCCACCATACACTCTCACATACTACCTCCGTCCTGGTTTATTAGTCCCCTATGTAATTTATGCATGATACTAGTATATGATACTCCCCACTATGAGTAGCCTTATACGCATACAAAAAAGGACCGGAGGGAGTACAAAGCTTTATGATTTTGTTTCATGTATGTATCCTAACTCCAAGGTTGCCCTGTTACAACATTCCATCAAATACAAAGGAAAACTAACACGCATGATGATGCATCTCAATTATTCACAGATCATAGCCAATATTTACTTCACAACTAAAGACAAAAGTTGTGAGAGTGTGTACAAAAAAAACTACTGATGCGGTCACTACGCCGTAA
The DNA here is from genome assembly GCA_011799875.1 of Thinopyrum elongatum. Taxonomy (NCBI): domain Eukaryota; kingdom Viridiplantae; phylum Streptophyta; class Magnoliopsida; order Poales; family Poaceae; genus Thinopyrum; species Thinopyrum elongatum. The sequence goes on along the minus strand of CM022299.1, from coordinate 114,375,299 downwards.
ACCCTAAACCCTAAACAGTATTTAATTTCCTGGCTAGATAGAACCTGTCGAAGGAAAGACGCCTGGCACCCTCGGATCATACGATGCTTTTGTGCAGTTCCACTAAAATCGAGCTGAGCATCCCTTTTGGCAAAGATATTGAAGAAGTGTGATTAGAATAATAGTACTGGCACTAGTTCATGAGACATAAACTCATTACAAATAGAAGCCGGTAGAAGTAGAGAAAGATCCACATGAAGATGGAGCTACGTGGGGAGCTGCGGCAGTGGAGCAAGCCGGCTCCAAAAGGAAGTTGTACCTAGGACGTCGGGGTGTAGCTAGAAGGGTGGTTGGGAGGCGGCATCAGCCCATACCGCGGGGACCCCCGATCGGGACGCACTGACAGTGGGTTTTCTCCCTTGCCGCTGTCGATCGCGTCTACGCAGAACATCGTCCCCTTCCCCCAGCGGCGGGATCAGGCCGGATCTGTGACCAGCGGTGTGTCCACCGTCGTTCTATGCTTGTGAAGAGAGCAACCCAAGCAAGCAGGCTTGTAGCTTAGGCTCCTGCTAGTGTATATATAGTGGAGCGGTTTTCTTTTTCTCTCCATATCAACCATTTTATATTGCGTACGTGTCATTGAAGAGTGAAATGATGGTTGCTTCGTCCGACTAACTTACTGTGTGATTTGACTGCTCCTGAGTGGCCCCTACACGTACTCCCCCTACGTGTATGACCGTTCCTAACTCTCACTTGGACTTATCTCTATTTTCTTGCATGACACGTAGACAGGATGCGCATAGAGGAATTTTGTTACTGCACGTTGTTACGTACTACTAGTACCTACTCCCTCCTTCTGGTTCACTACTAGTACTCCCTCCGTCCTGGCTTATTGGTCCCCTTTGTACTCAATTCATGGGCTCGTTTTCCTCAAGAAATTGTCTTTACCAATGTATTAATATCGGGAATGCATGTGTGAACAACGAATGATTAAACCTTGCATGCAACGTTTTGACAAAGCATTGACTTATGAACATGTGAATGTGAGGGACTACAACCTCATGCATGCATGCAATAGTCACACATACACATGGACGCAAAAACGTGCGCGACGCCCTAATGCATGCATGTCCGAGCACACGATGGAACACACGGTCACGCTCAAGTGCTCAACCTACACGTGCATGCACACACATACTTAGCCAGGGTGAGCTAATGACCGTATAAACATCGAAAAATGTATATATTGACCGCAATGAGCATATTATGAAGTCCACTGACCGTATTTTGACAAATATACAGTGACAGACAGTGTATTTATCTCGTTTCAAATTAAGCCATATTAACCGGAAAGGAGACAGTATGGACTAGCATTACTTTTGTTGTGTCCCGTCAACTTGCCGAACGAGGAGAAGCTTGCAGGACAGGAGAAGCTTGCACGCAGTGGCTCGCAGGACAAGGAGAAACTTTTGACTAATGCAAGCTCTCTCTCGCTCAGGTGGTGGACGTGCAACAGTTAATTTGGTGTCAGATTGCCAGAAGCATACATTGTACTAGTACCATTATTGTTTGACTTCCCGAAGAGGCGAACAGCCGAGCGCAAAGTTTACTACACCGAGTACTAGTATTACGTAGTACTACTAGTACTAGTACTATACAGGTATGTACTACTAGGAACCGCATGGTGGAGCGTCTACACTCTTATTTTATTTTAATCTGTGATAAAGCAATCTTCAACGCATTTGGTTCTCTTCGAGGGTTCTCGCATGTGATAATGGAAGTTGATTGCATGGAACACTCGCCACAATTCTCGCTAAATTCTGGCTCCTATCCTGTTAAAAATATGAGCGCTCAGTAATATTTTCTCTTTTTTTGTTATTCAGCAGGTAAACAGGTCAGCAAACTCTGCGGCGCATCTTTGTGCGAACCGTGCTTGCTGCACTTTGAATGTGATCGAGAGCTGGCTTGATGAAACACCTCACTTCCTTCTTCTTTTTTGCGGGGTACCTAGCTTCCTAGTGACCAGTCTCTTGGTTGATCGTCCTAAGAATGCTTATATATGAATAAAGCTCTCTCATTTACCCGCAAAAAAGATTAAGCCATATTAACCGGAAAGGAGGGAGTATGGACTAGCACTACTTTTTGGTGTGTCCCGTCAACTCGCAGAATGAAGAGAAGCTTGCAGGATAAGGTGAAGCTCGCTTACGCCCTCTCCCTCTACCTCAAGTCTGGTGGCTCGCAGGACAAGGAGAAGCTTTTGACTAATGCAACCTACCCTCGCCCAGGCGGTGGACGTGCAACAGTTCATTCGGTGTCAGATTGCCAGAGGCATACCCTGTAGTACCATCATTGTTCGACTTCCCAAAGAGACGAAGAGCCAAGCGCAAGGTTTAGTAGTACGAGTAGTACTACTAGTATACAGGTACTAGGAACCGCATGGTGGAGCGTTTGTACTCTTATTTTATTTCAATCTCTGATAAAGTACCCATTTATTCGGGAGAAGTGCGGAAAACGGCAACCCAATAGTACTATTAAAAAACATCGAACATGTAATGATGATATCGATTAACCATGCTCGAATATATCTTGGCCTCTGTGCGAGCCCGTCTATGTGTTCTCGCTCCTCGCCTTTCTCAAGGAACGGCGGGTTGGCCATTTTGCCGTCAATTGAGATCGGTTTGCTCACACTCCGGTCCCACATGTCAGTGATATGCCAAGAGGAAGTGCGTTGACCGACAGGCCATACGCGTACTTGGTTTTGCACCTTCATACTACTCCCTCCGTCACAGTTTACAGGGCGTGCTTCATTTTCATGCATTTCTCTCCATGCATTTCCACCACCAGAGAGATTTTAGACGCGTTTGGTTTAATGCTCAATTAATTAGGGCGTGGTAACCGCAATCAAGTCCATAATTTTCTCTTGATGTAGGTGTGTACCCGGAGTGGAGTAAGTGCATGCATGTGTGTACCCGGGGTGGAAGCACTGCATGCATGTGTGTACGCATTATTTCCTCTAGTAATAGACGCCGTGCTATAACTACCAATGCTATTTTTCAGGCCGATCGCTAGTCGCCTTGGTCCCAGAGATTGTTGAAGCGCGCTCTATAAACAGTGACGGAGGGAGTAGTATGAGCGGATTCAAAGAAGAGCGTATTGATGGTTGCTTCTTTCGAGCAACTTACAGTGGGAAAGGTGGGGCTTATGATTTGACTGCTCATTACTCACTATTAGTGCGGCGCAACGACCGGGCTGAGTCTCCCATGCGGTTGTGCACTACTCCCTCCATTCTTAAATGTCTTTCTAGAGATTTCAATGAGTGACTACATACGAAGCAAAATGAGTGAATCTACACTCTAAAATATGTCTATATACATCTGTATGTGGTAGTCCATTTGAAATTTCTAAAAATACAAATATTTAGGAACGGAGGGAGTATAATTTGGTGCATGGCACATGGACCCGGATGTTGAAGAGGCTTCGGACAATGTTATCAAGCTTCCAGCATTTGTTTACATAATTGACGTACTATACAAATAATTTTCCAGCGACATGAAATTGTACAATGCTCTGAGCTTTCAGATTTTGTTTCGTGTGTCTTGCCATCAATGCTCTTTCAAAAAAATTAAAAAACTAACTTCCTTGCTAATGCATCTCAATGATTAGCAGATCAGAGCTAATGTTTACATCACAACTGAAGACAAAGTTGTGAGAAGGTGTTAAATTAAAATTGATCCATGCTTTCATTGGCAGCAACTTCCCCCCCAGCTCTGTCTAAATCAAAAAGGCATGTTGGGAAAAAAGTAGCTGTCAGGAGCATGCAACATTCCGATCATTTTGTGCAGTTCCACTAAAATAGAGCTGAGCGTCCCTGTTCCAAAGATATTAAGTGTGATTACAATAATAGAGGCCTGTTGATGAAACAATAAACACACAAATAGAAGCTGGTCACCTTTGCAGTCTCTCTTAAGACTAACTAGTAGGAGAAGATTAAGCAAATAGTTGGAGAAGATTAGGCTCGGAGTTGGATGAGGAGGATAGAGCAAAACCAATCTCCCTTTGTGTAGTCGCACTGAAATGTAGAGACGTTGCCCGTGTGACATTTTAGTAGAACTGCATAAAACACTCTTAAGAAAAAAGTGATTTGTGCAGTTCACCAAAAGGTCTCAATAGCAACGAGGTGAAATGGATAGCCCTGTTTGCAAAAAAGAGGTAGAAAGGAAACAATTACTGGCCAATAACAGTTGATGACACATACGACGACAAAAAAGAAGCATATTCCTTGTCCTAAGGGAAGATAACAGCACGGTTGTGTTTATCTAAAACGGTGTGAGGATGAGATTGCAATATGGAAAGTACGCCGGACGAGCTAAGTTTTGGGCAAAGAACTAGGGAAGATCCACATGCAAGATTTTCCACATGCAGCGACGTGGGAAGATGGGCAATGGAGCAAGGCCGGAGGGGATACCTAGGGGTCATCGGGATGTAACTAGGAGGGCGGCGGCGGGCGGGATCTGCCCATACTGCGACATCTAGCAAGTGGCGTAGTCCCTACCGCGCCGGAGCTTGGTCAGAGAGAACGGCGGGTACCGCAGATCGGGACGTGCTGCCTCAGCGCCGTCGAACGGAGAAATGATGCACATCCTCCCTTTCCACCAGCGGACGGAATGCGGCCAGATCAGTGACCAACGGTGAGAGAGAGAGAGGCCACCGCCGCCTTGTGTGAGATACTCTGAAGAGAGACAAACCCCGGCAGGCAGGCTCCATTGTATATAGTAGAGCGGACTACCTTTTTATCCATAAAAATCATTTTATATTCTGTGTACGTACCATTGAGCAATATAACTTTATTTAAAAATAACGCACCAACACATCAAGTCAAACTTTGTTTCGTGCACGCGTGGTACACGACCTCCGTAGGTAAACAACCGCTACACGCGCTCAAATTAGCATGTGGGCTGCCATTTCGTACAGAAATGAGCTCCACCATGTACCCGCGCGGGTGTGGCTGGGCACGAAGCGTGAGTACATGCACCTATTCTCTTCGTGTACGTACACCACCTACGTGGGTTTGTGTGAGAGAGATACAAATGTAGAGAGATATAGTGTGTGGGTTCGTGAGTGTTTTTTTGGGGGGCGTGAGAGATAGACAAGGAATATGTGTCGATGATATTTCAATCAAAAAATGTAACATATGCAATGTGTGTGAAACAGAGGCTTGGATATATCATATATATAGAGGGGGCGATCCACGAGAAGAGAGTGGAGGTATCATCGGCGTGAGGTATCCATAGAATCGAAGAGAGGGATGATGTGTGTGTGCGCGCGCGATCGATAAAGAGTGCCATCAAATTTGTGTGTGCCCATGTCAAAGATATAGGGTGGCTGGGCTACTGGAACGTGAGATGGGACATGTGCAGTTTGTCTCTGTGCCATGGATACCTACCTACAGCGCTCGACTATCAGTGTGTGGGGGGGGTGGGGGGAGGAAGAGACCTAACTATAGAGGTACAATGGCTGGTATATGTGTGGAGGAGGAGAGAGACCTAGCTTATGTATTGAGGGAGATCGATCGGCATCCATGCATATGTGTAGGAGAGGAATAAGGTTGGGAGAGAGATAGAGCTAGAGTGTCGGAGGGGTTGGTGGTGGAGTTGCTTCTCACAAATGGTGGGAGAGGCCTGCTAGACAAACGGAGGGCACACCTGCAATATCAATAAGAGAGGGGATGCCTGCCTGTCTGTGCACGTGCGTGTGAGAGACGGGTCAGGAGGCATGCACGAATGATGAGGGGGGGCGATATGGCTGTGGTAAGCAGACATAACTACATAGGAAGATCAATCATCCTTTGTCGAAGAAAGGGAGAGACATAACTTGTGAGGTACGTCGATCGATGCGTGGGGAAAAAGAGTTATAGTCGACCTAGGTATATGTAGGGAGATCAATCGGTATACATGCATGTATGTGTTAGAAGCAAATAAGGCCCAGAGAGAAGGATAGAGAGAGAGGGATGCAGCTAGGAGGTGGTGCGAGAGGCATACTATATCGAGGGGGAAGGAGTGTGCGAGATCGATGAAAAGAGGGGCAGGAGTGAGGCATGGACGATGAGAAGAGAAGAGGGAAAGCTTGTGTTTGTGGTAGGCACACCTGGCTAGAGAGGCATATTGATCGGTGTGTGCCAGAAAGAAGGAGCCGGGGGACCTACACACACCATGGGTGAACGACCTAAAGTGAAAAGAGCAATCTGCGCGATGGAGCTAGAGAATGCTGAGGGAGGGTGAGAGGGAGGCAGGCGTGTGCATGCACGAGAGAAAGTTAGCGCTAGCTACAAAGATGAGAGGATTGTGTGGGTGTAAAAGACGAATAGAGATCATAATTCATTATAAAAGTGGATTCGGATATTTGAAGAATATATCATAGTGTTTTAAACCGACGCATGCACGAATATATATAATGGTGATACGCATGGTGTGGTTATGAACATGTTATACTACATATAATATATAGAACATTTATTTGAATTTGTGATAATGTGTGGCTTTTGCAGCTCAGGGCTAAATACATGTCATAATGTAGGGGGCGGGGCACTATACTTTGTGTGATAAACATAGTGTACATATGAAACATGGTTTAGATTATGAAGATCTAGTTAGTACATCAAATGTACTATTATTTGAAATCAACATCAAGTGTATTCAAAATTTCGAATTCGAGTTCATATAGTACACATAGTTCATATTTATCTCTATAGTAATCATGTGGTGTGTTGTTAAGATAATACACGAATGATGGTTTAAGTTGGGAACAATCATGATTATAGATTCTTATTCAAATAGAGAAATGAATTCAAATTTAGCTCGAATTGCAGCGGTAGTATAGACATTTGGAATGCACTAAAATGTTGGTATGAGTAGGTTACATGCATTATATAGCCAGCGAAAAAATTTAATTGGACATAACATGGATTCATAGTTTGAATAGCATTTGTACAGTAAAACGGGACAAGACTCTCTCTTTGTGTGGTGCGAATAGTTTTATTTTTTCATTTTTTCGTTGAGGGAAGTGCGAATTGATTTGGTACGTACAATATTACACGTTAGGCTTGTCCCTAAAATTCAACCCGCGCCTTGCTATATCCCGAAAATTCAGATATCGTGCTCCCAAAACTCACGCCTTCACAACCCGCGCCTTGCTATCCCGAAATTACAACGCGCGCGAAAACTCCCTCCAGCTGCCAAATCCCGACACGCGAAATCCCCCTTCTAACCCTAAGCCAAAGGGCCGCTAGTCCAAATTGGTGGGGGTACTTTTGTAACACACCCTACATTTTGGACAAGCGCGTCATGGTTCCCCCCCCCTCCAATCACCTCCTTTTCGCCATTCGAAATCCCCATTCGAAACCCTAGGCCACCATAACCTCCCCGCTCCAGCCGCGAAACCCCACCCTCCTCCGTCTGCCACCCCACCCCTGCCCAGCCCGAGCCTCTTCCCTGATGACATCGTCCACCGCAACAGCCCAAAGTCCCTCATACACCTCCCCGGATGAGGATCCGTCGTCGATCTTGTCGTCCCGCCGGTTCTGCCGCCCCGTCCGCCACCTCCAAGGAGCTGCTCCGACAATCGCCTCGTCTATCGCGGCTGATCCATCCCCACAGCGCCGCTTTAACCTGCTCCATCGGAACTGCAGCATCCTCACCGACTCCTCGGACGAAGCTGAGGCCTACTCGGCGCCACCAAAGAGGTTGTACACTCATCACATTGCACCTTCTCCTTAACTCGACCTCCTGGCGCCGACGGTGCTCCATCCCGCACCCCCATGGAGCGGCTACCTCGAAGCCGGCACCGCGGGCGACATCTCCACGGCGGCTCTCCCCCAGTGCGAGGCCCCTTCGGCGGCGGCGTCCATATCAGCCGGATCTGCTGCTGCTGCTGCTCCGGCTCTTGCTCGCTTGCACTGCTGCTGCTCCGTCTCTCGCTCGGTCGCGCTGCTGCTCTGCTCTCCCCCTCGCTCATGCTGCTACTCTGCTCTTGCTCTCGCTCCTGCTGCTGATGCCGGTACACGGGCTGCTGCAGCTACACGAGTTGCTGTTGTGGCTCTAGTTCGCGCTGCTCCTCCAGGCGCTGCTGCTCTGGCTACTATCTGCTACTGTGTTCCCCGTCAATCGCCTGCTGATTTAGATCACTGTTTCTCTACTACTAGTGCTCGAGCCGCCTAAACTACATGTGAAGTGCCTCTCTGCTACCAGTGTGTTCAGTTTCGACCGTAACATTCAGATTCCACAGTAAATTTCAGTTTCGACAGTTAAGTTCAGAGTCAACGGTTTTTACCTCATCTGTTGTAGTCAGGTGTTTTTTGGTGATGTAAATTTTACATCTATCACTTTTTGGTAATGTATTTTACATCATCTATTGGAGATGCTATTAGAATCCCACTTGAGATTAACGATGTCTGTCTTGTACTGCTTCAGCCTCGACGTCTTACGGCTCGCCGGAGCTGCTCCAACGATGGAACCATCCATCACAACAGAGCAGTGCCATGGACACCATCTACAGATTCCTCAGATCTTCCTCCACACCTCCGTTAGCCACCTCTGCCGCAACTTCTTCAGCAACCAACCCAATGATGCTGAGGTTGACACGGCTATGGCAAAGAGGTTGTACACTTGTCGCATCACTTATTACTCTACATTCATGTTAATCCATTAGGGCTATTTTGGTTCAAAGGAAAAAGTGAAGGAAAAACATAGCAATAGGAAATTTTCCGATGGCACTCTACTATTCAATTATTCATGCATTTTGTTGAAAGGAATGGAGCAAAACATCCACCTGGACCTGCTACTTTATCGTCCTGTTCACCTCTTAGACTTCAAGTCAGGTCCAAATTAATGTTCAAACTTGAGTTTTAAAATTACTTGTGGGGCACATATCGAGGCAACAATGAATAGTATCTCTGTCTATTATCTGGTTCACCTAGGGTATGCCTATGTTGTTCATCTTGGGTGGGAAACAAATAGTAAAGCAATCATCATCTGTCTTTTTATTAAATTAAAGCTATCATCAGCCTGCTATCATTATTTTTGGATCCATCCACTGGTTGTTACCATCACTCTAGATTTCTGCATGCTCTCCTTACATAATCTCACTATATTTTTTACTATGCATGTTAGATATTGTACACAGTCATGCTGAACATGTAGAGAAAAAGAGAAGAGTTTTGCGTGGCAATACAATGTCATGCAGACATTGCTCCATGGTGGGCTCAATGGCAAACCCCCCCCCCCCCCCTCTCCAGATTGTAATCCAGAGGAAGATATCTGTTCTGAGGCGGATCCACACGCAGCTAACCACTCCTATTTACCCCCCAAGGTGTTTGCTCTCACTTGGCATGATGATGTTGGTCATATCATGCATATGTTGCCTTGCAGTGCCTCTTTTGACATCATATATGTCATCTGCTTAGTTTAGACATGTTCTGTAATGCCACCTGTTTAGTTTCTATATCATATATGGGAATTATGCAGTCTCGTCTATTTTAGCCAGCCATAATATATGTGAAATATGCAATGCCATCCTGTTTAACCAGGCATCATATATTTGAATGATATCTTGCCCACCCTTTTCTTCATTACATTTCCATTTGTCGATAATGTTTGTACATTAAACTACTCTTCCTGTGAATCAGCCATTTGAGTGGGTGATGGAAAAATCTGGAGTGAAAACAAGGTCTTCAGAGCAGACAGTGCTACCTGTCGAAGCAGATCTCTTGCTGGGTCCCGATAGCTCCTCAGAGATGGATTCAGAGACAGATGACCAGTCCTATTACCCCACCGACGTGTATGCTCTAACTTGGCACGGTTATACTGCTCATATCATGCATATGGTGTCTTGCATTGCATAGTTTAGACATCATATACACAATATTCAACACCATGTTCTTAATTCAGACATCATATATGCGAATGCCCTCTGCTTAGCATATAAATCACATATGTGAATTAAATCATGCAATCCATATTACTTAGATAACATGTATGTGAATTATGTCATGCGAACCTGTTTACTAAAGACATCATATAATTATCTCATGCCATCCTGTTTAGTTAGTCATCATATCTTTGAATTATGTCATGCTATGCTATCCGGTTTAGATAGACATCATATATGTGAAATTATGTCATGTTATCCTTTTTAATTAAACAATATACATGTCAACTATTTAATGCCCTCTTTTTTCCACACTATTTATTGCATCTGTCTCTCATACAAGGTCTGTACATTCAACTATGTTTCCTGTTTATCAGCCATTTGAATTGGAGCGGGTGATGGCAGTATCTAGCAGAGTAAAAACACAGTCTTCAAATAAAACAGTGCTACCTCTTGGTGGAGATAGCACCCCGGTTGTACATGCACGAGAACCAGCCCTACCACACATAACCCAGACTCTCGCAGATTGTACCCATACTGCGATGGACAGAGAACCAGCTTCACCCAATCTAACCCCAACCCCAGCAGATAGTAACCCAGTTCCTGTTGACACGGCACCATCTCCACCACATAGCTCCCAAACAAGAGCAGTTAGTAAGGCAGCTCCAGTGCCCAAAGTGCCAGTACTACCACGGCGAACCCCAACTCCACCAGTTAGTACACCTTTTCCTTTGGAGGAAGCACAACTAGCCATTCGTAGTTTAGCATCTATCGCATTTGATGTTGTTAAATCATATGTGCATATCTTCCCATGATGGAAATATTATACGGAAGATGTAGGAAAATGCCAGTTGCAGGTGTTCGTCCAGGAGTTATGTGTAAGTAATGTTATTCATGGCAATTACTTTGCTTTGTCCCATACATTCTACCTCCATGATGGTTATAATACAGCAATTTTTCCCATTTTTCTCTATAGAGAAGGACCGATTTGGAAACTTAGGATGAGGTAACCTGTGCTAATACCTCTGCTATCTTCAAGAATGCTTGGTGGCAGTATCAGAATTACCTGAAGAAAACGTACTTCACTGGCAAAGAAACTCATCAAATTCCCTTACGTTCTCCTGACACACATTTACGGGACGATGACTGGGAACGCTTTGTTTTGTACTGGTCCCGAACCAAGAATGTGGTAAGGTCTATGAGCTCATTTTTTATTTTTAAGTACTATATGCATGCGTCTTACTGTACTCTGTTCGTGTAGGACAAGTGCTTAAACCTGAAGAACAATTGTTCTCATTTAAGATTCCATTGCTATCGTGCATACTGCTTTGCTCTTGTATCACTGTATTTACTCATACAAACTTATTTTAAAATTGAAGGATCCAATCGAAACTCAAATGGCACAACAGGTACGTATAAGCATGTTTCTTTAACAGGTTTGCTCTTATAAATAGCTCTGTTGATTTCAATTTCAATTGTGTATACAGTTGACTTCTCATATCATGCACATTACTAGCATCACAACATAGCCAATAGTGTTGTTGTACATATAGACCCATGGTACCCATCTGAAATCTTGTTGTGCCGTGTAGTTTCCAAAGCTTTGTATTCTTTCAATGCTGCTTTGTCTTGAACTGATGTGATTTGAACCGTGTCTCTATTTTGATTTGGCAAGACAATGCAGTGACCACAGGACATAGATATATGTTTGTATGATGCTTTTATTATGTACTACTTGGCAATAGAAGACTTGGTAGTTTAATCCTGTCCACCTTACTAATGATCTGGTTCACCGAAATGAGTTTCATATACTACATGCTAAACCTGTGATGTGTCTGCTTGTTTCTTCTTTTAGAATGCTGACAGAATATTGGGGAAGAGTGCCTTATTAAGCAATGGTAAAGGAAGTAATGCAGATAAGGTTCAGGATAGTGAGACATCCTTGTTGGTCTCCAACAAAGCTGATAAAACAGCTAAGGAAAACTATCTTGAAGACAGTGAGACAACCCCAAAGTCCTGTCTTGGTGTAGTGTTCGAGTTACTGGCCACTACCGCTGGCACAAGCTATTCGAACTCACTGTCTGAATCAATTCGGTTTCTTGAGTCTCAACTACAAGCTGAAAGACATCAATCAGCTGTGCTGCGACAAGAAGCCGAAGGACTGCAGAAGTCCCTGGAGAATTCAGATGCATAATTTCTGGTGCAACAGCAAGCGTTGGAGGATTTTAGTGCCAAACAGGAGAAAGCTAATAAGCTTGCTAAGCTTATTGCCAGCATGGTGGATACCCAGGATAACATTTCTTGAGCTCTTTTGAAGTTGTTTCAGTTATGGACTTGTTTTGCTGCCGTGTTTATTTGCACTGGTGGCCAATTTAGACGGCCAGTGTATGTAATATGCTCCTTTGTTCCCTATATTTGCACTGGTGGCGAACTTTCATGCCCAGTGGATGTAATATGTTAATAGCCGTAATAGCCTAGCATTAGTTGCTTGCTTATTTATTTCCTTATTGTCTTGTTTAGTTGTTTGCTTGTAGTCACTGCAGTTCTTTTTTTGTGTTTTTCTAGTGGCCACAATAACCTATTTTTATAACTAGGCCACAATAACCATGGCAAAACACAGACCGTTGTAACCATGGTCCTGCTACCTGCTGTAGTGACCATGGGCCTCTTATGGGCCGTAGGATCCATGGGCCTTCTACGGGCCATAGGATCCATGGGCCTTCTACGGGCCGTATAATCGATGGGCCTTCTACGGGCCGAATAATCATTTGGCCACACATGGGCCGTACTATTCGTGGACCAATAACGGTCCGCAAAATGGGCCGAAAATGGGCTAGAGTGGAAATCGTCTGTTTATGGCCCGACCATAACGGGCCGTTAACAGGCAGTATTTGATGACGCTATGAAAACAGCCCAACGGGTTAACAGGCCACAATCGGGCCGACTGTAACCACGGGCCGAATTTGGCCCACAAGCGGAACAGGCCAGTAACAGACCATAAGTAACCAAATTCTGGAAATTAGCCCAAGAATAAATGGGCCCTTAGAAGGCCAAAAGGTAACACGGGCTGGAGACGGCCTACGGAATAATGGGCTGTTAATGGGTATAAAGTGATACATTGTTCATTATGGGCCAGTTTCACCTCGGGCCTTTAATGGGCCCAGAGTTACAAAGGGCCTCGTATGGGCTGAAAGATGTCATGGGACATACATGGGTCGAAAGTTACAACGGGTTGGAATCATATTGGACGGCCCAGATTACGCTACTGGGCCCAATTCGGATAGGCCATAACGGGCCGTCAGTTAGCGGGTTGTAAATGGGCTATATGCGAACAGGCCGTTAAAAAGCTTTTCGTGGGTCGGCCCACTACCTTTTGACTAAGTCAAACGGGCCGGCCTTTTCACCAGAATGGGCCTCTGTTGGGTCGTGCCATGTGTCGATGTATCATAGGTGTCTGCGGTCCAATGGGTGGATGACATCTGTCCCAACGGTGAGCCGACACGTGGTTCCTCTGGCCATTGAGAATTTTACACGTGGAAAATCCCGATTGGTCCGGGCTGTTAACGGGTTATCGGATCCAAACCGGAACCCGATAGCTTAACGGCGACCCGTTACGGTGGATGCCATGTGTCGGTTACCCTTGACGAAAGCACTTCTATGACGCGCGATTTATCGTCATGGAAGTGGACACTTCCGTGATGATAATTTTGGTAATGTCATGGAACACTTCTACGACAGCACAGGTATGACTGTCTTGATTCTGTCATAAAATTGTCATGGATGTACATGCATGACAGAAAACGTGACCTACTGTGACAAACACGTATCATCACGGAAGTGTATTTTTTGTAGCGCTATGTACAGTTCGACCCGGTGGGTCCCAACTGTCAGGGAGGATAAGGAGGCACTTCCTTGCGTGCGAAGATATAGATGATGGGTCCCAGCTGTCAAAGGGAGGAATTCAATTTTTTTTCCGTAATAGGGATGCACTTCATTGCATGCGAAGATGTAGCTGGTGGGTCCCAGCTATCAGGGGGAGAAAACATTATTTTTTCAGGGTAAAAAGGATGCAGTTGCATGCATGTGTCCATGGGCGTGGTGCGTCCCCACTGTCAGCCTCTCACATACAGTCATCTTCCGATGACTCTTGTTTGTTGACCACACCGTGCCGAGCGCACCAAGGCCGATGGACGACGGTGAGGCCCCAGACTGGAACGACCCAGAGATGGGGAAGACGCGGTAGTGGAGTCGCAGATGGAGATGAGTGGGAAATTTGACTGGTTCGGGTGCGCGGCAGCACTGCCGCCCATGGGAGACAGGAGCAAGAACAGAGGTTAAAGAAGCAACACGGCTGTTGGATTAACATCCAATGGTCCAGCTGCTAGAATCATTTGTTGATTAAGTTGACAAAGCCCTGCGTATGCGTCAGCTTGGTAGGCCCACAAGTCAGCCACCAAATCTGCCGGGTCCCAGCTATCATCTGGAGGAATAGTTTTTTTTGCATAACAAGCAGGCACTAACTTCCGTGCGAAGATACAGCCGGTGGGTCCCAGCTGTCAGCAGGAGTAATCATTTTTTTGTGTAATAAGGAGGCACTTGCTTGTGTGGGTCCCTACTGTCAGCCTCTCCACTTACATCCCTCTTCCGATGGCTGTTGTTTGTTGACCATGTTCACCACGCCGCACTGAGAGCACAAACATGGTGGACGAGGGCGAGGCCCAGGAAGGGAACGACCCAGAGCCGGCGAAGCCACAACAGCGGATGCCCACGCTGAGGGGAGTACGAGGGCTGACTGGTCGGCTGCGGGGTGAGGCTGACGTCGCCGGAAAATAACAGTATGTGCGGGTGGGTAGAGGGATGGCCTGGTGGCAACACAGCCGGCCACGGGAGGAGGGAGCAGGTAGTCCCGCCGTCACTGGTTTGGGCGGCTGGAGCAGGAAGATCAGAGATTGAAGAAGCACGATGGTCGTTGGATGGACATCCAGCAGTCACTGCTCTGTGTTGACTAAGTTGACAAAGCCTTGCGTACGCGTCAATTTTTTTTAGGACAGCGTCATCGTCAACCTAGTAGGCCCAAAAGTCAGCCTCCAAATCTATGGAAAATAGCATACAGCCCATTTGCCATTATTTTCAATAATTTATAGCCCATTTGCTAATTCTTAAGGATATTTGGAAGCCCATATTCTTTTTATTAGCATTACAAACCATATTCTGGGCACTGCTAAAAAATTCAACGAAATTTTGCATATTTCGGTGGGGTCCGAACTCTTTTAATCACGAAATTTTGAGTCACGTTAAAAATAATTTTTAAAAAATTATATCAAAATAAAATAAAATAAAATTCCGCAAAAAAATGAATGAAATTTAAAATCTTGAAATCCATAAAAAACGATATTTGAATGTATTTGCCGGTTGGCTTTTGTTTAAAAATTTACAGCCCATTTCTTACTACTTATAGCCCATTTTCTGGGGAAGCCGAATACATCCCTCCTCATCTTGAAAGATTTGCAGCCCAGCAGGGCTAAGAAAAGCAAGTAGGCCTTGGTTGGGTATTCTCAAAAAAAAATAGAACTGGGCTAGCTATTTTCAGAAAGAAAAAAGATATCAACTGGGCTCATCATGTGCTTAAATAAAAGCGTAAGCGTGGGCTAGATGGGCCACAGCCCCCGCACAGCGCGCAGTTGAGCTCCGTCTCTAAAACTAAAAAACAACTGGGTGAGCTGCTTCTTCTAAAAAAAACTGGGCGAGCTGCTAGGTCCCTGGTGTTAGCCGCTCGTTGTGTTATTTTCTCGTTTATTGACTACATTGACAATGGCGTGGGACCTAGTTGTCAAACAATTAGGAGGAAGTATTTTTTTGGCTTGTAATAACGAGGCACCTGCTTGCGTAATGCCATGACCCTGGTGGGTCCCTACTGTCAGCCTCTCCACGTATAGTCATCTCCTGATTCCTCCCGGTTGTTGACCATGTTGACAACGCCAGATGGCGGCGGGCACAGCAAGCGAACCAAGGCGGAGAACGACGGCGAGGCCTCGGACGGGAACGAACAGGAGCCGTGGAAGATGCGGCAGTGTAGTGGCAGGCAGAGGGGAGTACGAGGGCAACAACATGTAACTCAAGCTTACAAACGGTACAAACGCCCAAGGATTAATTGTTCATCAAATTTAGACAAAACCCAGATTGAACATGGCAATAACATCTAACCCAACCACTGTTTTTGGCAGTCACAAGCAAATGGATCGGTCAGATCCATAAAATCAACATCCTGTGCCAAAAAAATTATTCGAGCATGACCACAAGTTGTTGTAAATAGAAGCCGAGCATGTTCAGAAGCCCATTTGTCCACCTGAAACTTCTTTTTTTGCTGTTCAACATGTCCGTCCGTGAGAAATTTCTTGTTGAAAAACTTAAGCCTCATGGACAATAGTAACCTTGCATTCAACAGGAAGAATGTGACAAAGCTTCTGTTTGCTTGGTTGGATGCATATCCTTCCATCGTTATTGTCCTCAAACGAATGTCACGAGAACTGAGAAAATCCCAGTGCTTATTACGCCACCGATTGGGTATATGTTTTTCTCCATGTGTTAGTGCCTAAGTAGACATGAAGATTGAAAACAGTTAAGGTCTAAAAAAAGAGTATGTCGAAAGAGCGACAGCTGAACGGTTAATTCTAGTATACTATATACGGGCTTTCAATGTGCATGAAATCATCACCTTTATATATAAATTGTCCAAACATCAAAAGCATCGCAGCAAGCCAATAATTATGTTCAGATCATAACTAAACATTCTGATATATAAGATCTTGACAGAATCCAGCAGCATTGATAGGCTATCCATGGAAGAACTCTTCATTGAGCATATAACATAATATTAGTACCCAAAGTGTACTCCAAGATGATATAAAACTTATGCACACAAATGAAAAATGCAGCTTATGATTACAAATGTGTAGATGACAACATACGGTACCTGAATAAGTGTGGAGCCAAACACCAACTTGTGATCATTAAACGGATCACGAATTACACCCAAGGTCTCCAGTTTGGGCGCAGAGACGACAGTTATTTGCGAAGGTATATAACAATAATGAAGGAGCAACCTTTGAAGTGAAGGGGCATCTTCGATGATGAGCTGCTGTCCTTCAAAACAAATTCCAATGCTTTTAAGGTGAGGCGACTTTATTTGGAGACAACTAATACATATTTCTATTACCAAAACAATCAGCAAGCGCTCCAGGGCAGGGCAACTGGAGTGGATGATGATGTGCAGTGAGGCCTTCGACAGATAAACCACCACAAGCGAAAGTTTTTTTTAGCAGTGGGAGTCGAAGCATTTGTACCAAATCGTCTGGTAGATGGCACCAGGCGAAGATGGTGGTGTGGAGAGAGGAGGAAAACCACGAGATGGACAACGGTGGTGTGGGCACAAATTCTTGGTGTTCGGTTCGTGGTATGAAACTTTCGTGGTAATGGTAGAACTCAAACTGCTGGAGTTTTTCGAATTCAGGGGATGTCAGCCAAGCGTCCACCATGCAGGGTATGGACAGCAGGTAGCGTGTCGGGATGCAGAGATGTTGAACGGAGCCCTGGTGGGAGGAGATGATGGCTCTGAGGAGTTCAAAATCATGAATGACAGATAGCTGACGACAGTCGAGATTGAGGGGCGTGGCTCACCATAGAGGGCGCCACCGAGTTGAGAGGACTTGGGTGCGGCAGCAATCCTTGGTGGGGAGAAGCGAGATGATCTCCCCAAGGATGGTGTCTGGGAGATCGCTGATGCGGTCCACCTGAGATTCTATGGGTTCCTCAGATCCGGTGGGGGGCCTGTCGCTTCTCCCCATGCTGTCGGGTGTGGGATCTACAACCGGCGTCGCCGCTGGCGGGAGCCTCATCTTCTTGGCGCTGGGGCCAGCCGACTCCATTTTCCTTGTGGGCGTCGCGCCGAGCTCACATGTTTGAGCAGAGTAGCCAGAGATGAGCCTAGTGGTAGTACGAGTGGGGAAGAAGGAGTGTTGGGGTTTTCTGTAGGAGTGGAAGAAGAGGAGCAGGCGTTTTCTGTACGAGTGAGGAAGAAGGTGAGCGGGGGTTTTCTGTACGAGTGAGGAAGATGGGGAGCGGGAGGAATTGGGGGTGATGGAAGTGGGAGAGTCCAGCGAGCTGCAGTATAAGTGGAAGTGAGGAGGAAGGAGGGTTTTTCCGGGATCGCCCCCTCTTCAAGAAATATGGGCTTTTCCTCGCAAAAAACAAAAACAAATGGGCTTTAAGATGGATAGGCTTTTGTATCGGCCCAGCCGGCTGGCCGTGTTTCGTACTGGAGGGCCTTAACACTAGAGGCAGCCCATTAGAGACACTCTCCAGCTTATTGCCCATTCGAAAGAAAAAAAGAGACGCCTCCAGCTTAATTATGGCTCCTCATCGGTAACATTTTTCAACTTGAAAAAAAGTTATAGCTCCTTTTCAGGCCGGCTTGGCATCCACCAAATTAGAGGATGGTGTACTGCATGCAGACACTCACACTGGTCGTAGCGCGACAAAATGACGGGTCAAATAACATGCCCACAATATACATAGATTGTAAAGGTTGACACGCTAATATTCACACTAAACTAAGCTTCACAAGATACGGTATGCATACTAGCTAACATTCACAAGCACTTAAGTTCAGCATGTTTATGCATCTAAATGATTCACAAGACTATAACCAAGACAAAGCTGTGAGAAGGTGTAGAAATAAAGAAAAAATGATAGATGCTTCTCTGAGCAAAGGGCCTCCCTGCGCACGCATTAATTTCCTGGGCATGCTTCATTCTGCTCAATGTTGCGTGCACTTTGAGCATGTTGGCAACTCCATAGCTAGCTTGATGGCTCATCTTGCAATTTACGCTGACACATTGCAACAAATAGAGGACACAATAGAGATCACTCAACATCAGACCATTTTGTGCAGTTCCACTGAAATCATCTTCATTGTCCTGAATGCGAAAAGATAGGAAAGCGCTGTACTTAAACGGTGTCACAAAACAATAGTAGATATCAATAGCAGCATTAGTTAACAGCAACATCACATTAACAGTGGCATTGTTTCATTTTACCTGTGATGTTAGACTAACAGCAGCAGTAAGGGCATAGGGACAAGGGAGGCACAAGCACGTTTTACATCCACCGAGGCATAAAGTGGTGATGCAGAGGTGTTGCCGAGTGCGGCAAACATGCAAAGCATGTCTGGATTTGTGCATTTTTTGTTCTCGTCAGTGACCTTTCCTATGTGACCACAAGAAATCTAGACATGCTCATTCTCGATTGCATTGTCGACCCAACACCCCCCACTTTCTGTCCTTTTTTGACCAAGAGTTCGGTCAGGCCAGCATCTTTATTTCCCTTTCCAACCAAGAGATCGGTTCATTAGCCAGTATCTGCAGTACCTTTTTTCCTCTAATAGTAAAAATTTAGGTGGTGTTCGAGTGTTCGACAAGCCGACGGAGCTAGCTACATGGAGAGCTTTGTAATACTAGAAGAATATCCACATGCAGGATGCAGCGACGTGGGGAGCTGGGCCATTAGAACAAGGCCGGTTCTAAAAAAAGTTATACCTTCGGTCGGCGGGATGTGGCGAGGTAGGCGGCGGGATCTGCCAACTCGATGGCGGGGAGCAAGGGTGAGGAGGACCTCCCACGCCGGCGCCAAGTCAGAGAAGACGGCGCGCGTCGGCTTCCTCCCTTGCCACCGGCGACCACCAGCGGAAGGTATCCGGCCGAATCTGTGTCAACCGAAGAGAAGAGAGAGAGACAAAGAGAGTGGACACCATAGTCTTGTTTAGATCTGGAGAGGGTGAGAGAGTGAGAAGAAGAGAACAACCTTAGCAAGCAAGTCCCGAAGTGGATTAGTGGAGTAGTAATTGTTTTTCCCTCCGTAGCGATCATTTTAAATTGAATACGCGCGCAGCCATATTTTTTTCATTTAACGTACCAGTAAAAAGAAACTCGATCAATAACCGCGCTACCGCGTTCAGGCCGCACTTGGTATGGCTGACATTTGGTCACAGACCCCACATTAACCATGTGTTTGGCTCCATATAAGAGATGAGCTAATTATTTAGGACGGGACCACCATTCATTCTCACATGGTCATGCATGCAAAGGGTGGCCATTTGATTCGACCACTTTGGTTGGGTGAAACGGTTCAACATCTTTGAGGCATATTCTCTTTTTTTGACTCAAACCATTCAAGTGATTTATAACCAAACACGTATATTTTTTGGACGATCCCAACCCATCTGTGGCCACCCTTGCAACCAAACGCACCATAAGTGGCCGACTAGATGTCTCAAATTATCACGTTACCTGCCTTTTCGTGTGCAAATGCGCTCCACCGTGAATGTACCCGGGCGTGTGCGTGAGGGGAGAGTGAAGTCCGATTTATAAACCTTGAGGTTGTAGAGCTAGTCGGAAACAAACCCTCACCTTTAAATCCTTGAAGTTTGTACCCTGTCCTCTATAATCTCGGTCATTTTTAACTTTAAGGGCATGTGTGGTTCAAGGGGTTTTAACGGGGATTAACAGGAATTGTGGGGGATTAAATCATGTACAAGCCAAATTCCCCTCCATTCCTCTCCAAACCCCTTGGGAGGAGGTTGAACCAAACAAGGCCTAAGACTAACCATAGTGGGAGTAACTTAATTCCATACCGTATCATAATATGATAGTCAACCCTCTCTTTCTTCATTTAATTCTACGCCACCTCATCAAATTTGCCTAGTTAGCATGCATGATACTACTTATGATACTCCCATTACAACCAGCCTGGTAGAATTAATATACCTAATCTAAATGGTCGCCGCCCGATCTCTTTGTCCTCCTCCAGCATCCGGTTGTTCTCGCCGGCGTCGCCTCGGCGGTGGCCTTCATGGGATACAATCGGCGGCGGCCTCCCGTGTCCTACTTCTCCTCGATGATGGCGGTGGGCGGGGACGTGCTGGGCATCACCTCATCGACATCCGCGTAGCCGCGGCGGCTTCTTTCTCTGCCTGCATGGCACGCCTATGCGCGCGTCGACGGCGGATGGCACAGTCGTAGGCACTGGAGCCGGCGGCGTCGAGGGCAGCGACGATGCCCGTGCCGCCATGCTCCCCGACAAGCCGGCGTGGAGCAAGTCGGCACTCTTCCTCGAGCTATATTGGAGCGGCTAGCTGCGGAACCACGCGCTGGCTTAGTGCGGCAACTGCCTCCAACGGGCTAGGCAAGGTAGGTGGAGCAGCGAGCTGCCTCGCTCGTAACTGCCAGGCTCGGCAGGCCACCCAGACGGCTTTTATGCCGAAGAACTGCTCTTCTTGCTCGTCGGATGCCGCCAAAAGAGTGGAGAAAATGGTGGAAGGAGGAGCTTGGCCGGCGTCCTGCTCCTGAACGGACGTGTGTGGCCGCAGTGGGTTTCTCGCATTCCACGTGGGTTTAAATGTAGGTTTTTGAATGCGGCGAGGAGGTGGGTACAGCTGGGAGTGCAGTGGGCGGCGCCCTCGGCCGGCGCGCTGCTTCAAATGGCGGATGCAGTGAGAGGTCGCGTCCGCCTTGACCGTGTACGTCCGGCTTTGAGGACAACATTATCCTTAAGGCCTTGTTTGGTACTAGTGTATTTTAGGGAATTGGTGGGGATTATCCCGGTCAAACCCCTAAATCCCCACATATCCCAGAACACCATTTGGTTCTAGTGTATTTGACATGTTTCATCCCCACATTTCCCCACAAATCCCCAAACTCTAGTGCATTTTTCTCAATACCCAATACACTACTCCTACCTAGTGTATTGGGGATAAATGGTGATTTGAAGGGATTGGGTGAAGGTTGGGGTTTCACCCAATCCCTATGGGGATTATCGCCACCAATCCCCTCAAAAACCCTAGTACCAAACAAGGCCTAATGGACCTTCACGGTGTACGTCACCTTGTGTCCAGATCTGAGATGCCACATGTACCAGATGAATGACTCCAAGTTCGACCACCGTGATGCTAGGTGCGAGTTGAGGAACACTGTTGGAGAGACCCCCCTCATAATTTTCCTACATTGGTCGTTTGATTCATAGGATAGAATGCTATAGTATTTTTTTCCTATGAAATCATGTGTTAATTGGCAATCTAGCATCCACTCCAACTTTTTTTTCACTTCCTTTGTTTTTCCTATGTCAAACACTCTGGTTTTTTTATGAGGGGAACACTGTGTTAATGCTATGGTATTCAAGTGGACATGCCACTCCAATCCTTTATTTTTCCTATTCCTACGTTTTAAGTTCCTACGAAGAGAGTACTTGCTCTAAATAATGTGCCGCTGCAAGAGCCGCCTATATTAATTAACCATGCTCTAAAAAGGTGGACCAGCTTTGGCTATAGTATACTGTACTAGGTTAGTAGGTGACCTTGCGCTTGTCTCTTCGCCTCTTCCGGAAGTCGAACAATAATGATGGTACTACAGTAGTACTTCTGGCAATCTGACACCAAATGAACTGCTACACGTCCACTGCTTGTAAGCAAAAGTTTCTCCTCGTGCTACGAGCCACCACGCACGCGTGGGCGAGGGAGAAGGCGTAGTAAGCAAGCTTCTCATCGTTCTGTGAGTTGACGGGACACATCAAAGTTATTTAGTACTCTCTCCAAAAAGGGTCGATCATGTCCATGGCTACCATCCCGTGCTCCGTCACTGAGTATGTGCACTATTCACGTGCCATCGAGGAGAAAAAATATTGCGTAGTACGTGCCATCGAAGTGCACGACTCACTTACGCACTGCTTATCTCCATTTTCTTGCATGACACGTGCACCTTGATGCTACATGTCCCGCATGTTGACAAAAGGATGAACAAAGCTCACGTAAAAAAAAAAGAGTGGAAGAACATAGATTCCCGACGACTGAGAAGGAGCAAGGAACCTCGCGGTGGAGCGTCTGCACTCATAATATTTTATATTATTCAGCGATATAAAATCAACCAAATCTCTTCACATTCCTATACCATTCTATAGTGTGAGAATAACTTTGAATGTTACCTCCGTGGGACACCTAGTTATAGTATATCCAGCAGCCCGTATCGCTTCTCGCTCCTCGTCCTTATAGCCTGCTGACTGTACCTTATATACACTTGCTCTTTGAGCAAAGGCCTCCCTAAGCACGCATTAATTTCCTGGGCATGCTTCTTTCTACTCAATGTTGCGTGCACTTTGAGCATGTTGGCAACTCCACTGCTAGCTTGCTGGCTCATCTTGCAATTGACGCTGACACATTGCAGCACTCCTACAAGGCCCAGAGGTTAACTTGAGAACAAGTACCTCGAGGTTAATTTGACACACATGCCTTATAGGTTAACAGAAGTCATATCACTTTTTTTTGGAAAGATGTCGTGAAGTAACACGATAGACCTTCTTTCAAGCCAATTAACATGTGTTCAAAAAACAAAAATTATCAAAAAGTAACGCGATAGACCTTTGATTAACATGTGTTCAAAAAACAAGTACTCCTGCAAGACCCAGAGGTTAATTTGAGAACAAGTACCTCGAGGTTAATTTGACAGGCATGCCTTATAGGTTGACAAAAGTCATATCAGTTTTTTGGAAAGATGTCGTGAAGTAACACGATAGACCTTCTTTCAAGCCAATTAACATGTGTTCAAAAGACAAAAATTATCAAAAAGTAACGCGATAGACCTTCGATTAACATGTGTTTAAAAAACAAAAAATGTCAAAAATTACAAAACAAAGCCTCGCGATAGACCTTCGATTAACATGTGTTCAAAAAACAAGTACTCCTGCAAGACCCAGAGGTTAATTGAGAACATCCTCGAGGTTAATGTGACAGACATGCCTTATAGTTGACAAAAGTCATATCACTTTTTTGGGAAGATGTCGTGAAATAAACGATAGACCTTCTTTCAAGCTAATTAACATGTGTTCAAAAAACAAAAATTATCAAAAAGTAACGCGATAGACCTTCGATTAACATGTGTTCAGAAAAAAAAATTAAAAATTACAAACAGACCTCGCATAGCCCTTCAATTAACATGTGTTCAAAAAACAAGTACTCCTGCAAGACCCAGAGGTTAATTTGAAACAAGTCCCTCGAGGTTAATTTGAGAGACATGCCTTATAGCTTGACAAAAGTTATATCACTTTTTTGGAAAGATGTCGTGAGACACGATAACCTTCTTTCAAGCCAATTAACATGTGTTCAAAAAACAAAAATTATCAAAAAGTAACGCGATAGACCTTCAATTAACATGCGTTTAGAAAACAAAAAATGTCAAAAATTACAAAACAATGACCTCGCGATAGACCTTCGATTAACATGTATTCAAAAAACAAGTACTCCTGCAAGACCCAGAGGTTAATTTGAGAACAAGTCCCTCGAGGTTAATTTGACAAACATGCCTTATAGGTTGACAAAAGTCATATCACTTTTTTTGGAAAGATGTCGTGAAGTAACACGATATACCTTCTTTCAAGCCAATTAACATGTGTTCAAAAAACAAAAATTATCAAAAAGTAACATGATAGACCTTCGATTAACATGTGTTCAGAAAACAAAAAATGTCAAAAATTACAAAAACATCGAGTCCACTTCCCATTTGGTCACCCATGATGGGCTGGACCAAAAGCTCGTAGCTCGCGAGCTTAATGAGCGCTCGATAGTTCGACTCGTTAAGCTTGCAGCTCGCTTCTTAATGAACAGAGCCAATCATTAATTTCAGCTCGTTAAGCTTAACGAGCTTAACGAACGAGCTAACGAGTTTCACGAGTAGCTCGTTAAGCTCGTTAGTAACAACATAACACATATTTTCATCTTACGTGACAAACTTTTTGTAGCACCTCAGCCCATCAATTCAATCTAATCAACATATGAGGCAACAAACTAGTGCATTTCTTTTTGTAGTCACCATATTTCATCTTGAAAACCACACCTACACATTCATCCTGTATATCATAACACATTATAATCTGTTAACGAGTGCTCGCGAGCGCTCACGAGCTTAACGAGCTTCAAACGAGCCGAGCCGAGCAGGGTTTTCTGCTCGCTAATCTTAACGAGCTTAACGAGTCGAGCCTTAACGAGCACGAGGTTAACGAGTACAAGCTTAATGAGCCGAGCTGCTCGTTAGTCCACCCCTACACCCATCTGATGACTACTCCAGCCTCAGCACAGTTAACTTGGGTGATCTATTGGATGAGCAATCGGTAGGGAAGCTGGTCCTTGCCGATATAGGAAGCCTCTTCGCATCCTTTATTGCGTACCCGGATGACCGCGTGTTGCCGCCCAATGGCCAATGCCACGTCCCCCGCGAATGTAGAAGCTTCCCTCCCTCGTCTAGCTGGTTCGCACGTTTTCCCCTGTTTTTTGCCGCCTGCCCACCTATAGAACTGCCTCGCGCCAACCAATTCCTCTCCAAACACCTAGGGAGGCGATTGAACCGAACAAGTCTAACTTGTTTCTAGTGGGTACATTGACGTGGCATCAAAAGGGTGTGATAGCTGACTCTGGCAAAATAATTGACTACCACGTTGGCATACATGAGCATGGGGCCCACTTGTCAGCATGCTGGACAGAGGAAGGAACGCAAGACAAAATGGAGCGCGGAAGGGTGCGAATCGATTGGCTCATGTGTGATGACCACTGGAGCAATCCACTCAGATTGTACTACGTTAAAAAATTTGTGCTAACACGGCCGGTTATATTGTGAGTAGGTGACCGTGCGCTTGGCTCTTCGCCTCTTCCGGAAGTCAAACAATGATGATGGTACTACAGTATAGATACTTCTGGCAATCTGACACCAAATGAACTGCTGCACGTCCACCGCCTGTATTAAGCGCACTATCGTAAAGCAAAAGCTTCTCCTCGTCCTGCGAGCCACCGCGCGCGCGTGAGCGAGGGAGAGGTCGTACTAGTAGTAAGCAAAGCTTCTCCTCGTTTGCGAGTTGACGAGACACATCAAAAGTAGTGTATTAGTCTCCAAAAAGGGCTGACCATGTCCATGGCTACCATCCTGTGCTCCGTCATTCAGTGCATGCACGATTCACATTCCATTGAGAAAATAATGTTGCGTACGTGCCATCGAATAGAATAACTTAATTTATAAAAAATGCGCCATCGTGTCATGATCGAACTTTGATTCGTCCACGCGTGGTTCCCATGAACAACTACTACACTTGCCAAATTATCAGGTGAGCTGCCTCTTCGTACAGAAATGAGCTCACCGTGTACCCGTGCGTGAGTATTAGGGAAAGAGGCAAAGAGTACCTGCGTCGGTGCCTGCACCTCTTCTCTTCGTGCTCGTATTCCTTTTTTTCGGGTGATTCATGCACGTACTCCACCTACATTCGTGACCATTGGTGAATCTCTCCTACTATACATAACTCCATTTTCTTGCATGACACGTGGACCTGGATGCTGGATGTCCCACGTGTCGGCAAAACTTAGAAGAACACTTTCTGACGACCGAGAAGGAGCAAGAAACCTCGCGGTGGAGCATCTGGACTCTTTAATATTTTTATTTAGTGATATAAAATCTACCCAATCTTCTCCACAGTAGACCGGAAGAGTCCGAAACATGGCAGCCCAGTGCAGTTACATCATACATGGCCAACCCACGCTATCACCATATTTCTTGGCCTCCGTGCGACACCTAGCTCTAGTATATTCCACCAGCCCATATCGCTTCTCGCTCCTCGTCTCTCTCAAAGTGCGGCGGGCTGGCAATTTTGCCGTCTATTGAGGTCGGTTAACTCATCACTCGCTCCCACATGTTAGCGACATGCCAAGAGCATTCTAAAAAAATTGTTGTACTCTATTGTTATGCCAAGAAGAGGAAGCGCTTTGACCGACGGACCAAATGAGATAGGCGTGCCGTGTCGTGAGTGGGTCCAGTTTCTCATTTTGAACTTGTTTGGTGTAGTAGTAACACTTGGTTTTGCACCTTCATAGAATGATGAAAACCCCCGCTAAAAAGGCGCTTTGCTTTCTGCTAATCCCGTCAACCGTTCTTGTTTTGTGCATTAAATTGTCAAGCGCCATAACTAAGATGTAATTAACCAATGCATGTAAAACATTCTTGTTTAGTATTGTAGTACTCCACACGCATGCATGCGTTGCGATTAGTACTACTCCCTTCATCCATACGTATATATAGGGCCTAATGTATTCTTCGAGGTTGCCTTTGACTATTGATAAGATTTTATATAATTTGAAAATTATATCATTCAAAGATCCTTTCATGTATAAATTTGACGGTATGCTTTGAGCAACTTGCATGTCCTATACTGCTCCTATTTGGATACTCTAACTTAGCTAGAGGTTAGACTAACTCATGACTAACCCTGAACTAACTCTAGCCAAAGAGGTGTTTGGATGACAGGGTTATTTGACAATAAACGCACTTGATGGAGAGAGAAAAGTAATTTTTTAGTGGGCCCCATGAGAACTAGCTCCAATTAGCACCACTTGGCTGGCGGGATAGAGAGAGAAAAGCGATTTTTCAGTGGGCCCAGTGAGAACTAGCTCCAATTTGCACCTCTTGGGTGGGATAGTTTTTTTGGTGGGTTAGGTGCAACTTGCTCCAATTTAACCCTCATGTTTGGATACTTTAGGGCTATTTGAGCACCAACTAGCTCAAACTAACTCTAACCATGGATCCAAATAGGGCCAAAGTTAGTCTCGGAAAACGCATTAAGCCCTATATATATGGACAGACGGAGTACATGATACTAGCAAACGCTCACCATTAGTAGTAGTTCATTGGTTGGTTTCGATTTTTGATTCAGTTGCTGTGCTGCTACCATCCAATATTCGCATGTGGTTGTTTCTAGAATAAAAAGGAGGTAGTACTTACTGTGGGAAAGGTGAAGTGATGGTTGCTTCGCCCGAGCAACTTATTACTCTGGGAATATTGGAGTACCAGCGGATTCAACGAAGAGAGAAATGATGGTTGCTTTGTCCGAGCAACTTACTGTGGTGAAGGTGGGGCTCTGTGATTTGACTGCTCACTAGTCATTATTACTATGGCGCAAAGACCGGGGTGAATCTCCCCTGCGGTTGTGCACTCAATATTGCTGCATGGCAGGTGGAGCCGGGTGAAGGATGTCCCACATGTCGGCGAAACGAAGTTGAATTGTTTCTGGCATTGCTATCAATCTTTCAGGATTTGTTTATATGTACGCATAATTTTCCAGCATAATGAAATTTTACTGTGATGCTATGAAGGTTTCAACTTTAGTTCCCGCAGAAAAAAAAGGTTTCAACTTAGGATTCATGTGTGTCCTCTTGCCTCAAGATTGTCTTGTTACAACATTCCATCAAATACAAATGAAACTACCATGGCTGCTAATGCATCTCAATGGTTCGCAGATCAGCGCCAATATTCACATCACAACTGAAGACAAAGTTGTGAGAAGGTGTACAAATAAAGAAAAATATATAATTGATCGATGTTGTTCGTAGGCATGGCTTCATTTCCTGGGCACAGTGTTCATTGGTTGGCAGCTAGTTTCACGCAGCTCTGTAGCCAAGAAAGAGGTGTATGGAGGACATCACAATCTGATCATTTTGTGTAGTTAAACTAAAATCGAGCTGATCATCCCTGTTTGCAAAGATATTCAGTCAGTGTGATTACAATAATAGTGGAACTTGATGAAACATAACACACACAAATAGAAGCCGATCACCTCTACGATCTCTCTTTAGGACTAGCTACTTGTTGGAGAAGATTAGGCACGGAGTTGGATGAGGAGGATAGCAAAACCAATGTCCCTTTTTGCAGTCCCACAGAAATGTAAAAAGTTGCCCGTGTGACATTTTGGCGGAACTGCAGAAAACACTCTTAAGAAAAAAGTGATTTGTGTAGTTCACCAAAAGGTCGCAATAGCAACGAGGTGAAATGGATAGCCTTGTTTGCAAAAAGAGGTAGAAAGGAAACAATTACTGCCCAATAAGAGGAGTTGAAGACACATACGTCGACAAAAAAGAAGCATATTCCATGTCATAAGGGAAAGATAGCATCATGGTGGTTTATCAAAAACGGTTTGAGGACGAGATTGCAAGATGGAAAGTACGCCGGCCGAGATACGTTTTAAGCAAAGAACTAAAGAAGATCCACATGCAGGATTTTCCACATGCAGCAACGTGGGAAGATGGGCAGTGGAGCAAGGCCGGAGGAAGCTGTACCTAAGGGTCGTTAGGATGTAACTAGGAGGGTGCCGGCGGCCGGGCTCTGCCCATACTGCGGCAGCGAGCAAGTGGCGAAGGCCCTACCGCGCCGGAGCTTGGTCAGAGAGAACGGCGGGTACCGTAGATCGGGACGTGCTGCCTCAACACCGTCGAACGGAGAAATGATGCACATCCTCCCTTTCCGCTGGTGGACTGGATGTGGCTGGATCAGTGACCAACAGTGAGAGAGAGAGAGGCCACCGCCGCCTTGTGAAAGATAGTGTGACGAGAGACAAACCCCGGCAGGCAGGCTCCATTGTATATAGTGCAGCAGATTTCTTTTTTCCCGACGACAATCATTTTATATTCTATACGTGCCATTGAGGAATATAACTTTATTTAATACTAACACGTCAAGTCGAACTTTGTTCCATCTACGCGTGGTACACGACCCTCCTTCGAGTAAACAACCGCTA
Organism: Thinopyrum elongatum; assembly: GCA_011799875.1. Taxonomy (NCBI): domain Eukaryota; kingdom Viridiplantae; phylum Streptophyta; class Magnoliopsida; order Poales; family Poaceae; genus Thinopyrum; species Thinopyrum elongatum. The sequence continues at coordinate 114,345,755 of CM022299.1, read as the reverse complement.
CACGCGTCAAATTATCATGTGGGCTGCCTTTTTGTACAGAAATGAACTCCACCGTGTACCCGCGTGGGTGTGGCCGAGAACGAGACGTGAGTACGTGCATCATGCGTGCACCTCTTCTTTATGTGCAGGTACGTATGTGGGTGGGTGTGAGAGAGATGGTTTGTGCGAAACAGAGGCAATGTGTCGATGATATCTCAAACAAAAAATATAACATATGCAATGTGTGTGAAACAGAGTCATGGATATATCATATATAGAGGGAGCGATCCACGAGAAGAGAGTGGAGGGATCATCGACATGAGATATCGATAGAATCGAAAACACGGATGAAGTGTGTGGGTGCGCGATCGATAAAGAGTGCCACTGAATTTGTGTTTGCCCACGTCAAAGATACAGGGCGGCTGGCCTACTGGAATGTGAGAGGGCAGAGGTGCAGTTTGTCTCTGTGGCATGGATACCTACCTACAACGTTTGACTATCGGTGTGTGGGGGGGGCAGAGACCTAACTATAGAGAGGTAGATCGACTGGTATATGTGTGGAGAAGGAGAGAGACCTAGCTATGTATTGTGGGAGATCGATCAGCATCCATGCATATGTGTAGCAGAGGAATAAGGTTGGGAGAGAGACAAAGGTAGAGTGTTGGAGGGTTGGTGGTGGAGTTGCTTCTCACAAATGGTGGGAGAGGCCGCTAGACAAATGGAGGTACGAGTGCAATATCAATAAGAGAGGGGATGTCTGCCTGTCTATGGATGTGCGTGTGAGAGACGGGTCGGGGGGTATGCAAGGATGATGAGGGGGGACGGTATGGTTGTGGTAAGCAGACGTAACTACATAGGAAGATCAATCATCGTGTGTCGGAGAAAGGGAGTGACATAACTAGTGAGGTACGTCGATCGGTGCGTGGGGAAAAAGAATTATAGTCGACCTAGCTATATGTAGGGAGATCGGTAGGTATACATGCATGCATGTGTTAGAAGCAAATAAAGTCCGGAGAGACGGACAGGGGGAGAGGGGTGTGGCTAGGAGGTGGTGCGAGAGGCCTACTTTGTCGAGGGGGGAGGAGTGTGCGAGTATGAGATCGATGAAAAGAGGGGCGGGAGTGTGCACCTGTGTGGAACCGTATTGGACATAGGGAGGCATGGACGGTGAGAAGAGAAGAGGGGAAGTGTGTGTTTGTGGTAGGCACACTTGGCTAGAGAGGTATATCGACCGGTGTGTGCTGGAAAGAAGGAGCCGGGGGGCCTACACACACCATGGGTGAACGACCTAAAGAGAAATAACGAATGTGCACGATGGAGGGGATGTTGAGGGAGGGTGAGAGGGGGGCGGGCATGTGCATGCACGATAAAAAGTTAGTGCTAGCTACAAAGAGAAAAGGATTGTGTGGGTGTAAAAGACAAACAGAGATCATAATTCATTATAAAAAAGTGGATTCGGATATTTGAAGAAGATATCATAGTGTTTTAAACCGACGCATGCATGAATGAATATATATAATGGTGATAGGCATGGTGTGGTTATGAACATGTTATACTACATATATTATATAGAACATTGATTATAATTTGTGATAATGTGTGGCTTTTGCAGCTCAGGCCTAAATACTTGTCATAATGTAGGGGGCGGGGCACTATACTTTGTGTGATAAACACGGTGTACGTATGGAACATGGTTTAGATTATGAAGATCTAGTTAGTACATCAAATGTACTGTTATTTGGAATCAACATCTAGCGTATTCAAAATTTTGAATTCGAGTTCATATAGTACACATAGTTCATATCTATCTCTATAGTAATCATGTGGTGTGTTGTTAAGATAATACACGAGTGATGGTTTAAGTTGGCAACAATCATGATTGTAGATTCTTATTCAAATAGAGAAACGAATTCAAATTTAGTTCGAATTGCAGCGGTAGTATAGACATTTGGAATGCACTAAAATGTTGGTATGAGTAGGTTACATGCATTATACAGCCAGCGAAAAAATTTAATTGGACATAACATGGATTCATAGCTTTGAATAGCATTTGTACAGTAAAACGGGACAAGACTCTCTCTTTGTGTGGTGCGAATAATTTTATTTTTTCATTTTTTTCATTGAGGGAAGTGTGAATTGATTTGGTACGTGCAATATTAAACATTAGGCTTGTCCCTAAAATTCAACCCGCGCCTTGTTATATCCCGAAAATTCAGATATCGTGCTCCCAAAACTCACGCCTTCACAACCCGCGCCTTGCTATCTCGAAATTACAACGCGCGTGAATAGTCCCTCCAGCTGCCAAATCCCGACACGCGAACTCCCCCTTCTAACCCTAAGCCGATAGGGCCGCTAGATCAATTCGGTGGGGGTACTTTTGTAACACACCCTACATTTTGGACAAGCGCGTCCCTAAGTCATGGTTCCCCCCTCCCATCACCTCCTTTTCGCCATTCGAAATCCCCATTCGAAATCCCAGGCCGCCATAACCTCTCTGCTCCAGCCGCGAAACCCCACCCTCCTCCGTCTGCCACCCCACTGCTGCCCAGCCGGAGCCTCTTCCCCAACGACATCGTCCACCGCAACAGCCCGACGTCCCTCATCCACCTCCCTGGATGAGGATCCGTTGTCGATCTCGTCGTCCCGCCGGTTCAGCTGCCCCGTCCTCCACCTCCAAGGAGCTGCTCTGACGATCGCCTCATCTATCGCGGCTGATCCATCCCCACAGCACCGCCTTAACCTGCTCCACCGGAACCGCAACATCCTCACCGACTCCTCGGACGAAGCCGAGGCCTACTCGGTGCCACCAAAGAGGTTGTACACTCATCGCGTCGCACCTTCTCCTTAACTCGACCTCCCGGCACCGACGGTGCTCCATCCCGCACCCCCATGGCACGGCTACCTTGAAGCCGGCGCCACGGGCGACATCTCCACGGCGGCTCTCCCCCAGTGCGAGGCCCCTTCGGCGGCGGCGTCCATACCAGCCGGATCTACTGCTGCTGCTTCGGCTCTCGCTCGCTCGCTCGTGCTGCTGCTGCTGCTCCGGCTCTGGCTCGCTCGCTCGCGCTGCTGCTGCTGCTCCGGCTCTCGCTCGCTCGCGCTGCTGCTGCTCGGTCGCGCTGCTGCTTTGCTCTCCCCCTCGCTCGTGATGCTGCTCTGCTCTTGTTCTCGCTCGCGCTGCTGATGCTGGTACACGGGCTGTTGCAGCTACATGAGTTGCTGCTCTGGCTCTAGTTCGCGCTGCTCCTCCAGCTGCTATCTGCTACTGTGTTCCCCGTCGATCGCCTGCTGATTTAGATCATTGTTTCTCTACTACTAGTGCTCGAGCCGCCTAAACTAGATGTGAAGTGCCTCTCTACTACCAGTGCGTTCAGTTTCGACAGTAACATTCAGATTCAACAGTAAATTTCAGTTTCGATAGTTAAGTTCAGAGTCAACAGTTTTTACCTCATCTGTTGTAGTCAGGTGTTTTTTGGTGATGTACATTTTACATCTTGTCATGTATTTTACATCATCTATTGGAGATGCTATTAGAATCCCACTTGAGATTAACGATGTCTATCTTGTACTGCTTCAGCCTCGATGTCTTACGGCTCGCCAGAGCTGCTCCAACGACGGAACCATCCATCACAACAGAGCAGTGCCCTGGACGCCGTCTACAGATTCCTTAGATCTTCCCCCACACCTCCGTTAGCCACCTCTGCCGCAACTTCTTCAGCGAGCAACCCAATGATGCTGAGGTCGACACGGCTACGGCAAAGAGGTTGTACACTTGTCGCATCACTTATTACTCTACATTCATGTCAATCCATTAGGGCTATTTTGGTTCAAAGGAAAAAGTGAAGGAAAAACACAGCAATAGGAAATTTTCCTATGGCACTCTACTATTCAATTATTCATGCATTTTGTTGAAAGGAATGGAGCAAAACATCCACCTGGACCTGCTACTTTATCGTCCTGTTCACCTCTTAGACTCCAAGTCAGGTCCAAATTAATGTTCAAACTTGAGTTTTAAAATTACTTGTGGGGCACATATCGAGGCAGCAATGAATAGTATCTCTGTCTATTATCTGGTTCACCTAGGGTATGCCTATGTTGTTCATCTTGGGTGGGAAACAAATAGTAAAGCAATCATCACCTGTCTTTTTATTAAATTAAAGCTATCATCAGCCTGCTATCATTATTTTTGGATCCATCCACTGGTTGTTACCATCACTCTAGATTTCTGCATGCTCTCCATACATAATCTCACCATATTTTTTACTATGCATGTCAGATATTGTACACAGTCATGCCGAACATGTAGAGAAAAACAGAAGAGTTTTGCGCGGCAATACAATGTCATGCAGACATTGCTCCATGGTGGGCCTCAAGGGAAAACCCCCCCCCCCTCTCCAGATTGTAATCCAGAGGAAGATATCTGTTCTGAGGCGGATCCACACGCAGTTAACCACTCCTATTTACCCCCCAAGGTGTTTGCTCTCACTTGGCATGATGATGTTGGTCATATCATGCATATGTTGCCTTGCAGTGCCTCTTTCGACATCATATATGTCATCTTCTTAGTTTAGACATGTTCTGTAATGCCACCTGTTTAGTTTCTATATCATATATGGGAATTATGCAGTCTCATCTCTTTTAGCCAGCCATAATATATGTGAATATGCAATGCCATCCTGTTTAACCAGGCATCATATATTTGAATGATATCTTGCCCATCCTTTTCTTCATTACATTTCCATTTGTCGATAATGTTTGTACATTAAACTACTCTTCGTGTGAATCAGCCATTTGAGTGGGTGATGGAAAAATCTGGAGTGAAAACAAGGTCTTCAGAGCAGACAGTGCTACCTGTCGAAGCAGATCTCTTGCTGGGTCCCGATAGCTCCTCAGAGATGGATTCAAAGACAGATGACCAGTCCTATTACCCCACCGACGTGTATGCTCTAACTTGGCACGGTTATACTGCTCATATCATGCATATGGTGTCTTGCATTGCATAGTTTAGACATCATATACACAATATTCAACACCATGTTCTTAATTCAGACATCATATATGCGAATGCCCTCTGCTTAGCATATAAATCACATATGTGAATTAAATCATGCTATCCTGATTACTTAGATAACATGTATGTGAATTATGTCATGCGAACCTGTTTACTAAAGACATCATATAATTATCTCATGCCATCCTGTTTAGTTAGTCATCATATCTTTGAATTATGTCATGCTATGCTATCCAGTTTAGATAGACATCATATATGTGAAATTATGTCATGCTATCCTTTTTAGTTAAACAATATACATGTCAACTATTTCATGCCCTCTTTTTTCCACACTATCTATTGCATCTGTCTCTCATACAAGGTCTGTACATTCAACTATGTTTCCTGTTTATCAGCCATTTGAATTGGAGCGGCTGATGGCAGTATCTAGCGGAGTAAAAACACGGTCTTCAAAGAAAACAGTGCTACCTCTTGGTGGAGATAGCACCCCAGTTGTACATGCATGAGAACCAGCCCTACCACACATAACCCAGACTCTCACAGATTGTAGCCCTACTCCGATGGACAGAGAACCAGCTTCACCCAATCTAACCCCAACCCCAGCAGATAGTAACCCAGTTCCTGTTGACATAGCACCATCTCCACCACAGAGCTCCCAAACAAGAGCAGTTAGTAAGGCAGCTCCAGTGCCCAAAGCGCCAGTACTACCACGGCGAACCCCAACTCCACCAGTTAGTACACCTATTCCTATGGAGGAAGCACAACCAGCCATTCATAGTTTAGCATCTATCGCATTTGATGTTGTTAAATCCTATGTGCATATCTTCCCATCATGGAAATAATATACTGAAGATGAAGGAAAATGCCAGTTGCAGGTGTTCGTCCAAGAGTTATGTGTAAGTAATGTTATTCATGGCAATTACTTTGCTTTGTCCCATACATTCTACCTCCATGATGCTTATAATACAGCAAATTTTCCCATTTTTCTCTATAGAGAAGGACCGATTTCGAAACTCATGATGAGGTAACCTGTGCTAATACCTCTGCTATCTTCAAGAATGCTTGGTGGCAGTATCGGAATTACCTGAAGAAAACGTACTCCACTGGCAAAGAAACTCATCAAATTCCCTTTCGTTCTCCTGAGACACATTTACTGGACGATGACTGGGAACGCCTTGTTCTGTACTGGTCCCGAACCAAGAATGTGGTAAGGTCTATGAGCTCATTTTTTATTTTTAAGTACTATATGCCTGTGTCTTACTGTACTCTGTTCGTGTAGAACAAGTGCTTAAACCTGAAGAACAACTGTTCTCATTTAAGATTCCATTGCTATTGTGCATACTACTTTGCTCTTGTATCAATGTATTTACTCATACAAACTTATTTTTAAATTGAAGGATCCAATCGAAACACCAATGGCACAACAGGTATATTTACGCATGTTTCTTTAACAGGTTTTCTCTTATAAATAGCTCTGTTGATTTCAATTTCAATTGTGTATACAGTTGACTTCTCATATCATGCACATTACTAGCATCACAACAGAGCCAATAGTGTTGTTGTACATGTAGACCCGTTGTACCCATCTAAAATCTTGTTGTGCCGTTTAGTTTCCCACGCTTTGTATTCTTTCAGTGCTGCTTTGTCTGGAACTGATATGATTTGAACCGTGTCTCTATTTTGATTTGGCAAGACAATACAGTGACCATAGGACATAGATATATGTTTGTTTGATGCTTTTATTATGTACTACTTGGCAATAGAAGACTTGGTAGTTTAATCCTGTCCACCTTACTAATGATCTGGTTCACCGAAATGAGTTTCATATACTAGTACATGCTAAACCTGTTATGTGTCTGCTTGTTTCTTCTTTTAGAATGCTGACAGAATATTGGGGAAGAGTGCCTTATTAAGCAATGGTAAAGGAAGTAATGCAGATAAGGTTCAGGATAGTGAGACATCCTTGTTGGTCTCCAACAAAGCTGATAAAACAGCTAAGGAAAACTATCTTGAAGACAGTGAGACAACCCCAAAGTCATGTCTTGGTGTAGTGTTCGAGTTACTGGCCACTACCGCTAGCACAAGCTATTCAAACTCACTGTTTGAATCAGTTCGGTTTCTTGAGTCTCAACTACAAGCTGAAAGACATCGATCGGCTGTGCTGTGACAAGAAGCCGAAGGACTGCGGAAGTCCCTGGAGAATTCAGATGCATACTTTCTGGTGCAACAGCAAGCTTTGGAGGATTTTAGCGCCAAACAGGAGAAAGCTAATAAGCTTGCTAAGCTTATTGCCAGCATGGTGGATACCCAGGATATAGTTTCTTGAGCTCTTCTGAAGTTGTTTCAGTTATGGACTTGTTTTGCTGCCACGTTTATTTGCACTGGTGGCCAATTTATACGGCCAGTGTATGTAATATGCTGCTTTGTTCCCTATATTTAAATTGGTGGCAAACTTTGATGCCTAGTGGATGTAATATGTGTAATAGCCGTATTAGCCTAGCGTTAGTTGCTTGCTTATTTATTTCCTTATTGTCTTGTTTAGTTGTTTGCTTGTAGTCACTGCAGTTCTTTTTCCGCGTTTTTCTAGTGGCCACAATAACCTATTTTTATAAGTAGGCCACAATAACCATAGCAACACACAGATTGTTGTAACCATGGTCCTGCTACCTGCTGTAGTGATCATGGGCCTCCTACGGGCCTTCTACGGGCCGCAGGATCCATGGGCCTTCTACGGGCCATAGGATCCATGGGCCTTCTATGGGTCGTAGGATCCATGGGCCTTCTACGGCCATCTAATCAATGGGCCTTCTACGGGCCGTATAATCATTTTGCCAAACATGGGCCATACTATTCATGGACCAATAAAGGTCCGCAAAATGGGCCGTAAATGGGCTAGAGTGGAAATCATCTATTTATGGCCCGACCTTAACGGGCCGTTAATAGGCCATATTTGATGACGCTATGAAAACAGCCCAACGTGTTAACGGGCCACAATCGGGCCGACTGTAACCACGGGCTGAATTTGGCCCACAAGCGGAACAGGCCAGTAACGGACCGTAAGTAACCGAATTCTAGAAATGAGCCTAAGATTAAATGGGCCCTTAGAAGGCCGAAAGTTAACACGGGCTTGAAATGGCCTACGGAATAATGGGCCATTAATGGGTATAAAGCGATACACTATTCATTATGGGCTAGTTTCACCTCGGGCCTTTAAGGGGCCCAGAGTTACAAAGGTCCTCGTATGGGCCGAAAGACGTCATGGGCCATACATGGGCCAGAAGTTATAATGAGCTGGAATCATATTGGATGGCCTAGATGATGCTACTGGGCCTAATTCGGATAGGCCGTAACGGGCCGTGAGTTAGCGGGCTGTAAATGGGCTATATGCGAACAGGCCGTTAATAGGCTTTCCGTGGGACGGCCTACTACCTTTTGACCAAGTCAAATGGGCCGGCCTTTTCATCGGAATGGGCCTGTGTTGGGCCGTGCCATGTGTCGACGTATCATAGGCACCTCTGGTCCAATGAGTGGATGACATCTGTCCCAACGGTGAGCCGACACGTGGTTCCTCTGGCCATTGAGAATTTTACACGTGGAAAATCCCCATTGGTCCGGGCTGTTAACGGGTTATCGGATTCAAACTGGAACCCGATAGCTTAACAATGACCCGTTACGGTGGATACCACGTGTCGGTTACCCTTGACGAAAGCACTTCCATGACGCGCCATTTATCGTCATGGAAGTGGACACTTACATGATGATAATTTTGGTATTGTCATGGAACACTTCTACGACAGCACAGGTATGACTATCTTGAGTCTGTCATAAAATCGTCATGGATGTACATGCATGACAGAAAACGTGACCTACTGTGACAAACACGTCTCATCACGGAAGTGTATTTTTTTTGTAGTGTCCTACAGGTCATGGCGGAATGACTTGACAGGAAAGACCAGTTTTGTGGGTGGTGAGGAGAGGAACTGTGAAGTAATTTTCTAGTGGGTAGTTTTTATAGCCCGGTGCTAGGTGTGAACACATATTGGCTTGATCAGTGTGAATAGATCTGCAATTACTTATTGCGTTGTAATCTGCAATGTGACTAGAAACAAGGTCAAAATTTATTGATGGCTCATCACAAACAGTTCTTTTGGATCAACCGTATGCCACGCATCGGAACCCGAAATGGTCCCCGGATGGTGTATGTGGGCCTGCGTTCTCGGATGTACGTGTACGTGTCTGCCCACTATCACACACGGTCAAGATATCATCATCGTGTCCGATGGATGCACCGCCGCACCTCCCACGGGATGCTAGAAGGTTGACCACGTGGTTGCCCGCCATTGAGGCGGCCGCGGCGCGCTCTGCTCGCGTCCGTCCGCGTGTTTTGCTCGCCATTGAGGCGGCCGCAGCGCGCTCTGCTCGTGTCCGTCCGCGCGTTTTGCTCGCCATTGAGGCGGCCGCGGCGCGCTTTGCTCGCGTCCGTCCGCGTGTTTTGCCCGCCATTGAGGCGGCCGCGGCGCGCTCTGCTCTGGCGTCCCTGCGCGCGCTCTGCTCGCATTGAGGCAAATTTACAATGGTAATGGTTAATAATTGTCTTACATATTCAGGATAATTTAAAATGCCACATGCGGCAAGACCCAAAACACTCACGACCTACATATGCATACAATTATAATAAAATATAGGCTAAAAGGCGGAGCTGGCGGCCTTCTGACGACGGTCTTCTCAGACTCCATGATCAGCATAGCACCCTTGCGGTCATTCATTCCAAGTGTCCCGACCTGCCTCCGCCTACGGAGCTGCTGGCGCTGGGAGGCTCTTGGGGCTGCTGGGCCTCTTACAGAAGAGCTTGGCAGCGTGCAATCGCACGCATGACATCTCTGCGAAACCGCTCCATTTCCATGTCTCTGGCCTGGTAGCAAATTCCGTCCATCACTTGCATCCTCAAGATACCACGTTGGTGATGTTCTACTTCGTCAGGGACGTCAACTCCGCCAAGGATGCGCTCGAGCCTGGCCACCACATTGTCGGGATCGAAGTTGACACGGCCGCCACCGGCAATGATGAAGCCGCTGGCTGGCTGTGTCTTGACTAAATCGTAGAGGTCCTCTGCCCATTCTTTGTGGGGCATCAGGCTCTTGATGAGCACTGGTGACTGCGGCTCTTCGGGTGGGTCATCGATCATGTCGTCGAGCAGCTCTGGATCTTTGGCATGGTGGATGGCAAACTGCTCATCACACTTCCTCTGCAATATGTTGATTGTGCGCCCAAGGACTGTCACGCCGATATCTCTGCCGATGGGCCATGGTGCCTGCACCGGCCGATGAAGCTCTTGCTCCCCGACCTGCTCCGGCTCGTTCTCCTCACCGAAGATGTAATGCAGGTAGGGGTCGACGTCGAAGCTTTGGTCGTTGCCTGGCATGCTTGGAATAACTAAAGGTAGATGTGTGAGGACTAGATCTGCGCACAGTGTCACGATGGTGCGTTGCCACCTGGGTTATATGCAGCAAGCCATTAGCTGGTGGCGGGAAACCGATGAGGGAAGAGGCGGGGATTTTACAATTCACCCATGTGGAGTGCGGGGAGACTAAGTGGAGCACACAACCCGAATACCGTATGCGGTGCCACGTGTTATCTATCACACATGTGTTAACATAAGGAAACATATGTTTAACTTACTAATCATCGCACACGAGTACTCGCAGACGCATCGTGTGCGATACTCCTACCCACCGCAAGCAACTAGTTTGCATTTTTCAAAGTTTTTTGTACACACAGAATCACACACGAATTAACTGTAGTAACCGTCTGTGTTATAATTTCTCATCGCAAACAGTTCATCTGAGTGGGATGTTTGCCGCGTATCACACACATCTTGTTTACACGAATCGTTTGTGTTCTTTTGGCTCATCACAAACAGTTCATCTATGTGAACTATATGCCGCATATCACACACATCTTGTTAAGTTGAACCGTTTCTGTTCTGTTCCCTAATCGAAAATAGTTTGTTCGAGTGAACCGTATGCCGTATATCACACACAGCTTGATCTGGCTAACCATTTCTATTGCATTCCCTAATAACAAACAGTTCATCTGAGCGAACTGTATGCCATATATCGCACACACCTTGATATGGCTGCCCGTTTCTGTTGTTCTGTCTCATCGCAAACAGTTCGTATGGATGAACCGTATGCCCTGCATCGCACACGCAACTAAAACCTGAACCGTGTTTGATGCCTCCGCCATCGCAAATGTTTTGCATCTTTTTTGATGGTTTTTTACATCACCGTTTGCGATTAATGCATCGCACACAGTTTCGTCAAAGGGCCTCTAATCGTAGTGTCGCGTTAGCAGCATCCTGTAGTAGTGATCATAACCATTTTAAATGCATGTCGGCACACAAGATAAACCATTATCCACTCCTAGCTATTTAAGCATGGCTTGAGTAACTATGATCTCTAATTGTCATTGCAAACATGTTCATTCATAATAAGCTGAATCAAGAACGATGAGCTAAGCGTATTTGCAAAAACAAAATAGGTCGAGTTCATACCAGCTTTTCTTCATCTCAATCATTTCATCAAATTTCATCATTATTGCCTTTCACTTGCATGACCGAACGATGTGAATAATAATAAGAGTGCACGTGCAGTGGACTAAGCTGGAATCTGCAAACATTTATGCAAAGGAGAAGATAAGGTAATATGGGCTCTTCGTTAGATCAACAATAGTGCATATGAGAGCCACTCAACATTTTCATCGTGGTCTTCTCCTTACGACCCAAAGAAAAGAAAAGAATTTCAAAGAAACACACCGAAACGTTTTTGGAGTTTTTTTTTTCTTAAGCAAGCAAAATGAAAGAAAAACGAAAACGAGAAAAACTATATACACGGGAAAGCTCCCAACAAGCAAAAGAAGAACAAGAAATCTTTTTGGCTTTTCTTTTAATACTACAACTAATTAAACTAGAAAGAAAAACTGAAAAGAAGTCAGCAATATTTTTGGATTTTATCAAAGTTTTTCAAACACATAAGAAGAAAGCGATAAAAATAAACTAACATGGATTTTACAATGAAAAAGGATGAACATCGACAACTGGAATGAATGTGTGATGCATAATGTAATGTCGGTGAGAAATACGTACTCCCCCAAGCTTAGGCTTTTGGCTAAGTTGGTCTATGGCCATGGCTCGTAGTAACCCTCTCCTGGATACCGCGGAGGGTCCTGAGGGTTCCACTGCCCGGCGAGCTCCTAAGGCTCCCACTGATAAACAGGCTCCTGGTATGGCTCAGATACTTGTGCTAGCTCAGGTACTGGTGGTTGTGTCAAACCCCAGTATGCGTAGATGTCATCGGGCATAATAGTGTACCTGTCTGAATAAAGATCGAACAAGGAAGGTGCAGGCAAAGTAATAATCTCACGAGTACCCTGACTGAATACTAAGTTGTAAAGGAGTCGCTTGTGCTTATCTTTGTCAATAAAATGATGCGCTACCATACTAGCATAGTCTAAATATTTAGTGGGTAGGAGCATCTCCTCCGCCTCCTCATGTCTAATAGGAATCTCAAAATGTGCAGCGAGGCAGGAGGCATAGATACCACCATAAATAATACCCTTCGAACGGTTTGTGTGTAACCGCCTAGCAACCATGGCGCCCAGACTAAAAGTTCTATTAGCATATAAAGCATGGCAACAAATAGTACGGTCAGGCGCGTTGAGCGATCCACTCTCCCACCGACCGATCAAACATCTCCCGGCAAATAATGCATAGTAACGTAAAACGGGAACATGTAAACTAGCCACTCTCGCTTCCGACACTCCTCTCTACTCTCCCACAGTAGTTTCAGAGATGAAATCTTCCATGTCTCTAGGACGTGGATCACTTTGACTGCCCTCATAAGGTATTTTGCAAACATTGCAAAAATCATATAATTTCATTTCCTTAGGCACATCATACAAGTTAAATTCTACCATGGGTGGTTCCTCCCTAGGATAAAAGCGAAAGTTTTGTACGAAGGTATTAGTGAGTAGGAGATATTGATCACATTTATCTTCGAGGAAGGGAATGATCCCGGCATTATGCGCCAAGTAATAGAAATCCTCATACATTCCTGCCTCCTTCAAGAATGTGTCACATGGCCATTCACACGGTCAAACCTCCGCTACACGCGGAAGATGGTACCTGGGCTTCTCCTCCAGAGTTTCCTTCGAATTATGGCTTGATGAGCCCCTTAACCACCTCCTCATGGTTCTCTCTTTCTCTGAAATTTCTGAAGTTTTTAGTAACTCAAAATAAAAGTGAACCAAACTCAACAAAATTGATAGCAACTACTCCTACAAGTGTCCAGAGGCCATATCTTGCACCTAAACTAGTTTGAACCATATAAATTTGACATGCAAGCTCAAGAACATGGTCACCAACAGTTGCTAAATGTGCAAATAATAAACCACTAGAAAAAAAACTAATTGGACCAACGAAGGAGTCACATACGGATGAGCAATCCACCAAAACAGTTTTGGAAATGGAGCTACGAGCAAGGAGATCGAAAATCGCAGCAAGATGAGCAAGAACACGTGTTTGAGAAAGCAAGTGATTTTTTCTGGAGGAAGAAGGGCATGGGTGGCATGAATAAATGAGGGGGCCTACGTGGGCCCCACAAGCTTGCTGGGCACGCCTAGGGGGGTGGGCGCGCCATGTGAGCTTGTGGCTCATAGGTGCAGCCCCCTTGGGGTGTGTTTAGTGCCACTATTTTTTAAATATTGTTGAAAAATCATATTAAATTTTCAGGGCATTTGGAGAACTTTTATTTTCTGGTCATTTTTTTATTGCACGGATAATTCAGAAAACAACATAATCATGGCATTTCTACTTTATTAATTCTAAATAACAGAAAGTAAAAAGTGGGTACAGAAAGTTGTGTTTACTAAATTCATCAACCACATGCCCGTCAAAAGGAATCCATTAATAAGGTTGATCAACTCTTATTAACAAACTTCTTCCGAATGACATGAAACCGGAGAATCTTTGTATAACACTAGGTTACCTCAACGGGGATATGCATGTCCCCAACAATAAGAATTTCATATTTCTTTTTGACAGTAGGAATAGGGAATTCAAAACCTCCAATAGTAATTGTTGAAATTTTTCCAATAGAATTGATACTATTCACTTGAGGTTGTTTCTTCGGAAAGTGTACCGTGTGTTCATTACCATTGACATGAAAAGTGACATTGCCTTTGTTGCAATCAATGACAGCCCCTGCAGTATTCAAAAAGGGTCTACCAAGGATGATCGACATACTATCATCCTCGGGTATATCAAGAATAACAAAGTCCGTTAAGATAGTAACATTTGCAACTACGACAGGCACATCCTCACAAATACCGATGGGTTTAGCAGTTGATTTATCAGCCATTTGCAAAGAGATTTCAGTTGGTGTCAACTTATTCAAATCAAGTCTTCGGTACAAAGAGAAAGGCACAACACTAACACCGGCTCCTAGATCACACAAAGCAGTTTTAACATAGTTTCTTTTAATGGAGCAAGGTATAGTTGGTATTCCCGGGTCTCCTAGTTTCTTTGGTATTCCACCCTTAAATGAATAATTTGCAAGCATGGTGGAAATTTCAGCTCCTGGTATCTTTTTTTTATTTGTAACAATATCTTTCATGTACTTAGCATAAGGAGACATTTTCAGAATATCAGTCAAACGAAGGCGCAAAGAGACAGGTCTAAGCATTTCAACAAAGCGCTCAAATTCTTCTTCATCCTTATTCTTTGAGGCTTTAGGAGGAAAAGGCATGGGTTTCTGAACCCATGGTTCTCTTTCTTTACCATGTTTCCTAGCAATGAAGTCTCTCTTATCATATGTTTTATTCTTAGGTTGTGGGTTATCAAGATCAACAGCAGGTTCTATTTCCACATCATTATCATTATTAGGTTGAGCATCAACATGAACATCATCATTATCATTGTTACTAGGTGCATGTTCATCACCAGATTGTGTTTCAGCATCAGAAATAGAAATATCATTTGGATTCTCTGGTGTGTCTACAGTAGGTTCACTAGAGGCATGCAAAGTCATATCATCTTTCATTTTCCTTTTAGATGGACTAGGTGCATTAGTATTAATTCAATTCTTTTAGGGTGACCTTCAGGATACAAAGGTTCCTGAGTCATTTTACCACCCCTAGTCATAACTCTAACAGCATGATCATTCATCTTATTGTTCATCTCATTAAGCAAATCATTTTGTGACTTTGAGGACTTGTTCTACTTGAGTTTTTACCATGGATGCATGTTTACTCACACCCCTGACATCATTAACAGTTCTAAACATAAAGTCACTCAACCGTTCAATCATATAAGCATTCCGTTTCAATTGTCTACTAACATATGCATTGAAGTTTTCTTGTTTAACAATAAAGTTGTCCAATTCACCTAAGCATTGACTAGCAGATTTAGTATAAGGAATATCACCTTCATCAAATCTATAGAGAGAATTTACCTCTACTACCTGTGTCGGGGTATCAAGACCATTTTTTCTTCAATAGGTGCTAAATTCTTGACATCTTCAGCTTTAATACCTTTTTCTTTCATAGATTTCTTTGCCTCTTGCATATCTTCTGGACTGAGAAATAGAATACCTCTCTTCTTTGAAGTTGGCTTGGGTGGTGGTTCGGAAAGAGTCCAATCATTATCATTACTCAATATATTATTCAATAGTTCTTCAGCTTGTTCAATAGTTCGTTCCGTGAAAACACAACCAGCACAACTATCTAGGTGGTCCCTAGAAGCATCTGTTAGTTCATTATAAAAGATATCAAGTATTTCATTTTTCTTTAGAGGATGATCAGGCAAAGCATTAAGTAATTGGAGAAGCCTCCCCCAAGCTTGAGGGAGATTCTCTTCTTCAATTTGCACAAAGTTAAATATTTCCTGTAAAGCAGCTTGTTTCTTATGAGCAGGAAAATATTTTTCAGAGAAGTAATATATCATATCCTGGGGACTAAGCACACAACCAGGAGCAAGAGAATTAAACCATATCTTAGCATCACCCTTTAATGAGAAAGGAAACAACTTAAGAATATAGTAGTAGCAAATTTTTTCCTCATGAGAAAATAGGGTGGCTATATCATTCAATTTAGTAAGATGTGCCACAATAATTTCAGATTCATAACCATGGAAAGGATCAGATTCAACCAAAGTAATCAACTCAGGATCGACAGAGAATTCATAATCCTTATCAGTAACAAAGATAGGTGAAATAGCAAACTTAGGATCATATTTCAATCTAGCATTCAAAGATTTTTCTCTCAACTTGACTAGTAATTTCTTAAGATCATTTCTATCCTTACAAGCAAGAAAATCCCTAGCTACCTCTCCATCCATAACATAACCCTCAGGTATATTAGGCAATTCATATCTAGGAGAACTAGATCTAATAGGTGTTTCAAAGTTTTCAGTTTCAGTAATCTCGTTTTCTTTAGCTCTAGCAAGTTGTTCATCAAGAAATTCACCTAGTGGCACATTATCATCAAGCAAAGTACTACCATCATCATAAGCATCATTCATAGCAGAAGTAGCATCATCAATTACTTGCGACATATCAGGATTAATAGCAGGTGGTGGTGTTGCAAGCTTACTCAAAACAGAAGGTGAATCAAGTGCAGAGTGTGATGGCAGCTCCTTACCTCCCCTCGTCCTAGAGGGAACGATCTTGGTTCTGGTATCTTTCAGATTCTTCATAGTGATCAACAGATATAAATCCCAAGTGACTCAGCAAATAGAGCTATGTTCCCCGGCAACGGCGCCAGAAAAAGGTCTTTATAACCCACAAGTATAGGGGATCGCAATAGTTTTCAGGGGTAGAGTATTCAACCCAAATTTATTGATTCAACACAAGGGGAGCCAAAGAATATTCGCAAGTATTAGCAGTTGAGTTGTCAATTCAACCACACTTGAGAGACTTAATATCTGTAGCAAGGTGATCGGTAGCAAAGTAGTATGATAGTAACGGTAACAGTTTTGTAGTAATTGTAACAGTAGCAACAGCGAAAGTAACTTAGCAAAGATCAATATGTGAAAAGCGTAGGCATCGGATCAGCGATGGATAATTGCGTTGGATGGCATTCATCATGTAACAGTTATAACCTAGAGCGACACAGAACTAGCTCCAATTCATCAATGTAATGTAGGCATGTTTTCTGTATATAGTCATACGTTCTTATGGAAAAGACCTTGCATGACATCTTTTGTCCTACCCTCCCGTGGCAGCGGGGTCTATAAGGAAACTAAGGGATATTAAGGCCTCCTTTTAATAGAGAACTAGAACAAAGCATTAGCACTTAGTGAATACATGAACTCTTCAAACTACGGTAATCACCGGAAAGAATCCCAATTACTGTCACCTTGGGTTATGCGGATCATAAGTCGTAATAGGTGCATATAACTTGCAAGATAGGATCAAGAACACAAATATATTCATGAAAACATAATAGGTTCAGATCTGAAATCATGGCACTCGGACCCTAGTGACAAGCATTAAGCATAGCAAAGTCATAGCAACATCAATCTCAGAACATAGTGGATACTAGGCATCAAGCCCTAACAAAACTAACTCGATTACATGATAGATCTCATCCAACCCATCACCGTCCAGCAAGGCTACGAAGAAATTACTCACTCCCGACGGTGAGCATCATGAAATTGGTGATGGATGAAGGTTGATGATGACGACGGCGTCGAATCCCCCTCCCGGAGCCCCGAACGGACTCCAGATCAGCCCTCCCGATGAAGAACAGGAGGTGGCGGCGGCTTCGTATCGTAAAACGCGATGAATCCTTCTCCCTGATTTTTTTTCTTGGCGAATAGGTATATATGGAGTTGAAGTTAGGGTTGCCGGAGGTCCAGGGAGCCCACAAGCTCGCTAGGCACGGCCTGGGGGGTGGGCGCGCCCCCTGAGCTTGTGGCTCCTAGGTGGCCCTCCTCTGGTATATTCTTTTGCCAATATTTTTTATGTATTCCACAAAAATTCTCCGTAAATTTTCAGGTCAATCTGAGAACTTTGATTTCTACACAAAAACAACACCATGGCAATTCTGCTGAAAACAGCGTCAGTTCGGGTTAGTTTCATTCAAATCATGCAAATTAGAGTCCAAAACAAGAGCAAAAGCGTTTGGAAAAGTAGATACGATGGAGACGTATCAACGACATGCGCCTGGGTGGTCCGCGTAAGCACCTGCTTTGTATAAAGGGCTAGCCAGGACTGATCTCAGCCATCCACGCAACACACAGGAGTGCAAAGGGTGATGAGCCCAAGACCCCTGAGCGCTTAGGATGTAGACCGGCGTGCTGGCCTCTCTGTTGAGCCTAGGTAGGACTATAGCGTGTCGATCAGTCGAGGTCAGGCATGACCCAGGAAAGTGTGTTCGGCCGAAGTTAATCGAGCATGTTGGGTAAGTTTATGCACCCCTGTAGGGAAGTTAATCTATTCGAATAGCCGTGTCCACGGTAACAGACGCTCGGAGTTGTATCCCGATCTATACAACTAGAACTGGATAGTGGAGACATGAAATGGTTATGATGGCTCCGGGATTGCTTTCTCGCAGGGAGTCGAGAAAGGATCTCTGGGCGTTACTACAACATACATGCTACTTATATATATATATATATATATATATATATATATATATATATATATATATATATATATATATATATATGCTAATCTGCACTCTTCTAATGCTGCGAGATGCTTCAAGATGCTAGTCTTCGATAGGCTAGGCTTTCCCTTCTCTTCTGGCATTTCTGCAGTTCAATCCAAAGATATAGCCCCATTCCCTTGATACTGATGCACACTTAGTATAAATCTGATGTAAGTCTTGCGAGTACTTTGGATGAGTACTCACAGTTGCTTTCCTACCTCTTTTCCCCTATACCCGATTGCTGCGATCAGATGACGGATCCCAGGAGCCAGATGACACCACCGACGACTACTACTACCCCGAGGGTGCCTACTACCACGTGAAGGCCGCCGACGACCAGGAGTAGTTAGGAGGCTCCCAAGCAGGAGGCCTTGCCTTTTCGATCGACGTTGTTGTTTTTGCTAGCCTTCTTGAGGCAGACTTGTTTACCTTATGTCGGTACTTAGATATTGTTGCTTCCACTGACTAATTTATATTCGAGCTTATGTATTCGAGCCCTCGAGGCCCCTAGCTTGTAATATAAAGCTTGTATGACTTTAATTTGTGTCTAGAGTTATGTTGTGATATCTTCCCGTGAGTCTCTGATCTTGATCGTGCGCATTTGCGTGTATGATTAGTGCACAATTGAGTCGGGGCGTCACATAGTTTCAAGTCCACCAACGACTCGCAACTGGGGCCCGACCTTTTTTTGTCTCAGTTGCAAGTTCACCCACGACTCGCAACTGGAGCCCGACCTCTTTTTGTCTTAGTTGCAAGTCCACCCTCGACTCGCTACGGGGCCCATCCTTTTCTGTCCCAGTTGCAAGTCCATCTCCGACTTGCAACTCGGGCCTGACCTTTTTTTTCTAGTTGCAAGTCCACCATCGACTTGCAACTAGGGTTAGATCTTTTTTGTCCCAATTGCAAGTTCAGCCTCGACTCGCAACTGGGGCCCGACCATTTTTTCACCCAGTTGCAAGTACATCCTGGACTCGCAACTTGGGCCCGACTTTTTTTTTCCTAGTTGCTATCCCACCCTCGACTCATAACTGGGACCCGATATTTTTTTCCCAGTTGCAAGTCCACCCTTAACTGTGACTGGGGGTCCGACCTTTTTTGGTCTCAGTTGCAAGTCAACCATCGACTCACAACTGAGTCTGACCATTTTTATACCAGTTGCATGTCAACCATCAACACGCAACTGTGACCTTTGATCTTTTTTTGTCGTAGTTGCAAGTCAACAATCGACTCACGGGCCCCCCATTTTTAACCAGTTGCAAGTTCACCATTGACATGCAACGAGACACTTGATTATTTTTTATCCGAGTTGCAAGTCCTTCCTTGACTCGCAACTGGCCAAGATTTTCACAATTGCAAGTCCACCATCGACTAACTACTGGGCTTGACCTTTTTTTATCTGAGTGGCAAATCCACAACCGACTTACAACTGGGCCAACACTTTTTTAATCCTGGATGCAAGTCCACCATTAACATGCAATTGGGCTATTTGATTATTTTTCTTTTTTCTTTTTCAAAAAGTCACAAAATTTGAAAAATGTACAATGTTTTTTAAGAAACTTGTTTATTGAAGCAAATCAGAATTTTAATATTTTTTCACATTTTCTAAATAATGTTAAAAATTAAAATATTCAAAAAGACTAAAAAAAGTTTTAAAAAATTGTGTTTTCAAAGAAAATTTGAATCAAAATATAGTTCAAAATTTGTTCTTTCTTCAATAAATGTTCACAATTTACAGAAAATATTCGAACTTTTAATATTTCTTCCCTTTTCCAGAAAATTATTCGAAGTTTCATAATTTAAAATTTTGGTCACATTTTTAAAAATTGAAATCAGATTTTTTAAGCGCCTGCACACAAGCTGGCCTCATCCCAATGCGCTACAATCCCCGTCGTTCGTTCGTACGTGGAAAGCTAGCCTCAAAGCAAGTACACAAGTAAACACCTTGATTGATCTACAGTAGCGTGCATGCGTAGCTATTTTTTGTTTGAGCAGCCATGGCCAAACTTTTTTGAGCGTGTAGCGGTACGCGAATCATGGTAGCTTTCTTGTGTATATACTGTTAAAAAAAATACAAAGAAAACAAGTGGAGGGGGCCACAAACAGATGATGAATTCAACTTAGATGTGAGGCATTATCTCACATCTAGATGTGACATAGTCGGACCCAATATGATATTCTTTTAAGAACTTCCACCCTTTATGTTCGTGTAATGCCAACGGCAACGCATAACTAGCCTATGCGCTTATATATTTGAACTCCTCTTGTCAAGATGAAAACTCACATCATTTCCCAAGCTTTGATCTCCTATTTAAAAAAGCAAAGCAAAAACTTGGTGTAATAACAAGAACAACCCCTTGTATGTTAAATTAGATAGGATTCTATTTACCTCCTCTTGGGAGTAGCATTTTTCTTTAGTTGCGGTCAGGACGATGGTTAGAGGTTGTTGGGAAACGTTGCATGGAAAACAAAAAAAATTCGACGCACACGCAAGATCTATCCATGGAGATGCATAGCAACAAGGGGGATAGTGTGTCTACGTACCCTTGTAGACCGTAAGCGGAAGCGTTTAGTAAATAAAGTTATGACCTCTCCAAATCCACTTTCATCATTAAAATAAGAATCAACATCCTCCAAAATAGTGGGATCAATACCTAGAGTTGAAACTCTTCCAAACCCACTTTCATCAACATAATCATCATAAATAGGAGGCATGCTATTATCATAATAAATTTGCTCATCAAAACTTGGGGGACTAAAAATATCATCTTCATCAAACATAGCATCCCCAAGCTTATGGCTTTGCATATCATTAGCATCATGGATATTCAAAGAATTAGAACTAACAACATTGCAATTATGCTCATCATTGAAAGATTTTGTGCCAAACATTTTATTGACTTCTTCCTCTAGCACTTGAGCACAATTTTCCTTTCCATCATTTTCGCGACAGACATTAAAAAGATGAAGCATATGAGGCAACCTCAATTCCATTTTTTTGTAGTTTTCTTTTACCAACTAAACTAGTGCTAAAACAAGAGACTAAAAGATTCAATTACAAGATCTAAAGATATACCTTCAAGCACTAACCTCCCCGGCAACGGCGCCAGAAAAGAGCTTGATGTCTACTATGCAACCTTCTTCTTCTAGACTCGTGTTGGGCCTCCAAGTGCAGAGTTTTGTAGGACATTAGAAAATTTCCCTCAAGTGGATGGCCTAAGCTTTATCAATCCGTGGGAGGCGTAGAATGAAGATGGTCTCTCTCAAACAACCCTGCAACAAAATAACAAAGAGTCTCTTGTGTCCCCAACACACCCAATACAATGGTAAATTGTATAGGTGCACTAGTTCGGCGAAGAGATGTGTAACACCCCTGTGTAATAGCCACTGTGATCAACTGCTAATAATGCCAAGTCACTCTTATTTGTAGTGCCTAATCACTTTGGTTAAATATTCAATTCAAACTCTATTTTGAAAATCAACTCAAATTCAAAAGTGAAATATGAAGTTGTTCAAATCCTGTTGGAAAAATGTTCATTAACTAACAAATAATCCAGAAGCAATTATAAAAATATAAACAAAGATAATTGAGTTAGCTAAATGACTCAAACAACATGAAATAGCACCAAAACAGAACTATTAAATCCATTTATGATAATATTAAATCCAAATGAAATCCTACTTTGCCCAAACCAGTTTTTGGTGAAAGTTAACATTGCACTGTACTATTTGGGCCAAGTCTCACATTTTACAAAAGTGCAAATGTGGTCTAACAATTAACAAAACAGAAAAGAATTAAAGAAACAGAAAATAGAAAATAAAACAAGGCACTGTGCGCTGGGCCTAAGTGCACAGTGCCCCAAGCCCAACCCACCACGGCCTCTTTCTCCCTCCTCCCCTCTCTCTCTGTCGCCGTGTCGCCACCGCCATGGCTACGCGCGCGCGAGCCGGCTGTTCGCCGACACGGCGGCAGCCACCAACGCAGCGAGGAGATAAGGGAGAGCCGAGCCATCTCCCCTGGTCCTCCTTGTTCATTCTCCCCCTCTCTCCCTCGCTCGCCCCTCTCATCCTCTTCCTCAGATCCATCACCGAGCGCCGTCGCCGTCGTGCCTTGCTGCTCGCCGTGGCCACCGACGTCTGTTGCATCCTCCGTGGTGCCAGGGAGGTCCGCCAGCGACCGTCACGTCGTCCGGTGCTCCCAGCTGGAAAGGGGAGGTCCTGCAGCTGCCGCTCAACGCCGTCCCCTTTTGCTTCGGTCGCCGACGAACTCCTTCGACTCCGGCGATGCTCGCTGCTGCTACTAACCTGTCGCGGGTCTTTCTTGACCGCACGGTGAGCCCCAGCTCCTCCCCACTCTCTTTCCTCGCACCGGTTTGTCGTAGCTAGCTCGCCCGCATGCCGAGCTCCGCCGTCCGCCATTGTCGCCATTGCGCTCACCTCCGAGCTCTTCTACTCGGGCCAGTAGCTCCGACGAGCTCCTGGAGCGCCGTAGACCCCGCCTGGCCTCTTCGTTTGCTCGAACGAGCGCCGTAGCTCCGATTCCCAGCTTCGGCCGAATGCGCCGCCCGCCGCTGTTGTTGTAGCGCCCAACTCCGGCCGAATTAGGCCGCGGGATCGCCGTAGATCGATGCGGCGTCGAACGCCCGATCGAACGCACTAAGCCGCACCCCCTCCCGCGCCCTGTGCGCGAATTCCGGCCAACTCCGGCGAACTTCCGCCGCTGGAGAGGTCGCCGGCGCGTCTCCGGCCGCCTTGCTGACGTGGCTCGGTGGGCCCCGCCCCTGGGTCGCTGACCAGTGAGTCTGGGGGGCCCCGTTGACTGGGTTGACCCAGTCAACGTGCTGACTGGGCAGCCCCCAGTAACTGACATGTGGGTCCCCTCCGTTATTTAGTTTAAATAAAACGTTTTATAATTAAAACTAATTAGTTAACCTAATTACTCACTGACATATGGGGCCCACCCCCTAATTAACCCATTTAGTTAGTTTAATTCACGGTTAAACTAACAGAGACTGACATGTGGGTCCCACTGGACCCACAGGTCAGGTTTGACCTGGTCAGCTGACCAGCTGACTGCTGACGTCAGCATTGTATCATGCTAATGTCATAATTCCCTTTTCTGTTAAATAAATAAATTCCAGAAAATGCAAAATCTTTGAAAATTCATAACTTTTAAACCGTAGCTCAGATCGAAAAACTTTCTACATGAAAGTTGATCAGAACGACAAGACAAATCTAATCGTGTTGTCTGTTTTGATGCCGGAACCCCCTACGTAGGAGAACCCGTAACTTTTAGCCCGATTCCGGTATATGAATAGTGCATATACACCGGATAATAAATCCAACTTAAAACCTAAAATAATTATAATGACTTAGACAAATCTTTAGGCAACCCTGCACTGCATCCTAGGCATGGCATGCCCTATATTGCATTGTTTGCTCTGTATTTATATGTTTCTTCCCCCTCTTCTCTCTCGGTAGACACCGACGTCGACGTAGCTCCCGAGACCGACGCAGCTCCGGAGGTCGACTACGCTCCTGACGATTGGACCCTTGTCGCAGAGCTTCCAGGCAAGCACCCCCCTTTTGAGCATTACGATATCGCCTACTCTCTTCTCTCTTATGCTTGCATTAGAAGTTACTGCTGCTGCTGTTATCCTATTTCTGCTGCATAGCCTGTTTATTGTAACCTGCTATTGTTACCTACCTGCTTATCCTAAACTGTTTAGTATAGGTTGGGTAGAGACCCAGCAGAGACCCCACTTTATCCCGACTGCCCCGCCGGATCATCAGAAGACCCGATCAACGGGATCGAAGACCAGGCCCCGGCACCGCACATCACTTTCCCCTTAGTTGCTCGACACTACTGGGTTACTATCGAGTGCCGAGGGTGATACCTCGTCAGCCCTTCTGATGATAACCTTGTAGGTTAGTTATTCGGTCGTGGTCAGCGAGGGTGATTCCTCCTACACCACCCCCGATAACGACACCGTCACGCAACTCCTCAAGAGTGGACCTCGAGGGTGATTCCTCCTTCGTTCACCTTGATGTTTACGTCACGTGGGAATCCAACGAGGGTGATGCCTCGGATTCCCTCCTGATATGGTAGCCACACATGATGCCTTTACATTATTGTTGATACTGTTTGTTCTGGATAAAGACGGGTCGGCCCTGAGGGGTACCCGCACGAGATTATGATGAGAGTGATATGGAGTCGGGTGGACCTGGACGGTGCCCGAGTAATGAATACGAGGTGTGGCCGGGCATTCTTAGCCCTTGCCATAAGTCCTCGAGACGGGGCGACGGGGTCACATCTTTCATGAGTCTCTGCTCGTTACCGCACTACCAACACACTAACGGTTTGGATATTTGATCCGAGGGGCCTCTGGCCTGATAGCACTAACCATCACGTGGGCATAGTATGGGCATTCTACGTCGTATACTTCAGCCGGAGCTTAATAGACGTCAGCGACTGAGCGGCGCGCACTGGGTTGGACTGGTAACGCCCTGCACTTGTATAAGGGGGGCTAGGTCTATTCACCGGCCGCGTTCGCAACGTGCAGGAGTTCCCGGGGCGATGGCCCAAGACCCCTGGGGGCATAGGGTTAGTCCGGCGTGCTGACCTCTCTGTTAAGTTTTCGGTCGGGTTGCGGCGTATCGTTTGGCCGAGGCCGGGCATGACCCAGAAAAGTGTGTCCGGCCGGAGTTAAGCGAGCGTGGTGGGTAAGTTGGTGCACCCCTGCAGGGAAGAACTAATCTATCGATAGCCTGTCCTACGGTAACGAACACTCGGAGTTGTATCCCGACCGATACAACTAGAACTGGTGACTTGAGATGAAATGGATAGTATGGCTCTGGGATTGCTTTCTCGCAGCGAGTCGAGGAAGAATCTCTGGGCGAGGTTGATAACATTACTACTACTTTAGATTATGTTAATCCGCACTCTTCTAATGTTGCAATACCGATGAAGATGCTAGTCTTCGATAGGACTAGGCTTTCCCCTCTATTCTGGCATTTCTGCAGCCCAGTCCACATATACAGCCTTCCTTTGAAAATGTTGCATATGTAGTGTAGATCCTTGCTTGCTGAGTACTTCGGATGAGCACTCACGTTTGCCTTGCTTTCTTTTTCTCCCCATATCCTTTTGTCGCAACCAGATGACGGAGCCCCTGAGCCACCTGCCCCCGCCGACAGTTACTACTACTACCCTCCCGGCGAGTACTACTATGAGGAGCCGACCGACGACCAGGAGTAGGTTCGGAGGGTCCTAGGCAGGAGGCATACGCCTTTTGATCGTAGTATTTTATTTTGCCCCGTCTTTCTAACGGCCTATCTGTAACTCTGCTATATCTGTACCCAGATATCTGATGCTTCCGCTGACACTTGTATGCCATCGAGCTATGTATTCAAGACATCGAGGCCCTGGCTTGTAATATAAAGCTTGTATGACTTTATTTATGTTTTAGAGTTGTGTTGTGATATCTTCAAGCGAGTCCTTAGGCTTGATCGTGTGCATTTGCGTGTATGATTAGTGCACGATTAAGCCGGGGTCGTCACAAGATGGTGATACAAGTGTAATATGGATAGTAGATATAGGTTTTTGTAATCTGAAAATATAAAAATAGCAAGGTAACTAGTAAGAAAAGTGAGCAAAAACGGTATTGCAATGCTTGGAAACAAGGCCTAGGGTTCATACTTTCACTAGTGCAAATTCTCTCAACAATGATAACATAATTGGATCACATAACAATCCCTCAACGTGCAACAAAAATCACTCCAAAGTTTCTATCGGAGAACGTAGGATGAAAACGTGCATCAACCCCTATGCATAGATTACCCCAATGTCACCTCGGGAATCTGCGAGTTGAGTGCCAAAACATACATCAAGTGAATCAATAGAACATCCCATTATCACCACAGATATCCCATCGCAAGACATACATCAAGTGTTCTCAAATCCAATACTCAATCAAACATAACGAAACCTCAAAGAGCAAGTCTCAATTCATCACAAGAAGGTAGATGGGGAGAAACACCATATAGTCCAACTATAGTAACAAAGCTCGCAGTACATCAAGATCGTGCCAAATCAAGAACACGAGAGAGAGAGAGATCAAACACATAGCTACTGGTACATACCCTCAGCCCCAAGGGTGAACTACTCCCTCCTCGTCATGGAGACCGCCGGGATGATGAAGATGGCCACCGGTGATGGTTTCCCCCTCCGGCAGGGTGCCGAAATGGGCTCCCGATTGGTTTCTCATGGCTACAGAGGCTTACGGCGGCAGAACTTCCGATCTAGGTTTCTTTCTGGAGGTTACGGTATATATGAGAGTACTTGGCGTTGGAAACAAGTCAGGGGGACACCCGAGGGGGCCACAAGCCCTAGGGGCGCGCCGTGGGGGGTGGGCGCGCCCCCTGGCTTGTGGCCTCCTCGGTCACCCCCTGGCACAGCTTCGGTGCTCCGTAGGTCTCTTCTAGTCCATAAATGATCACCGTAAAGTTTTATTCCATTTGGACTCCGTTTGATATTCGTTTTCTGTAAAACTCAAAAACAAGGAAAAAACAAAAACTAGCACTGGGCTCTAGGTTAATAGATTAGTCCCAAAAATAATATAAAATAGCATATAAATGCATATAAAACATCCAAAACAGATAATATAACAGCATGGAACAATAAAAAATTATAGATACATTGGAGACGTATCAGCATCCCCAAGCTTAATTCCTGCTCGTCCTCGAGTAGGTAAATGATAAAAACAGAATTTTTGATGTGGAATGCTACCTAACATATTTATCCATGTAATCTTCTCTATTGTGGCAAGAATATTCAGATCCATAAGATTCAAAAGAAAAGTTTAATATTGACATTAAAACAATAATACTTCAAGCATACTAATAAAGCAATCATGTCTTCTCAAAATAACATGGCCAAAGAAAGTTATCCCTACAAAATCATATAGTCTGGCTATGCTCCATCTTCATCACACAAAGTATTTTATCATGCACAACCCCGATGACAAGCCAAGCAATTGTTTCATACTTTTGATGTTCTCAAACTTCTTTAACTTTCACGCAATACATGAGCATGAGCCATGGATATAGCACTATAGGTGGAATAGAATATGGTGGTTGTGGAGAGGACAAAAAGAAGGAGATAGTCTCACATCAACTAGGTGTATCAACGGGCTATGGAGATGCCCATCAATAGATATCAATGTGAGTGAGTAGGGATTGCCATGCAACGGATGCACTAGAGCTATAAGTGTATGAAAGCTCAAAAAGAAACTAAGTGGATGTGCATCCAACTCGCTTGCTCACGAAGACCTTGGGCAATTTGAGGAAGCCCATCATTGGAATATACAAGCCAAGTTCTATGATGAAAAATTCCCACTAGTATATGAAAGTGACAATATAGGAGACTCTCTATCATGAAGATCATGGTGCTACTTTGAAGCACAAGTGTGGAAAAAAGGATAGTAGCATTGCCCCTTTTCTTTTTTCTCTCATTTTTTTTATTTTGGGCTCTTTGGCATCTTTTTTTTCTCTCTTTTTTCTTTTTATTTTATTTTATTTTTCGTCCGGAGTCTCATTCCGACTTGTGGGGGAATCATAGTCTCCATCATCCTTTCCTCACATGGGACAATGCTCTAATAATGATGATCATCACACTTTTATTTACTTTACAACTCGATACTAGAACAAATATATGACTCTATATGAATGCCTCCGGCAGTGTACCGGGATGTGCAATGACTCAAGAGTGACATGTATAAAAAATATGAATGGTGGCTTTGCCACAAATATGATGTCAACTACATGATCATGCGAAGCAATATGACAATGATGAAGCGTATCATAATAAACGGAACGGTGGAAGTTGCATGTCAATATATCTCGGAATGGCTATGGAAATGCCATAATAGGTAGGTATGGTGGCTGTTTTGAGGAAGGTATATGGTGGGTGTAATGCACCGGTGAAAGTTGCGCGGTACTAGAGAGGCTAGCAATGGTGGAAGGGTGAGAGTGCGTATAATCCATGGACTCAACATTAGTCATAAAGAACTCACATACTTATTGCAAAAGTTTATTAGCCATCAAAACAAAGTACTACGCGCATGCTCCTAGGGGGATAAATTTGTAGGAAAAGACCATCGCTCGTCCCCGACCGCCACTCATAAGGAAGACAATAAATAAATAAATCATGCTCCGACTTCATCACATAACGGTTCACCATACGTGCATGCTACGGGAATCACAAACTTTAACACAAGTATTTCTACCAATCCATAATTACTCACTCGCATGACTTTAATATCACCATCTTTATATCTCAAAACAAAATGCAAGGAATCAAACTTCTCATAGTATTCAATGCACTTTATATGAAAGTTTTTATTATATCCCTCTTGGATGCCCATCACATTAGGACTAAATTCATAACCTAAGCAAATTACCATGCTGTTTAGAGACTCTCAAAATAATATAAGTGAAGCAAGAGAGTTCAATAATTTCTTCAAAATAAAACCACCGTCGTGCTCTAAAAAGGTATAAGTGAAGCACTAGAGCAACTGACAAACTACTCCAAAAAGATATAAGTGAAGATCAATGAGTAGTCAAAAAATTAAGTAACTATGTGAAGACTCCCTCTCATCTAAGAATTTTGGATCTTACGTATTTTATTTAAACAGCAAGCAAAACAAAATAAAATGACATTCTAAAAATAACACACATCATGTGAAGAAGCAAAAACTTAGGCTCAACCGATACTAACCGATAATTCTTGATGAAGAAATGTGGGATGCCAACCGGGGCATCCCCAAACTTAGATGCTTGAGACTTCTTGAAATATTAACTAGGGATGCCTTGGGCATCCCCAAGCTTGAGCTTTTGTGTCTCCTTAATTCCTTTTATATCACGGTTTCCCTAAATCTTAAAAACTTCATCCACACAAAACTCAACAAGAACTCGTGAGAAAAGTTAGTATAAATCAAATGCAAAACCTTATCATTCTCCACTGTAGCAAATCACTAAAATTATTATTTAACATTGCATACTAAGGGCGTGTTCGGATCTCCTCCAGCTTCACAAAACTTCTCAAATCCAGCTTCTTTTTGTGGCTTCTAGCTTCACCTGGCGATCCAGAAACTGTTCTGCTTGAATTGACAGCTTCTTGTAGCGTTGGAGCCCAGCTGGGAGGGTTGTGGCCCATTTGGCACCGACTGGGCCGGCTAGAGGCAACTAATTCAGGCCCAGTGCATCGATTCACATGGGAATAGGTGTACCGATTCGCTGGAGATCGCTAGATTCTTTTCTTCGAGCGAGGGGGCAGCGAACCATTTTCTTTGGCGGTGGCAACACCTTGTAAATTGAGCAAACTTCTGATTCTCCAATCCATGGAGCTGGGTCGACGCTGCTTCGCGTTTTTGCACTGCAATCCGTCGTAGCTTCCTGAAATTAGCTTCTCAGAGATATTTCGTTCGGCTCAGATCTGCTCTAGGAATTTATGAAGCGTGGAGTGGGAGGAGCTCCGAACACGCCCTAAATGCCTCTGCATATTTAATACTCCTATCCTTAAATAGAATCATTAAACAAGCAAACATATGCAAACAATGCAAACATAACAACAATCTGTTAAAACAGGACAGTCTGTAAAGAGTGCAATTGTACTCATACTTCCCTAACTCCAAAAATTCTGAAAAATTACCACATTGTATAAAATTTGTTGTAGTTTATTGTGATTTTTTTTTCGAGATTTATCATGTTCTAACTATTCACAAATATTCAAAACATAACAACAAACTTTTTGTTTTCAAACAGCAACATATAGACTTGCAAAATAAGCATGGTAAAGGCTATACTTGACACTTTTATTGAAATAAAATATACAAAACATTACTCTAAATAACAGCAAGCAAATCCTAATAAAATAAAAAGATGCTCCAAGCAAAACTCATATCATGTGACGAATAAAAATATAGCTCCAAGTAAGGTTACCGATAATGTTGGAGACGAAAGAGGGGATGCCTTCCGGGGCATCCCCAAGCTTAGTTGCTTGGATCTTCCTTGAATATTACTTTGGGGTGCCTTGGGCATCCCCAAGCTTAGGGTCTTGTCACTCCTTATTCTTCTCATATCGATATCTCACCCAAAACTTGAAAACTTCAATCATACAAAACTTAACGGAACTTCGTGAGAGGGGTTAGTATGGTAAAACAAATCATTCACTTGTGTACTGTCAAGACAAGATTCAAAAAAATTCTCACATGATACCTACTGTACCCTGTCATTTCTACAATTTATATTGAACAATATAAGCCATAGAAACTAGAAAACAAGCAAACTATGCATCAAAAACAGAATCTGTCAAAAACAGAACAGTCTGTAAATATCTGAATTAAGGTCATACTTATGTAACTCCAAATATTCTGAAAAATTAGGAAAACGTGGACAATTTGTATGCAAATAAACTGTAAAAAAATAAGAATTTTTCCACTTTCCATTAGAAGAAAGTAATTTCTGTACTGGACGCAAAAGTTTCTATTTTTGCACAGAATCAAGTCAACTATCATCCACACTATCCCAAAGGCTTTACTTGGTACTTTATTGAAAAAAAGCTATAAAACATGATTACTACAGTAGACTAATCATGTGAAAAAAAAAATAGTAGGGGTAAATATTGGGTTGTCTCCCAACAAGCGCTTTTCTTTAATGCCTTTTTAGCTAGGCATGATGATTCCAATGATGCTCACATAAAAGGTAAGAATTGAAACATAATGGGAGCATCATGAAGAATATGACTAGCACATTTAAGTCTACCCCACTTCCTATGCATAGGGATTTTGTGAGCAAACAACTTATGGGATCAAGAATCAACTAGCATAGGAAAGCAAAACAAGCAAAACTTCAAGATTTTCAACACCTAGAGAGGAAACTTGATATTATTGCAATAACTGGAAGCATATGTTCCTCTCTCATAATAATTTTCAGTGGCATCATGAAGGAATTCAACAATATATCTATCATATAAAGCATTCTTTCATGGTCCACAAGCATAGAAATTTTATTACTCTCCACATAAGCAAATTTATTCTCATGAATAGTAGTGGGAGCAAACTCAACAAAATAACTATCATGTGAGGCATAATTCAATTGAAAATTAAAATCATGATGACAAGTTTCATGGTTATCATTATTCTTTATAGCATACATGTCATCACAATAATCATCATAGATAGCTTTGTTCTCATAATCAATTGGAACCTCTTCCAAAATAGTGGAATCGCATTAAATAAAGGCATGACCTATCCAAATCCACTTTCATCATTAAAATAAGAATCAACATCCTCCAAAATAGAGGGATCAATACCTAGAGTTGACACTCTTCCAAACTCACTTTCATCAACATAATCATCATAAATAGGAGGCATGTTATTATCATAATAAATTTGCTCATCAAAACTTGGGGGACTAAAAATATCATCTTCATCAAACATAGCATCCCCAAGCTTATGGCTTTGCATATCATTAGCATCATGGATATTCAAAGAATTCAAACTAACAACATTGCAATCATGCTCATCATTCAAAGATTTTGTGCCAAACATTTTATTGATTTCTTCCTCTAGCACTTGAGCACAATTTTCCTTTCCATCATTTTCGTGAAAGACATTAAAAAGATGAAGCATATGAGGCAACCTCAATTCCATTTTTTTGTAGTTTTCTTTTAGCAACTAAACTAGTGCTAAAACAAGAGACTAAAAGATTCAATTGCAAGATCTAAAGATATACCTTCAAGCACTAACCTCCCCAGCAACGGCACCAGAAAGAGCTTGATGTCTACTACGCAACCTTCTTCTTGTAGACTCGTGTTGGGCCTCCAAGCGCAGAGTTTCGTAGGACAGTAGCAAATTTCCCTCATGTGGATGACCTAAGCTTTATCAATCCGTGGGAGGCATAGGATGAAGATGGTCTCTCTCAAACAACCCTGCAACCAAATAACAAAGAGTCTCTTATGTCCCCAACACACCCAATACAATGGTAAATTGTATAGGTGCACTAGTTCGGCGAAGAGATGGTGATACAAGTGTAATATGGATAGTAGATATAGGTTTTTGTAATCTGAAAATATAAAAACAGCAAGGTAACTAGTAAGAAAAGTGAGCAAAAACGGTATTGCAATGCTTGGAAACAAGGCCTAGGGTTCATACTTTCACTAGTGCAAATTCTCTCAACAATGATAACATAATTGGATCACATAACAATCCCTCAACGTGTAACAAAGAATCACTCCAAAGTTTCTATCGGAGAACGTAGGACGAAAACATGCATCAACCCCTATGCATAGATTACCCCAATGTCACCTCGGGAATCCGCGAGTTGAGTGCCAAAACATACATCAAGTGAATCAATAGAACATCCCATTGTCACCACAGATATCCCATCCCAAGACATACATCAAATGTTCTCAAATCCAATACTCAATCTAACATAACGAAACCTCAAAGAGCAAGACTCAATTCATCACAAGAAGGTAGAGGGGGAGAAACACCATATGATCCAACTATAGTAACAAAGCTCGCGGTACATCAAGATCGTGCCAAATCAAGAACACGAGAGAGAGAGAAAGAGATCAAACACATAGCTACTGGTACATACCCTCAGCCCCGAGGGTGAACTACTCCCTCCTCATCATGGAGACCGCCGGGATGATGAAGATGGCCACCGGTGATTGTTTCCCCCTCCCGCAGGGTGCCGAAACGGGCTCCCGGTTGGTTTTTTGTGGCTACAGAGGCTTACGGCGGCGGAACTTCCGATCTAGGTTTCTTTCTGGAGGTTACAGTATATATGAGAGTAGTTGGCATTGGAAACAAGTCAGGGGGACACCCGAGGGGCCCACAAGCCCTAGGGGCGTGCCCTGGGGGGTGGGCGCGCCCCCTGGCTTGTGGCCTCCTCGGTCACCCCCTGGCACAACTCCGGTGCTACGTAGATCTCTTCTGGTCCATAAATGATCACCGTAAATTTTTATTCCATTTGGACTCCGTTTGATATTCCTTTTCTGTAAAACTCAAAAACAAGGAAAAAACAAAAACTGGCACTGGGCTCTAGGTTAATAGGTTAGTCCCAAAAATAATATAAAATAGCATATAAATGCATGTAAAACATCCAAAATAGATAATAAAATAGCATGGAACAATAAAAAAATTATAGATACGTTGGAGACTTATCAAGCACTACGAAAATATGACCAAGGGACGAAACTGTGGAGAGGGGCGCCGCGCACGGCTAAGAGATTGTCATGGTTATGTGTGGCGCCCCCTCCCACATATATATAGGTGGGGGGAAGAGGGGAGCAGCCAGGAGGCGCCCCAAGTAGGGCCGAATCCAACTTGGGCTCCTACCCTGGCCGCCCCCCCCCCCCCTCTTACCATATATGCCGGAGGGGGAAAGGAAAGGGGGGAGGGAAGGAAGGGGGAGGCCGAACCCCCCTCCTTTCCTTTCTCCCATAGGCCGGCTGCCATAGGGGGGTACGCCAGCCCCTTGTGGGCTGGTGTGCTCCCCTCTAATGGCCCAATAGGCCCATCACCCTCCCGGGGGTGTCCGGAACCCCCTCCGGTATTTTGATGACTACCCGGTTCACTCCGAAACACTTTCGGTGTCCGAATATCATCGTCCTATATATCAATCTTTACCTCCGGACTATTCCGAAGCTCCTCTTCATGTTCGTGATCTCATCCGGGACTCCGAACAACATTCGGCCACCTAATCATATAACTCATATAACACTATATCGTTAACGAACGTTAAGCGTGCGGACCCTACGGGTTCGAGAACTATGTAGACATGACCGAGACACCTCTCCGGTCAATAACCAATAGTGGAACCTGGATGCCCATATTGGTTCCTACATATTCTACGAAGATCTTTATCGGTCGAACCGTTATGACAACATACGTAATCCCCTTTGTCTGTCGGTATGTTACTTGCCCGAGATTCGATCGTCGGTATCTTCATACCTAGTTCAATCTCGTCTCTTTACTCGTTCCGTAATACATCATCTCGTAACTAACTCCTTAGTCATTTTGCTTGCAAGGCTTCTTATGATGTGTATTACCGAGAGGGCCCAGAGATACCTCTTCAATACACGGAGTGACAAATCCTAATCTCGATCCATGCCAACTCAACCGACACCTTCGAAGATACCTATAGAGCATCTTTATGATCACCCAGTTACGTTGTGACGTTTGATAGCACACAAGGTATTCCTCCGGTATCTGGGAGTTGCATGATCTCATAGTCGAAGGAATATGTATTTGACATGAAGAAAGCAATAGCAATAAATTGAACGATCATATGCTAAGCTAACGTATGGGTCTTGTCCATCACTTCATTCTCCTAATGATATGATCCCATTATCAAATGACAACACATTTCTATGGTTAGGAAACCTTAACCATCTTTGATCAACGAGCTAGTCTAGTAGAGGCTCACTAGGGACACGGTATTTGTTTATGTATTCACACATGTATTTCAGTTTCCGATCAATACAATTCTAGCATGAATAATAAACCTTTATCATGAATAAGGAAATAAAATAACAACTTTATTATTGCCTTATTTCCTTCAGTCTCCCACTTGCACTAGAGTCAATAATCTAGATTACATTGTAATGAATCTAACACCCATGGAGTCTTGGTGTTGATCATGTTTTGCTCGCGGAAGAGGCTTAGTCAACGGGTCTGCTACATTCAGATCCATATGTATTTTGCAAATCTCTATGTCTCCATCCTTGACCTTTTGACGAATGGAGTTGAAGCGTCTCTTGATGTGTTTGGTTCTCTTGTCAAATTTGGATTCCTTCGCTAAGGCAATTGCTCCAGTGTTGTCACAAAAGATTTTCATTGGACCCGATGCACTGGGTATTACACCCAGATCGAATATGAACTCCTTCATCCAGACTCCTTCATGTGCTGCTTCCGAAGCAGCTATGTACTCCGCTCCACACGTAGATCCCGCCACGACGCTCTGCTTGGAACTGCACCAACTGACAGCTCCACCATTCAATGTAAATACGTATCTGGTTTGTGACTTAGAGTCATCCGGATCAGTGTTGAAGCTAGCATCGACGTAACCATTTACGACGAGCTCTTCGTTACCTCCATAAATGAGAAACATATCCCTTTTCAGGTACTTCAGGATGTTCTTGACCGCTGTCCAGTGATCCACTCCTGGATTACTTTGGTACCTCCCTGCCAAACTTATGGCAAGGCACACATCAGGTCTAGTACACAGCATAGCATACATGATAGAACCTATGGCTGAGGCATAGGGAATGACTTTCATATTCTCTCTATCTTCTACAGTGGTCGGGCTTTGAGTCTGACTCAACTTCACATCTTGTAACACAGGCAAGAACCCTTTCTTTGACTGATCCATTTTGAACTTCTTCAAAACTTTGTCAAGGTATGTGCTTTGTGAAAGTCCTATTAGACTTCTCAATCTATCCCTATAGATCTTGATGCCCAATATATAAGCAGCTTCACCGAGGTCTTTCATTGAAAAACTCGTATTCAAGTATCCTTTTATGCTATCCAAAAATTCTATATCATTTCCAATCAACAATATGTCATCCACATATAATATTAGAAATGCTACAGAGCTCCCACTCACTTTCTTGTAAATACAGGCTTCACCGTAAGTCTGTATAAAACCATATGCTTTGATCACCTCATCAAAGCGTATATTCCAACTCCGAGATGCTTGCACCAGTCCATAGATGGATTGCTGGAGCTTGCACACTTTGTCAGCACCTTTAGGATCGACAAAACCTTCTGGTTGCATCATATACAACTCTTCTTTAAGAAATCCATTAAGGAATGCAGTTTTGACGTCCATTTACCAGATTTCATAATAATAAAATGCGGCAATTACTAACATGATTTGGACAGACTTAAGCATCGCTACGGGTGAGAAAGTCTCATCATAGTCAACCCCTTGAACTTCTCGAAAACCTTTTGCAACAAGTCGAGCTTTATAGACAGTAACATTACCATCAGCGTCAGTCTTTGCTACTTCTTGAGCTTGCGTTGGTTTTTCCCTTGAAGAGGAAAGGGTGGTGCAGCAAAGTAGAGATAAGTATTTCCCTCAGTTAGAGAACCAAGGTATCAATCCAGTAGGAGGTACAAGCAAGTCCCCAATCTATGCACCAGCACAAACAATCAAACACTTGCACCAAACATGATAAAGGGGTTGTCAATCCCTTCACGGTCAATTGCAATGGTGAGATCTGATAGAGATAGGTATAAAAGATTGCTAGAACGTAAAACTAAATAAAAGTAAATAAATTGCAGCAAGGTATTTTTGGTATTTTTGGTTTATAGATCTGAAAATATATGATGGAAAATAGACCCGGGGGCCATAGGTTTCACTATAGGCTTCTCTCTTGAAGGCAAATAATACGGTGGGTGAACAAATTACTGTCGAGCAATTGATAGAAAAGCGCAAAGTTATGACAATATCCAAGGCAATGATTATGCATATAGGCATCACGTCCGTGTCAAGTAGACCGAAATGATTCTGCATCTACTACTATTACTCCACACATCGACCGCTATCCAGCATGCATCTAGAGTATTAAGTTCATAAAGAACGGAGTAACGCCTTAAGTAAGATGACATGATGTAGAGGGATAAACTCAAGCAATATGATGAAAACCCCATCTTTTTACCCTTGATGGCAACAATACAATACGTGCCTCACTACCCCTACTATGTCACTGGGTGAGGACACCGCAAGATTGAACCCAAACTAAGCACCTCTCCCACTGCAAGAAATACCAATCTAGTTGGCCAAACCAAACCGATAATTCAAAGAGAAATACAAAGATATAAAATCATGCATATAAGAATTCAGAGGAGATTCAAATAATATTCATAGATAATCTGATCATAAATCCACAATTCATCGGATCTCAACAAACACACCGCAAAAGAAGATTACATCGGATAGATCTCCAAGAACATCGAGGAGAACATGGTATTGAGAATCAAAGAGAGAGAAGAAGCCATCTAGCTACTAGCTATGGACCCGTAGGTCTGAGGTAAACTACTCACGCTTCATCGGAAGGGCAATAGGGTTGATGTAGATGCCCTCTGTGATTGAATCCCCCTCCGGCAGATCACCGAAAAAGGCCCCAAGATGGGATCTCACGGGAACAGAAGGTTGCGGCGGCGGAAAAGTATTTTCGTGGATGCCTCTAAGGGTTATGGAATATTTGAGGATTTATAGGCTTGAGAGGGAGGTCGGTGGACTCCCGAGGGGGCCACAAGCCAGGGGGCGCCCCCCCTAGGGCGCGCCCCTACGGCTTGTCGTCGCCTCGTGGGTCTTCTGACTTCATCTCCAAGTCTCGTAGGTGTCTTCTGGTCCAAGAAAAATCATCGCGAAAGTTTTATTCCGTTTGGACTCCGTTTGATATTCCTTTTCTGTAAAACTCAAAAACAACGAAAAAACAGAAACTGGCACTAGGCTCTAGGTTAATAGGTTAGTCCCAAAAATAATATAAAATAGCATATTAATGCATATAAAACATCCAAAACAGATAATATAATAGCATTGAACAATCAAAAATTATAGATATGTTGGAGACGTATCAAGCATCCCCAAGCTTAATTACTGCTCGTCCTCGAGTAGGTAAATGATAAAAATAGAATTTTTGATGTGGAATGCTACCTAACATATTTATCCATGTAATTTTCTTTATTGTGGCATGAATATTCAGATCCATAAGATTCAAAACAAAAGTTTAATATTGACATAAAAACAATAATACTTCAAGCATACTAATAAAGCAATCATGTCTTCTCAAAATAACGTGGCCAAAGAAGGTTATCCCTACAAAATCATATAGTCTGGCTATGCTCCATCTTCATCACACAAAGTATTAAATCATGCACAACCCCGATGACAAGCCAAGCAATTGTTTCATACTTTTGATGTTCTCAAACTTTTTCAACTTTCACGCAATACATGAGCGTGAGCCATGGATATAGCACTATAGGTGGAATAGAATATGGTGGTTGTGGAGAAGACAAAAAGAAGGAGATAGTCTCACATCAACTAGGCGTATCAACGGGCTATGGAGATGCCCATCAATAGATATCAATGTGAGTGAGTAGGGATTGCCATGCAACAGATGCACTAGAGCTATAAGTGTATGAAAGCTCAAAAAGAAACTAAGTGGGTGTGCATCCAACTCGCTTGCTCACGAAGACCTAGGGCAATTTGAGGAAGCCCATCATTGGAATTTACAAGCCAAGTTCTATAATGAAAATTTCCCACTAGTATATGAAAGTTACAAGATAGGAGACTTTCTATCATGAAGATCATGGTGCTACTTTGAAGCACAAGTGTGGAAAAAGGATAGTAGCATTGCCCCTTCTCTCTTTTCTCTCATTTTTTTATTTTGGGCTCTTTGGGCTCTTTTTCTCCTTTTTGTTATTTTTCGTCCGGAGTCTCATCCCGACTTGTGGGGGAATCATAGTCTCCATCATCCTTTCCTCGCATGGGACAATGCTCTAATAATGATGATCATCACACTTTTATTTACTTACAACTCAAGAATTACAACTTGATACTAGAACAAATATATGATTCTATATGAATGCCTCCGGCGGTGTACCGGGATGTGCAATGACTCAAGAGTGACATGTATAAAAAAATCATATGAATGGTGGCTTTGCCACAAATACGATGTCAACTACATGATCATGCAAAGCAATATGACAATGATGAAGCGTGTCATAATAAACGGAACGGTGGAAGTTGCATGGAAATATATCTCGGAATGGCTATGGAAATGCCATAATAGGTAGGTATGGTGGCTGTTTTGAGGAAGGTATATGGTGGGTGTAATGCACCGGCGAGAATTGTGCGGTATTAGAGAGGCTAGCAAAGGTGGAAGGGTGAGAGTGTGTATAATCCATGGACTCAACATTAGTCATAAAGAACTCACATACTTATTGCAAAAGTAAGTTAGCTATCGAAACAAAGTACTACACGCATGCTCCTAGGGGGATAGATTGGTAGGAAAAGACCATCGCTCGTCCCCGACCGCCGCTCATAAGGAAGACAATCAATAAATAAATCATGCTCCGACTTCATCACATAACGGTTCACCATACGTGCATGCTACGGGAATCACAAACTTTAACACAAGTATTTCTACCAATCCATAATTACTCACTAGCATGACTCTAATATCACCATCTT
Organism: Thinopyrum elongatum; assembly: GCA_011799875.1. Lineage (NCBI taxonomy): Eukaryota > Viridiplantae > Streptophyta > Magnoliopsida > Poales > Poaceae > Thinopyrum > Thinopyrum elongatum. The sequence continues at coordinate 114,305,794 of CM022299.1, read as the reverse complement.
TATATCTCAAAACAATCATAAGGAATCAAACTTCATATTCAATGCACTTTATATGAAAGTTTTTATTATATCCCTCTTGGATGCCCATCATATTAGGACTAGATTCATAACCTAAGCAAATTACCATGTTGTTTAGAGACTCTCAAAATAATATAAGTTAAGCAAGAGAGTTCAACAATTTCTATAAAATAAAACCTACCGCCGTGCTCTAAAAGATATAAGTGAAGCACTAGAGCATATTGCCTAGCTCAAAAGATATAAGTGAAGCACATAGAGTATTCTAATAAATCACGATTCATGCGTGTCCATCTCAAAAGGTGTGTACAGCAAGGATGATTGTGGCAAACTAAAAAGCAAATACTCATATCATACAAGCCGCTCCAAGCAGAACACATATCATGTGGTGAATAAAAATATAGCCTCCAGTAAATTTACCGATGGATTGAAGACGAAAGAGGGGATGCCTTCCGGGGCATCCCCAAGCTTAGGCTCTTTGTTTTCCTTGAATATTACCTTGGGGTGCCTTGGGCATCCCCAAGCTTAGGCTCTTGCCACTCCTTATTCCATAGTCCATCAAATCTTTACCCAAAATTTGAAAACTTCACAACACAAAACTCAACAGAAAACTCATGAGATCCGTTAGTATAAGAAAATAAAATCACCACTTTTGGTACTGTTGTGAACTCATTCTTTATTTATATTGGTGTAATATCTACTGTATTCCAACTTATCCATGGTTCATACCCCCCGATACTACCCATAGATTCATCAAAATAAGCAAACAACACATAGAAAACAGAATCTGTCAAAAACAGAACAGTCTGTGAAGATCCGAATTGTTCTAATAGTTCTGTAACTCCAAAAATTCTGAAAAATTAGGACAACAGAGGAATTTGTATATCAATGTTGTGTAAAAAATTCAGGGTTTTTTGTCACTTCTGTGAATTACTAAAATTCTGCAACTGAACGCAAAAGTTTCTGTTTTTCAGCAAGATCAAATCAACTATCACCGTAAGCCATCCCAAAGGTCTTACTTGGCTCAAACACTAATTAAAACACCAAAACACAATTACTACAGAGGTAATAATGTGTATTTTATTCAAGAATAGAAGCAAAACAAAAAACACAAAAATAAAATTGGGTTGCCTCCCAACAAGCGCTATTGTTTAACGCCCCTAGCTAGGCATAATGCAATAGATCTAGGTATTGTCATATTTGGTATGCAATCCATAAGTAGCTCTCATAATAGATTCATATGGCAACTTAATTTTCTTTCTTGGAAAGTATTCCATGCCCTTCCTTAACGGAAATTGAAATCTAATGTTTCCTTCAATCTCTTCCAACTTCCTAAAATAAGGATCAAAACTCTTGGGTTGAGCCATACGGGAAATCTAGCAAACAGAAAGCTAACAAAAAGACAAATGGAAGAAGGGCGAATAAAAAAGGCAAATCTTTTTGTATTTTTCTGAAAATCATTTTAGAAGTGGGGGAGAGGAAAACGAGAGGCAAATGGCGAATAATGTAATGCAAGAGATGAGAGTTTATGATGGGTACTTGGTAGGCTTGATGTAGACCTCCCCAGCAACGGCGCCAGAAATTCTTCCTGCTACTTCTTGAGCTTGCGTTGGTTTTTCCCTTGAAGAGGAAAGGGTGATGCAGCAGAGTAGAGATAAGTATTTCCCTAAGTTAGAGAACCAAGGTATCAATCCAGTAGGAGGTACAAGCAAGTCCCCAATCTATGCACCTGCACAAACAATCAAACACTTGCACCCAACGCGATAAAGGGGTTGTCAATCCCTTCATGGTCAATTGCAATTGTGAGATCTGATAGAGATAGGTATATAAGATTGCTAGAACATAAAACTAAATAAAAGTAAATAAATTGCAGCAAGGTATTTTTGGTATTTTTGGTTTATAGATCTGAAAATATATGATGGAAAATAGACCCGGGGGCCATAGGTTTCACTAGAGGCTTCTCTCTTGAAGGCAAATAATACGGTGGGTGAACAAATTACTGTCGAGCAATTGATAGAAAAGCGCAAAGTTATGATGATATCCAAGGCAATGATTATGCATATAGGCATCATGTCCGTGTCAAGTAGACTGAAATGATTCTGCATCTACTACTATTACTCCACACATCGACCGCTATCCAACATGCATCTAGAGTATTAAGTTCATAAAGAACGAAGTAACGCCTTAAGTAAGATGACATGATCTAGAGGGATAAACTCAAGCAATATGATGAAAACCCCATCTTTTTACCCTTGATGGCAACAATACAATATGTGCCTCGCTACCCCTACTATATCACTGGGTGAGGACACCGCAAGATTGAACCCAAAACTAAGCACCTCTCCCATTGCAAGAAATACCAATCTAGTTGGCCAAACCAAATCGGTAATTCGAAGAGAAATACAAAGATATCAAATCATGCATATTAGAATTCAGAGGAGATTCAAATAATATTCATAGATAATCTGATCATAAATCCACAATTCATTGGATCTCGACAAACACACCGCAAAAGAAGATTACATCGGATAGATCTCCAAGAACATTGAGGAGAACATGGTATTGAGAATCAAAGAGAGAGAAGAAGCCATCTAGCTACTAGCTATGGACCCGTAGGTCTGAGGTAAACTACTCACGCTTCATCGGAAGGGCAATACGGTTGATGTAGATGCCCTCCATGATCGAATCCCCCTCCGGCAGATCGCCGGAAAAGGCCCCAAGATGGGATCTCACGGGAACAGAAGGTTGAGGCGGCGGAAAAGTGTTTTCGAGGATGCCTCTGAGGGTTATGGAATATTTGAGGATTTATAGGCTTGAGAGGGAGGTCGGTGGACTCCCGAGGGGGCCACAAGCCATGGGGGCGTGCCCCTACGGCTTGTCGTTGCCTCGTGGGTCTTCTGACTTCATCTCCAAGTCTCGTAGGTGTCTTCTGGTCCAAGAAAAATCATCGCGAAAGTTTTATTCCGTTTGGACTCCGTTTGATATTCCTTTTCTGCTAAACTCAAAAACAAGAAAAAACATAAACTGGCACTGGGCTCTAGGTTAATAGGTTAGTCCCAAAAATAATATAAAATAGCATATTAATGCATATAAAACATCCCAAACAGATAATATAATAGCATGGAACAATCAAAAATTGTAGATACATTGGAGACGTATCAGTCTTCTTCTTGAAGATCCATTTATTCTCTATGGCTTGCCGATCATCGGGCAAGTCCACCAAAGTCCACACTTTGTTCTCATACATGGATCCTATCTCAGATTTCATGGCCTCAAGCCATTTATCGGAATCTGGGCTCATCATAGCTTCTTCATAGTTTGTAAGTTCGCCATGGTCTAATAACATAACTTCCAGGACAGGATTACCGTACCACTCTGGTGCGGATCGTGCTCTGGTCGACCTACAAAGTTCAGTAGTAACTTGATCTGAAGTTTCATGATCATTATCATTTGCTTCCTCTCTAGTTGGTGTAGGCATCACGGGAATGGTTTTCTGTGATGTGCTACTTTCCAATTCGAGTGAAGGTACAATTACCTCATCAAGTTCTACTTTCCTCCCACTCACTTCTTTCGAGAGAAACTCCTTCTATAGAAAGGACCCATTCTTAGCAACAAAGATCTTGCCTTCGGATCTGTGGTAGAAGGTGTACCCAATAGTTTCTTTAGGGTATCCTATGAAGATGCACTTCTCCGATTTAGGTTTGAGCTTATCAGGCTGAAGCCTTTTGACATAAGCGTCGCATCCCCAAACTTTAAGAAACGACAACTTAGGTTTCATGCCAAACCACAGTTCATACGATGTCGCCTCAATGGATTTAGACGGTGCCCTATTTAACGTGAATGCGGCTATCTCTAATGCATAACCCCAAAACGATAGTGGTAAATCGGTAAGAGACATCATAGAACGCACCATATCTAATAAAGTACGGTTACGACGTTCTGACACACCATTACGCTGTGGTGTTCCAGGTGGCGTGAGTTGTGAAACAATTCCACATTGTTTTAAATGAATGCCAAACTCGTAACTAAAATATTCGCCTCCGTGATCAGATCGTAGAAACTTTATTCTCTTGTTACGATGATTCTCCACTTCACTATGAAATTCTTTGAACTTTTCAAATGTTTCAGACTTGTGTTTCATCAAGTAGATATACCCATACCTACTCAAATCATCTGTGAAGGTCAGAAAATAACGATACCTGCCGCGTGCTTCAACACTCATCGGACCGCATACATCAGTATGTATTATTTCCAATAAGTCATTAGCTCGCTCCATTGTTCCGGAGAACAGAGTTTTAGTCATCTTGCCCATGAGGCATGGTTAGCAAGTATTAAATGATTCATAATCAAGTGACTCCAAAAGTCCATCCGCATGGAGTTTCTTCATGCGCTTTACACCAATATGACCTAAACGGCAGTGCCACAAATATGTTGCACTATCATTAGCAACTTTGCATCTTTTGGCATCAATATTATGAATATGTGTATCACTACAATCGAGATTCAACAAGAGCAGACCATTCTTCAAGGGTGCATGACCATAAAAGATATTATTCATGAAAATAGAAGAACCATTATTATCTGATTTAAATGAATAACCGTCTCGCAATAAACAAGATCCAGATATAATGTTCATGCTCAACGCTGGCACCAAATAACAATTATTGAGGTCTAAAACTAATCCTGAAGGTAGATGTAGAGGTAGCATGCCGACGGCGATCACATCGACCTTAGAACGATCCCGACGCGCATCGTCACCTCGTCCTTAGCCAATCTTCGTTTATTCCATAGCTCCTGTTTCGAGTTAGAAATATGAGCAACCGAACCAGTATCAAATACCCAGGCGCTACTACGAGCATTAGTAAGGTACACATCAATAACATGTATATCAAATATACCTTTGTTCACTTTGCCATCCTTCTTATCCACCAAGTATTTGGGGCAGTTTCACTTCCAGTGACCATTCCCTTTACAGTAGAAGCACTCAGTTTCAGGCTTGGGTCCAGCTTTGGGCTTCTTCGTGGGAGTGGCAACTTGCTTGCCATTCTTCTTGAAGTTCCCTTTCTTTTATTTGCCTTTTTTCTTGAAACTAGTGGTCTCGTTAACCATCAACACTTGATGCTCCTTCTTGATTTCTACCTCCGCGGCCTTAAGCATTGCGAAGAGCTCAGGAATCATTTTATTCATCCCTTGCATATTATAGTTCATCACGAAGCCTTTGTAGCTTGGTGGCAGTGATTGAAGAACTCTGTCAATAACACTATCAACTGGAAGATCAACTCCCAGCTGAGTCAAGTGGTTATGATACCCAGACATTTTGAGTATGTGTTCACTGACAGAACTGTTCTCCTCCATCTTACAGCTATAGAACTTGTTGGAGACTTCATATCTCTCAACTCGGTCATTTGCTTGAAATATTAACTTCAACTCTTGGAACATCTCATATACTCCATGACGTTCAAAACGTCTTCGAAGTCCCGGTTCTAAGTCGTAAAGCATGGCACACTGAACTACTGAGTAGTCATCAAACCGCGTTTGCCAGGCGTTCACAACGTCTAGATTAGCGGGAGCGGGCTTGTCACCTAGCGGTGCATCAAGGACCTAATTCTTCTGTGCAGCGATGAGGATAATCAACAAGTTACGGACCCAGTCCATATAGTTGCTACCATCATCTTTCAACTTAGCTTTCTCTAGGAACGCATTAAAATTCAGGGGAACGGTAGCTCGGGCCATTGATCTACAACATAGATGTGCAAAACTATTAAGACTAAGTTCATGATAAATTAAGTTTAATTAATCAAATTACTAATGAACTCCCACTTAAATAAACATCCCTCAAGTTATCTAAGTGATACATGATCCAAATCAACTAACCCATGTCCAATCATCAAGTGAGATGGGGTAGTCATCAATGGTGAACATCTCTATATATGTTGATCATATCTACTATATGACTCACGTTCGACCTTTCGGTCTCTAGTGTTCCGAGACCATGTCTGTACATGCTAGGCTCGTCAAGTTTAACCCAAGTATTCTGCATGTGCAAAACTGTCTTACACCCATTGGCAACGGTGCATACTCGGGGAGAACACTTTTATCTTGAAATTTAGTGAAGGGATAATCTTATAATGCTACCGCCGTTCTAAGCAAAATAAGATGCATAAAGGATAAACATCACATGCAATCAAAATATGTGACATGATATGGCCATCATCATCTTGTGCTTTTGATCTCCATCTCCAAAGCATCGTCATGATCTCCATCGTCACCGGCTCGATACCTTGATCTCCATCGTTGCCTCGGGGTCGTCTCGCCAACTATTGCTTCTACAACTATTGCTAACGCATAGTGATAAAGTAAAGCAATTACATGGCAATGGCATTTCATACAATAATTAAGAGACAACCCTAAGGCTCCTGCCGGTTGTCGATATTACAAAACATGATCATCTCATACAACAACGTATATCACATCACGTCTTGACCATATCAAATCACAACATGCCCTGCAAAAACAAGTTAGATGTCCTCTACTTTGTTGTTGCAAGTTTTACGTGGCTGCTACGGGCTTCTAGCAAGAACCGTTCTTAACTACGCAAAAACCACAACGGTGATTTATCAAGTTTGCTGTTTTAACCTTCTTCACGGACCGGCCGTAGTCAAATTTGATTCAACTAAAGTAGGAGAAACAGACACCCGCCAGCCACCTTTATGCAAAACAAGTTGCATGTCAATCGACGGAACAGGTCTCATGTGCGTGGACACGTAAGATTGGGCCGGGCCGCTTCATCCCACAATGCCATCGAATGAAAATAAGACGTTGGTGGTAAGCAGTATGAACATCACCGCCCACAACTCCTTTGTGTTCTACTCGTGCATATCATCTACGCATAGACCTGGCTCATGATGCCACTGTTGGGAAACGTTGCATGAAAACAAAAAAAATTCTACGCACACACAAGATCTATCCATGGAGATGCATAGCAATGAGGGGGAGAGTGTGTCTATGTACCCTTGTAGACCGTAAGCGAAAGCGTTTAGTAACGCGGTTGATGTAGTCGAACTTCTTCGCGATCCAACCGATCAAGTACCGAACGTACGACACCTCCGCGTTCAGCACACGTTCAGCTTGGTGACGTCCACGCCTTCTTGATTCAGCAAGACGACGAGGTAGTGGATGAGTTCCGGCAGCACGAAGGCATGGGGACGATGATGGTGATGCTATCTCCGCAGGGCTTCGCCTAAGCAGTACGAAAATATGACCGAGAGACAAAACTGTGGAGAGGGGCACCGCACACGGCTAAGAGATTGTCGTGGTTATGTGTGGCGCCCCCTGCCACATATATATAGGTGGGGGAAGAGGGGAACAGCCAGGAGGCACCCCAAGTAGGATCGAATCCTACTTGGGCTCCTGCCCTGGCCGCGCCCCCCCCTTACCATATATGCCGAAGGGGGAAAGGAAAGGGGGTAGAGGAAAGGAAGGGGGAGGCCAAATCCCCCTCCTTTCCTTTCTCCCACAGGTCGGCTGCCATAGGGGGGTGCGCCAGCCCCTTGTGGGCTTGTGTGCTCCCCTCTAATGGCCCAATAGGCCCATCACCCTCCCGGGGGTGTCCGGAACCCCCTCCGGTATTCCGATGACTACCCGGTTCACTCTGAAACACTTTTGGTGTTCGAATATCATCGTCCTATATATAAATATTTACCTCCGGACTATTCCAGAGCTCCTCATCATGTACGTGATCTCATCCGGGACTCCAAACAACATTCGGTCACCAACTCATATAACACTATATCGTCAACGAACGTTAAGCGTGCGGACCCCACGGGTTCAAGAACTATGTAGACATGACCGAGACACCTCTCCGGTAAATAACCAATAGCGGAACCTGGATGCCCATATTGGTTCCTATATATTCTACGAAGATCTTTATCGGTCGAACCGTTATGACAACATACGTAATTCCCTTTGTCTGTCGGTATGTTACTTGCCCGAGATTCGATCGTCGGTATCTTCATACCTTGTTCAATCTCGCCTCTTTACTCGTTCCGTAATACATTATCTCGTAACTAACTCCTTAGTCATTTTGCTTGCAAGGCTTCTTATGATATTACCGAGAGGGCCCAGAGATACCTCTCCGATACACAGAGTGACAAATCCTAATCTCGATCCATGCCAACTCAATAGACACCTTCTGAGATACCTGTAGAGCATCTTTATGATCACCCAGTTACGTTGTGACATTTGATAGCACACAAGGTATTCCTCCGGTATCCAGGAGTTGCATGATCTCATAGTCGAAGGAATATGTATTTGACATGAAGAAAGCAATAGCAATAAACTGAACGATCATATGCTAAGCTAACGGATGGGTCTTGTCCATCACATCATTCTCCTAATGATGTGATCCCGCTATCAAATGACAACACATGTCTATGGTTAGGAAACCTTAACTATCTTTGATCAACGAGCTAGTCTAATAGAGGCTCACTAGGGACACGGTATTTGTTTATGTATTCACACATGTATTTAAGTTTCTGATCAATACAATTCTAGCATGAATAATAAACCTTTATCATGAATAAGGAAATAAAATAACAACTTTATTATTGCCTCTATGGCATATTTCCTTCAGAGGTGCCTCTAATCACGCTGGTATTTTGTTACATACTGGGACTATTAATGCTGTAGCTACCAGGCCTTTTAAATTTGAGCTTTGCTGACTTGTCAGGGATGAGCTACCAGATGTGGTTTCTAGAATTTGGAATTCTATATCTCCTAAAGATAACAACCCAGACCGGTGGCACCATGTTATGAGAAAGTTAAGAAGTAGGCTAAAGGGTTGGAACCTTAATTTTGAAAGGAGTTCTGGTCGCAGTGGAGGTACAAGTGGTAGGAGATATCAACCAAGGAAGTCAAGAAAAAGCTGGAGCAATACTCACTGTGATCAAAACGAGAGTAGTTGCGTTTAATTTTATCTTTAATTTTGAAGGTCGTGCGGTCAATGTTGTGCACATAGTTTAGCTAGATTTTTGTTTTCTTTAGCTCCGGGTCGTCATGTCTGGTTTGGCCAACCACATAACCCAAATTGTATCCCACTGTTTGTGGTCTTTGATTAATAAAGTTCAGCCTTATCCCTAAAAAAAGTTACAAGAGAAAAAGGAGTTATATTATTAATGCTTTAGATATGCTTGATAAGAAGTGTGAGCTTGCCGGAGTCTCAGCAGCTAACTATGAGCAAAGAAATAGCTTGCAAAATAAATTGAATAAAATTCTTAGAGAGGAAGAAATCAAATGGTACCCACGCTCGAAGGAGAGGAGAAGGGGATAGCAACACTAAATATTTTATTGTCATGGCTAGTGGGCGAAAGCGCAAGAGTAAAATCTTTCATTTTATACAAGATAATGGATCATCCAAGGGGGTGATCTCTTGCTCAAATATGCACCTAACTTTTATAAGGACTTATTTGGTTAGGTAGATTTACCTCATGTATCTTTGTGTATCCATCTTGATGATGTTTTGCCAGTAGAGGACAAGGATGAAATAATTTACAAATTTAATACTGATGAAGTTAAGAGTGCCTTATTTTCTATGAAACACAACAAAGCAGTTGGGCCTGAAGGCTTCCCTGCCGAGTTCTTTCAATTTGTCTGGAATCTTATTTGTAATGATCTCCTTAGGATTTTTCATGACTTTTACTAGGGCAAAACTAAAATTTCGAGGCTTAATTATGGTGTAATCACTTTGCTTGCTAAGGGGCAGGGGCTTGATAGGATTCAAATGTACAATCCCATTTGCATGCTGAACATGCCTTTTAAAATCTTTACGAAAATTATTAACAATAGATCTATGAAAAATGTTGATAAAACAATTTCAAAATTCAATCTGCGTTTGTAAAAGTCTGTTACATCCTGGACAATGTGATTATGCTTCATGAAGTTATTCACTCTTTATACATAGAAATAAATGTTGTACTTTTTAAGGTTGATTTCAAAAAAGCTTACGATAAAATTAATTGGGATTTCATGTTTGATGTGCTAAGGATGAACGACTTCCCTGAACATTTTATTCAGTGGCAAAAGTTGTTGTTATTAGTGGTAAGGTATCCATCACTCTTAATGACGTAATTGGCCCATACTTTATTACCAGGAAAGGTTTGAGGCAAGGGGACCCGTTTTCCCCATTACTTTTTAATTTGGCGGCTAGTGTTCTTGCTACCTTGGTGCAAAGGGCGCAAGAAGAAGGGTTTATTAAAGGAGTGCTGCCTAGGTTACATGCAAGAGGTCTAACTATTTTGCAATACACGAATGATACCATTTAATGTTTTGAAGATGGCCTTGAGGGGCGAGGAACCTCAAAATTATTCTATCTGTATTTGAGCATTTGACTCATCTAAAGATTATTATTTTAAAGCAAAAAAAATTGTTTCAGTGCAGCTTTGAAGAAACAAGATTATTATGCTGGCATTTTCACTTGTGTTAATTGGAGATTTCCCTTTTAAATATTTAGGTATTCCTTTGCATGTTAATAAGCTTTGTAATACCTACCTGGAAGCCAGCTGGAGAAAAAGTATAGAAAGGAGTTGCGGCATGGCAAGGAGGTATATTATCTATGGGTGGTAGGCTTATTCGTACCGAAACATGTTTGAGTAATGTCATTAGTCATTGACTTACTTTTTTCGTCTACTAAAGGGAGTAGGCAAAAGAATCGATTTCTTTCATGCCTGTGTGCTTTGGCAAGAGAAGGAGGGGGTTGTGAAGTTTCATTTGGTTAACTCGCTTGATGTTTGCCAACCTAGAGACAAGGGGAGTTTTGATGACCCACAAGTATAGGGGGTCAATCATAGTCATTTCAATAAGTAAGAGTGTCGAACCCAACAAGGAGCAGAAGGAAATGACAAGCGGTTTTCAGCAAGGTATTATCTGCAGGCACTGAAATTGTCGGTAATAGATAGTTTGATAGCAAGGTAATTTGGAACGAGCAACAAGTAGTAACGGTAGCAAAGGTGCAGCAAGGTAGCCCAATCCTTTTTGTAGCAAAGGACAGGCCGGAATGGTCTCTTATAATAAGCAAAGCGTTCTTGAGGACACACAGGAATTTCATCTAGGCACTTTCATCATGTTTGTTCGATTCGCGTTCGTTACTTTGGATAATTTGATATGTGGGTGAACCGGTGCTTGGGTGTTGTTCTTACTTGAAAACTCCTCCCACTTACGATTACCCCCTCTCGCAAGCATCCGCAACTACGAAAGAAGAATTAAGATAAATCTAACCATAGCATGAAACATATGGATCCAAATCAGCCCCTTACGGAATAGCGCATAAACTAGAGTTTAAGCTTCTGTCACTCTAGAAACCCATCACCTAATAACTACTCCACAATGCCTTCCCTTAGGCACAAAGATGGTGAAGTGTCATGTAGTCGACGTTCACATAACACCACTAAGGGAAACAACAACATACATATCATCAAAATATCGAATGAATACCAAATTCACATGATTACACTACAAAAAAATACACTTCCGCGATGATACGTGTTTGTCATAGTAGGTCACATTTTCTGTCATGCATGTACATCCATGACGATTTTATGACAGAATCAAGATAGTCATACCTGTGCTGTCGTAGAAGTGTTCCATGACAATACCAAAATTATCATCACAGAAGTGTCCACTTCCATGATGATAAATGGCGCATCATGGAAGTGTTTTCGTCAAGGGTAACCGACACGTGGCATCCACCATAACGGGTCACCGTTAAGCTATCGGGTTCCGGTTCGGATCCGATAACCCGTTAACAGCCCCGACCAATGGGGATTTTCCACGTGTAAAATTCTCATTCGCCGGAGGATCCACGTGTCGGCTCAGCGTTGGGACAGATGTCATCCACTCATTGTACGGGAGGCGCCTATGATACGTTGGCACGTGGCAAGGCCCAATAGTGGCCCATTTAGGTGAAGGAGGCCGGCCCAGTCAAAATTAGCAGGCCGACCCATATAGGGCCTACTTGTGTCTGGTCCATTTAAGCCCACGGCCCATACGAGATGTGCCAATTCGGCCCATCAACGGCCCGTTAACTATTTGACACTATTGCAGCCCATCGTCAATTCGAGCCCGTTAACAACCCGCTATATATTTGGGCTCAATATCAGCCCCATGTGGTTTCGGCCTGTTAACGACCCATTCAAGGGATGGGCCAATTTTCAGGATGTACGTCTTTTGGCCTTTTAACGACCCATTTAAGTGTTGGGCCAATTTCCAGCCCGGTGTGTCTTTCAGCTCGTTAATGGCCCATAAATGAGTTGGGCCATTTGCAGTTGGACCTGAGTTTTGGCCTCTTAACGGCCCATGCTCTTCATGACCAATACCAGCCCGGTTTCTCTTTTGGCCTGCTAAAGGCCCACAACACAGTTGGGCCATAGAAAGTCCGACCTGACTTTTGGCCTCTTAGTGGCCCATGCTCTTCATAGTCCAGTACGAGCCCGCTATCACTTTCGGCCTGCTAAATGCCCAAAATACAGTTGGGCCATATATAGCCCGACCTTAGTATCGGCCTGTTAACGGCTCGTGAAGTCGAATGGGCCCACTTATTACCCGCTTCGATGTCGGCCTGTTAACGACCCGGGAGGTAACAGGGCCGAGCAGTAACTGTTGGCTTGTTTCAATTATAGCGGCCCAATAGTACTTTCAGCCTGGTTACGGCCCATTAACTTGATGGGCCTGCTAAAGTTCAAACATGTCAGTAGGCCCAATTAGATAACGTCGATTCCGGCCCAGCTATAATTTCAGCCCATTACGACGAGCAATAATGGACAGGACAAAAACCGATCAATCAAAGGCCTATGAGAATTTTGGCCCATGCGAGCCCATTAGGGGAGCCCATTAAGGGCAGTGGGCCGCTTCCTTCATATAGGGCCCACGACTGTTCGTGCTAACTAATAATTTCACTGCTTTTTTGCCTTCCTAGCGACCAGTTAGCTGGAATGCGAGGCGCGCTAAGCAAACGTACGGCATACAAGGAAAAATGTTGCACATCCAGCATATATTACAGGAAATTACATCCACTGGGCAATCAAAGATTGATGCCAGTGCAAATAAATGAGCAGAACTTAACGATCTACAACCTCACAATCTGCAACCTCAGCGCGGATGACGCCCATAAGCATGTGAGCAAGTTCTTCCTTCTTTGCTACATTGTCTCTAAAAACATGGATCAGTTGTTGTTGCGCAAGAATGTGCACCTCTGATTCCTCCACGATTTCCATGATTGCTTTAGTCAGTAATTTGTTCACAAACATACATTTTTTCTGTTGGATTCGAGACAGAGGAAACTCAATAGATTCAGATGGCAATTTTGGCAGGCTTGTATTATTGATAGTGGAGAGTGTCTCGACCACTGCATCATAACATAAATTAGGAGGGGAACCGAACAGATTAATCAACAGTTATTGCCATATTACCTGGCCTAGATTTATTGGAAAGAAACAATGGGGTTGCCTTGCTGTTTTCAGAGTTTGTCTTCTTATCTTCAGCAGCCTGCACCAAATTAACACACTAGCATTGCTATCATTGGCCAGGTCAGATAATAGGAAAGCAACATTGACACAATGAATGTTTGGGCAACCAGACCACACCAGCCTACACCAAATTAACACAATATGGCATAGCTATCATCAGCCAGGTAATGTAATAGGAAAGCAACATTGACACAATGAATGATTGGGCAACCAGAACAACACTACAATTTAGTAATGTGCATGATATGAGATAGTACACTCATGCAGCTCAGTATGCAAAACTACCAGGCAGTTTTCCTTACAAAAATCAACATTGTTGCCTTTAATTATACATTTTGCTACAAGTAAATTTAGATAAGATAAAGGTTGGATTCACGCCGATTAACAAAATACATGCTGATGTAAAAATTTAGTGATATACAACAGGTACTTACATCAGCATTGGAGCATAGAGAATTCCCGCAAGATACTTTCCTTGAACACGATCCCAGTTTAGAAAGTCTTCTATCCTTTAAGCTTATTTTTTAAAAGAGAGATGGGTAAAAACATGTAGAAAATATGATATGAATGCTATAAAATTTCATGATGTGAGGATACGCACACACTTTTTAGAATGGAGTTGACATATTTTTGCTGGACTGGAGTGGACTAGTTCTTTGGCCACTTGAATCTGCTTATTATCAGTAGGAGTTGGGTTTCTCTGTGCTGGAGAAGTATCTATGAACACTGGAGTTGGTTTACTATCTCCTGGCATTTCGATCTTTTGCAAAGACCTTGTTTGTAACCCTTCAGATTCTAACATAGCCGTCTTCCCCTTGCATGCCTTATATAGAAGAATGGTGCTTCAGTTATAAAACATGCTACGACAGAGAGATGGAATAGGTACTGAAGAATAGAAAGGCATGACATATTGACATGTATTCCCTCCATCCGAAAATAAATGGATGTGCCTAGGCGTATTTCAATTCTAGATACATCCATTTTTATCCATTTCTGCGACATGTAATCCGGACGGAGGGAGTATGATGTAAGAGCTAGGGATACGAACAGAGTAAAAAAACACTAGTTGAATGTAAAATTATATGATAGCGGAATACATACAGAAAAACACTAAGACAACATATGCGTGGATGATTGGGAAACTAAGATGGCATTGCAACAGACCACTAGAACAACACTTCAATGTAAAAAAACATGGTATGGTAGACAGATGAAGTACATACTGATGAATAACAATGCATAAGATATTCAGAAGCATGATGTCCAAACTAAGCAGATGGCATTACGACAGAGTAGAATGACAGTACTTGAATTTGAAAACATGTTATCATGAATGGAATAGGTACTGAAAAACAGGAAGGCATGACATATTTACATGCATGATCAGCAGGCTAAGCACATGGCATTGCAACAGAGTAGATGCACTCCAGGACATTATATGCATGTTGTACCCATATCACGGGCCAAGTTAGAGCAAGGACCTTGTGGGGTGAATAGGATTCGACATCTTTCTGCAAGTCTTCTGAAGAACTGCCTTTACATGTTCCATCATATTGGGTATCATTGACGTCAAGTTTGTTGGCCGTTACATTGCTCCATGAGGTTCTTATGGATATATCAGTGTGTGCAATTATATCTAACATGCATGGAAGACAACTAGTAGTTAGATTTATGTAATGAGTGCCTGTAGGAGACGACATAAATAGTAGGATTGGGCTTAACTAGCAGCAACAGGTCTCAAAAACTAAAGGGAGAACACAGATGAAAGCTACAGAATATGTATCGTTTGTACTCGAGATTAACTAGATGGCACACAAAAGTATTAAAGAACAACATAGGTAATACTAGAAGTGGTATAATCACCAGCCTGTGGGATAACATTGGCTGATGGATGATAACTATGGAACAGCGTTACCTAAAGAACAAGTCTCTTATCTGAACTATGGAACAAGGTTAACTGCTGAACAAGACTCTTAAGAGATCAGCATGAATATACAGTGAAATGTGATAATCTATTTTCCATGCTTAGATGAAGAACAAAGCCATAAATGTTGCACACAAGTAAGATGAGGGTACAACCTATCTGGCCGCCATCCATAGGAGTGAGCATCATGTGCTGACTTGTCGATGGCCCTGCAGTTGTTGTGGCTATCCATGTCGGGCACGCACATTCGATGCAGGGAACTGTTGAGTGGGGACTATAGCTCCCTTCTGGTGTATGCTTCCCTTGTTGGAGCAGCTGCGGTGAGAAGGAAGACGGTGTGGCTGAAGATGCAGAAAATGCAAAATGTTAAGAACGACACATATCTCTGATCTAAAGAAATACCCTAAGAGATCAACAGTAAGGTACGAGAGTGGTCACAGGTCTGTTGACTGAAAACTAAATTGGGGTCACACGATTTTATTTCATTTTGGTACTGTCTGATCTACGCCGGATGGCTTGATGGCCGTCTTGTGCCTCCCGGTTGACACTGTTCAGAATCTTCCCAGAAGAGCCAGTGACCACCGGCAGAGCAGCCTGCCTCCGCCGTCCCTGGCTGCGAGCTCCGACCAAAACCCCGCAGCCCGCCCCACCGCACTGCCGTGGTTGCGCCGCCCCCAGCTAATCCACAAAGACTCGCCGTCATCCAGATCCGGCGGCGGCAGTACCTTCAACCCACACAACTCTAAGATAGCCACCTAAGCGCTGCTTCCATGGCAAACTTGCGCCCCCGCACCCTTACATTAGACACCAGCCAACCGGCAGCCTAGGAGCTCCACCGCCTCGAGGGGTGCTGCTTCCCATTGGGAATCGATTGGCCCAGAATAAAAATTCAGACAACTGACGCCTAAGTAAAGTGATTTAAGATGAGTGTACGACCTATGTTGCGGCCCGATGAAGTAGGCAGCTCCAGCTGCTGAGTCGGTGAGGCCGGCGCGATTGTGGTGGCTACCGGTGGCAGGAAAGCAGAGATGTCGTGACGGTCGACGGCTACGGGGAAGCAGCGCCGGGGCCCTGGACGCTTCTGAAGTTGGAGCCGCTCCGGCGCCGTGCACAACGGCGGGGGTGAAACGGCTCCGGTACGGTTCACGCGGCCGTCGTCGAGGCAGCTCCGGCAGCACGGAGTAAGAGGCACACGGCCCAGTGCACGACGGCAAATGGACAGCGTCTCCGGCATTGGGGAGGAGGGCGGCGGTTAATTTGGTGCAGTGGGGGGCGCCATGGAGGAGGGGCTGAGGTTTCGCGGCTGGGGAGAAGGGAGCTTCCGGGGAGAAGGTGATTTGGCACCCATGATGTATGAATGGGGAATTGGGAGGGGGAACCATGTCTTACGGACGCATTTGTCTGAAATGTGTGGGGGGGGGGTTACAGTTCTACCCCTGCCTTTAGGCTTCTGGGCTTGGGTCTGTGTACTGAGGGTTGGGGATAGTAGAGTAACTTTGTTTCTCCCAAATAGTGGGCGCAAGCGATTTCAGGCGATTTTGGGCTTGTTTTGAAATAGTGGGCGCGAGCGATTTCGGGCGAGGAGGGCGTGTTTTGAAATAGTGGGCGTGAGCGATTTCGGGCGAGGATGGCATGTTTTGAAATAGTGGGCATGAGCGATTTTGGGCGAGGAGGGCGTGTTTTGAAATAGTCGGCGAGAGCAATTTCGGGCGAGGAGAGGGTGTTTTGCCGCCCATGGTTTATGAATTATTCGGCGCCTATCATTTTGGCCGAGGAGAAGGCGCGCTTGGATGAAGTTACAAACCTACCCTCGATGTACAATGGGCCAATTGATGTGTGTCCCACATAGGTCGGTAATTTCGCGTCTCCCATTTATTTGCTCGGGCGAATTCCACCGAGCAGAGGGTGTTTAGTGGTTCGTTCAAATTTTGGGAGAACGAGCATCCACGTCTACCTTACCAAGTCGATTCGAATCAAATTGCAAAATATTAGCTTGCCACTTCTTTTTTAGATGGTGAGATGATGCTCGAGACTAATGTGTTTTTACATGCTCGTTGCTAACGATTTACTATATGAAAAATAGTTGACCCACTCAAAAACGGGAATCAAACCCAAAATGAAATATCTCGATTCAATGAAATAGCTTGTTCACCATGTCAAAATAGTGAACTAAATCCAAAATTGAACACCTCAATTGAGTAGCATGTTGTACTGTATTATAGTACTCCATGAACATGTTGAAAGTCAAATTAATGAACTTGTTTGATACGCATATCTCCGTTCATGTGTGGATTGCAGACAACATGTTCTCCAATTCAAATATTTGAATGCAATTTTATATCGAAACATGGTTTATATCAGTCTTTGATGCATAAACGCGACCTTCCCCTCTCCCGGACTCCTGTTCTCTCTCTCGCCGACAATCTTCAATTCTATCGCACGCATCCAAACACAAACCTTGCCGGTCCCTCTCTCTCTCTATCTCTCTCTCTCTCTGTGTGGGGGGGAGGGGGTCTTTCTAGTTCGCATGCACACTCCATGTATAGGTCTCTCTGGCACACTATGTATGATTCTCTAGTCCAAGCTAAATATCTTGGGTGCACTCATCGTACGCACACAAATTCCCTAGCTCGTTGCCCGTAACTCTCTCAAGCACCACTATGCCATCTCGGAGCTCTTCCCTCTCTCTCTCAAACTCTCCATCTCCCTGGGTCACACATACACATGCATATCTCACTCGCACTCTATAGACCCATCTAAAACTCTCTCTCTCCCTTGTTCTCTCTCCATCTCACACGCACACACACACAATCTCACGCCTAGCTAAGTATGATTGCCTCTCACTCAATTGTAGGCACACGCAGTCCCCCCTATGTATATGACTACTGTTGGGGAACGTAGCAGAATTTTAAAATTTTCTACGCATCACCAAGATCAATCTATGGAGTCATCTAGCAACGAGTGAGAGGGGAGTGTATCTACATACCCTTGTAGATCGCGAGCGGAAGCGTTCAAGAGAACGGGGTTGATGGAGTCGTACTCGTCGTGATCCAAATCACCGATGACCGAGCGTCGAACGGACGGCACCTCCGCGTTCAACACACGTACGGAGCAGAGACGTCTCCTCCTTCTTGATCCAGCAAGGGGGGGAGGAGAGGTTGATGGAGATCCAGCAGCACGACGGTGTGGTGGTGGAAGCAGCGGGATTTCAGCAGGGCTTCGCCAAGCGCTACTGGAGGAGGAAGAGGTGTCACGGGAGGGAGAGGGAGGCGCCAGGGGCTGAGCTATTTCTCCCATGCACCTCCCCACTATATATAGGGGTGGAGGGGGCTGGTTTCTTTCCCTCCAAGTCCATTGGGGCGTTGGCAAAGGTTGAAGGAAAGAAATCCCATCCTTTCCCTTCCCCACCGATTGTTATCCCCCTTTTTTAGGGATCTTGATCTTATCCCTTCGGGATATGATCTTATTCCTTCTAAGGGGGAATCTTGGTGCGCCTTGACTAGGGGTGTGGGGCCTTGCCCCCACTACCCACGTTCATGTGGGTCCCCCCATGCAGGTGGGCCCCACTCCGGAACCTTCTAGAACCTTCTCGGTACAATACCGAAAAATCCCGAACATTTTCCGGTGGCCAAAATAGGACTTCCCATATATAAATCTTTACCTCCGGACCATTCCGGAACTCCTCGTGACGTCCAGGATCTCATCCGAGACTCCGAACAACCTTCGGGTTACCGCATACTAATATCTCTATAACCCTAGCGTCACCGAACCTTAAGTGTGTAGACCCTACGGGTTCGGGAGACACGCAGACATGACCGAGACGACTCTCCGGTCAATAACCAACAGCGGGATCTGGATAACCATGTTGGCTCCCACATGCTCCTCGATGATCTCATCGGATGAACCACGATGTCGAGGATTCAATCAATCCCGTACGCAATTCCCTTTGTCTATCGGTACGATACTTGCCCGAGATTCGATCGTCGGTATCTCGATACCTTGTTCAATCTCGTTACCGGCAAGTCTCTTTACTCGTTTCCGTAACACATCATCCCGTGAACAACTCCTTGATCACATTGAGCTCATTATGATGATGTCCTACCGAGTGGGCCCAGAGGTACCTCTCCGTTACATGGAGTGACAAATCCCAGTCTCGATTCGTGCCAACCCAACAGATACTTTCGGAGATACCCGTAGTGCACCTTTATAGCCACCCAGTTACGTTGTGACGTTTGGTGCACCCAAAGCACTCCTACAGTATCCGGGAGTTGCACAATCTCATGGTCTAAGGAAAAGTTACTTGACATTGGAAAAGCTTTAGCAAACGAACTACACGATCTAGTGCTAGGCTTAGGATTGGGTCTTGTCCATCACATCATTCTCCTAATGATGTGATCCCGTTATCAATGACATCCAATGTCCATGGTCAGGAAACCGTAACCATCTATTGATCAACGAGCTAGTCAACTAGAGGCTTACTAGGGACATGTTGTGGTCTATGTATTCACACATGTATTACGATTTCCGGATAACACAATTATAGCATGAATAACAGACAATTATCATGAACAAGGAAATATAATAATAACCATTTTATTATTGCCTCTAGGGCATATTTCCAACAGTCTCCCACTTGCACTAGAGTCAATAATCTAGTTACATTGTGATGAATCGAACACCCATAGAGTACTGGTCTTGATCATGTTTTGCTCGTGAAAGAGGTTTAGTCAACGGATCTGCTACATTCAAATCCGTGTGCACTTTACAAATATCTATGTCTCCATCTTGAACATGTTCACGTATGGAGTTGAAGCGACGCTTGATATGCCTGGTCCTTTTGTGAAACCTGGGCTCCTTGGCAAGGGCAATAGCTCCAGTGTTGTCACAGAAGAGAGCCATTGGACCCGACGCATTTGGAATGACTCCTAGGTCGGTGATGAACTCCTTCATCCATACTGCTTCGTGTGCTGCCTCCGAGGCTGCTATGTACTCCGCTTCGCATGTAGAACCCGCCACGACGCTTTGCTTGCAACTGCACCAGCTTACCGCTCCACCATTCAAAATATACACGTATCCGGTTTGTGACTTGGAGTCATCCGGATCTGTGTCGAAGCTAGCGTCGACGTAACCCTTTACGACGAGCTCTTCGTCACCTCCGTATACGAGAAACATATCCTTAGTCCTTTTCAGGTACTTCAGGATGTTCTTGACCGCTGTCCAGTGTTCCTTGCCGGGATTACTTTGGTACCTACCTACCAAACTTACAGCAAGGTTTACATCAGGTCTGGTACACAGCATGGCATACATAATAGACCCTATGGCTGAGGAATAGGGGATGACACTCATCTCTTCTATATCTTTTGCCGTGGTCGGGCATTGAGCCGAGCTCAATTTCACACCTTGCAATACAGGCAAGAACCCCTTCTTGGACTGATCCATATTGAACTTCTTCAATATCTTATCAAGGTATGTGCTTTGCGAAAGACCTATGAGGCGTCTCGATCTATCTCTATAGATCTTGATGCCTAATATATAAGCAGCTTCTCCAAGGTCCTTCATTGAAAAACACTTATTCAAGTAGGCCTTTATACTTTCCAAGAATTCTATATCATTTCCCATCAGCAGTATGTCATCCACATATAATATGAGAAATGCTACAGAGCTCCCACTCACTTTCTTGTAAACACAGGCTTCTCCATAAGTCTGTGTGAACCCAAACGCTTTGATCATCTCGTCAAAGCGAATGTTCCAACTCCGAGATGCTTGCACCAGCCCATAGATTGAGCGCTGGAGCTTGCATACCTTGTCAGCATTCTCAGGGTCGACAAAACCTTCCGGTTGTATCATATACAACTCTTCCTTAAGATAACCATTAAGGAATGCCGTTTTGACGTCCATTTGCCATATCTCATAATCATAGTATGCGGCAATTGCTAACATGATTCTGACGGATTTCAGCTTCGCTACGGGTGAGAAAGTCTCATCGTAGTCAACCCCTTGAACTTGTTGATAACCCTTAGCGACAAGCCGAGCCTTATAGATGGTCACATTACCATCCGCGTCAGTCTTCTTCTTAAAGATCCATTTATTTTCTATGGCTTGCCGATCATCGGGCAAGTCAGTCAAAGTCCATACTTCGTTTTCATACATGGATCCTATCTCGGATTTCATGGCTTCAAGCCATTTGTCGGAATCCGGGCCCGCCATCGCTTCTTCATAGTTCGAAGGTTCACTGTTGTCTAACAACATGATTTCCAGGACAGGATTGCCATACCACTCTGGTGCGGAATGTGTCCTCGTGGACCTTCGAAGTTCAGTGGTAGCTTGATCATGATCATTATCAATAACTTCCTCTCTAGCCGGTGTAGGCTCCACAGAAACATTTTCCTGTGCTGCGCTACTCTCCGGTTCGAGGGTCATCTCATCAAGCTCCACTTTCCTCCCACTTACTTCTTTCGAGAGAAACTCTTTCTCTAGAAAGGATCCATTCCTGGAAACAAAGATCTTGCCCTCGGATCTTAGGTAGAAGGTATACCCAATAGTTTCCTTAGGGTATCCTATGAATACGCATTTTTTCGACTTGGGTTCGAGCTTCTCTGGTTGAAGTTTCTTCACATAAGCATCGCATCCCCAAACTTTCAGAAACGACAGCTTAGGTTTCTTCCCAAACCATAATTCATACGGTGTCGTCTCAACGGATTTTGACGGTGCCCTATTTAAAGTGAATGCGGCAGTCTCTAAAGCATAACCCCAAAAGGATAGCGGTAAATCGGTAAGAGACATCATAGATCGCACCATATCCAATAGAGTGCGATTACGACGTTCGGACACACCATTACGCTGAGGTGTTCCAGGCGGCGTGAGTTGTGAAACAATTCCACATTTCCTTAAGTGCGTGCCAAATTCATGACTCAAATATTCTCCTCCACGATCTGATCGTAAGAACTTTATTTTCTTGTCACTTTGATTCTCAACCTCACTCTGAAATTCCTTGAACTTTTCAAAGGTCTCAGACTTGTGCTTCATCAAGTAGACATACCCATATCTACTCAAATCATCGGTGAGGGTGAGAACATAACGATAACCACCGCGAGCCTCAACACTCATTGGACCACACACATCAGTATGTATGATCTCCAATAAGTTGGTTGCTCGCTCCATTGTTCCGGAGAACGGAGTCTTGGTCATCTTGCCCAAGAGGCATGGTTCGCATCTGTCAAATGATTCATAATCAAGAGACTCCAAAAGTCCATCTGCATGGAGTTTCTTCATGCGTTTAACACCGATATGACCAATGCGGCAGTGCCACAAGTATGTGGGACTATCGTTATCAACCTTGCATTTCTTGGCATTCACATTATAAACATGTGTAACATCACGTTCGAGATTCAATAAAAATAAACCATTCACCAGCGGGGCATGACCATAAAACATATCTCTCATATAAATAGAACAACCATTATTCTCAGATTTAAATGAGTAGCCATCTCGCATTAAGCGAGATCCAGATACAATGTTCATGCTCAAAGCTGGTACTAAATAACAATTATTGAGGTTTAAAACTAATCCCGTAGGTAGATGCACAGGTAGCGTGCCGACGGCGATCACATCGACCTTGGAACCATTCCCGACGCGCATCGTCACCTCGTCCTTTGCCAGTCTACGCTGATTCCGCAGTTCCTGCTTTGAGTTACAAATATGAGCAACCGCACCGGTATCAAATACCCAGGAACTACTACGAGTGCTGGTAAGGTACACATCAATTACATGTATATCATATATACCTTTGGTATTGCCGGCCTTCTTGTCCGCCAAGTACTTGGGGCAGTTTCTCTTCCAGTGACCGTTTCCCTTGCAATAAAAGCACTCAGTCTCAGGCTTGGGTCCATTCTTCGACTTCTTCCCGGCAGCTGGCTTACCGGGCGCGGCAACTCCCTTGCCGTCCTTCTTGAAGTTCTTCTTACCCTTGCCCTTCTTGAACTTAGTGGTTTTATTCACCATCAACACTTGATGTTCCTTTCTGATCTCTGCCTCCGCTGACTTCAGCATCGCATATACCTCAGGAATGGTCTTTTCCATCCCCTGCATGTTGAAGTTCATCACGAAGCTCTTGTAGCTAGGTGGAAGCGACTGAAGGATTCTGTCAACGACCGCGTCATCCGGGAGATTAACTCCCAGCTGAGACAAGCGGCTGTGCAACCCAGACATTTTGAGTATGTGCTTGCTGACAGAACTATTTTCCTCCATCTTACAGCTGTAGAACTTATCGGAGACTTCATATCTCTCGATCCGGGCATGAGCTTGGAAAACCATTTTCAGCTCTTCGAACATCTCATATGCTCCGTGATGCTCAAAACGCTTTTGGAGCCCCGGTTCTAAGCTGAAGAGCATGCCGCACTGAACGAAGGAGTAATCATCGGTGCGTGTCTGCCAAACGTTCAAATCGTCTGGCAGTGCTGGGAGAGCAGGTGGGTCACCTAACGGTTCTTCAAGGACATATGATTTCTTGGCAGCTATGAGGATAATCCTCAGGTTACGGACCCAGTCCGCATAGTTGCTACCATCGTCTTTCAGCTTGTTTTTCTCTAGGAACGCGTTGAAGTTGAGGGTAACATTAGCGTTGGCCATTTGATCTACAAGATAGATATGTAACATTTAGACTAAGTTCATGACAATTAAGTTCATCTAATCAAATTATGTAATGAACTCCCACTCAGATAGACATCCCTCTCGTCATCTAAGTGATTACATGATACGAATCGACTAGGCCGTGTCCGATCATCACGTGAGACGGACTAGTCATCAACGGTGAACATCCCCATGTTGATCGTATCTTCTATACGACTCATGCTCGACCTTTCGGTCTCTTGTGTTCCGAGGCCATGTCTGTACATGCTAGGCTCGTCAAGTCAACCTAAGTGTATTGCTGTGTAAATCTGGCTTACACCCGTTGTATTCGAACGTTAGAATCTATCACACCCGATCAACACGTAGTGCTTCGAAACAACGAACCTTCGCAACGGTGCACAGTTAGGGGGAACACTTTCTTGAAATTTTAGTAAGGGATCATCTTATATATGCTACCGTCGTTCTAAGCAAATAAGATGCAAAAACATGATAAACATCTCATGCAATCAAAATAGTGACATGATATGGCCATTATCACTTTGCTCCTTTTGATCTCCATCTTCGGCGCTCCATGATCATCATCGTCACCGGCATGACACCATGATCTCCATCATCATGATCTCCATCATCGTGTCTTCATGAAGTTGTCTCGCCAACTATTACTTCTACTACTACGGCTAACGGTTAGCAATAAAGTAAAGTAATTACATGGCGAATTTCAATGACACGCAGGTCATATAATAAATTAAGACAACTCCTATGGCTCCTGCCGGTTGTCATACTCATCGACATGCAAGTCGTGATTCCTATTACAAGAACATGATCATCTCATACATCACATATATCATTCATCACATCCTTTGGCCATATCACATCACAAAGCACTTTCTGCAAAAACAAGTTAGACGTCCTCTAATTGTTGTTGCAAGTTTTTACGTGGCTGCTATAGGTTTCTAGCAAGAACGTTTCTTACCTACGCCAAAACCACAACGTGATATGCCAATTTCTATTTACCCTTCATAAGGACCCTGTTCATCGAATCCGATCCGACTAAAGTGGGAGAGACAGACACCCGCTAGCCACCTTATGCAACTAGTGCATGTCAGTCGGTGGAACCTGTCTCACGTAAGCGTACGTGTAAGGTCGGTCCGGGCCGCTTCATCCCACAGTGCCGCCGAATCAAGATAAGACTAGTAACGGCAAGAAGATTGACAAATCGACGCCCACAACTACTTTGTGTTCTACTCGTGCAAGATACTACGCATAGACCTAGCTCATGATGCCACTGTTGGGGAACGTAGCAGAATTTTAAAATTTTCTACGCATCACCAAGATCAATCTATGGAGTCATCTTATAACGAGTGAGAGGGGAGTGTATCTACATACCCTTGTAGATCGCGAGCGGAAGCGTTCAAGAGAACGGGGTTGATGGAGTCGTACTCGTCGTGATCCAAATCACCGATGACCGAGCGCCGAACGGACGGCACCTCCGCGTTCAACACACGTACGGAGCAGAGACGTCTCCTCCTTCTTGATCCAGCAAGGGGGGAGGAGAGGTTGATGGAGATCCAGCAGCACGACGGTGTGGTGGTGGAAGCAGCGGGATTTCAGCAGGGCTTTGCCAAGCGCTACTGGAGGAGGAAGAGGTGTCACGGGAGGGAGAGGGAGGCGCCAGGGGCTGAGCTGTTTCTCCCATGCACCTCCCCACTATATATAGGGGTGGAGGGGGCTGGTTTCTTGCCCTCCAAGTCCATTGGGGCGTTGGCAAAGGTGGAAGGAAAGAAATCCCATCCTTTCCCTTCCCCACCGATTGTTATCCCCCTTTTTTAGGGATCTTGATCTTATCCCTTCGGGATATGATCTTATTCCTTCTAAGGGGGAATCTTGGTGCGCCTTGACTAGGGGTGTGGTGCCTTGCCCCCACTACCCACGTTCATGTGGGTCCCCCCATGCAGGTGGGCCCCACTCCGGAACCTTCTAGAACCTTCTCGGTACAATACCGAAAAATCCCGAACATTTTCCGGTGGCCAAAATAGGACTTCCCATATATAAATCTTTACCTCCGGACCATTCCGGAACTCCTCGTGACGTCCAGGATCTCATCCGAGACTCCGAACAACCTTCGGGTTACCGCATACTAATATCTCTATAACCCTAGCATCACCGAACCTTAAGTGTGTAGACCCTATGGGTTCGGGAGACACGCAGACATGACCGAGACGACTCTCCGGTCAATAACCAACAGCGGGATCTGGATACCCATGTTGGCTCCCACATGCTCCTCGATGATCTCATCGGATGAACCACGATGTCGAGGATTCAATCAATCCCGTACGCAATTCCCTTTGTCTATCGGTACGATACTTGCCCGAGATTCGATCGTCGGTATCTCGATACCTTGTTCAATCTCGTTACCGGCAAGTCTCTTTACTCGTTTCCGTAACACATCATCCCGTGAACAACTCCTTGATCACATTGAGCTCATTATGATGATGTCCTACCGAGTGGGCCCAGAGGTACCTCTCCGTTACATGGAGTGACAAATCGCAGTCTCGATTCGTGCCAACCCAACAGATACTTTCGGAGATACCCGTAGTGCACCTTTATAGCCACCCAGTTACGTTGTGACGTTTGGTGCACCCAAAGCACTCCTACGGTATCCGGGAGTTGCACAATCTCATGGTCTAAGGAAAAGTTACTTGACATTGGAAAAGCTTTAGCAAACGAACTACACGATCTAGTGCTAGGCTTAGGATTGGGTCTTGTCCATCACATCATTCTCCTAATGATGTGATCCCGTTATCAATGACATCCAATGTCCATGGTCAGGAAACCGTAACCATCTATTGATCAACGAGCTAGTCAACTAGAGGCTTACTAGGGACATGTTGTGGTCTATGTATTCACACATGTATTACGATTTCCGGATAACACAATTATAGCATGAATAACAGACAATTATCATGAACAAGGAAATATAATAATAACCATTTTATTATTGCCTCTAGGGCATATTTCCAACAACTACTACTTAGTCTCCATCACAAACATGTGCATTGTCTCTTTCCCTCACTTGGTCTATCTCGATTTCTCTCGGGGAATCTTTCTATCGCACACACACCTCGTCCCTTGATCTCCCACCCATATAGTCTCCTCGCGATCTCGAGGGGATCTCTCTGTCACAAACACACCCTCTCTCCCTCCCCATGCGTCCATCTTCTCCATGCGTCCCTCTCGGCCTTTGTCCCTTGTTGGCCAGACCTCTATTGGACATGTGATATAGGAGTGTCTCTCTCCATTGCAAACAATCACGCACTAGCTATCTTCGTGTATCTCCTCACCTCGCTTTTCTATCTCGGAGATGCATGCGTGATATGTTTGCATAAGAAACGAACACACACTCTCTCTCTATTTTATCGTTTGTTGTCCCTCTCTCTTTCACACACACACTCTTTTTGCACACTCACTCATTCTCCTTCACACGCACTTGAGCTCTCTCGACTTAGGCACTCTCTTCGGTCCATAGCATATAGATTTATTGAAAAGTCAAACATCACAAAGTTTGACCATGTACGTGGAGAAAAACATTTACATCTAGAACGGCAAACATATATCATTAGATTCATCATGAGATGTAGTTTTGTATGATGTATCTTTGGTATTGTAGATATAAATAATATGTGCGTAAACCTGGTCAAAGTTTCCAAAGTTTGACTTCTAAAAAAATTATATGCACTGCATTATCGAACAGATGGAGTATCTCTTTCCCCCTCTCAGCTATCTGACGCACCACTCAGCCGTATCGGGGCTCCTCTATCTCTCTCAAACTTTATATCTCCCTGGTTCACACATACACATATCTCGCTCGCGCTACATAGACCCGTCTAACACTCTCCGCCCTTGTTCTCTCTCTATGTGACACGCACCCCCCTAAGTACCATAACCCCTCACTCCATCATAGGCACACGCACTCCCCCCCTAAGTATGACTATCTTTCACTAGCCATCAGGAACACACGTATTGTCTTCTTCCATCCATACGTCTATCTCGATATCTCTCGGGGTATCTTCTATCGCACACACACCTTGTCACTCAATCTCCCACCCATGTAGTCCCATCACGATCTCCAGGGGATCTCTCTGTCACAAACATACACTCTCTCCTCCCCATGTCTGCATTTTCTCCATACGTCTCTCTCGACCTCTCTCCCTTGTTTGTCAGACCTCTCTTGGCCACGTGCTAGGGGTCTTTCTCTCTCGGTTGCAAACAACCACACACTATCTCCTCACCTCGCTTCCGCTGTCGAAGATGCATGTGTGATATGTTTGCATAAGACACACACGCTTTTTCTCTACTTTATCGTGTGTTGTCCATGTCTCTTTCACACACGCACACACACTTTTTTCACTCACTCTTTCTATTTCACACACACTCTCTCTCTCTAGCTAGGTACTCTCTCATGTCCATAAACATATGGATGTTTTGAAAAGTCAAACCTCAGAAAAGTTTGACCAGGTATATGTGGAGAAAAACATTTACATCTAGAACGATCATTAGATTCATCACAACATGTACTTACTTCATACTATCATTTATCTTTGGTATTGTAGATATAAGTAATTTCTTTATAGACTTGGTCAAAGTTTCAAAAGTTTGACTTTAAAAAAATATAGGCACTACATTATCGAACGGAGGGAGTAGCTCTTTCTCTCTCTCTACTATATCTCACGGGCCTCCCCTCTCACTCGATCTCTCTATACCGAGGGATTATACGGTCACTATGTCAGCATATAGCTTCGTATATTGTTTAGTTGACCGGTCAACCAGTCCACATGCTGCCTTGTCAGCTCATGTTCTCTATCTTCGTGTGCTGGCCCATGTGGCAGTGGGTGAAAATAAGTAAACTAGAGGCCCATCTGACACGCGGTGAAGCAAACAAAAGTTGAAACCACTCGCGGTAGCACCCCGCACGCTAGTAAATTGAGGGCACACTTCTTCCGCGTGAAGGACACACTCGCGCACACTTCACCACTGTGCGGCGGCATGCACACAAGGACGCACTCGTGCACACCCAGCACACAATACACACCAAGCACACGTGTACACCGGCATCGCCGCCGGCTGAGATGGATGGTGAGGCAGCCAACAAGAGGAGGCGGCTCGAGCCAAAACCACATCCGGCGAGCCTGGACTTCATCAGCAGCCTCCACGACGACATGTTGCTCGTCATCATCGGCCTCCTCCCCACCAAATCTGCCGTGCAGACCACCCTGCTCTCCCAGCGGTGGCGCCCCCTCTAGCGCCGCGTCCCCCTCAACCTCACCGTTGACAGCTGCCTCTGTGATGGGGATTGCAAACGCATGGCCGCAGTCTCCAAGATCCTTTCATCGCACCCTGGGCCAGCCAGACACCTTGACATCCGCATGTTCAGTACCAACTACAAGGTCCAAGCCAAGTTCAATGAGTGGTTCTTATCCCCCGCCCTAGATCAGCTCGAGGAGCTCAGGTTTGAAGCTGGACGATGTCGCTCTCTGTCGCCGTCCGTGCTCCGCCTCACGCCAACGCTACGCTGCGCCAGCTTCAGCTCCTGCTATTTTCCCCAGATTAATGTCGCGCCCGCCCTTCTTCTCCCTCAACTCAAGTAGCTCGACCTCTTCGACGTTGGCATCTCAAAGAAGGCTATGGAGCCCCTGCTCCGCAGCTGTACTGTGCTCGAGTACCTTTGTCTTCGGCAGATCCACAGGTTCATTAGCCTCCATATCGCCTCGACGAATCTCCGATGGATTTATGTGTCTTGCTGGCCCCGCAACAGGACATCAATTGGGAAGAGATCACTCCAGTTGTTCCACGTTATGGTCATTGAGAATGCGCCTTTCCTTGAGAGATTGCTTGTATCTAATCTAGAAGGTCCAACAAAAATCAGGGTCATTGACGTGCCGAAATTGATAGCGTTGGTGTACTCGTCTACCAAATTCTCCGAACTCTTTATTGGATCCGTAATCGTTCAGGTACAACACTCATCTTCTTCTCCGTCTTCTTGAAATTCACATTTTTAAATTTCTTCTTGATGTATTTATGACTGTCATCCAGAAAATGATTCCCACAAGCTTGACCCAGTCTGTGCGCACAGTGAAGATCTTGGCAATAAAATCTATCGGCCCCAATCTGGGTCAAGTTGTTGGATTCCTTACATGCTTTTCGTGCATGGAGAAGCTACTCATCGAGGTGAAACTTCTTTCCTATTAGTAAATGGTAATCACAACGTAGCTCAATTCTTTCGCAATTTTCCTAAATTACGATGACAAGTGTAGTGTTCAAAACTGCATCAACGCACTGCACCGAAAGAAATGTTTTTAGTATTTTTTCTCATGTGTTCACCTGCATCGTTTTTTTGTTGTACTACTAGTAGCCTAGGCTAGTCATAGTGGCAAGTAACTTAGACTAGTAACTCTATGGTTAGCCTAAGAGTAAGTACTACCTCCGTCCTGGTTTACTCTTCGTATTTTGTAGTATCAAAATTTGACCATAGATTTAACTGACAAAATGTTAATGCATGTCACTAAAAATTATATCGTTGGATTCGTATTTGAACATAATTTCAAATGGTATAATTTTTTGTGACATGCATTGGCATTTTCTTAGGTAAATATATGTCAAAATTTTACACTAAATACGAGGTAGTACAAAAGTGGGCTATAGCAGCCCTCCACTATGTAGGCCAAAACACGTGCCAAATTCACTTCTGATGCATTTGTCATCGATGCCCCTCCATTGCTCATCTGGTGCCCCAATCTGGATCACCTACTTTGCTCCGGTGCCAAATTAACTCACTCAATAAAAAACACTTGCGTGGGAGAGGGAGAGGACTGAGGCAATAAAAAAACACTTGTTTGGGAGAGGGTGAGGCTGGTGTAGTTGGTTTGATTGATTTGTTTATACATGTGGGTCTGTGTGCACAGCGGTGCCAACTCTCTCACATCGCTAGAGTGGTGCCAAAATCTTTTGATTTGACATCGATGCTTATTATATGGCATACTTTTGAGAAATATGGCATCGGCCACATAGTGGAAGGCAACAAATGCCCAAGCTCTTCACGTGCTCCTAGGTAAATGAGAGGAAAGAGAAAGAGAGAGAGTGAGAGTGAAAAAATATCACTAGCCTTAGAGCCAACCCTATAGCCAATCCTATCGTATGAGCGAATGATATTGGTACCTCTTGATGACACGGCAATCTTATACAGCCAGCTGCTCTAATATGTTCTCTTCTTTTGCAGATAAAAAAAGACCCGAAAGTGAAAAATATGCTGCACTATAACAATCTCATCGAATGCCTTGATCTCCATCTTACAGAAATTGATTTGATCGACTACCGAGGCAGCACATCTAAGATTAAATTGGCCAGGTTCTTTGTTCTGGAGGCAAGTGTGCTCAAGGTAATGAGGTTTGGCATTCTCTGGCGCAACAATGAATGGCGTGCTGATCACCGCAAGCGTCTAAGCCTAAATGACAAAGTCTCCACAGAAGCTGAACTTATTTTTGAAACATCAAGTCGCCAGAGACTCAAAAATTTATTTGCCCATTAGTGACTTGTCAGGGCGGTGGATTTTTGTTTGTACGATAATGCTGCATCCACCTAAAGTAACAAAAATTCTTACGTAAACTTCCTAATAATTCCCTCTTCGTAGGTGCAGCATTACTCCTAGCATTTGTAATATCAATTTGAAACTTGTAATAGTACGACTATCCAGCACAAGGTACTATGTTACGATAAATGTTCGCGTGCATAGGTGCGGCAACGATATACCCTTTACTCGAGTACAATATTTATTATTACCAGCAAGAGGCCCATGCGTTGCACGGAACATCAAGATGCATTTATATGAGCTGTTTATCTTGTGGGAGACGAAGATGAACGAGGGAAGGCCTTATCTGCAAATGTGGAGAGGGGTGCGGGTACCATTTTGCAAAATTGCCATAGTTTGCTTTCTATCCGTCAGATATAGATCGGACAGTCTATATTGCAGGATGGCCGGCACACCATCATCACCAACTCAAAGGTTTTTATATGAGTAGTATAGAGTGCCTGCCATCTTTCACCAATAGCCGTCGGATCTAGATCTGACGCATACAAAGCAAACTGCTGCAGTTTTGCAAAAAGATGCCCGCACTTGTTCCCTATTTACAAACAACTCCGTGTCTCTCACAATCAGCCTTATCTCTTCCCCACCACATCTAGAAGGCCATGGAACAATCTGGCGCGATAGCCGCTGCCGGCGCCGTCCACCCACAATCTTGGTGTTCTGTGTAATGCACGGGCATCTTACTCGTATAAGAAAAGAGTAGAGATACTCATGGCAATGCACGGGAAATTATGTCGAACACGGCTAGTTGTAAGCAGGCTAGCTCTACAGCCATGATGATACTGACTGCACACGGTGAGGCTGCTTTGGTATGCTGAACACGGCGCCTACACTCAGGTGTCATCTCCGGCACTGGGTCTTGTCACTTCACTGTGAGGAGCAGCACGTAATAACTTGACCAACGGGTAGTACAGTACTACTACATTGGTAGTACTACTACTAGTCTAGCACCGCCGTCTGGATTTAGTAGTACTACCACGTCCGTCTGGATTTAGTATTTGACTAGCAATATCTAGTAATGCATGTCACAAAAAATATACTACTCCCTCTGTAAATAAATACATGGAGTATTGTTTTATTTGGTTTTGAACGTAGTTCCCGATGATATTATACACTCTCCCTTCCGGTAGATGGCTCAAATCTGAAGTCACATCAATCAGACTACTATTGTACTCACCGAGCGGTCAGCTTGGTAAGCTACTAACAAAAAATTGCAATCAAAGACTACTATTGTACTCCCTCCATACTGGTGCATTAGGCTGGTCGTAATGGGAGTATCATAGGTAGTATCATGCATGCCAACTAGTCACGTTACGAAAACCAAATAATCCCAAAACTTTTAGGCGCGGTGCATTAACTACCCACCTCGTTCCCTATTTTTTGCCGCGAAAAAAGAAATCACCCAATAGGAGACGTGGGGTGACATTAATTACAAAATACTACTCCTACCTCCATCCTGGTTTATTGGTCCCCTTAGTATTTTGTGCCAAATTTTGACCATAGATTTGACTAAAATAATAATAATGCATGTCACCAAAAATTGTATCATTGGATTCGTATTTGAACATAGTTTCTAATGATATTATTTTTGGTTACATGCATTAACATTTTATTAGTTAAATCAAACATCAAAACTTGGCGCAAAATGCAAAGGGGACCAATAAACCAGTAAACATCAAAGTTCTCTCATTTTGCCCCAACTTGGTCTCGGTGAGATGACTATACTGCACCGGCACGGAGGGAGGGCCGAGGAGTAGATGGCCAACACACACGTGAATGCAACGCAGTCTGCACTTCTCATATAAAGGCTCCCCGCCAGTCCAATCTACGAAATCCTACGCACCTACGCACCCTAACCAAGGGCAAGAGTGATCACTCCAATCGCAAGATCAGTTGACTAGAAGCTAGACCCATGGAGGCGATGAGCGCGAGCATCAGCCGGCCGTGCCAGATGGTCCATGATGCCGGCCTGCGGCCCGGCACCGAGGAACGTCTCCAGGCCGCCAGGGTGAGAGGCCTCTTGGACGACAGTTTCGTCTCCTTGTTCGACGAGGTCCTCGTCGGCTTCCTCGACAAGTTCACCGTCGTCAAGAAGCTCGCAGACGACCTTGACGTACGCCTCCAGCCCACGCGCCCAGGCTCTGTGATGCCCGCCACCCTCAACGGCCTCTATGGTGACAACCTCTTCGACGCACTGGTGGCCCTACGACTGCCCGCCGTCGAGCCGGAGAATGTCCACCTCGAGGTCGCGCTCGCCGCGCAGCGCCTGGCGCAGCAAGACACCATCGACATAATCACCCACATCTACGTGCAAATCGTCCACAAGGACTACTACATGCAAGAGGAGGACGATAGGACACTGGACTTCATGGACCGCAGGGCAACCTTGGACGGCATTGTTCAGAATCACGTTGAGCTCGCCGCCAACGCCGCTGCTCCTCACATGTCGGTTGGTGACCCAGCGCACTGGGGCGTGAGGATGCCGTTGATGGATCCATATGTATCTTTATCTTTCCGTCAATTCCATGTAGTAGTATATCGTACTAGTAATTATCTTACCTTTCGCATCAACTTCATAATTTTCGTATGTACTCCATGCATGAACCGCGCCAGAACCAAACTTCTCATTACACTAGGGAAAATCGTTATTTCTATCTATCGGTCGCGCCATGGAACAGAACCAAATTTTAGAAGTTACAAGTTCAAAAGGAAAAGCCTGCCGTGTTCGCGTCGCACCCCCACACGGTTGGTCCGGCACGTCGCTCAAGGGGGAATGTGTGATGTGTTGCATTTTCACTTACAAGTGGGACCGCAGTTGAGCAAACCGACTATCGGCAAACCCCCACCCCGCCCACCGCGCGATTGCTGAGTTAGAGAAAACAGGAGGGAGAAGAGATAGTTGTAGCACGGACTCCAAGAAAATTGGTGTCAGATGGGACTCGTGTGGGTGGCGTGTGCCGTACTGCTAGACGTGAATGCTAGTTATGGCCCATGCCACCCCACTATATCGAGGTGCTGGTTACGTAGAGCGAATACATTATCTCTCCAGGAGTACGGTACACCACTAGTACTACTCACATTGTCGCGAAATTTCCTGGAGTCTGTGCTCAGCCCTCCTCTCTCTCTCTTCTCAGCCAGCCAGCAGACGCGCGGAGTGTGCCCATCGTATGTTTGCTCACATGCGGTCCCACATGTCAGTGAAAACGCAAGACGACCCACCGAACCTGCACATCTTTCACCTCGACGTGCTGGTGATGAAAAACAAATCCAATAAAGATCTTTGGTGGCCACTTTTGGAGTTACTCAAGAGTAAGATTCTATTTACAGTTTAACCCAAGATGCACATCACGTGGCTTCAACTAGCACTCCATTTTCTTGCATGACATGACCTGGTTGCTGGATGTCCCACATGTCGGCAAAAGGAGGAAGAACTCGACCAAATATTCTCCACATTTAGACCGGAGGAGTAGGAAACACGGCAAGCCCTGCGCCTACATCATACTACGTACAAGCCCACCTCACGCAGTCACGCTATCACCATATTTCTCGGCCTCCGTGCGACACCTAGCTCTAGTTGATGGTATACTACTACTAGGACTAACTATTGCACTAGCATACTCCACTATTAGGTTGGCTCTATGTGATGTGGCAACTTCATATAGCCGGTGTCGGTGTACTAAAGCTTGGGTCCTTTAGTACCCCATACTTGTGCATGGACAGTTGTGGACATACTAGCGGCAAGGCCTGTCGGGGGACAGCTGGAAGCAAGTGCAAGACTATCAAGAAGGCATTCAAACCAGTGACCAGAAGACAAAAGCCCAAAGGCCGGATCCTCGGCAAGATACTTGCCGGGATGGCTTGCGAAGACCCGGCAAGACTCACACCCGGCGAGACTCCGCCACCCTGCCACCGCTCCAGCGCAGCGGCCAGCCTGTCATTTGGGTTTTGTACTCCTGGATGCGTGTCATGGCACTAGTGGTGGACGGGCTTAAGCGGTGCTGATGGGACGGGCCCTTTTTCCGTCCACAAGAAAGTAAGGGACACCTAAACGGAGCATTTAATGTGTTTGTCCTAAGTCGTCAGTGATAAACATGTAAACACTGTAGCAACGTTACACCTCTTGTATGTACTGTACGCCACTATTGGTGACCCCTTGGACGTATAAAAGGAGGCCCAAGGCGTAGCTACAGGGAGGAGGACTCTCTGGCCCATTCTGCATGCGTAGCTGCTGCTCGAACATACTGTTCACCGCAAGCGCTCCTGGAGCTTGGGCTTAAACACCCACAATAAACCAAAGCAGGAGTAGGGTATTACGCTTCTCAGCGGCCCGAACCTGGGTAAAAATCCCCTCATGTTGATCGTTGGATCCGCTCTTTGTGCATACCTCTCTCCCTGCCGAACTGTAAAAGGGATCCACGCAATCCCATAGGTGTCGTACGACGACATCTTTGGCGCGCCAGGTAGGGGAAGTAGGTTGCGCGAACCTGATCTAGTGATCGGCGTGTCAATTCTTGATCATCTTCGTCGCTATGGCTCCCAAGAAGAAGGGCACCACGGCGGCCGGTCCGTCTACATCCAAGCTTCCGACGCCCGCGCACACAAGTGGCGGCGGAGGAGGCAGCGGAAGAAGCTGTGGCGGCTGAAATTCTTTGCCATACACGACGTCCTCTTTGTCAATATCATGCTTTGCAGAAAGCTAAGTCCTAAAACTTTGATTGCTTTCTGCTGTTTAGCCTTATCCTTGATGGTATTTTTTGTACATAACCTGTGCGTGAAGGAGCACTCTTGAAACATTCTGCGCCCCTGATTGTTCTGGGTCCGCCCAGCAACACGGATGCGGCTGCTATTGTTTCTAGAGCGTTAAGCTCCCGAAGAGGCGGTGTTCTCGATAGGCTGCTAGACAGGACCCGATCCTAAGCGCCATCGACTAGAACATGCGCATTCGGGGAGCATTCCGGCAGACGTAGGGACTCATTGTACAAAAATGCAATCATTCAAGGAAAAGGCTCAACAAGTTTTATTCTAAGGTTTCTGCGTAAACCCGTATGCTGAGGAGCCTTCCCGGGGCTAGTTGCGCTCCTAGTCGCCTCGAGTCCGCTCGGCGATGTGAGCAGCTGCACTAAAGCTGGAAAGGAAAACCCTTTCGGGAGGCGGCGTTCCCAGCAAGCTACTAGGGACCCGTTCCTCAAAGCGCTGCTGACTGGATCATGCGCACCGGGAGGCATTCCGGCAAGCAAGGGAATATTCGGCAGAAGTCGAAATTACGACAAATTAGTCTTAAAGCCAGAAGCTAATTAACTTGTTGTGTTAAAACGCTGTCGTGGCATTACATGCCCGAATCAGTGTTCCAGGTATACAGGTGGGCGATTACCTCGCAGCCTTGCTGGCAACATCCTTGCCGGAAGCCAGCGTTGAGAACGTCAAAGTTCTCCGCTGAAGTCATGAGCCTTCCCGGCAACATCCTTGCCGAAAGCCGGTGTCGAGAACGTCAAAGTTCTCCGCTGAAATCGCAAACTTTACCGGAAATATTCGTCCGTGGAGGAATAGCAAACCTTGTCGTTGAGCCATGTGCTCCGACAAGGGAGCTTTCAACCTTGTCATCGAGCCATACGCTCCGACAAGGGGGCTTTCAACCTTGTCATCGAGCCATATGCTCCGACAAGGGGGCTTTCAACCTTGTCATCGAGCCATACGCTCCGACAAGGGGGCTTTCAACCCTGTCGTCGTGCCATGCGCTCCGACAAGGGGGGGCTTTCAACCTTGTCGTCGAGCCATGCACTACGACAAGGGGGCTTTCAACCTTGTCGTCGAGCCATGCGCTCCAACAAGGGGGCTTTCAACCTTGTCGTCGAGCCATGCACTCCGACAAGGGGGCTTTCAACCTTGTCGTCGAGCCATGCGCTCCGACAAGGGGGGCTTTCAACCTTGTCGTCGAGCCATGCGCTCCGACAAGGGGGCTTTCAACCTTGTCGTCAAGCCATGCGCTCCGACAAGGGAGCTTTCAACCTTGTCGTCGAGCCGTGCACTCCGACAAGGGAGCTTTCAACCTTGTCACCGAGTCCAGCGCTCTGATGAGGGCAGAACCAGCGAGACACATTATGCAGCAAATACAACAGACAGGGTTCTCTTAAGCATTGAGATCGTTTGAGTTTTCTACTGAAAGATGAGCTCGGGGGCTGGCAGCGCCTCTGAAAACTGTTTTTCTTAACAACTATTCTTCCAGAAGGAAAGGGCATGGCGGTAATGACCCATGCCAAATTTGGCCCCACCTCCAGCATCGAGATCTTCGAGTTCTCTGCAGGAGGAGTGCGGAAGACACTGGATTGATGAGTTGCCGGCTGTTCTTTGGTCAATCAGAACGACACCAAATCGAGCCACTGGCCAGACACCCTTCTCCCTAGTGTACGGGTGGGCTTTTCTACCCATTGACCGGGACCGATCACTGTGTTTGACCGCTCTTGGTATTCAGACCTTGGACTTTTTCGCTAGGAGCTGATCCATTCTTTAAGAGCTCTATACATAAAGAGAAGGCGTATTCACTTAAAGGACTGTGAAATCTACCCTACGCCCCGAAAAGTCTAGGCACCTAAATAAAGTCAAGATGGGATCCCTGACCAATAGATTAAGCTATCCAATGAGTTAGGAACCTTTTTTCTTCCCCCTTCTCTTCTCCGCTTTGCTCTGTTACTCCTTTTGCAGATGGTTGGTCACCACTCTTAGGCTTTTTGTTCTCTGCTTGTGGTGGGTCTCCAATCTTGATCCGGTGCTGACTTAATAGGGAAACCTACCCAGAAAATGCCCCCTTTTCCGGTCCGGTTAACAAAGCCTATAAACCAAGAGCGGAACGAAGAGCTAAAACGTCACCTTTACCCTTATCCTATTTCTTTCTTACTTGTAAACCAGACCGCGTCATTCCTTTTTTCTTTCTTTGGTAAGGAAGGGACGGCTATTCCCACACCGAGCCCCACCCCTGCAATAATGGTGCGGCTTAGGTCAACTAATACGAATAAGATACAGTTCACTCAACGATTGCCCTTGGGTCCCGAACTCCATATGGGGAAGGAACGTTGTTGTTTGAGAAGCAGTTCTCCCCACGGAACTCATATACGGGTCACCTCGAGTGCTCGCTTATGATGAGCTTGAGCAAGAGCAGCTGCGGCAAGATGACGCTACGCTCCTTGAGGAAGATCGTCTTCAGGCTGTTGTGCGAGCTGCACGCTACCAGCAAGCCTTGCGCCGCTACCATAACCACAAGGTTCATGCCCGAAGTCTTGAGGAAGGCGACCTTGTTCTTCGGTGCGTTCAGTCGGCCAAGAATTCTAACAAGTTGACGCCAACGTGGGAAGGCCCTTATCGGGTAGTACGAGTCACCAGGCCTGGCGTAGTCCGCCTGGAGACCAAGGATGGCATTCCAATAAGCAATTCCTGGAATATCAAACATCTTCGTAAGTTCTACCCATAAGGCGCGGTTGCCGGGTCCCCCGGTAACCACTTTTTGTACGAGTCTTGCCGGCAAGGCATGTGATCCTTTGTACAAAGCCAGGTGCAGACCCTGTGCATAGTTGAATTAGCTTAAGTGTTTTACAATTCCTGTTGATTTTCATGTTAATCTATATGCATGCTTGTCTGAGATATTGTATTACAATTGCTTCCGGTAAGCGTTAATGAACCGCCAAGGTTCCATATCCTTGTCTTCTCTTCTTTCTTTTTTTTAAAGGATAGAAGGTTCCCTCGCGTGCAAGTTTGCCGGGGGGAGTGATGGTATGGATACCGACAGGCGACGTTCAAGGTTGACATCTTGCAGGAAGGAGCACAACAACAAAAAGCTAAGTTGCAGAACTTTAAGTGAATTTCTTTTTACTTAAAGGTTATTTTCCTTGAACGATTTCGGCCTTTGTATGGAAATCCTACACGCGAAGGAACTTTGTCGTGATCGGTTGCGCTCTTACTCTGTTTCGAGTCCGCTCAACATCTTAGGTGGCTGCACTGAAAATGTCAAGGTATCTTACTGGTAGCGACACCTCCAGCAGGCTGCTAAGGATCCGTTCCTCGAAGCGCTCGCGGCAAGGGCGCGCGCACCGGCAAGTTTTTTCCAATAAGCGTATGGCATGTACCATACAGAAAGAAATCAGACAAGGGAAATAGCGTGCATTCATCCAAAATATAGCAAATTACATTACATTGATAGTCGTTGTGATTCTAACCTAAGGTGAAATTGTCTTTGGCATGGAATAGTGGCGGCAAAGATGAAGCGAAGTGGCTAGTCCCTGCGCTGGCCTTCGACCCTCTTGACCTGACTCACCTTGTCGATGATAGGCGCGACAAGCTCTTTGAGTGCCTCGAGATCAACATTCTCCGGCAAGCTGTCGAGAACGTTGGTGCGGTTGATGCCAGGGTTCTTGTGCACCACTTTGACGAGCACCTTGAGGAGGACGGCCTGACAGAGTTTGCGGGATTCGTTGGCCAGATGGGTTGCTCGTTCGGAATGGAGCAGCTTCAGGGCATCAACGACGCCCTCGAAGAACATGGTCAGCTTGGCGCTCGAGGACACTCTGTCGTCAGAAGAGTAGCTGAAGTTCTGCAGGCCCATGGTGGACAATTCTGCTCCAAGCCTTTCCGCGACGTCGACAAGGCGCGCGGTCCAGATCTTCACACCTTTCTCAAAGTCATTATAAGTGGCGGCGGCGCTCTTGAGTAGGTCCTTCTCATTCCGGAGGTCTTTGATCAAAGCCTTCTCTCGAGCCTGGCCGTCCTCCATGGACTTCTCCAGCGTGGTCAGCTTCAGATTCAGATCAGCGATGGATTCATTGGCTGAGGTGAGCTTTTTGGTCTTGTCGGATATGGTAGTTTGCATCTCCGCCAAGCTGTAGAGAGTCTTCTCTCTGTTGGCTTTGAGCGACGAGAGCTCCTTGCCATGATCCTCAAGATCCGCCTCCAGCCTCTTTACTCTGTCGCCCAGCTCGTTCTTGGTGGCCTCTGCAGCTTCGGCGGCATCGATGGCCTCCTTCAACTTATCGGCGTGGTCTATGGCCAGAGCTTCGAGTGCTTCCTTGTGTTTCTGCTCCAGCTCCTGGGTTCGCTGGGCGATGAGCTTTTCGATCTCCTCGTCCTTGCTGTGGAGCTTGGCGGCAAGCGCCTCCTCACGAGCGACAAGGTCCTCTTCATGAGCATCAAGCCCGACGCGGTGTTCTGTTAAGCGAGCTTCCTCTGCAGCGGGCCGCTGCGCGGCCTCTTCCTGTGCCTTCTCGGCGTCGGACTGCTTTAAGAGGAACTCGCTCCAACTTTGACTCAGTTGTTCCCGGCCAGTCATCAGCTCCTGGAAAGCCTCAGCATACCAGACTTGCGTTTCCTCGACGCGTTTCTGGAAATCTGC
The DNA here is from genome assembly GCA_011799875.1 of Thinopyrum elongatum. NCBI lineage: Eukaryota > Viridiplantae > Streptophyta > Magnoliopsida > Poales > Poaceae > Thinopyrum > Thinopyrum elongatum. The sequence continues at coordinate 114,264,698 of CM022299.1, read as the reverse complement.
CTCCGCTGCTTCAATAACTGCTGCCCTGGAGTCTAATTTCTCCTTTCAAGTGCGGTGAAGCGCCTGGAGCTTTTGAAAGTTGTCGCTCATGGTTTGGAGGAGCTGTTCTTCCTTGGACTCACTACTGCTGGCGTGTGGCTCATCAACGATCTTGAGTCCAGCAGCTGTGATGGCGTCTTCATCGAGAATTTCCTCTTCGGTTGGTACCCCAGTGCTTGCCGTCCCTGGTATGCTGACGAACAGGTTGTCGCCAACCTTAAGGTATCTGCTTGGCGGAGGGGCTTCGGATGTTGACGGTTGATCTTCGACAACCGCCTCGCCGGCAACTGGGGGCTCCGTGACCGGTGCAGCGCCAGGCGCTCCTGTGGCAGGAATGCCATCAGTATGGTCACCGGTCTCCTTGCCGGCCCTCTCAGCAGACCCCTTGGCGGTTTCTTCCTGTGCGACCTTGGCGGATTCGTCAGCAACGACCTTGTCGGCCTCAGCGGCAGCATCCTTGGCGGTCTCCTCGATGACGATATCAACATCCGTTTGTTCCATCGAAGGAAGATCTGAAGACTGGGGAAGGGAAACAAGATGAGACTAAAGTTGAAGTTCAAGAAGACAAAAATAAAGAAAGAATGACAAGTACTCAGAGGCAAGTGGTTTACCTGTGTCGAGCTGTTGAGAGGTGGTTTCTCCTTTCCCGGCAACATTGATTGCCGATGTAGGACTACCAGTGCCCGTGTTTGCCGGCTCCTCTTCAACACGAATGGGCTCGCCAGTGGAAGCCCTTGCTGGAGATTCATCTCTGGGCGGCGTGGTTGATGGAGGCGGCGCATCAGGGACGACCTCCGATGGCTCTTCTTGTTGCCGTTCTTCTCCTGCAAGCCCGGTGATGTCAGTAGCAAAGATAAATATCTCAATGCTCGCTAGCGGAAAATGAGTAGCGGACTCACACTGGGGGCTGAGTTGAGGGCTGCGTTGAGGGTTGCGCTCCGGGCTGATGACGATGGGCTCTGGTGCGCCTACGGTGCTTGCCAAAAGCTCATCGCCCGTTGAAGTCCTAGCCTTCTTCGCCATCCTTTGCGCCAATGTTTTCGTATCTCTGTGGAGACAGGCCAAAGCAAGACAAATGAGTTAAGCAAAATCAGAAACTCAGAAGTTAAGAGATGTAACAGGACCCTTACTCTTCTCCTTCCGGGCTAAAAGCGGAGATGTCGAAGTCGGCCTCCGTTATAGTACCCGTGCGAGGGGGTGGAGGAGGGGTCCTGGGTCGCTTGGATGTGACAGAAGCGGCGGGTCGATGTGACCCTATTGCTCTGGCTGTTGGTGTTGTCGTGTGAGACGCCCCTGCCGCTCCAGTTGTTGCCGCGGTCGTGCGTCTCGTATGTCGCACGGGTTGCTGTTGAGCTTCTTGCCGCTGCGCAACCTTGTCGGCCGCCTTCTTGCCGGGAATCTCACCGCTCGAGGAAGGTTGATGTGCTGGGACGCCAGAGGCGGCTTTCCACAGCACGCGCTTCTTGTTCTCTGGAGTTGGGGGCTCCTTGTGCAGCTGCTCCTCGGTTGTGTCTTCGACAGAAGGGCTCCCGGCAGCTGTGCCGCTCTGCTCCCCGACAGTCTCACCCTGCCCGGCAAGATTTTCCTCTGACATCACTTCTTCTTCGCTGGCTTCCCCTTCCACGAAGCCAGCGCTGCCGGCCTCTGCAGCAAGATTCACCTCTTCCGCCCTGCTGGCGATATACGCCACTTCTTCGTCAGTAGTGGGGCGGATGAGATTTGTCTCTTCCCGGATGGCTCTTTCCGACAAATTGTCAAAGAACTCCTATGCGCGCTCTGCGGAAGGCTCGACCCAAGTTTCGTCAAGGTCGTGAGCATTACACGCCGGCATCATGGCGATGATTGAGGTCAGAGCGGAGTTGTTGCACAGAGGAATTACGCTCACCGGCAACTTATATTTCCCGTCAGGCCTGAACAGTTTGTGGCAGAGAGCTGTGTGCTGCATGATCGTCAAGTTGTTGTTCAAACTAGAACGCAGCGTCATGATATCTGCCGCATTCCGAAACTCCCAAGCTGGTCTCCCTTTGTTATGCAGAGGGGCGATCCGGCGGCGAAGGAAATCAGCGCCAACCATTTCTATTGTGAGCCCGGCAGCCTTGAGACGGTGGATCCTGGTAATTGCGATTGTGAGCTTCTCGTCCTGAGGATCGAGGGCACTCCAGTCGTTGTCGCGGGCCACTTTCGTTTGTCAGGGCAGACAGAAAGACTGGGGATCTTTCTCCTTAACCCAGCACCATTCGCCTCGCCATTCTTCCCACTTCCTACGGTAGAGCCCTTCTGGGTATATCTCTTTATTCCATGCCCTTGGAATCCAGGCGATAGAACCGGAAAGGGCGTCTCCTTTTTCGATACGGGGAATGAAATAGTGGCGAAAGAGGGCTGTGCTGGGGACTACTCCGGCGAAATTTTCACAGAAATGGGCAAAGACTGATATGCATGTCACGGCATTCGGCATGAAATCCAAGAGACGGAAGCCGTATGTGTACATGATGTCGATGAAGAAATCAGAAAACGGAGGGCAGAGCCCGCAATAAAAGTAGGCGGCAAAGAAAGGGAATTTATCTGGGCCACCCTCGGAGGAAGCTGGGTTTACGCGAGTAGCGGGATGAGCCTTCGTCTCCCTCCCCCACATGCACAGATACCGATCCTTCAGGGCGCTCGCGTCGAGCGTCGGGGCGAAGACGACGTTCTCCTTCCGCATCTTCACCAGCTCGCTCTCCTCCGCCTGCGCACCTGAATCGACGGCTTTCACCTCTTTGCCCTCGCTCGCTTTGGGCGGCATGGCGACTGAGGAAGCAGGGGCCGAGGGCGATGAGAGAGTGGAGGCGGCAGATGGATGGAAAAGGCTCTGCTTTGAGTTCGAGGAAGAAGGCGACGGCGGTTTCCAGATTGGAAAGGATGAAAGGTAAATGAACGGCGCCTCTGCGGATTCCATTTTATGGGGAAGGCGCGGGGCTGCCTCCTTTCTAATCAATGTGAATGCGCTTTTCGCGAGCGCGCTGCTACAACGGTCGTTCCGCACATATCCCACGTCGTGCATTCAATATGCGCCATGGGGAAGCGCGGTAAACAAGGTAATTGCAACAGCTAACTCCCGCCACGCGTGCCCGTGCACTGTTTGGGCCTAGCCCAACAACGCCTCGCACCTGTGTATGGCCTAGGCCCGGGGGCTCCTGTCGGTGTACTAAAGCTTGGGTCCTTTAGTACCCCATACTTGTGCACGGACAGTTGTGGCCATACCAGCGGCAAGGCCTGCCGGGGGACAGCTGGAAGCAAGTGCAAGACTATCAAGAAGGCATTCAAACCAGTGACTAGAAGACAGAAGCCCAAAGGCCGGATCCCCGGCAAGATACTTGCCGGGATGGCTTTCGTAGACCCGGCAAGACTCACACCCGACGAGACTCCGCCACCCTGCCACCGCTCCAGCGCAGCGGCCAGCCTGTCATTTGGGTTTTGTCCTTCTGGATGCGTGTCATGGCACTAGTGGTGGATGGGCTTAAGCGGTGCTGATGGGACGGGCCCTTTTTCCGTCCCCAAGAAAGTAAGGGACACCTAAACGGAGCATTTAATGCGTTTGTCCTAAGTCGTCAGTGATAAACATGTAAACACTGTAGCAACTTTACACCTCTTGTATGTACTGTACGCCATTGTTGGTGACCCCTTGGATGTATAAAAGGAGGCCCAAGGTATAGCTACAGGGAGGAGGACTCTCTGGCCCATTCTGCATGCGTAGCTGCTGCTCGAACATACTGTTCACCGCAAGCGCTCCTGGAGCTTGGGCTTAAACACCCACAATAAACCAAAGCAGGACTAGGGTATTACGCTTCTCAGCGGCTCGAACCTGAGTAAAAATCCCCTCGCGTTGATCATTGGATCTGCTCCTTGTGCATACCTCTCTCCCTGCCGAACCGTAAAAGGGATCCACGCGATCCCATAGGTGTCGTACGCCGACAACCGGATGGTGGCTATACTACTACGGTACTCACACTCCAAGAAGTGACTCGAAAACCATTCATAAATTGAGTTTATGACATGCATATGCAAATGTACCATTCATTACATACAACAAGTCATCAACACACAACGACAACGAGGATACATGTTGGATTATAGATTATTTCCAACAAAATATTCTAGTAAATACTAAAAAATTTATCACACAACAAATAACAAGCAATGAAATGAACTTCATCTCAACCAATCCCCAGTGTTGGAAACACTTGCTTTAAACCATAAGTAACCCTCTGGGAAGGGGAAGCTATTGTCAATATCAAGACCAACGCAGGACTCATCATCCAGGCTGAAGCGGCCTATATCAGGACGCATATTGTGATAGCCAGGGTAGGGAACCATAGCAATGTCCGATGTATAGATACAGTTGCTTCTCATAAACGGTAGTAACGTTGTGCCAACAGCAACTGGATCACCTTTCACCATCATTGGATAGTTTTGTCCAAGGAAGAGCGAGTTTTCTCCAAGACTATCAATACGGAACTAGGCAGAAGGTGCTGGCGCTAGCACACTAGTATCCATCCTGAATACCCTGCAACGGATGTTGGAATAGGTCCGGAGAGTGCGACCATGGGAGACAACACCTACTTCCTTAGTAACATCAGCAGTGCCCTGTATACATACAAGAAGAGGTGATCCATCGGAATAAGTTGCCAGGCGCCACTGAGTATGTAGGTCCTGCTCGTCCTCATGCTCGTGTTCATCACCATCGTCATCTCCCCCTTGATTATAATTTTTTTCAAGTATAGGTGGTGGAATGTTCACAGGACCTTGGAAACACAAGAAGGTTAATTAGTACAGGGATACTAACTCGCATGCACGTGGATGAAACAATTCTAATTACGGTGGAAGACAAACGTACCAAAACAATAAGGATTTCATACAAAAACAGTGCCACGAGTGGTGGCAGCAAACACAAGACTCTCGTATTGAATTGCATCACAGTACTCATCCGTGTACAGAAATTGATTTTTGAGCAATATCCATCGAGGCGTGGAAGTAAGGACGGCAACAAGCTTGTCGAAGATAGCAACAACATGATAGTTCGTGTAATCCCAAGAGCAGTTGGGAACTTGACAAATTGCTATCTTCTGTAGACGACAGTCACCATGATCGTATTTGAACCTACGTAGATCATCTGTGTGCTCAACCTCAGGGCACTCTGAGATTTTTGGAAGTGGAACCCGGTGACGAGTGTACACATTCACAAGTTCTCACTCGCAGTTGTACCCAATATAAACAACCCAATCTCCATTTGCGCCTACCCAGGCCTTACCCTTAAGCGATGGCATCTTAACATCACACGTATCATTATCAAGCGGCATCAACTTGCGCAAGGCGAGGCTTCCGTCGTCCCCGCGCTAGTGAGTAGGGTCATGGAGAAGAAGATAGGGGAGATCAAACCGCTCATGAACCCTTGGGTTCTTTGTAATGATGTTATTTGTTGAGTCGAGAATGGTCTTGAACGAACCTGCCATGCTAGCCGAGGTGATGATGTCGCACCGATCAATGAGTTCCTCCACCACATCATCTTTCAGATCGGGGCAAGAATAACGGGGTCATTTCCGGCCTGTTCCCTCCATGGAGAAGACGATCGAACAATGGCAGAAGGAAGGGTGAAGGCAAATGGAGGAAGGAAGAGCGTGCGACAGCAGTTCCAAATCGAGAGGGAAAGGCGAAGAGGTGATGGACGGTTGCCACGGTACAGGAAGAGGTGCCCCGGCCTACATAGACGTCCATTCGGAAATTGTACAAAAGGACTCATCGTCGTCTCATTGACATGTTCGAACGGGACCACATGTCAACGAAACATGGTGTGTCATTTCTCGTGCAAAATGCAATTTGGCCTTGTTGGCCCGAGGTGCCGCATTATTTTTCGACTTTATTTTTTTAATGGCGTGCCGTTCAGTTTTTAAGCACGACTAATTGGTACTGTATGCAGAGAAAATATAAATTACTCTACCACTACTCCACCTCTAGTACTAGTATAAAAAAAGATATATAGGCTGGAGCTTCAGCGCTTGCTTGCTAAGGGCTGCCCACTTGTTTCTCACACTATCACCCTCTCTCCAGATCTAAAAAAGACAGTGGTGCCCCTCTCTCTCCCTCCTCACCGGTGGTCACAGATCCGCCGGGGAAGAAAAGGACGTGCAGCGTTGACGCACTCGTCGTTGGCGAGCGAGGTCACGCACTGACGACAAGGCCGTCCTCTCAGACCTAGCGCCCGCGCGGGATGGCCTCCGTCCCCAACCTCGCTGCCGTAGTGTGTGCGGAGGACGACGACCACGAGCGAAGCCATTTCCCGCCCCTCGGGTATGCTACCTCTTTTCGAACCATACCCTTGTTCTATTGCCCCATCTGCCACGTCGCTGCATGTGGATCTTTTTCCACTCCACCATCTCCCCAATTTTCTATCCTCTACTCTGCTGGTCACGTAGACGAAAACCTTAATTTGCACTATTAAAGGAAACCCTACTTCATGCAGACTAATCCATGTCTGGGTTGAATAAGGAAAGGAAGGGAGAAAGTACTGTCGAACAGACTATGCATCGAACCCGCATCTAGGTTGAAAAGGGGAAAATCAGTAGCTAAGGAACGAGTCTCGTGTCTCTTGGTTGAAAAAGGGTAGAAAGGCATGACAACGCAATAGAGAATGACCAGGTCGATCGGTTTGTTGTCCTCACATAGAAAAAATGTTGCTAAAGAGAACAAAAATGGGACGTAATCCACATATGTTGCCTGGATATTTGTTGCTCTGGGCAACCATCCCTCCCTCACCACTCTATGCGTCTGTGGAGGTACATCGTGCTGGTGCACCCACTGTCCGAATGGGCCTCCCATGCTCTTATTGTCACTTTTTTTGCTATTAGTATAACGCCAGCGGTAAAGTCAAGCAATGCTACTGCTAAAGTGATGCCACATTTAACTAATGCCGCACTCAGTCTAATGCCACCGATAAATTTAAGCAATGCCATTTAATGTCACTGGATTATTTCAGGGTTAGCTGTTGATTATGGATGTATTAAAAAAAATTCAGCTAAGGCATTCTAATGCTGTTGCACAACCAGTATACCAATGATGAAACTTGTTACTACCTTCAGATTTTTGCACTGTTAATGCTTATAGATTACATACCTCACTTTCATGAGATAAGTCAAATTTTTTGTACAGTGTCACTAAAATGCCAAGGTGCTGATGTCATTTTATTTTGGTTAAACTACACAAAAAATTATGAAGAGAAGAGAAAATGTCAAGAGTGGGCACCTCCTCCTCCGGTTGTTTTCTTGATTCGGTTGATCAAGTTTTTATGTTTGACCGATTATCAAGATTGAGATAGCAATTTTTCAAGTCCCCTCGAGTTCGAAATGATATTTACCTTGAAGATCATGGTTTGCAATTTTTTTTATACTGTCATTAGTTAATAATGCTATTTACCTTCAGACTTTTGTATTTGGTTTAATGCTGTTGCATAGCTAGTATACCAATGCTGAAACTTATTACCTTTACATTTTGTATTGTTAATGCTTATAGAAATCTTCCAGTGCTAACTTATGGAAATCTGTTCAGTAAAACCATTGTACTGTATCCTGTAATAAAAAAACTACTCTACTGTTGCACTGCAATTGGATTAGTGTATATCTCAATTCTTGATTCATGCCGGAATAAGGGGCTTCCCCGATCGATTGCAATGGAGGCCGTCGGATCATCTCGCTGGGCGGCCAGGATTGAAGTGGTGCCACCGCCTGTAATTTCGTCCCGCTGAAGGGTCATTTTCGTCTTTTCAGCCAACCCATTCACCGTAGGTATATATTCCTTCGCCTCAAATTCACAGCCCCGTTCACCTCCCTCCCACGCAGAAAAAACCCTAGCCGCCACAACCCACGTCTCCCGCACTCCCACCCCTCCTCTTCCCGCTCCGCCGCCATCCTCCTAGGGCCACCACCAGCGCCATTCCTTCGCGACCAGGCTTTCCATCGGATGGGGCCGTCACCTCCATCCTCTGTTTCGTCACGAGAGGCGGCAGAAACAGGGACGACGATAACGCGGGTGCAGCATCTGGGATGAAGGCAGAGGAGAGGCGCCGTCCATGTGAGGGGAGGGGAGTAGAAGAGGGCGTCTTCTTCCTCTAGCAGCCACTGCCTCCGTCGTCGCCCTCTCCTCCGAGTGCAGGCGGCGGCAAGGAGAGCGGGCACGACATCGCCCCCGCAACTCCAATCCCCTACGAGCTCGAGCCCACCCTCTTCGAGTCAGAGCCGTGCAGGGACGGCGGATCCTTCCAGATGGGTGGTGAAGTCATCTTCTGCACTGGATCTAGCGCATACGTCACCTCCGGTAAGGTCCTGCGACGGGGAGGGCTTGTGAATGGAGCGAGAAACAGCACGCACAACCGGTGAGTGGGACGGTGCTTTTAATGATCCTCTCCACCTGTAGGTACTGGCTTGTTCATTGTCTCTCCCCCTCTCTTCTCCCTTGCCTCCCCATCATCATCTCTGATTTTATGACAATCTTTCTCCTGTAGGCTGGATTGGGTGCAAAGTTGTATGGTAACCAATTGCATGTTGGAAGCAGAAGCAAGAATGCTATGATGGTGAGTTATACGTGTTGAATCAGCCCTCTTTGTGTCATGATTCTTTGATCCACTGTGGTCTTTTGGATTAGTCCTATGACCTTCTTATAGTTCCTTCATATATGGGACATAGAAATGGATTAGCTGCACCTATATGCTCCTGCAAATCAAAACTGAACAATTCATCTGATTTACAATTCATATTTGTTCTCAGGTTTGGCTAGGTTCCAAATATGGGGATTTTTTTGGATCAGTGGTCTAGCTACATTGCAAAGATGGGGGCCTTTTGCGCTTCCTTCTATGAGATAGATGGGGGGTTGGGTTCTCATGTTTAGTTAGGTTCCAAATATTGGGGTTTTTGGGATCAGTGGTCTGGCTAGGTTCCAAAGATCGGGACTTTTGATGCTAGCTTGTTTGGAACCAGTGGTCAAGCTAAGTTCAAAGGAAGAGAGATATGTAGCATTCTTCTTTTGTTAGAGCGTTCCTGTCCAGGGGAGCATCAAATGTAGCTGTTTTGTATAGAGTGTGCCTTGATTGTCGAGAAGGGGCTTGGTTCTTCATTGAAGTCATTCAATAATTAGGACGCACTCTTGTGATATGGTTGTTGGTACGGTACTTGAGGATTGATTCTTTTTGATAATGTAAAGTGTGTATGGATAAGGATAAAGGGTAAAATAGTTTCGTAGAAGGATAAAGGGTAAAATAGTTTCAGAGAATGCATTGGTGTCATTCCTGTTATGATTTGTTCTGGAGCACTGCAGCAGATTCGCTATCAAACTAGAACATGAGCATATCTGAATGTGTGGACCAGACCGATTTAGTTTTTGTTTGTTTGGTTCATGTGTGTAGCAATTTCATGGATTGTTTATATGTACCTTTTCCAAAGGTTGCTTCTTATTTGTGTCATCAGGTCATTTATAGTTGCCCATGCCTGTTACACTTTTCTGGATTACTTATTAATTTTGGTTGTTTGATAGGCTATGCACCACATGTGCCAGACTGCTGCATTTTCGTCTCAGGGATCTGTAGGTCGACCCCTTTTCTCCTCCTTTGTGCTCCCCTTCCTTTCAAGTGACACATTTTTCTTGGTTTTGATCCTTCTGTCCTCCCTCGATCTTACGAGGGATTGCACCGCAGGTTTATTGCTGACGCTGATTCTTGCTCAAGCGGACAGTCCACAGCTGCTGGCTGACCACGCCCGTCACACAACTGCTAGGTGAGCTTCTTCTCCTCTAATGTTGTGTCCTACATTCTGCCTTGAGGAGAGGGGTCAGGACTGGCAGGTTTTTATTGAGATTTTTGTTTTCTTGTGGATGAAATTCTCAGGTCTAGCTAAGTTCCAAAGAAGGGACTTTCCTTGTCTTTCTTGTTTTTGCCATACCTTGCTGCCAAAGAGAACCTTGTCTCTAGCTAATTTTTTACAAAGTACATGTTTGTTGCGTTGCTTGGTTTGTCGTCCATATTCAGGCCTATGTGCCTTGCTGTCAGAGACAACCTTGAATGTACCTACATTTATTTATCCAAGAGCACAAGCAAAACATTTTCAGTTCGAGTTTTTCTAAGATGTCGAATCCATTCCTGGGCCATAGGTTGAATAATATGTGGTTAGGCATACTGCATAAGTGGACCTAATTTCCGCTGAGCCTTCTTGATTCTTGTCGGATTTGTTTGCAGGATTGTTGTCCCCGGTTGTTCACCTCGTTGGGAACATCAAGTTTCTGTTCGTGTTCCACTGATTGATGTTGCACTGCTTCACAGATCTACAGGTTGAATCCTTAGTTCTTTCTGTTAATCGGATGATGTGCTTTCTTTCACGAACATTGAGGTTATTTTGTTTCCATGCTCATGTATGATTCATGCAACTATGAGGAGGGATTGTAAGTAAAGACTATGGCATTAAACATTTGGGCATGCCATATATACCAGGTCGTTGATGGCCATTCATTAGATTTTGTAGGATGGTTTTCTTGGTGAAATGACTATAAGCTATGAGAAAAATCCCAAAAGTATCTAAACCTCTACACTAATCGATATGATAGCTTCTCAAACTACTGTAGTTAGTCATTCATTTTACACACCTTCCTTTGTTTATTGACACGGTCTTTTTTTAGCTAGCGATTTGCTACTGTGAATTAAGGTGGAAACCCCAGACATCAGATTATTAGTATTTCTATTTGTATCATATGTTAATCATCAAACAACCCCTTTATTAGCTTACCTTTTCATACTTGTTTCCTGTTGCTTTTTGGAATGGGAACTGCAGGTAAATACATAATTTTTGGTTCATTTCTTCAGGGCTTGATGTTAAATTCTCATTTCTGAACATAGAAGTTTTTTCTTGATCATTTATCAACCCTTTCCTGTTTCTTAGTTTTGTGTAATGCTTAATTAAGAGGGTTGACCAGGTCATTGATACGTATAATATCCAAATACCAAATACACCAAATACGCTCAGTGTGTGATCCACAGAAAGAAAAAAAAGAGTTGTTTTGGACGTTCATGGATTTATGTAGCTAACTAGCATGCAATATTCTCACATATCTGCTTTGAAAATAAATCTGGTTGAAGCATCTTTTGAGGTGTAAAATGTAATTCTAATATAAATGAACAATTCTTTCATACTTGTTTGATGTGTTCTTTGGACCTCTTCCCTGCTCTGATTTCTAGGTTCTGCACACACCCTGTGCGCCATTTGTTTAAGAAAATATTAAGAGTCGTATGTACTCTTCTGCTACCATACTGTACCAAAAAAGGCATAATTCCTTATCTCTATTTTATGCAAAAAATAAAATATAATTAGCCTTACTATCTAACAATTTTTTTGATGCATTGAAAGTTTTGCAAAGGATCGCCCTCATGTGTCGCCTCCTGATACCGCTGCTGACGAGTACTATAGATATAAGCCTCCAAGGTACACACTTTTAAATTTGGTCATTTTCTTTGCCTGCTTAACTGATTTCCCCTGATGAATGTAGTCATATTTAAGAAAATATGAAGAGTACCCTGTGCTCGTCTGCTACCAGACTATACCAAACATATCTGCATAATTCCTTATCTTTGTTCTATGCCAAAATAAAATAACTTTAGGCTTACTATCTAACAAATTTTTTCGCCGCATTGAAAGTTTTGCTATTTTCAGACTGGATATATTAACATTCTATTTTTTTGTCCAAACAACATCTAATGTTTCAGGATGATGTCAAGCTCATGAGTGTCACAGATCTAGAGGCTTATAAATTAGTCTCTCACCTCTTGGGTCAGGGCAATTTGTACATTGTGAAATAGATCATTTTAGGTGAGTCCATGCTCTGTGGCATGTATGTTTATTCTGTTTATGGCTCTTCTCTGCGATGGTTGAAAATATCAGCTTTGTCATGTTGTTTTACTTTCTTTGCATTTGTATACTAAGTTGACTTCCCACTACTTATTGCACCTCTTTGCGCCCACCTCTGATATTGCAATAACTTTTGTTGTTGTTTCATATTGTTTGTTTCCAATGTGCATCATACTTATTCATTACACTGCTATTTGTTTTGGACACATGGGATGCAAACATTAGTATTGTATCCTGTAAACTTCTGTATTATATTATAATAGAGAAATTGTTACGGTTTCCTCCTCCTGAATTACTGAATGCTTTATAACATTTACTGAATAATCAGTAGGAAGCATCGTAATTAACTTATACTATGCTCTATGCATTTCAGGTCCAATTACATTATTTGAACAAATGTATGGCATTATTTACATTTCCTGACATTATTTGAACAAATGTATGGCCTTGTTAGCTTAAAAAACAGCCTATTTATGTGTTGACAGCAGGAATAGAGGTCATTCCAGACGCATGGTCTATTTAGAGTCTAAACTTTGAAGTCTCTGTTTGAATCAGTTCAGTGGAATCAAGGTGCCATTCTTAGGTATTTCGTTTGGGCTTGTGAGGCCGAGGGGTGGTCACAGAAGGAAGAAGGTTAGTAGCACGTTATTCCATCGACTACTTGCAGGATTTTTGTTCCGTGGTTCCTTCGATTAAATCTGAGTGAGGCAGTATGTGTTTAGCTTTAGGATTAAATAAATGGCACGGCTGGTTAACTGTAGGTATCATGGTTGTGGTTCGGTGGAATCAGAGGGCCATTCTTAGGTGCTTTATTGGTTCCTATGAGGCAGAGGAAATAGGATGGGTTGTGGATTGGTTTGTGTTGTGGATGGGCAGAGGAAACATTGTAAATTGATTTGTCAAAGACAATGCAAAACCTTACATGGTCGTACTTATAGTGACGATCAGTGCATTGTGCATTCCTGTACTTTTTTCTGCCAGGTTATCCCAAGCATATGCTTATCTTTGCTACAGTTTGGTTCTACAAAAGTATATAGGGAAGAATAGGATCCCATGTTTCCTTGCCTCCTGACATCTTCCACTCTATTTGTTGGATTGTATGTTTTATTTCCTGAATATATATTAAGCGTTCTCTATACTATTGTAGGATTCCCAAATCTACAATTTTGTTTCACTAATGTATTGTTAGCATCTTGATGTGATAGTTTGTTGTTTATTTGGTTACTTAGTTAGTTCCCTCTAAATTGTTTTTGGTTCAATAACTGATCTCTTCTCCAGTGGCAGCGTTTAATATCTTTTCACTTGCTTCCATGTTTGCGCTATTTTTGTCCTGCTACGTTTTTACTTTAAAAATTCACAGAACAAGCCTTTGGTGCCGTGTCTAATATGTTCAGGTAGATGAAAGCATACCTCACTCTTCTATTAGAATACACTTTAATCTCATCGGTTGAAGAATTATCATGTGCAAGCATTACCTTTGTTGCTATACTTACTAGGGATACGATATCTCTGCAATTGCTGATAAAATGAGGTCTGATACGATACCTTTGTTGCATCGTTGATCATGAATATTTTTCATAGTTATTCTCTAGGTTGTCTTTCGCTGTTGTTTATCTGGTTTTGCTGTTATCCATGAAAAACTCACAAGGCTTGGAAGGAAACTGGAAAGGAAGACACTTTATTTATGTTCTAAATGCACAACTTTGTGCCTGCATTTTTTTGTACAGAAAACAAACTTATCCTTGTATTTAGGCACATATTTTCAAAGATCACCTTTATAGTTACTTCTTACACTGAATTTCATTTGCTCATTTTTTATTTGATCTCACTAGGATAAACTCCTCCCGATACATTTCCCAACTCAGGCTCTTTCCATACATTGGTCACATCTGCCATTGCTAATGACCAAGACCATTTGCACGCTTCACCTATTTTGTTTACTGCTTATCTCATGACCTATAGATATGTTAATCAGAGTTCAGTTATATCTATCTGTTCTACACTTTTAGCGATATCTATTGTATCCATAACATTTTATCTCACATACACCAGGCCCATCTATGGATGAAGATTTCATGTAGCACCATAATAAGAAATATGCAGGATCACCTCGGGATATAGTTTTGTCCAATGCTTTGAACTCAACATCGACCCGACTACGTTGATTAGATTTGTGATGCATCTCACTTTGAACCTATATGTATGCAATCTCAGCAACTTCTCTCCCTATTAGTTACTATTTACGTCAACCTAATCACCTACAAATGTATGATTTTACTTTATTGTATACAACATATTTACATACTTATATGTGCATATGGTTGTGCATAATTACTTACTTGTGCATACTGTTTAGACTTTATATACTTATATGTGCATATGGTTGTGCATAATTACTTACCTGTGCATACTGTTTAGACTTTATTGGCATTCAACATGGTTATCTGATGATCGTTTAGTACTTCCAGTTTGTCGTCTTCGTCTATGTAATCTATATGCATCTGGCGTCTACTGTGCGACCGATGCTCACCTATGCGCCACCCCATCCTACTAAACTTATTTATGTAAATTATATGGTGTGTACCGATGTTCTACTCTGCAGTCTCTTGGTCATTGCAAACTTAACTGTAGAAATTATATGGTGCGCACTGATGCTATGCTATGGAATCCCTTGTCCTAGCAAGCTTGAATTATATGTTGTGTGCTTTCTACCTCGATGAGTATGATCTACAACCAAACAACAAACCACTTGTTTTCCCATTACAATAAATCAACATGCTACATCCCATCAGCACAAACTTCACTTCATGCTCATTTCCCTCATAAATTCCTTGCCCACCAGATAACACCAGGGGAGCAACCATAAACCCCCCCCCCCCCCCCCCCCCCCCCTCCTCTGCAGTCACAGACGAAGACAATAGGTGCTCTCTTTCTGCGTGCATCGACCACTTACCGCATCTATGTACTAACCGTGTGATCGCTCGTTGTCTGCATCCTCTAAAGAAACAGAGAAGAGGGGAACCACACGTAGAATGGAAATAAAATGACATGCACGGCATAGCAGGTAAACATAATTTGCTTGATCAAGTGTCCTATTCAATTTTAGACGCCACCATTCATAAAGAAACTCTACATCTAAACTGTTTTTCCAGCTTACCACTGTCGTTACAACCAAATGGAGGAAGCCCTTCGCCGTATTGCTCTCCATCGAAATTTCTTGGAATTATGATCCTAAACTTATGTACCTCCACAAGACTTATTGTTGGCCCCATGTGTATATTATGATCATGCCATCCATCTTATGTATGCCGAATAGACCAATTCTTGTATGTAATTAAATGCATTTTACACCCAAACTTTATTACCCTTTAAAAAGTGAATGTTATGATATATGTTTGCAAGATGCTGAGATCATCTTCATTACCATCTCATTGTCCTATTTGTTTGCCTGCCGTTCAGCGGGCAACGCGCGGCAAGCCGCGCCTCCTATCTAGTTTGTACTATTCAAATGGTATTGCATTAGCGTATGGACATATATAAGGTGTGGCAAGCTTTCCCAGATATGTGCTCAAGAAAACTACTACCTGTTTTTCTAAATACTAGACGTTTGGGTACTTTAAATTGAACTGCAAAAACGTCTTATATTAAGGAACAGAGGGTGTAGAGTTCACTCAAATTATGCCGGTAAAGCTAGTCACACCTTTGTTAAAATTAATGTTCATTATGTTATTGGAGGAGGTCTGCATGTATGTCTCTAATGCCTGTCGATCGCATACCTGACATCATGATGTAATGTTAAGTCATTTCTTTTTGTACAGTTTCACTGAATTGTCAAGGCGGTGATGGCATTTTATTTTAGTTGAACTACATAAAATATGCTTAAAAGAAGAGTAAAGGTCAGGAATGGTTTAGTTTTTAAGAAAATACTATGTATGTCTTCCTGACATCAGCCGCTGTTGCCTTATTTATTTCTTCAAACAGGTGGTTAGAAACAGTCTTGCTACCTTTTCCCATTAAGAAATTGAAATGCTTATATTTGTGAGTCTATGCTTCAACTAGTGCCACTTTTATAGTAATCACACTTTCAATATTTGTGCAAACAGGGATGCTCAATTTTAGTGAAACTGCACAAAAAGTCCAAATGGTTCAACATTAGGAGCATGTTTTCTTCCAAACCGTTATATCCAATTGGTGGCACTATGAGCTGTTCATTATGAAGGTACATGGTTTGCTACTATCTTGCTACTCTTTTTGTACTGTCATTAGATAGTAATATTAGTGGTTTGCATGTGAATTTATTGGCAGGGTGGACCTACATTGGAGGTGCAGGACATGATTCAATGATTGGATGCTCAATTTCGGTTGTATCGATTTCACCTCTTCCATTACTGCGAACATGGATATCCTTGGTCTGATGAAGAATATACGCTATATTTCTGCTCTGTACCAGCAAATCAATTCAGTACGAAATTGTCCAGGGCAAAACATGACATTATCAAATTGTCCAGTGCAAAACATGACAGATGCTAAGCGGAAGAGACGTGTTTAAATCGAAAATACAAGGTGGGGTATATGTTTACTTGCTGCTTGATATTTGTGCAGACAGATGTCTGCCCGTTGCTATTTGGCAAACAAACAAAATGACCACAATTTTGGTGGAACCGCACAAGAGAATAGTATAGTCACTGCATGCAGTGCCATTTGAAAATAGACACAGAAAGATTGGATAGTCACTTCATGGACTGCACAAAAGTAGTACTGTACTATTTATTGGCCAACACTAGGTGCTTCATTGCTTTGGTCTGATTATACAATGGGCATCATTTTGCTTAAGTTAAAGTTTGTATTTCGAAAATAGTCTCGCCGTGTGATCGAGAGAAGACCAAATCATATCGCAGTGGATGTTCCTCCAATATGTGTGGTTCATTCTCATGGTTCCAGCTGTTGGTGAAACCACTTACGTTTGCAAGAGGAATTGTAGACTTCACAAACAAATTTGTCTTTCACTCTGTACTGAATGTTGGCCCAGAGAAGCATCCATGTTAGTAGCAAGAACATATGTTTTTTCTAGATCTTTGCTTTTGGAGCTACATATTTGTATATGATCTGTGAATCATTGAGATGCATTGACATATTGATCTTATGTATGGGAATCATACTAGTTGGTTGTGAATTTGGGCTACTAATGTGAACATATTACAATGACAGGCCTGTGAGTCTCGTGTGAACATTTCGAACGGATCGACTCTTACTACTGTGCACAACATGATCCTTAATTATGTGTGCTCGGTGTTTACAAGTTACTAGCAGTTCCTTATTTCTGTTCGCTCAGTGTTTACAAGTTACTGATCGATCACTAGCTAGCCTACTAATACGCTCCTGATAGTTTTAGTTGCGACGCAAGATCCGAAGGTGGTAGTTTTTTGAATAAAAATGCCTACCTCTAAAGAAACTGACATGCTATTCTGAAGAAAATGCCATGCGAATCTGAAGAAACTGCCAGCAAAAACGTTCACAAATGCCTTATCTCCCAGCGAACGTTCATCAGCTATTGCGATCCTACACGTACACTATCCGACCGACTCGATCCTACACGATTAACCAGCAGATCACGCATGTACCTCATCTGGATGAATTGAGCGCACTGCTTTGACCATCATGCCGACGTGCGACCCAGCACGGACGGAACGCACCACTGACGGGACGGGACGGGACGGGACGGCACAGTCATAATTTTAGTTTTTCTAGTTTTCCATGGCAAGCTGGCGCGCTAAGCCATGCCTGCTTATGCATTGAATTCCGATGACAGCGATGACTGTCGTGTTTCCCGCGACATGCTGATTCACCTACCTTTCGCCTATAATTACTGGTTCCCGGCGTTCTCCGGTGGCACCATCACCCAACTCGCCCTATCCTCATAAGCCCCCACCGGCCCGACGTCGCTCGCCACATGCCCTCGCTCTCGCCACGTCCATCATGCCCTCGCCCGTCTGCAATAGGCGACACTGGAGGTGGTCACCACCGGAACTAGTGTTTGGTTTTTCACCGGAAGGCAGACGGAGGGAGGAGGCATTCTATTGGTCTTTAGATGGCAATGCGGAGTATGAGGACTTGTTGGAGCGCGACCGCCTTGTGGAGGAGCAGCGTATCACCGATTTGCGCCGCCAGTGGGGCATGGAGTAGCAGCGCACCGACGCTCTGAGTCGCGAGCAGAGCGCCCGCAACTGGGCCGACTACGTGGAGGCCGGCACCCGGCAAATAGCCCTGGAGGCTATCGGGCACGCACGCGTTCGCGACGCCGAATTTTACTACCAGCTCGTCAAGTGAGTTTCCCGCTTAGAAGCCGAAGCTTCGGTGGACCACGCCGGCATGGAAAGGGCCAACGCGCGCGAGCAACCCGCCCTATCGCACCTCTGGCAAGTCCTAGGCGAGGAGGAGGACGTCGATGCCGGCGTTTAGCGTGTACCGCACATGGCTGCCAGCATCGTCTAGTTAGCTAAGAGTAAGTTAGTACTTGTACACTACTAGAGTATTAGTGGGAGTAGATAGTTAACCTAGCTATGATGGTTGTCAACATGGAAGTTCGGTACTCTATATCTAGATCAGACCTGTTACTTTGCTCTGAATGTTGAACTTTTCGTTTGAACGTATGGAATGGACTGTTATTTTTTTAAATGGGCTGTATTTGTCCGCCACGGGTTTAGAGGCTGACTTGTGGGCCTACTAGGTTGACGCGTACACAATTAGGAGATGATTGTACGTGGAGAGGATGACAGCAGGGACCCACCAAGGTCATGGCAGTACGCAAGCAAGTGCCTCCTTATGTCAAGCCAAAAAAAAAATGGTTCCTCCTAATGGATTTCTGACATCTGGGTCCCATGCCATTGTCAACGTAGTCAATAAACGAGAGAATTGCACAACGAGCGGTTGACACCAGGGACCCAGCAGCTCACCCAGTTCTTTTTGTTTTTGAGACGGAAGCAGGGTGTCAACTGGGCTGTGCGGGGCACTCTGGTCTGTCTAGCCAGCCTTTTATTTTATGTTTACCACAAGACCAGCCCAGTAGTTTTTTTCTTTCTGAAAATGGCTAGCCCAGTTTTTTTGTTCTTTTGCAGAATACCCAACCGAGGTGTACTTGCTTTGTCAGCTCTACTGGGCTGCAAATTTTTCAAGACGAGGAGAGTTTCATTCGGCTTGCCCAGAAAATGGGCTATCAGTAATGAGAAATGGGTTGTACATTTTTTAAACACATCAAACCGGCAATTATTTCAATTTTTTTTTCATTTCAAGATTTTAAATTCCATTGATATTTATGTGTGGACAATTATTTGGATTTTGTATTGATATAAATTTATTTTTCAAATTAGTTTGAATGTGACTCAAAATTTTGGGATTAAAAACAGTTGGGACCGCACCGAAATATGCAAAATTTCGTATAATTTTTTAACCGTGGCCACAATATGGGCTATAATGCTAACAAAAGGAATATGAGCTCCAAAAAAATCCTTAAGAATTAGCAAATTGGTTGTAAATTATTAGAAATAATGGCAGATGGGCCATATGCTGTTTTCCACACATTTGAGGCTGACTTGTGCGCCTACTATAGGTTGACGCGTACGCTTTCCTAAAAAAAAGGTTGACGCACACGCAACGCCGTGTCAACTTAGTCAACACACGAGAGTAGTGATTATTGGATGTCCATCCAACGACCGTCGTGCTTCTTCAATCTCTGCTCTTCCTGCTCCAGCCGCTCAAACAAGCGCGGACGGGACTGCCTGCTCCCTCCTCCCGCGGTCGGTTGTGCTGCCACGCAGGCCTCACCGCCCCACTGTACTCCCATCGCTGGCCTAGCCATCCCTCTACTCACCCAGACTTCCTGTTATTCTCCGGCGACGGCAGGCTCACACTGCAGCTGAAGCAGTAAACCCTCGTACTCCCCTCCGCGAGGGAAACAACTGCCGAGTCTTCCCCGGCTCCTGGTCATTCCCTTCCTAGGCCTCGCCGTCGTCCCCGCCTTGGTGCTCTCGACGCGGCGTGGTCAACGTGGTCAAGGAATGACTTTCATCGGAAGAGGACTGTACGTGGAGAGGCTGACAGCTGGGTCCACTGCTGCAGCAAGGAAGTGCCTCCTTATTACGCACAAAATAATGATTCCTCCACCTGACAGTGGGGACCCACCGGAAGGGCCTCTGTATTTCGCGAAAAAACATCCCGCCGCTGCCAGCTCAGACCCATCAGCTATATCTTCGAACGCAAGGAAGTGCCTCCTTATTACGCACAAAAAAATGAATACCCCAGCTGCTAGGTGGGACTCACCATATTTGAAGGCTGACTTGTGGGCCTACTAAGTTGACGCGGACACAGGGCTTTGTCAACTTAGTCAATATAAACGATTCTAGCTGCGGTGACCGTACGATGTCCATCCAACGGCTGTCGTGCTTCTTCAACCTCTGGTCTTCTTGCTCCAGCCGCCCAAACCATCGCGGGCCGTGCCGCCTGCTCCTGCCTCCCGTGGCCGGTTGTGCTGCCGTGCAGGCCTCACCGCCCCACTCTACTACCATCGCTGGCCTGGCCATCCCTGTACTCACCCAGACCTCCTGTTATTCTCCGGCGACGACAGCCTCACACTGCAGCCGAAGCAGTAAACCCTCGTACTCCTCTCCGCGTGGGCATCCACTGCCGCGTCTTCCCTGGCTCTGCGTCGTCCCCTTCCTAGGCCTCGCCATCGTCCACCGCCTTGGTGCTCTCGGCGCGGCGTGGTCAACGTGGTCAAGGAACGATTTCCATCGGAAGAGGACTGTACGTGTAGAGGCTGACAGGTGGGTCCACGGCTGCAGCAAGGAAGTGCCTCCTATTACGCGTAAAATAATTATTCCTCCACCAGACAGTAGGGACCCACCGGAAGGGACTGTATTTTGCGAAAAAACATTTCCCCCTGACAGCTGGAACCCACCAGCTATATCTTCGCACGCAAGGAAGTGCGTCCATACTACGGGCAAAAAAAATGATTCTTCCCCCTGACAGCTGGGACCCACCAGCTATATCTTCGCACACAAGGAAGTGCGTCCTTATCCTCCCTAACAGCTGAGACCCACTGGGTCGAAACGTACGTAGCGTTGTCGTGAACGTGTACGTACATACTGGTCGATCGGTCTCTCTGCAGCGATGAACTGTGGCCGAGTAAGGGGCGGCACGTGTCGTAGTAGAGGCGCGGACGTAGCATGTCACACAGTCCCGTCTATATCGTATACACGTACGTACATCCACGCTGCAAGAAAGTAAATACGGCTACGTACGTACATACAGGTGGGGTCTCGAATGCGTACAACGATGTCGTCCTGTTCATCGGCAGCCAACAGGCTGGGTCGCAATGGAGGAAATAGCGTCGTGTTCATCGGGAGGCAACGGAATACGTCGTGTTCATCGGGAGCCAACCGGCTTGGACGGAACAGCCGAAACGAGATCTGGCGTACCGCAGAACGGAGGAAACGGACTTGTGTTGGAGTGCCTACGGTCGAAACGGGGTCCTGTTGATCGGGAGGGGTGTGGCGTACCGCAAAACGGAGGAAACAAACTTGTGTTGGAGCGCCTACGGTCGAAATGCGGTCCTGTTCATCCACCGCCTACTGCCTCGCTCCAGCCTCCACGGGCTACTGTTCATCCACCGTCGACCTCCTCCAGCCTCCATGGGCTATTGTTCATCCACGACTACTGTTCATCCAGCCTCCACCGTCTGCTGTTCATAGAGCCTCCACGGGGTCGTGTTCATCCACCCCCAACCAGCTGGGGTGCGGCGGCCTCCTCGGGGTCCTGTTCATCCAGCGGCAATGGCCTACTACCACGGGGTCCTGTTCATCCAACCCCCACCGGGAACTTTTCATCCACAGCCAACCAACCGGCTCGACTCACCATGCCTCGACTCGTTCTACGTACCATGCGCACGGTAGCAACGGTCACTGTTCATCGAGAGGCAACCCAACACCGGCTGGCTACGTCTCGCACGGGGGCTCGATCGGCTTCAGTAAGCAGCAGCAGTGATCGATCGCTCGGTTCAGTTAGCAGCAGCAGCGAAGGAATCGCTCGGGTTCAGTCAGCAGCCAAGGGATCGATCGCTCGGGTTCAGTAACATAGCTAGTGCAATCGCTCGGGTTCAGTAAGCGAACGCCTCGCTCGGGTTCAGTTAGAACCAATGCCTCGCACACACGCATGTACATATACGAGAGAAAACGCGCAAACCTCCGTGCATCGCTCGGTCCCGACCACCCATCGTAACCGGGAACTCCCCGATATTTCCCCCGCCCTTGCTTCTACCATGATTTTTTCCGTCATGGACGGCCCAAAGAATGTTATGCAGCTGCGTCTTCGGCTCGCCCAGGACGAAAAGCCCATTTTCTGTCATGATTTTTTGTCATAGAAGTAGGAGCCCACCACATCTATGATGATACCGGGTTTTGTCACAATTATCGTCATAGAAGTGTCATAAGCATGACACAAAAAAATTTCGTTCGGCCCAAAATGTCACGGATGTGTCTTTTTTTTGTAGTGTTACTTATGACAAGACTTCTCCCATGTCCTCAAGAACAAATGCAACTACTCACAAATCATATTCATGCTCAAGATCAGAGGGGTATTGAATAGCATCAAGGATCTAAACATATGATCTTCCACCAAATAAACCAACAAGCATCAACTACGATATGTAATCAACACTACTAGCAACCCATAGGTACCAATAGGAGGTTTTGAGTCAAAGATTGAATACAAGAGATGAACTAGGGTTTGAGGTGAGATGGTGCTGGTGAAGATGTTGATGAAGATTGGTCCTCCCATGATGAGAGGATCGTTGGTGATGACGATGGCTTCGATTTCCCCCTCCCGGAGGGAAGTTTCCTCGCCGAAGAGCAAAAGTGCTCCTGCCCAGGTTCCGCCTCGAGACGGCGGCGCTTCATCCCAAAACCTTCCTTCTAAATTTTTCTAGGGCAAATGGCATCATATAGAAGAAGATGGGCCCCAGGGGGGCGCCCAGGGGCGCCACAAGCTCGGAGGGGGGGGGGGCGCCCAGGGGGTAGGGTGTGGCCCCCAGGCTTGTGGCTGCTTGTTGGGTTCCTCTCTGGTATTTCTTTGGCCAATAATTTTAATATATTCCAAAATAATTCTCCATCAATTTTCAGCTCATTTGGAGATGTTTAGAAATAGTGCCTCCGATATAGCCCTTTCCGGTCCAGAATTCCAGCTGCCGACAATCTCCCTCTTTATGTGAAACTTGCAAAATAAGAGAGAAAAGGCATAAGAATTGTATTATAAAGTGAAATAATAGTCCATAGTGAATAAATATCAACATAAAAACATGATGCAAAATGGACGTATCAACTCCCCCAAGCTTAGACCTCGCTTGTCCTCAAGCAAAAGCCAAAATCAATAATCGTGACCACATGTTTAGAGAGAGGGGTGTCGATAAAAATAAAATACGGACATGGAAGCGTCATGGTCATTAACATAATATCAATATATTATCATAAAACTTCTGATGCTAGAGTAACAATTTATTCACAAGCTAAAGTATGAGACATAAACTTTATTGGAAACTAACAAACTATGTTCTCAGTCATTGAAACAATCACAATCCATCATATTTTCAGAAAGAGTCTATGTAAGAGCTTTGTTTAGCAAGTTCACATACTCAACCATCATATAGTCTTCTATGATTGCTGACACTCAAGGCATATTTATAGAGCAAAAGTCTTAGTCAGACACATAGAAAGATAGGGGCTCATGGTTTCGCCTCCCAACTTATTTACCTCAAGGGTAATGTCAACAATAATAATTCATGATCACCTACATCCAGCTGGATATATATGTCTGGATCTATCTCCCACATGATGCTTGCCACTAGAGAGTGTATAGAGAGAAATAGGGATAAACACTATTTACTCTTGCATAAAAGTAAATACATGAAAGTAAAGGATAGGCCCTTCACAGAGGGAAGCAGAGGTTGTCATGCGCGTTTTCTTTTTGGATGTGCAAACTCTTAATGCGAAGGAACCTCACTTTATATTGCCCCTTGTGATAGCAACCTTTATTATGCAGTCTGTCGCTTTTATTTCTTCACCATCACAAGATCGTACAAAGCTTACTTTCCCTTACAGTAAAACATCATACATATTTGTCAGCAATTTTTATTGCTTTGCACCGATGACAACTTACTTGAAGGATCTTATTCAATCCATAGGTAGATATGGGAGACTCTGATGACATGAAACTGGTTTTAAGGGTTTTGGATGCACAAATAGTATCTCTACTTAGTGCGAATTTTTGGCTAGCAAAAGATCCTAGACAAGCACCACATGTTAGAAGATCCATAACAATATAACTTCTATGTGAATGTAAACAACCATAACTCATTACGTTGTCTTCCTTGTCCAACGTCAATTAATTGATATAAAATATTTGATGGGGGGCTCACAATCATAAAAGATGTCAAGATAGTATATTTATATGTGATACCTCTCTTCCCTTCTTACTTTTTCATGGATTGCACCAATGACCAGTGCTATGCTTCTCAACTTCCAACAAATTTTATCAACTATACTTCTTTTATGTGAAGTCATTACTCCCCATGGGAGTAGCGTATGATCTTTTATTCTTTTATTTTTCATTGCTAAGATTGAAACAAGAAAGCAAAGCAAAACTCAAACTACTCTTTATTATATATCTCGTACACGATTACATAGATAGATAGATCACTAAGCAAGCACTCGAAAATAGATCATACTAAAACTTTATTCTTCTAAATCATGAAATAACAAGGGGTCGGACTAAGATAGATAATGATAATAAAAGTGGTGGTGATACGATATCGGGGCACCTCCCCCAAGCTTGGCACAAGCCAAGGGGAGTGCCCATACCCGTGTCCTCAAGTCTCCTTCTTTGGTGATGCAAGTGACGATGAAGTAGTAGGCTTGTCCTTCAGCCTTAGCAAATACTCCAGTTTACAGTTGATACTCCGAAGGGTGATGTTTTGCTCTTCCAACAAATAACTTCACGAGTGAGAGATGTATTCTGAGTGCAAATGATTTCAAAGACCCTTAGGGATTCAATTTCAGATGGGGAAATATGGTCATAGAAGGGTTGAAGGATATCTCCCTTCTCTTTGGTTTCCTCCATGGGCATGGCTCGCCCTCCCTCTTGGGTATGTATTCCCATAACTTCTTCGACCTTGTCCTCCTTGCCCATGTCCTCCTCTCCAGGCGACCACTCATAGTAAACCTCGCTGCAGGAGCATTTGCCCGGTGATGGTTGCGCAATCCGGTGCTGGTTGCGGAGCCTTTGCAGAGCCATGGAGATTTAGATCTGTTAGGAAAATAGCAAGAAACAAGAATAGGGGATATCTCTCCGATACGGTGGTCAAAACATCGGGAAGTATATATATTTTTTTTTCATGCAGGACAAGTAACATGGAAGAAAAACGGAGTCGGGAAAGTCCACGAGGGGGCCACAAGCCTGGGGGGCGTGCCCAGGGGGTAGGGCGCGCCCCTCGGGCTTGTCGCTTCCTCGTACACTTTTCAGACTGTTTATTATTTTCCTAATTTTTTAAATATTGCAAAACAAGTAGAAAGTACTTTTATGGAAATTTTGGAGTCGGTTTACTTATCATACCACGTACCTACCCCTTTTTCAGGGCTCTGGAGCGTTTTGGAAGGTTTCCCTTATGTGCTCCTCCGGTGTCATAGTTTGGATAATATTAGTTTCAACATTAATGGGCGTACCTGAGATATAATGTTTAATTCTTTGCCCATTAACAACCTTCGGATTGGTGCCTTCGGCATTGTTTATCTTGATAGCCCTGGAACGATAAACTTGTTCAACGATATACGGTCCTTCCCATTTAGGGAGAAGCTTCCCTGCAAAGAATCTTAAACGAGAGTTGTATAATAAAACTTGATCACCTATTTTGAATTCCCATTTTTGGATTCTTTTATCATGCCATCTTTTAACCTTTTCCTTAAATAACTTAGCATTTTCATAAGCTTGTGTCCTCCATTCATCTAGAGAACTTATATCAAATAACCTCTTTTCACCGGCATGTTTGAAATCATAGTTAAGTTCTTTAATTGCCCAATATGCTTTATGTTCTAACTCAAGAGGTAAATGACATGCTTTTCCATAGACCATTTTGTAAGGGGACATACCCATGGGATTTTTATAAGCGGTTCAATATGCCCACAATGCATGATCAAGTTTCTTAGACCAATTCTTTCTAGATCTATTAACGGTCTTTTGCAAGATTAGCTTTATTTCTCTATTCCTCAATTCAACTTGACCACTAGACTGAGGATGATAAGGTGATGCAATTCTATGGTTGACATCATATTTAGAAAGGAGTTTACGGAAAGCACCATGAATAAAATGTGAACCACCATCAGTCGTTAAATATCTAGGGACTCCAAACCTTAGGAAAATAACTTCTTTAAGCATTTTAATTGATGTGTTATGATCAGCACTACTAGTTGGAATAGCTTCTACCCACTTAGTAATGTAATCAGCAGCAACTAGAATATGAGTGTACCCATTAGAGGAAGGAAAAGGTCCCATATAATCAAATCCCCCAACATCAAATGGTTCAGTAACAAGCGAATAATTCATAGGCATTTCCTACCGTCTACTAATATTACCAATTCTTTGACATTCATCACATGATAAGACAAACTTACGTGCATCCTTGAAGAGAGTAGGCCAATAAAAACCAGATTGTAATACCTTATGCGCAGTTCTGTCTTCGGCATGGTGTCCTCAATATGCCTCGGAATGACCCTTCCGTAGGATTTGTTCCTATTCATGCTCAGGTATACAATGTCTAATAATACTATCTAATCCTTCTTTATAAAGAAGTGGGTCATCCCAAAAGTAATGTCTAAAATCAAATAAAAACTTTTTATTTTGTTGCTATGTAAAACTGGGTGGTATATATTTAGCAACAATGTAATTAGCATAGTCTGCATACCAAGGAGTGTTACGAGTAGCATTTATAACAGCTAGCTGTTCATTAGGAAAACTATCATCAATAGGCAGTGGGTCATCAAGAACATTTTCTATCCTAGACAAGTTATCAGCTACGGGATTCTCAGCTCCCTTCCTATCAGTAATATGCAAGTCAAATTCTTGTAGCAAAAGAACCCACCTAATGAGCCTAGGTTTAGCATCTTTCTTTTCCATAAGATACTTAATAGCAGCATGATCGGTGTGGACAGTTACTTTAGAATACAATGTAAGATCTGAATTTATCACATGCAAACACAACTGCTAAAAATTCTTTCTCAGTAGTAGCATAATTTCTTTGAGCATTGTCTAGAGTTTTACTAGCATAATGGATAACATTTAATTTCTTATCAACTCTTTGTCCTAGAACAGCACCAACAACATAATCACTAGCATCACACATAATTTCAAAAGGTAAGTTCCAATCAGGTGGTTGAAAAATAGGTGTAGAAGTTAAGGATTTCTTAAATGTTTCAAAGGCTTCTGCAGAATCATCATAAAAAACAAATGGAACATCTTTTTGCTAAAGATTAGTAAGAGGCCTAGAAATTTTAGAGAAGTCTTTAACAAACCTCCTATAGAAACCAGCATGGCCAAGGAAACTTCTTATACCTTTAATATCTTTAGGACATGGCATTTCTCAATTGCATCAACTTTAGCTTTATCTACTTCAATACCTCGTTCAGAAATTTTATGCCCCAAGACAATACCTTCATTCACCATAAAGTGACACTTCTTCTAATTCAAGACAAGATTAGTTTGTTCACATCTCTGCAAAACTCGATCAAGGTTGCTTAAGCAATCATCAAAAGAAGTTCCCTAAACGAAAAAATCATCCATGCAAACCTCAACAATCTTTTCATAAAAGTCAGAGAATATAGCAGCCATACATCTTTGAAAAGTAGCAGGTGCATTGCATAAACCAAAAGGCATACATCTATAAGCATAAGTTCCAAAAGGACAAGTAAAGGTAGTTTTCTCTTGATCTACTTGTGATACAAGTATTTGATAGAAACCGGAATATCCATCAAAAAAGTAAAAGTGTGTATGCTTAGACAATCTTTCTAGCATTTGATCAATAAAAGGCAAGGGGTAATGATCTTTTCTAATAGATTTGTTTAATTTCCTAAAATCAATTACCATCCTATAACCAGTTACAATTCTTTTTGGGATAAGTTCATTTTTATCATTAGGAACAATGGTAATGCCTCCTTTCTTAGGGACACAATTAATGAGCAGGACTTACCCACCTACTATCAGCTATGGGATAGATTATACCTGCTTCCAGAAGCTTTAATATTTCATTTCTTACCACCTCCTTCATCTTAGGATTTAATCGTTGATCCGTCTCCAACGTATCTATAATCTTTTATTGTTCCATGCTATTATATTATCTGTTTTGGATGTTTTATATGCATTAATATGCTATTTTATATTATTTTTGGGACTAACCTATTAACCCAGAGCCAAGTGCCAGTTTCTGTTTTTTCCTTGTTTTTGAGTTTCGCAGAAAGGGAATATCAAATGGAGTCCAAACAGAATAAAACTTTACGATGATTTTTCTTGGACCAGAATACACACGTAGGACTTGGAGACCAAGGAAAAGGAGTCCCGAGGCGACAACAAGGGTGCAGGGCGCGCCCCAAGGGGGCGCACCCCCTGCCTTGTGGGTCCCTCAGAGCTCCTCTAACCCTAATCTTCGGCCTATAAATTCCCAAATATTCCCAAACCATTAGAACCATCCTCAAAAATATTTTTCTGCCGCCGCATGCCTCTGTTCCCGTGAGATCCCATCTTGGGGCCTTTTCCGGTGATCTGCTGGAGGAGGATTCAATCACGGAGGGCATCTACATCAACCCTATTGCCCTTCCGATGAAGCGTGAGTAGTTTACCTCAGACCTATGGGTCCATAGCTAGTAGCTAGATGGCTTCTTCTCTCTCTAATATCTTCAATACCATGTTCTCCTCGATGTTCTTGGAGTTCTATCCGATGTAATATTCTTTTGCGGTGTGTTTGTCGAGATCCGATGAATTGTGGATTTATGATCAGATTATCTATGAGTATTATTTGAATCTTCTCTGAATTCTTATATGCATGATTTGATATCTTTGTATTTCTCTTCGAATTATCGGTTTGATTTGGCCAACTAGATTGGTTCTTCTTGCAATGGGAGAGGTGCTTAGTTTTGGGTTCAATCTTGCGGTATCCTCACCCAGTGGCATAGTACGGGTAGCGAGGCACGTATTGTATTGTTGCGATCAAGGATAAAAAGATGGGGTTTTCATCATATTGCTTGAGTTTATCCCTCTACATCATGTCATCTTACTTAATGCGTTACTCTGTTCTCTTGAACTTAATACTCTAGATGCAGGCAAGAGTCGGTCGATGAGTGGAGTAATAGTAGTAGATGCAGAATCGTTTTGGTCTACTTGACACGGACGTGATGCCTATATGCATAATCATTGCCTTGGATATCATCATAACTTTGCGCTTTTCTATCAATTGCTCGACAGTAATTTGTTCACCCACCGTATTATTTTCCTTCAAGAGAGAAGCCTCTAGTGAAACCTATGGCCCCCAGGTCTATTTTCCCTCATATATTTTCAGATCTATAAACCAAAAATATCTTGTTGCAATTTATTTACTTTTATTTTATTTTACGTTTTAGTAATCTTTTATATCTATCTCTATCAGATCTCACCATTGCAATTGACCGTGAAGGGATTGACAACCCCTTTATCGCGTTGGGTGCAAGTGTTTGATTGTTTGTGTAGGTGCATAGATTGGAGACTTGCTTGTACCTGCTACTGGATTGATACCTTGGTTCTCTAACTAAGGGAAATACTTATCTCTACTTTGCTGCATCACCCTTTCCTCTTCAAGGGAAAAACCAACGCAAGCTCAAGAAGTAGCAGGAAGAATTTCTGGCGCCGTTGCAGGGGAGGTTCTACATCAAGCCTACCAAGTACCCATCATAAACTCTCATCTCTTGCATTACATTATTTGCCATTTGCCTCTCATTTTCCTCTCCCCCACTTCTAAAACGATTTTTAGAAAAACACAAAAAGATTTGCCTTTTTATTTGCCTTATTTCCATTTGCCTTTATGTCTTACTTGGTTTGTTCGCTTGTTCGCTTGGCATATGTGACGCCCCCGGCTTAATCGTGCACTAAACATACACGCAAATGCACACGATCAAGTCTAAGGACTCACTTGAAGGAATCACAACACAACTCTAAAACATAAATAAGGGCATACAAGCATTATATTACAAGCCAGGGCCTCGAGGGCTCGAATACATAAGCTTGATGTCAACAAGCATCAGTGGAAGCGTTAGATATATGAGTACAGATATAAAAGAGAAACAAACAAGGCTTTAAAAAACGGGGCAAAAGAAAACACTACGATCGAAAGGCGCAGGCCTCCTGCCTGGGACCCTCCGATCCTACTCCTGGTCATCGGCAAGCTCGTAGTAGAAACCATCCTCGAGGTAGTAGTAGTGATCGTCGGCGGGAGCAGCTGGCTCCGGGGCTCCATCATCTGGTTACATCAAACGGATATGGGGGAAAAAAGAGGAAGCAAAGCAACCATGAGTACTCATCCGAAGTACTCAGCAAGCAAGGATCTACACTACATATGCAACATTATCAAAGAAAGGCTGTATATGTGGACTGGGCTGCAGAAATGCCAGAATAGAGAGAAGGCCTAGTCCTATCAAAGACTAGCATCTTCAGCATCTTCAAGCATCTTCGAATATCTTGCAGCATTTAGGAGAGTACAGAAAAGCATAGTATAAAGTAGTAATAGTCATCATCCTCACCCAGAGATCCTTTCTCGACTCCCTGCGAGAAAGCAATCCCAGAGCCATAGTAGTAGTGTTATCAACCTCATTCAGAGATCCTTTCTCGACTCCCTGCGAGAAAGCAATCCCAGAGCCATACTATCCATTTCTCATCACAAGTATCCAGTTCTAGTTGTATCGATCGGGATACAACTCCGAGCGTCCGTTACCAAGGATCCGGCTATGCATAGATTAGTTCTTCCCTGCAGGGGTGCACCAACTTACCCACCACACTCGCTTAACTCCGTCTGGACACACTTTTCTGGGTCATGCCCGGCCTCGGCCAAATGACACACCGCAGCCCTACCTAATGCTCAGCAGAGAGGTTCCCGTCGGTCTACATCCTAAGCGCTCAGGGGTCTTGGGCCATCGCCCTGTGCACTCCGGTTCGTTGCGCGCAGGGCAGGTCCAGGCTCCACCACTACAGGATGGTGCTGGCCCAGCCGTGCCGCCATGCTGAACTGGACGTCTGACAGAGCTTTCGGCTGATGCATACGATGCAGAGTGCCCATAACTTTTCCCGCGTGATGGTTAGTGCTATCGGGCTAGAGGCCCACTCAGATCACATATCCAAATCGTTAGTGTATTGGCAGTACGGTAACGAGCAGAGACTCACGATCGATGTGACCCCGTCGCCCCGTCTTGAGGACTTGCGGCAAGGGCTAAGAATGCCCGACCACGCCTCGTATTTAACTCTCGGGTACCTTCCAGGTCAACCCGTCTCCACATCACTCGCGGGTACCCCTCAGGGTCGACCCGCCTTTCCAAGTAGCAGTTGTAAAGTCCAAGTATCCGTGTGTCCATAACATCAGGGAAATCTGAGGTATCACCCTCGTTGGATTCCTACTCGATGTAACTGTCAAGGTGAACTCGGAGGAATCACCCTCGATGGGTTCACACTTGAGGTGTTGCACGACAGCGTCGTTACCGGGAGTGGTGAAGGAGGAATCACCCTCGGTGACCACGACCGAGTAACTACTCCACAGAGTTAACATCGGAAGTGCTTACGAGGTATCACCCTCGGCACTCGATAGTAACGCTGCAGTGTTGTACAGATAAAGGGGGAGTGAAGTGCGGTGCTGGGGCCTAGCTGTCGATCCTGTTGATCGAGTCTTCTGATAATCCAGTGGGGCAACCGGGACAAGTGGGGTCACTGGGGTCTCTAGTGGATCTCTATCCAGCCTATAGTAAGCAGTTTAGGATAAGCAGGTAAGGTATCAATAGCAGGTTACAATAAACAGGCTATGCATCAGAATAGGATAACTCAAAGCAGTAGCAAATTCTAACGCAAGCAGGAAGGAGAAAGAATAGACGATATAGGCATGTTCAAAGGGGGGGGGGGTGCTTGCCTGGTTTTTCGGCGGCAAAGGCAGAGTCGTCAGTGGGGTCGTCGATCTCCGGAGCTGCGTCGGTCTCGGGGACTACGTCGGTACCGGGCTCTATCGAGAGAGAAGAGGGGGAGGAAATAGATAAATACACAGCAAACATATGCAACACAGAGCATGCTAAAATCCTTAGAAATTCATATAAAATAATCCGTAGCTCAGATGGAAATACTTTGTACATGAAAGTTGCTCAGAACGACGAGACGGATCCGAATATGCCCTCCTCATACCTGTCACATGCCTCTAACTGCCCGAACATGGAACCTTCCCCTTCGGTTCAGTATACCGAGATCGAGCTAAACGCCGGGAAAATATCCCAGATATTTTCCCGCTTCGTCTGCGACGTGTAGCACTGCGTTAGGTCACCCCTAACACCGCTTATTGCCATGTCATGCTCTGTGTTGCATATGTTTGCTGTGTATTTATCTGTTTCCTCTCCCTCTTCTCTCTCGGTAGACCCTGCTATAGACGCAGTTACCGAGACCGACGCAGCTCAGGAGCCTGACGACACCATTGACGACCTTGCCTTTGCCGCTGAGCAACCAGGCAAGCACCCCCCCTTGAGCATACCGATATCGTCTATTCTTTCTCTCTCTTGCTTGCATTAGAATTGCTGCTACTACTGCTTTACCTATTCTGATGCATAGCCTGTTTATTGTAACCTGCTATTAAAACCTTACCTGCTTATCTTAAACTGTCTAGTATAGGCTGGGTAGAGACCTATCAGTGACCCCACTTGTCCCGGTTGCCCCGCTGGATCATCGAAAGACTCGACGACCAGGCCCCAACACCGCGCATCACACCCCTTTTATCTGTACGACACTGCAACGTTACTATCGAGTGCCGAGGGTGATACCTCGTGTAGCACTTCTGATGTTAACTCTGTAGAGTAGCTATTCGGTCGAGGTCATCGAGGGTGATTCCTTCTTCACCACTTCCGATAACGACGCTGTCGTGCAACACCTCAGTTGTGAACCCATCGAGGGTGATGCCTCCGAGTTCACCTTGACGGATACATCGAGTAGGAATCCAACGAGGGTGATACCTCGGGTTCCCTTGATGTTATGGACACACGGATACTTGGACCTTACACTGTTACTTGGAAAGGCGGGTCGACCCTGAGGGGTACCCGCGTGAGCCTAAGTGGTGAATGTTGTGGAGACGGGTTGACCTGGATGGTGCCCGAGTGATGAATACGAGGCGTGGCCAGGCATTCTTGGCCCTTGCCACAAGTCTTCGAGACGGGGCGACGGGGTCACATCGATCGTGAGTCTCTGCTCGTTACCGCACTACCAACACACTTCGATTTGGATATTTGATCTGAGTGGGCCTCTGGCCCGATAGCACTAACCATCACGCGGGAAAAGTTATGGGCACTCTGCATCGTAGCATCAGCCGAAAGCTCTGTTAGATGTCCAGTTCAGCAGTGCGGCATGGAGTGATTGGTGCCATTCACGACAAAGGTGGTGCTTGGATCTGAGCCATGTGCGCAACGACCCGGAGGGCGAGGGGCGATGGCCCAAGACCCCCGAGCGCTTAGGTTGTAGACCGGCGGGGACCTCTCTGCTGAGCTCTAGGTAGGGCTGCGGTGTGTTGTTTGGACGAGGCCGGGCATGACCCAGAAAGTGTGTCCTGCCGAATACTATGTTTCTGGGATTCCTTCTCGCAGGGAGTCGAGAAGGGATCTCAGGACGAGGTTGATGACAGTATGGCTCTGGGATTGCTTTCTCGCAGGGAGTCGAGGAAGGATCTCTGGCAGAGGTTGAGACTTAATAATAATACTACTTTATACGGTACTAATCTACACTCTTCTAATGCTGCAAGACCGCAGAAGATGCTAGTCTTCGATAGGACTAGGCCTTCTCTCTATTCTGGCATTTCTGCAGCCCAGTCCACATATACAACCTTCCTTTGATAATGTTGCATATGTAGTGTAGATCCTTGCTTGCTGAGTACTTCGGATGAGTACTCACGGTTGCTTTGCTTTCTTTTTTCCCCATGTCCTTTTTGATGCAACCAGATGACGGAGCCCCGGATACAGCTGCCCCCGCCGATGACTACTACTACCACCTCGAGAGTGGTTACTTCTATGAGCTGGACGAAGACCAGGAGTAGGATCAGAGGGTCCCAGGCAGGAGGCCTGCGCCTTTTGATCGTAGTGTTTTCTTTTGCCCTGCCTTCTAAAGGCTTGTCTGTGTTTTCTTTTATATCTGTACTCAGATATCTGATGTTTCCGCTGACGCTTGTATGCGAGCTTATGTATTCGAGCCCTCGAGGCCCCTGGCTTGTAATATAAAGCTTGTATGACTTTATTTATGTTTTAGAGTTGTGTTGTGATATCTTCCCGTGAGTCCTTAGGCTTGATCGTGTGCATTTGCGTGTATGATTAGTGCACGATTGAGCCGGGGGCGTCACAATTCCAGCGTCGGCGGGGCTCGGGAGGTGGTCGGGATTCGTTCTCCGGCCACCAAATTGAGCGCGGATGGGCGCAATCGAGCGAGCGCAGAGCGGCGCGTCGCGTGGTGGTAGTGGCCCGACCGGAAACGCTCTACAACGACGGCGGCGAGCACCACGGCGGTCGCCGGAGTTCGGGCGAACATGGGATCGGCACCAGGGGCAACGGGAAGGGCAGCAGACAGGCGCTATGGGTTCGGACGGTGGCGTTGAATGCGAATGCGAACGCGAGCACGAGCGTGGACTGCGGCCACAGGGGCCATGCTGGCGAGCTCCACCGCGGTGGCGTGAGCGCGAGTGTGTCAGGGGCGAGCTACGGCCGGCTAGAGGGGGTAGGGACGGGCGCAACCGGCGCAGGGGCTCACCGCGGGGCGTAGGGTCTAGGCAGCGAGCTCGGGGAGGCGCGAGGTAGCCGGAATCCTCGCCGGAGCTGCGGTGGCCGAAGGAGGAAGAAGAGCTCGGGGAGCTTGATGCAGAGGCTCCCGGCTCCAATGGTTTGGACCGAATGACACGGAGGACGACGGTGGAGCGCTACATCATCGGGGCGAGGCGAGGGATCGCCGAAGAGCGCGAGATCGAACGGTGCGGCGACGGCGGCTTTTGGGTGAGTGGGGAAAAGGGAGAGGTGAGGCGCGGGCGAGCGTCTAAGGGGGCTAGGGTTCGCGGGGACGGGCGAGGGGCTCTCGGGCGAGGCCATATAGGCGTCGGGG
This sequence comes from Thinopyrum elongatum, assembly GCA_011799875.1. Classification (NCBI taxonomy): domain Eukaryota; kingdom Viridiplantae; phylum Streptophyta; class Magnoliopsida; order Poales; family Poaceae; genus Thinopyrum; species Thinopyrum elongatum. Next base: position 114,229,320 of record CM022299.1, on the reverse strand, counting down.
AGCCGGCGGATGGACGACACGCGGCGGCTGTCATCGTGTTGGCGTGCGCGCGTGACAGCGCGCGATGAGGAGGGAGATGAGCTAGGTGGGCTGGGCCGGATCCTGTAGCAGCAGGCCTAAGTGCACAGTATCACTAGGCCCTTTTCTATTTTCCTATTTATGTTTCTGTTTTTTTTTTCTATTTTTAAATTGTCTGGCACCTAAAGGATTTTTATAAAATATGAGACCTGGTCCAAATATTACAGTGCATTATTACCTATTACCAAAAACTAGTTTGGGTGAAATACTATTTCATATATAATTTAGATTAATTAAAACATTAATAAACATTGCTTTTTGCCACTGTTTGAGGTTGTTGGAGTCACTTAACCAACTCATTTAGTATTGATTATATTTTTGTAATTGCTTCTGAAATATTTGCAACATTATGAACATTTTTGACTTGCTGTTTGAAGAAGTAATTATTTGACTTGCATTTTGAATTGAACCTGAATTATCTCCTAATGCAATTTCATGAAGGGAATTATGATGACATGGAAGTTTGATGAGCTTAACAACAGGGTGAAGATCTGGGGATGTTACAAATCTCCTCCACTACAAGAAATCTCGTCCCGAGATTTAAGTGGGGAACTAATGGGTAACTTCGAAAGAATTGTCCCTTGTAGGGTCGATTATCTGGGGAGCAATTCAAGGAATGTGGTAGAAGTATCTCTCGAGTTGGAACTTAAGAAAACATCGAGAGCAAAGTATGAAGTACAATAAGAAGTTTCAAGCGAATGGACAAACGTTCGATACCTGAACAGAGTGTGAGAAGAGGGTTCAGAGTATCGGGAATAGATTATCTCTCAGAGAGTGGATCGTGATAAGACACAAAACCAAGGGCATATAATATTTCGGAATCGGAGATGTATAGGAGAGTAGAACTGTGATGAGGGTCGATCAAAAGTAGAGAGGATGGTGACATCTTACCGGTCACGACATCAAGGTATGTCAGAGGATAGTCTGTCAGTTATGTCGGTACCAAGGGCGAGGGATGAAGAGAACCATTTTCATGCTCGTGGAACGAGGCGGACCAATAAGGCAAAGTTCTCGTCCATCGGTGGTTACCGGAATGTCATCAACAATAGTAACAGGGTCTCACTGACAGAGTTGTAAACCGAGGTGTTTTCATAAACAGGGAATTATCTCTGCTTAGACCATATAGATTATCTGAGAGATTAGGTAGACCAATGGAAAGGAGAATGAAATTATCAGATTAAACAAACCAATGGAAAGGAAAATGTGTTTACACAAAAGAATTGGGGGTATATCCTTCCCAAGGGGAAGCGGAGCATGATATACATGATATGATAGCAAGTTCAAAAGCATTTAGATAAAGGGGCGAGGGAAAATCATGATGTTACCCGTACAATGGTGTCCGAATAATAGATCAAGTATCTTTTAGCAATGTGCCTCCGATGTTCTTGTTGATATTCGGGATGCCACAATCATGCCTCGAGGTAGCGATGATATGGTGTTTCAAGAAAATGTTGGCTCTGAAGGCCACAAGAATACACAAGGAATAACTTCAGTAATAGCAAAGAAAACAAGGTATGAGCAAAACATAACCAAGTCTGTGTTGGCAGGAATACAAGGAGGTTGTCGATGATATCACAAATCATCGAGGGGCAGGGATGGTATTTCTAGCCATGAGTTCAATTGATATCTCTAAAGAAGCCAAAGTGTTGACGGTGATCACGACAAATTTTGTCGAGAGACTCTATGAAGATGCCATCGAGCAGCGACGACATCAAGCAAAAGGAAGGATGAAGTGAAAGGCTATGAGAACCACGGATTCGACACAAGCTCGAAGTCAAGCTTGTTGTTTGAGGTGAAATGATAAGATGAGGAATATCGACGTAAGCTTAGCTCATCGTCGGAAGTTGCTCCGGGCATAAGGACCAGGTAGCACAGTTAAAAGTTGGCACGATAAAAATATAGCCGATCAGGCTAGGAATGTTGTGATGGGGTATTAAACCTCCCAGTAACAAGTACTAGGGGTAATACCGGAAGGTAAGTCGGAGTAGAGGTTGGACGGGGGAAAATGATTTGCAGAGGATAAGTATTTTAACTTATCCGGGAAATGGAATCAAGGAGGAAATATGGTCGAAACCACGATTGCAAAGGATCAATTCATAGATACAAGATGAACTTGTACCAAGGAAATAATTATTTTTTACGAGCAGCTTCCATGATAAGTTCTACATCGGGACCATGGGCATGAACACAAAGGTTCAAGGTCGACTCCCACTTCTTCAATGCATCACCTGTCATTCACTCCTCGTTTTCAATGAAGTTGTAATGTTGAAAATTTATCTGGCGTAACACCAGTAGTGAGTGACCCGTAGAAGTTTATGGGTTCTCGCAGATGGCAGAAGCATAGATACAACCCACCAGGACATTTTACGAATCTATACAACCATCAACCAAAGCAAGGGATACGAGTTTGAAAGCAAAGTGTCGAAGTCAAAAGCAGATGATACAATTTACCGAAGGTATTTGCATCAGGGAAGAACTCACAAGGTTATTCAATACGATGGACACTGTCAGATATAATCCAACAGGGATTTGGCGGTCCACAAGGAATCTGATGTGAGTAACGGTACTCAACCAGAAGAAGAAGGGATGCAAAGGAATCGGTTTATGGAAACATCTGAATAAGCCAAAGCTTGAATACGAAGGGTTTACGATTCCAAAATCGGGGGATCAGAGGCAGATGCTCTGATAAAAAGATGAGTATGTTGAATAGAATTAGATGGCCAATCAATCAAGGATTGATTTACTGAGAACCAGTTCATGTCCAGAATGACGTCTGAGTCGGAAGGATGAGTTAGTAGGAAACAACTAATGGTTGCGAGTATTCGTAGCAGATTGAATCAAGGGGCTCAAAATGGTAATGACAAGAGATGTCAACGGAGATTACTAGACATAGGGAATTAACCATAAGGCCAGCAGGCAAGCATTTCAAGAGCAATCGGCTGCAGAGGATTTTCGGGAGATCAGATAGCAATTCAATGTCTTCTGGAAAGCACTTGAATAACTGGGGATGAACGGACCCCGTGTAAGTAAGCGGATTTATTCGTAGGTGTGTTTAGGCAGAAAGGATGCAAGGTAGTAGGTTCAGGGAATTCTCGAAATTTCGGATAGAACAAAAGAGTAACTGGAATGAATATATGAATGACAGGTGTAAGTAGTTACACATCGGAGTCTATCGGTGGTCAGGAACTGCAAAGCAGTGGGCACAGGGTCTCGGGAATCATCGAGGAGTATCTTCAGAGTCTTCTGATGAAGCAGACGATCATCTGTGGTGAAGGAGCTCTCCGGGAGGAAGCGGTTACGAGAACCTAGTGTTAGAGTTAGCAAAATTATTTAACCCGAATAGAAGAGAGATCAGAGTCCCAGAGTAAAGATGAGGAATAAATGATCCTAATACCACCCAATGGCGACGTGGGCCCGTAAGCCACACAGCCATGTTAGTAAATAGTTTTTGAAAGACTAGACTCAACTTCGGCCAAGGAGTTGGAAAGGGGGATTCCTACAGGCAATCGGCTTTGATACCTACCTGTGACGCCCCCGGCTTAATCGTGCACTAAACATACATGCAAATGCACATGATCAAGTCTAAGGACTCACTTGAAGGAATCACAACACAACTCTAAAACATAAATAAAGGCATACAAGCATTATATTACAAGCCAGGGCCTCGAGGGCTGGAATACATAAGCTTGATGTCAACAAGCATCAGCGGAAGTGTTAGATATCTGAGTACAGATATAAAAGAGAAACAGACAAGCCTTTAAAAAAATGGGGCAAAAGAAAACACTACGATCGAAAGGCGCAGGCCTCCTGCCTGGGACCCTCCGATCCTACTCCTGGTCGTCGGCAAGCTCGTAGTAGAAACCATCCTCGAGGTAGTAGTAGTGATCGTCAGCGGGAGCAGCAGGCTCCGGGGCTCCGTCATCTGGTTGCATCAAACGGATATGGGAAAAAAGAGAGGAAGCAACCGTGAGTACTCATCCGAAGTACTCAGCAAGCAAGGATCTACACTACATATGCAACATTATCAAAGAAAGGCTGTATATGTGGACTGGGCTGCAGAAATGCCAGAATAGAGAGAAGGCCTAGTCCTATCGAAGACTAGCATCTTCAGCATCTTCAAGCATCTTCGAGTATCTTGCAGCATTTAGGAGAGTACAGAAAAGCATAGTATAAAGTAGTAATAGTCATCATCCTCACCCAGAGATCCTTTCTCGACTCCCAACGAGAAAGCAATCCCAGAGCCATAGTAGTAGTGTTATCAACCTCGTCCAGAGATCCTTTCTCGACTCCCTGCAAGAAAGCAATCCCAGAGCCATACTATCCATTTCTCATCACAAGTATCCAGTTCTAGTTGTATCGATCAGGATACAACTCCGAGCGTCCGTTACCAAGGACCCGGCTATGCATAGATTAGTTCTTCCCTGCAGGGGTGCACCAACTTACCCACCACGCTCGCTTAACTCCGGCCGGACACACTTTTCTGGGTCATGCCCGTCCTCGGCCAAACGACACACCGCAACCCTACCTAAAGCTCAGTAGAGAGGTCCCCGTCGGTCTACATCCTAAGCGCTCAGGGGTCTTGGGCCATCGCCCTGTGCACTCCGGTTCGTTGCGCGCAGGGCGGGTCCAGGCTCCACCACTACAGGATGGTGCCAACCCAGCCATGCCGCCATGCTGAACTGGACGTCTGACAGAGCTTTCGGCTGATGCATACGATGCAGAGTGCCCATAACTTTTCTCGCGTGATGGTTAGTGCTATCGGGCCAGAGGCCCACTCAGATCACATATCCAAATCATTAGTGTATTGGTAGTGCGGTAACGAGCAGAGACTCACGATCGATGTGACCCCGTCGCCCCATCTCGAGGACTTGCGGCAAGGGCTAAGAATGCCCGGCCACGCCTTGTATTTAACTCTCGGGTACCTTCAAGGTCAACCCGTCTCCACATCACTCGCGGGTACCCCTCAGGGTCGACCCGCCTTTCCAAGTAGCAGTTGTAAAGTCCAAGTATCCGTGTGTCCATAACATCAGGGGAATCCGAGGTATCACCCTCGTTGGATTCCTACTCGATGTAACTGTCAAGGTGAACTCGGAGGAATCACCCTCGATGGGTTCACACTTGAGGTGTTGCACGACAGCATCATTACCGGGAGTGGTGAAGGAGGAATCACCCTCGGTGACCATGACCAAGTAACTACTCCACAGAGTTAACATCGGAAGTGCTTACGAGGTATCACCCTCGGCACTCGATAGTAACGCTGCAGTGTCGTATAGATAAAGGGGGTGTGAAGTGCGGTGCTGGGGCCTGGCTGTCGATCCCGTTGATTGAGTCTTCTGATAATCCAGCGGGGCAACCGGGACAAGTGGGGTCACTGGGGTCTCTAGTGGATCTCTATCCAACGTATACTAAGCAGTTTAGGATAAGCAGGTAAGGTATCAATAGCAGGTTACAATAAACAGGCTATGTATCAGAATAGGATAACTCAAAGCAGAAGCAAATTCTAATGCAAGCAGGAGGGAGAAAGAATAGGCGATATAGGTATGTTCAAAGGGGGGGTGCTTGCCTGGTTGCTCGGCGGCAAAGACAGAGTCGTTAGTGGGGTCGTCGATCTCCGGAGCTGCGTTGGTCTCGGGGACTACGTCGGTACCAGGCTCTATCGAGAGAGAAGAGGGGGAGGAAACAGATAAATACACAGCAAACATATGCAACACAGAGCATGTTATGCTAACGTGCAGTGTAGGGTTGCCTAAAAGCAGGTCTAAGTCATATTAGTTATTCTAGGATTTAAGTTGGAATTATTAACCGGTAGTTATATACTATTCACCTAACGGAAACGGGCAAAAAGTTACGGGTTCACCTACGTAGAGGATCCCGACATGGAAACAGACGGCACGGTCAGCTTCGTCTCGTCGTTCTGGTCAACTTTCATGTAAAAAAGTTTTTCGATCCGAGCTACGGTTTAATTTCTATGAATTTCTAAAGATTTTAGCATTTTCTGGAATTATTTTTATTATTTAAATTAACATTATCTGAAACAGTGCATTGTGACATCAGCAGAACGTCATGATGATGTCAGCAGGTCAACTAACCGGCTGGCCAGGTCAAACCTGACATGTGGGGTCACTGGGACCCACATGTCAGTGACTGTGGCACTAACAGAGGGGTTAGTCTAACCTAATTAAGTTAATTAGTGGGTGGGGCCTACTGTCAGTGGGTGATTAGTGTCTTAACTAACTAATTAACAAATTAACTGACTAACTATTTATTTTAATTCGTTTAATCAGGCGGGACCCACATGTCAGCAGTTGATCCAGTCAACTGGGTCAACTAGGTCCCGTGGGGCCCGCGGTCAGTGACACTAAGGCGGGGCCCACTGACACCAGGTCAGCACGGCGGCCGGAGTGACGCCGGCGACTATTCCAGCGGCGGCGGGGCTCGGGAGGTGGTCGGGATTCGTTCTCCGGCCACCAAATTGAGCGCGGATGGGCGGAATCGAGCGAGCGCAGAGCGGCGCATCGCGTGGTGGTAGTGGCCCGGCCGGAAACGCTCTACAATGACGGCGGCGAGCACCGCGGCGGTCGTCGAAGTTCGAGCGAACGTGGGATCGGCGCCAGGGGCCACGGGGAGGGCAGCGGACAGGCGCTACGGGTTCAGACGGTGGCGTTGAATGCGAACGCGAGCACGAGCGCGGACTACGGACACAGGGGCCACACCGGCGAGCTCGACTGCGGTGGCGTGAGCGCGAGTGCGTCGGGGGCGAGCTACGGCCGGCTAGAGGGGGTAGGGACGGGCGCAACCGGCGCAGGGGCTCACCGCAGGGCGTAGGGTCTAGGCAGCGAGCTCGGGGAGGCGCGAGGTAGCCGGAATCCTCGCCGGAGCTGCGGTGGCCAAAGGAGGAAGAAGAGCTCGGGGAGCTTGATGCAGAGGCTCCCAGCTCCAATGGTTTGGACCGGATGACACGGAGGATGACGGCGGAGCGCTACGTCATCGGGGCGAGGCGAGGGATCGGCGGAGAGCGCGGGATCGAACGGCGAGGTGACGACGGCTTTCGGGTGAGTGGGGAAAAGGGAGAGGTGAGTCGCGAGCGAGCGTCTGAGGGGGCTAGGGTTCGCAGGGACGGGCGAGGGGCTCTCGGGCGAGGCCATATAGGCGTCGGGGAGCCGACGGATGGACGACGCGCGGCGGCTGTCGTCGTGTCGGCGCGCGCGCGAGAGCGTGCGATGAGGAGGGAGATGAGCTAGGTGGGCTGGGCCGGATCCTGTAGCAGCAGGCCTAAGTGCACAGTATCACTAGGCCCTTTTCTATTTTCCTATTTCTGTTTCTATTTTCTTTTTTATTTTTAAATTGTCTGGCACCTAAAGGATTTTTATAAAATATGAGACCTGGTCCAAATATTACAGTGCATTATTACCTATTACCAAAAACTAGTTTGGGTGAAATACTATTTCATATATAATTTAGATTAATTAAAAGGTTAATAAACGTTGCTTTTTGCCACTGTTTGAGGTTGTTGGAGTCACTTAACCAACTCATTTAGTATTGATTATATTTTTATAATTGCTTCTAAAATATTTGCAACATTATGAACATTTTTGACTTGCTGTTTGAAGAAGTAATTATTTGACTTGCATTTTGAATTTTGAATTGAACCTGAATTATCTCCTAATGCAATTTCATGAAGGGAATTATGATGACATGGAAGTTTGATGAGCTTAACAACAGGGTGAAGATCTGGGGATGTTACAGCATAATTGTGTATTTATTGAAAATCAGAAAGCAAAAAGTTTATGGATCCTCATTCACTTGCTAATCTTTTTAAGAGATCCAATTATGATGAACCTATTGCTAGTGAGTTGAGTGCACTAGATTATCTTTATGAAGTTTTGCTTGAAATTCATGAATCTAAAAATCGTGATGATGTGTTAAAAGAAGAAATTTATGAAGTGATTCACGATAGCTCCTTGAATGAAAAGTATGATTTCAATGATGTTATTATAAATCCTATTAATGTCAATTGTGCTAATAATATGCAAAACCCTAAGCTTGGGGATGCTAATTTTGATATGTCCACCACTTGTTGCAATGATCATGATTGGGGTGATGATGCTTCTTATGATCTTGAAAATTTATTTAAGCCTCATGATGAATATGTTTGCTATAATATTGAAAGTGGGTTTAGAAGAGTGTCAACTTTAGGAAATAATGATCCCACTAATTTGGAGATTGATAAGTCTTATGAAGTTTTTGATAAAAGTGGGTTTGGAGAGGTCATGACTTTATTTTATGATAATCCCACTATTTTGGAAGAGCTCCAACTTTGCATACATGTGGATCATGAAGATAATATTTTATGTGATAGATATATAGTTGAATTTGAATATGATCCCACATGTAATTATTATGAGAGAGAAAAATATGGTTGTAGAAATTTTCATGTTACTAAATTACCTCTCGTTATGTTGAGATTGCTATTGTTTCTTTCTTCTTTCTTGCATATGCTAGTTTTTGCTTGTCTTGATAAATATTTTCCCTATAAGATGCGTATGAATAGGAAGTATGTTAGACTTAAAGTTGATTTTCACATGCTATATGATGCTTTCTTTGTGCTTCAATTTTTTGTTTTTCATGTGAGCATCATTAAAATTATCAATGCCTAGGTAAAAGGCTTTAAAGAAAAGCGCTTGTTGGGTGACAACCCAATATTTTTTTTATGTTTTTGGTGAGAATACACATTATTACCTCTGTAGTAATTGTGTTTTGGTGTTTTAATTAGTGTTTGAGCCAAGTAAGACCTTTGGGATGTCTTACGGTGATAGTTGATTTGATCTTGCTGAAAAACAGAAATTTTTGCATCCAGTTGCAGAATTTTCATAATTCGTAGAAGCTACGAAAAACTCTGAATTATTTACAAAAGATCTATATACAATTTTCCTATTTTATCCTAATGTTTCAGAATTTTTGTAGTTACAAAAGTATTAGAACAATTCGGATCTTCATAGACTATTCTGTTTTTGACAGATTCTTTTTTCTTTCTGTTGTTTGCTTATTTTGATGAATCTATGGGTAGTATCGGGGGGTATGAACCATGGAAAAGTTGGAATACAATATATATTACACCAATATAAATAAATAATGAGTTCACAACAGTACCAAAGTGGTGATTTATTTTTCTTATACTAACGGATCTCATGAGTTTTCGGTTGAGTTTTGTGTTGTGAAGTTTTCAAGTTTTGGGTAAAGATTTGATGGACTATGGAATAAGGAGTGGCAAGAGCCTAAGCTTGGGGCTGCACAAGGCACCCCAAGGTAATATTCAAGGACAACCAAGAGCCTAAGCTTGAGGATGCCCCGGAAGGCATCCCCTCTTTCGTCTTCAATCCATCGGTAAATTTACTTGAGGCTATATTTTTATTCACCACATGATATGTGTTTTGCTTGGAGAGTCTTGTATGATATGAGTCTTTGATTTTTAGTTTGCCACAATCATAATTTATGTACACACCTTTTGAGAGGGACACGCATTAATTGTGAATTTATTAGAATACTCTATGTGCTTCACTTATATCTTTTTCGAGCACGGCGGTGGCTTTATTTTATAGAAATTGTTGAACTCTCTTGCTTCACTTATATTATTTTGAGAGTCTCTAAACAGCATGGTAATTTTCTTAGGTTATGAATTTAGTCCTAATATGATGGGCATCCAAGTGGGATATAATAAAAACTTTCATATTAAGTGCATTGAATACTATGAGAAGTTTGATTCCTTGCATAGTGTTTTGAGATATAAAGATGGTGATATTAGAGTCATGCTAGTGAGTAATTGTGGATTGGTAGAAATACTTGAGTTAAAGTTTGTGATTCCCATAGGCCGTAGCATGCACGTATGGTGAACCGTTATGTGATGAAGTCGGAGCATGATTTATTTATTGATTGTCTTCCTTATGAGTGGCGGTCGGGACGAGCGATGGTCTTTTCCTACCAATCTATCCCCCTAGGAGCATGCGGGTAGTACTTTGTTTCGATAGCTAATAGACTTTTGCAAGAAGTATGTGAGTTCTTTATGACTAATGTTGAGTCCATGGATTATACGCACTCTCACCCTTCCACCATTGCTAGCCTCTCTAGTACCGCGCAACTTTCGTCGGTGCATTACACCCACCATATACCTTCCTCAAAATAGCCACCATACCTACCTATTATGGCATTTCCATAGCCATTCCGAGATATATTGCCATGCAACTTCCACCGTTCCGTTTATTATGACACGCTTCATCATTGTCATATTGCTTTGCATGATCATGTAGTTGACATCGTATTTGTGGCAAAGCCACCATTCATATTTTATATACATGTCACTGTTGAGTCATTGCACATCCCGGTACACCGCCGGAGGCATTCATATAGAGACATATTTTGTTCTAAGTATCGAGTTATAATTCTTGAGTTGTAAGTAAATAAAAGTGTGATGATCATCATTGTTAGAGCATTGTCCCATGTGAGGAAAGGATGATGGAGACTATGATTCCCCCACAAGTCGGGATGAGACTCCGGACGAAAATAAAATAAAAAAAGAAAAAAAGGAAAAAAAAGAAAAAAGAGGCAAAAGAGCCCAAAATAAAAAAAATGAGAGAAAAGAGAGAAGGGGCAATGCTACTATCCTTTTTCCACACTTGTGCTTCAAAGTAGCACCATGATCTTCATGATAGAGAGTCTCCTATATTGTCACTTTCATATACTAGTGGGAATTTTTCATTATAGAACTTGGCTTGTATATTCCAATGATGGGCTTCCTCAAATTGCCCTAGGTCTTCGTGAGCAAACGAGTTGGATGCACAATCACTTAGTTTCTTTTTGAGCTTTCATACACTTATAGCTCTAGTGCATCCGTTGCATGGCAATCCCTACTCATTCACATTGATATCTATTGATGGGCATCTCCATGGCCCGTTGATGCGCCTGGTTGATGTGAGACTATCTCCTTCTTTTTGTCTTCTCCATAACCACCATATTCTATTCCACCTATAGTGCTATATCCATGGCTCACGCTCATGTATTGCGTGAAAGTTGAAAAAGTTTGAGAACATCAAAAGTATGAAACAATTGCTTGGCTTGTCATCGGGGTTGTGCATGATTTAATACTTTGTGTGATGAAGATGGAGCATAGCTAGACTATATGATTTTGTAGGGATAACTTTCTTTGGCCATGTTATTTTGAGAAGACATGATTGCTTTGTTAGTATGCTTGAAGTATTATTGTTTTGTGTCAATATTAAACTTTTGTTTTGAATCTTATGGATCAGAATATTCATGCCACAATAAAGAAAATTACATGGATAAATATGTTAGGTAGCATTCCACATCAAAAATTCTGTTTTTATCATTTACCTACTCGAGGACGAGCAGGAATTAAGCTTGGGGATGCTTGATACGTCTCCAACGTATCTGTAACTTTTGATTGTTCCATGCTATTATATTATCTATTTTGGATGTTTTATATGCATTAATATGCTATTTTATATGATTTTTGGGACTAACCTATTAACCTAGAGCCCAGTGTCAGTTTCTGTTTTTTTCCTTGTTTTTGAGTTTCGCAGAAAAGGAATATCAAACGGAGTCCAAACAGAATAAAACTTTATGATGTTTTTTCTTGGACCAAAAGACACACGTAGGACTTGGAGACCAAGGAAAAGGAGTCCCGAGGCGACGGCAAGGGTGCAGGGCGCGCCCCAGGGGGGCCCCCTGCCTTGTGGGTCCCTCGGAGCTCCTCTAAGCCTAATCTTCAGCCTATAAATTCCCCAATATTCCCAAACCATCAGAGGCATCCACAAAAATACTTTTTCACCGCCGCAAGCCTCTGTTCCCGTGAGATCCCATCTTGGGGCCTTTTCCGGCGATCTGCCGGAGGGGGATTCGATCATGGAGGGCATCTACATCAACCCTATTGCCCTTCCGATGAAGTGTGAGTAGTTTACCTCAGACCTACGGGTCCATAGCTAGTAGCTTAGATGGCTTCTTCTCTCTGTATGATCTTCAATAACATGTTCTCCTCGATGTTCTTGGAGTTCTATCCGATGTAATATTATTTTGCGGTGTGTTTGTCGAGATCCGATGAATTATGGATTTATGATCAGATTATCTATGAATATTATTTGAATCTTCTTTGAATTCTTATATGCATGATTTGATATATTTGTATTTCTCTTCGAATTATCGGTTTGGTTTGGCCAACTAGATTGGTTCTTCTTGCAATGAGAGAGGTGCTTAGTTTTGGGTTCAATCTTGCGGTGTCCTCACCCAGTGACATAGTAGGGGTAGCGAGGCACGTATTGTATTGTTGCCATCAAGGATAAAAGGATGGGGTTTTCATCATATTGCTTGAGTTTATCCCTCTACATCATGTCATCTTACTTAAGGCGTTACTCTGTTCTCTTGAACTTAATACTCTAGATGCAGGCAAGAGTCGGTCGATGTGTGAAGTAATAGTAGTAGATGGAGAATCGTTTCGGTCTACTTGACACAGACGTGATGCCTATATGCATAATCATTGCTTGGATATCGTCATAACTTTGCGCTTTTCTATCAATTGCTTGACAGTAATTTGTTCACCCACCGTATTATTTTCCTTCAAGAGAGAAGCCTCTAGTGAAACCTATGGCCCCCGGGTCTATTTTCCCTTATATATTTTCAGATCTATAAACCAAAAATACCAAAAATATCTTGTTGCAATTTATTTACTTTTATTTTATTTTACGTTTTAGTAATCTTTTATATGTATCTCTATCAGATCTCACCATTGCAATTGACCGTGAAGGGATTGACAACCCCTTTATCGCGTTGGGTGCAAGTGTTTGATTGTTTGTGTAGGTGCATAGATTGGAGACTTGCTTGTACCTCCTACTGACCTTGGTTCTCTAACTGAGGGAAATACTTATCTCTACTTTGCTCCATCACCCTTTCCTCTTCAAGGGAAAAACCAACGCAAGCTCAAGAAGTAGCAATCGTCGTTGATGATCGACAACTGGTTTAGCATCAGGCTCCGTATTAATCTTGTGTTGACATAGAGTGGGACTAATGCCCCTAAAGGTGTGTTTAGTTTCTATCATCGGATGGAATGTAATGGGTCGGTTCCATCCCTAGGACCCATTCTCGTGTTTAGTTAGTCGAAGGAATCGGAACCCACTAGTTCCATGGAACAGCATATTCCCTGATTATACCGAACCGAGGCGTTCCTCGAAAACGAGCAGACCACACGGAACCACCTCTCTCGCGTGCCTCTTCCCCTCAGCGCCGCCTCCCTCCCGCACCTCTCCCTCTCTCTATCTGACTATCTGAGCCGCCGCCGCCCAAAACACCTCTCTCGCTCTCCGGCGCCGGCTGTACCTCGTGTCCCCATCGTCTATCCTCTCCCATGGCGTGCAACAACAGCTTGGAGGCGATCTAGCAGCAGGCGGCAGGTTAGCAGCCAGCGGAGCAACATAAACAGAGAGCAGGACGCGGTTGCCTGTTCCTGTCGTCGTCGGTGGCCGCCGCTCATCCCGACGGACTGGTGGGTCTTCTTTTCCCGCGCCTTGTTCCTGTCGTCGCTGCTGTTGGTGCCTGTCGCCACGACGAGCGAAGCAGAGCACGAGCAGGACGACAGCGACTCGTCGCTATTGGTGCCTGACACCGCTCGGTTGGAGCGATTTGCCTGACTTCAGATTGATTTCCGGGAGCACCTACCTTGATACTAGTTGATACATTCACATTGATTTGCGTGAGCAGCAATCTTCCTATTCTGAATTTGACGGCGAGAGCAGCAATCTTCACATGGCCGGTGACGGAAGAAATCTATTTCTCTTCCACCCTGCTTGATATTACTAGTTGATGTGCCGCTGTTGATGCTCAGTACCAGTACTAGTTGATACAAATTTAATAATTGCTAAATGGTGTTCATCCCGTACTAGTACTTGCAGATAATAATTTTTCGTGACATTCGTATCCTATTCCTCTAACCAAGCGCTGAGATAGAACCATTCCATTGTATCTCATTAGCTCTACTGAACACTAAGACGGAACCATTCCGTTCCAGTGGAATAGGACCATTCCATTCCACTTGGTTCTACAACCAAACACACCCTAAGATCATCAAGAGTATATCCAATAGCAGCACGGTGCTTCCTCAGAATTTTTAGTAATCTCTTTTCTTCATGCTCTGAAAGGTTAGCACTAATAATAACAGGATATATCTTATTTTCATCAAGATAAGCATACTTTAATGTATCAGGTAGTTGTTTTAATTCAAACATAGGATCACCTTTAGGTGGAGGAGGACCTCCAAGAGTTTCAACAGGCAAATTATATTTCAGGATAGGTGGTTGATCAAAGGACATCTTATCTATTTCATTTCTTTCATTCATATGCATCTCATTTTCGTGGTCTAGCAAATATTGTTCTGACGGATCGGTAGGAGGTACGGCAATAGAAGCAAGACCAATAATTTCATCCTTACTAGGCAATTCTTTATCACGAGGCTGTCTATGAAACTTAGAGAAATTAAACTCATGAGATATATCACCAAAGTTAACACTGACAGTTTCTTTAGCGCAATCAATCTTAGCATTAACGGTGTTCAAGAAAGGTCTACCAAATATAATGGAACAAAAATCATCTTGTGGAGAACCAAGAACTAGGAAATCAGTAGGGTATTTTATTTTTCCACACAAGACTTCCACATCTCTAACGATCCCAAGCGGTGAAATAGTATCTCTATTCGCAAGCTTAATAGTAACATCAATATCTTCTATTTCAGCAGGTGCAATATCATTCATAATTTCTTGATATAAGGTAAATGGAATAGCACTCACACTAGCTCCCAAATAACATAAGCCATGGTAACAATGATCTCCTATTTTAACTGAGACAACTGGCATGCCAACAACTGGCTTATTCTTATCTTTAGTATCGGGTGTAGCAATTCTAGTGGCTTCATCACAGAAGTAAATAACATGCCCATCAATATAATCGACCAAGAGATCCTTAACCATAGAAACATTAGGTTCAACTTTAATTTGTTCGGAGGGTCTAGGTGCTCTAATATTACTTTTGTTAGCCATAGTTGAAACTTTAGCATGTTCCTTTATCCTAACAGGGAAAGGTGGTTTCTCAATATAAGTAGTAGGCACAACTGGATCAACATTGTAAATGATAGTTTCATCTTCAACTATAACGGGTTCCTCAATCTTTTCTTTAACAGGGGGATGATATTTAAACCACTTATCCTTAGGGAGATCAACATGAGTAGCAAATGATTTGCAAAATGAAGCTATTATCTCAGAGTCAAGTCCATATTTAGGGCTAAACTTACGAAAAGCATCGGTATCCATAAAAGATTTAACACAATCAAACTTAAGAATTATACCTGACTATTTACCTTTGTCGAGTTCCCAATCTTCAGAGTTGTGTTTAATTCTTTCCAGAAGATCCCATCTGAATTCAATAGTTTTCTTCATAAAGGAACCAGTTGAAGAAGAATCAAGCATGGTTTGATCATCATGAGAAAGCCGAGCATAAAAATTCTGTAAGATAATTTCTCTTGAGAGCTCATGATTGGGGCATGTGTACATCATGTACTTAAGCCTCCCCCAAGCCTGAGCAATACTTTATCCTTCACGAGGCCAAAAATTATATATATAATTCCGATCACGATGAACCAGATGCATAGGATAAAACTTTTGATGAAATTCCAATCTCAATCGGTTCCAATCCCAAGCACCAATATCATCACATAGCCTATACCATGTCAACGCCTTTCCCTTAAAATATAAAGGGAAAACCTTCTTCTTAACTTCATCTCCGGGTAGACCTGCAAGCTTAAATAATCCACAAACTTCATCCACATAGATTAGGTGCATATCAGGATGTATTGTTCCATCTCCTGCATAAGGATTAGCTAGCAGTTTCTCTATCATACCCTAAGGAATATCATAATAAATATTTTTAGTAGGTGTAGTAGGTTAAGGAGCAACTCTTTGTGCTTCCGGTCGAGGTGAAGATACCCCAAACAATCCCTCAAATGATTGTTTTCCATAGTAACAAGTGAAAGTAAATTTCAGCACGTCATATAAATGTTTCCTTACCAAATTCCACTCACCAAAGGCGCTTCACTCCCCGGTAATGGCACCAAAAAAGAGTGTATAGGGGATCAATCGTAGTACTTTCTATAAGTAGGAGTGTTGAACCCAACGAGGAGAAGAAGGAAATGACAAGCGGTTTTCAGCAAGGTATTATCTACAGGCACTGAAATTATCGATAACAGATAGTTTGATAGCAAGGTAATTTGTAACGAGCAACAAGTAGTAATAGTAGCAAAGGTCCAGCAAGGTAGCCCAATCCTTTTCGTAGAAAAGGACAGGCCGGAATGGTCTCTTATAATAAGCAAAACGCTCTTGAGGACACACGGGAATTTTATCTAGTCACTTTCATCATGTTTGTTTGATTCGTGTTCGTTACTTTGGTAATTTGATATGTGGGTGGATCGGTGCTTGGGTGCTGTTCTTACTTGAACAAGCCTCCCACTTATGATTACTCCCTCTCGCAAGCATCCGCAACTACGAAAGAAGAATTAAGATAAATCTAACCATAGCATGAAACATACGGATCCAAATCGGTCCCTTACAGAATAGCGCATGAACTAGAGTTTAAGCTTCTGTCACTCTAGCAACCCATCATCTAATAACTACTCCACAATGCCTTCCCTTAGGCCCAAAGATGGTGAAGTGTCATGTAGTCGACGTTCACATAACACCACTAAGGTAAACATCATACATATCATCAAAATATCGAACGAATACCAAATTCACATGATTACTTATGACAAGACTTCTCCAATGTCCTCTAGAAAAAACATAACTACTCAAAAATAATATTCATGCTCAAGATCAGAGGGGTATTGAATAGCATCAAGGATCTGAACATATGATCTTCCACCAAATAAACCAACAAGCATCAACTACGTGATGTAATCAACACTACTAGCAACCCACAGGTACCAATCTGAGGTTTTGAGACAAAGATTGAATACAAGAGATGAGCTAGGGTTTGGGGTGAGATGGTGCTGGTGAAGATGTTGATGAAGATTGGTCCTCCCACAGTGAGAGGATCATTGGTGATGACGATGGCTTCGATTTCCCCCTCCCGGAGGGAAGTTTCCCCGACGGATTCTCTCCGCCGAAGAGCAGCTCCTGTCGAGGTTCCGCCTCGAGACGGCGACGCTTCATCCCGAAACCTTCATTCTGATATTTTCTAGGGCAAATGGCATCATATAGGAGACGATGGGCACCGGAGGCCTGCTAGGGGCGCCACAAGCTCGGGGGGCGCGCCTTGGGGGTAGGGGCGCCCCCCGGGCTTGTGGCTGCCTGGTGGGTCCCCCTCTAGTATTTCTTTCACCAATAATTTTAATATATTCCAAAATAATTCTCTGTCAATGTTCAGCTCATTTGGGGGTGTTTAGAAAAAGTGCCTCCGATATAGCCCTTTCCGGACCAGAATTCCAGCTGCCGGCAATCTCCCTCTTTATGTGAAACTTGCAAAATAAGAGAGAACCTGCATAAGAGTTGTATTATAAAGTGAAATAACAGTCCATAATGCAATAAATATCAACATAAAAACATGATGCAAAATGGATGTATCAAGGTTGGGGTTTACTAATTTGGATGTCAAGAATATTAGTCTTTTGCGCAAGCGGCTTTGGAGACTTGAGAATGAAGGTGGGGACTTGCAGAATATGATTAGAGCAAAGTATTTTAAGAGAAAAACTTTGTCTCAATGCGAGTCATCTCCTGCCAACTCTCATTTTTGAAATGGTCTCATGAGCGTTAAAGATATCATTTTTATTTTTTGTCAGAGAATTGTTGGGGATGGGCGTAAAACTAGATTTTGGGAATATGCTTGGATCCACAACAAGCCTCTCTGTCAAATATTTCCTCGCTTATATAATCTTAATATCTGTCAAAACATTACGGTTTCTAAAGTGTTTGAACAGGATTTTAACTGTATTAGATTCAGGAGATTCTTATATGGTGAGACACTGGATATGTGGAACAAACTTTTAGATATCTACAGTGAGATTGTTCTGAGTGAAGAACGTGAGAAAGTCAAATGGCTATTGACCAATTTTGGTAACTTCTCTGTTAAATCTCTTTCTTCTGTATGTTATTGCTTGTGTTCCCTTTTAAGTTACTTTGGAAATTGAAAATACGTCTAAAAATTAAGGCTTTTTATACGGTTACTGATTAAAGGAAGGATCTTAACCAAGGATAAATTTTGTAAAAAAGGTTGGAAAGTCACCAACAACTGTGAGTCTTGTGGTGCCAATGAATGTATTGATCATTTGTTTTTCACTTGTTCATTTGCTTATTTGTTTGGGGTATAGTTGGGAGTACTCCGACTCATCCCCAAACACTCCTGTCATTCTTTGATCTATGCCAGAATTGCCTCCCTAATTATACTTGAAAAGATCAAGTGGTTATATCTATTTGTGTGACTACTTTATTGTGGTATATCCGGAAAGCAGGAAATAAATCGTGCTTTCAAATTTCTTTGCCTAAAGATCCTACTGACATAATCTTTGCCTTGTTATTTTTTGCTGGATTCATGGGTTGTGCTACATAAAAGAGGAGCACAAAAAGTTTAAGGAAGTGGCCAAGATGTTGGCACAGGTAGCGAGGGACATATTTAGGCGTGCCCATGACTAGGGCCCTACTGTAAGGAGGCTTTGTTGGTTTTCTTCTGTTGAATCCTGCGATAAGTTGGCATTTGCTGGGTGAAAGGAGCTGAGATGATCCTGGTCATGTGTAATGGTATAGTATTAAGTGTTGTTTCTCTCTTCTCCTAGTGTAGCATCCTGTAGATGTAGTTTATAGTATCTCAAGATGTAGGAGTTTCTTTCCTAGTGCAACATGTTAGGCATAATGTGTACTGATATAGTTTTGGGTTGGTCCTCCTACTGGTGTAGCATCCTGTAGGTGCAGTTTAAGTGTGTCTGGATGTAGGGAGTACTTTTCCTAATGCAAATTGTTAGGCATCGCATAGAATGTGTATGGTTGCTCTGTATGTTGTGACCCTTCCGTAATGAAAGTGGGGGCCGTGTGGCCCCTCTGTTCTAATAAAAATGGTTGCCCAATCAATTATGAAAACCCGATTGAAAATTGTACAACTAGGGACAAGCCCACTCACAACCACAAACACCTAGGCCGAAGCCCACTTGATATCCTATCTGACAGATGGTCTAAAAAATATTCTATTTTCGATAAAGGATGTTTAAAAAAACACCCTATATACTAATTACTTAAAAGGTCATTATAATCATTCCTTATAGCATATGCCACACAGGGCGGAACAATATTAACTAGAATCCCATCGGACCTAGTACTAAAGCTGGACTTAGCCATCTCATGTGCCACCCCATTGGCAGGACGATTAGTTTTCAAAAATTTAAAATCATGGATCATCCCGGAGATACTTAGATCCCCTTTCTTCAAATCAACGAGAGGAGACCTATCAAGCTTCCCATTTGAGCGGAAAGAATGAATAACGCACAGTCAATCTCCAAAATAATAGACTGCTGAAGGGTGATACCGATATAAAGGCCTGTGAGGCGGGCAGGGAGTTGAGCTTCATTCACGCTTTTACTCCAAAAAAGGGAAGTTTTTTTATTGACTCCTAATGTGGCATCGAGTGATACATACATAATGAGCACACATCCGACCTCTACATAATTAGGATGCACACAACCAACACTATGCAGACACACAAGGATCACGCTGGCAAAGAGGAAAGTCATGTACTGAAGCTATGCCTAGATGGAAAACCCCAGAATGATCAAAACAATGATCGATGATATACAACAATGACCATCGACACCAACCATCTTTTGACAACATAAGGATTATGAGAAGGGTTCTCCAAAAGCAATGCCTTTAGTAAGAAAACGACGGATGAGAGCCTCCTTCGCTAGATCCACCACCGAAAGCAATATCATGGGTTTTCACCCTGAAGATCAAGTTTGAGCAAACTCTAAGCAATGCCTTCAATAGGGCAACGATGTAAAAATTCCACCATTCCTAGGTATTACCAACTAAGGTTAGACCTAAGATCTTCCCCCCAGAGTTCGAGACCGGGTACACAAGAAGCACCACCCTATAGAAGTCGTTCTATGTTATTTCCTTCACTTTCCATTATCCAAACAACTTGACGATGGAGGAAGGTCACACACACCACCGAAATCCTGAGTTTGGGATGCTCCGGCGTACCCACACCCTCCTCCCAAGTGTTAGTAGATGATCGATTTGCATGAGATAATATCACCACATGCTGCTATTGCCATCATCTCCGTCATTGCATGTGGCAGCATATTACATTGTGGTGGAGGACACAACTTCCATCATGCATCACTATTAGCGATGCAATCATGAATCCTGTTGGATCTAAAGGTCCCAGCCTCTCCAAGAATCGTAGTACATAACATGTTGAGTCTGCGGAGGCATCCAGACACGAACAACAGTGCCCAACAGCGCGTAGGCTAGATCGGACGCAGTCTCCCTGTCGATCGGGCGCAGTCCTCCCGGGAGCGGTGGAGGGTAATGGAGACGGCCATAGCCACCTGATACGTCTCCAACGTATCTATAATTTTTTATTGTTCCATGCTATTATATTATCCATCTTGGATGTTTCATATGCATTTATATGATTTTTGGGACTAACCTATTAACCTAGAGCCCAGTGCCAGTTTTTATTTTTTTCCTTGTTTTTGAGTTTCGCAGAAAAGGAATATCAAATGAAGTCCAAATGAGCTAAAAATTTACGGAGATTTTTTAAGGACCAGAAGAAGACCCCGAAGCAAAGGAGTTGGGCCAGAAGAGCCACGAGGCCTCCACAAGGGTGGAGGGCGCCCCCCCTAGGGCGCGTCCTTCGGTCTTGTGGGCTCCTCATGGACCCCCTGACTTGTTCTCGGTGCCAAAAATTCCTATAAATACAGAAACCCCCAGAAATAAACCTAGATCGGGAGTTCCGCCGCCGCAAGCCTCTGTAGCCACGAAAAACCAACCGAGAGCCCATTCCGGCACCCTGTCGGAGGGGGAATCCATCACCGGTGGCCATCTTCATCATCCCGACGGTCTCCATGACGAGGAGGGAGTAGTTCACCCTCGGGGCTGAGGGTATGTACCAGCAGCTATGTGTTTGATCTCTCTCTCTCGTGTTCTTGATTTGGCACGATCTTGATGTACCGTGAGCTTTGCTATTATAGTTGGATCTTATGATGTTTCTCCCCCTCTACCTTCTTGTAATGAATTGAGTTTTCCCTTTGAAGTTATCTTATCGGATTGAGTCTTTAAGGATTTGAGAACACTTGATGTATGTCTTGCATGTGTTTATCTGTGGTGACAATGGGATATTCACGTGATCCACTTGATGTATGTTTTGGTGATCAACTTGCGGGTTATGTGACCTTGTGAACTTATGCATAGGGGTTGGCACACGTTTTCGTCTTGACCCTCTGGTAGAAACTTTGGGGCACTCTTTGAAGTTCTTTGTGTTGGTTTGAATAGATGAATCTGAGATTGTGTGATGCATATCATATAATCAAACCCGCGGATACTTGTGGTGACATTGGAGTATCTAGGTGACATTAGGGTTTTGGTTGATGTGTGTCTTAAGGTGTTATTTTAGTACGAACTCTAGGGATGTTTGTGAGACTTATAGGAATAGCCCAATAGATCGATCAGAAAGAATAACTTTGAGGTGGTTTCGTACCCTACAATAATCTCTTTGTTTATTCTCCGCTATTAGTGACTTTGGAGTGACTCTTTGTTGCACGTTGAGGGATTATTATATGATCTAATTATGTTATCATTGTTGAGAGAACTTGCACTAGTGAAAGTATAAACCTTAGGTCATCCACTTGAGGGAAATTTGCTACTGTCCTACAAAACTCTGCACTTGGAGGCCCAACACGAGTCTACAAGAAGAAGGTTGCGTAGTAGACATCAAGCTCTTTTCTGGCGCCGTTGCCGGGGAGGTGAGTGCTTGAAGGTATATCTTTAGATCTTGCAATTGAATCTTTTAGTTTCTTGTTTTATCACTAGTTTAGTCTATAAAAGAAAACTACAAAAAAAATGGAATTGAGGTTGCCTCATATGCTTCATCTTTTTAATGTCTTTCGTGAAAATGATGGAAAGGTAAATTGTGCTCAAGTGTTAGAAGAAGAAGTCTATAAAATGTTTGGCACTAAAATTTTGAATGATGAGCATGATTGCAACGTTGTTAGTATGAATTCCTTGAATATCCATGATGCTAATGATATGCAAAGCTACAAGCTTGGGGATGCTATGTTTGATGAAGATGATAGTTTTAGTCCCCCAAGTTTTGATGAGAACATTTATTATGATGATAGCATGCCTCCTATTTATGATGATTATATTGATGAAACTGGGTTTGGAAGAGTGTCAACTCTAGGTAGTATTGATCCCACTATTTTGGAGGGTGTTGAATCTTTTTACAATATTGATGAAAGTGGATTTGGAGAGGTCATGACTTTATTTAGTGATGAATCCACTATTTCGGAAGAGGTTCCAATTGATTATGAGAACAAAGTTGCTATGTATGATGATTATTGTGATGACATGTATGCTATAAAGAGTAATGATAACCATGAAACTTGTCATCATGATTTTAATTTTCAATTGGATTATGCCTCACATGATAGTTATTTTGTTGAATTTGCTCCCACTATTATGAATGAGAAGAATTTTGCTTATGTGGAGAGTAGTAAATTTTCTATGCTTGTGGATCATGAAAATAATGCTTTATGTGATAGTTATATTGTTGAATTCATTCATGATGCTACTGAAAATTATTATGAGGGAGGAATATATACTTGTAGGAATTGCAATAATATCAAGTTTCCTCTCTATGTGTTGAGAATTTTGAAGTCATACTTGTTTTGCCTTCCTATGCTAGTTGATTCTTGTTCCCATAAGTTGTTTGCTCACAAAATCCCTATGCATAGGAAGTGGGTTAGACTTAAATGTGCTAGTCATATGCTTCATGATGCTCTCTTTGTGTTTCAATTATTTACTTTTATGTGAGCATCATTGAAATCATCATGCCTAGCTAAAAAGGCATTAAAGAAAAGCGCTTGTTGGGAGACAACCCAATATTTACCCCTACTGTTTTTGTGTGTTCACATGATTAAGCTACTGTAGTAATCATGTTTTATAGCTTTTGTTTGAATAAAGTGCCAAGTAAAGCCTTTGGGATGGTGTGGTTGATAGTTGACTTGATTCTGTGCAAAAACAGAAACTTTTGCATCCAGTACAGAAATTCCTATGTTTTACTGGAACGTGTAAAGCTTCTGAAATTTTTAAATTTGATTGGTATACAAATTATCTACGTTTTACTAATTTTAAAGAATTTTTGGAGTAACAGAAGTATGAGCTTAATTCAGATCTTTGCAGACTGTTCTGTTTTTGACAGATTCTGTTTTCGATGCATAGTTTGCTTGTTTCCTAGTTTCTATGGCTTATATTGCTCAATATAAATTTTAGAGATGATAGGGTAAAGTAGGTATCAGGTGATAAAATTTTTGAATCTTGTCTTGACAGTACCAAAGTGAATGATTTGTTTTATCATACTAACCCATCTCACGAAGTTCCGTTAAGTTTTGTGTGATTGAAGTTTTCAAGTTTTGGGTGAGATATCGATATGAGGAGAATAAGGAGTGACAAGACCCTAAGCTTGGGGATGCCCAAGGCACCCCAAGGTAATATTCAAGGAATATCCAAGCAACTAAGCTTGGGGATGCCCCGGAAGGCATCCCCTCTTTCGTCTCCAACATTATCGGTAACCTTACTTGGAGCTATATTTTTATCCGTCACATGATATGAGTTTTGCTTGGAGCATAATTTTATTTTATTAGTATTTTCTTGCTGTTACTTATAATGTTTTTCATCTTTTAGTTCAATAAAAATGTCAAGTGTAGCCTTTACCATGCTTATTTTGCAAGTCTATATGTTGCTGTTTTGAAAACAGAAAGTTTTCTATCATTGTCTGAATTCTTGTGGAAAGTCAGAACGTGGTAAAATCTTGAAATTTTAACACAATGAGTAAAAACAAATTTTCTACAGTGTGGTAATTTTTCAGAAGTTTTGGAGTTAGGTAAGTATGAGTACAATTGCACTATTTACAGACTGTCCTGTTTTGACAGATTGCTGTTATTTTAGCATTGTTTGCATATGTTTGCTTGTTTAATGATTCTATTGGAGGATAGGAGTATTAAATATGCAGAGGCATTTATTATGCAATGTTAAATAATAATTTTAGTGATTTTCTACAGTAGAGAATGATAAGGTTTTGCATTTGATTTATACTAACTTTTCTCACCAGTTCTTGTTGAGTTTTGTGTGCATGAAGTTTTTAAGATTTAGGGAAACTGTGATATAG
The DNA here is from genome assembly GCA_011799875.1 of Thinopyrum elongatum. Lineage (NCBI taxonomy): Eukaryota > Viridiplantae > Streptophyta > Magnoliopsida > Poales > Poaceae > Thinopyrum > Thinopyrum elongatum. The sequence continues at coordinate 114,204,765 of CM022299.1, read as the reverse complement.
AAGGAATTAAGGAGACACAAAAACTCAAGCTTGGGGATGCCCAAGGCATCCCTAGTTAATATTTCAAGAAGTCTCAAGCATCTAAGCTTGGGGATGCCCCGGTTGGCATCCCACCTTTCTTCATCAACAATTATCGGTTAGTATCGGTTGAGCCTAAGTTTTTGCTTCTTCACACGATGTGTGCTATTTTTAGAATGTCATTTTTTTTTGCTTGCTGTTTGAATAAAGTACTTAAGATCTGAAATTCTTTTATGAGAGAGAGTCTTCACATAGCAACATAATTATTTGACCACTCATTGATCTTCACTTATATCTTTTTGGAATAGTTTGTCAGTTGCTCTAGTGCTTCACTTATATCTTTTTAGAGCACGGCGGTGGTTTTATTTTGAAGAAATTGATGAACTCTCATGCTTCACTTATATTATTTTGAGAGTCTTAAACAGCATGGTAATTTGCTTTGGTTATAAATTTAGTCCTAATATGATAGGCATCCAAGAGGGATATAATAAAAACTTTCATATAAAGTGCATTGAATACTATGAGAAGTTTGATTCCTTATGATTGTTTTGAGATATAAAGATGGTGATATTAGAGTCATGCTAGTGAGTAATTGTGGATTTGAGAAATACTTGTGTTAAGGTTTGTGATTCCCGTAGCATGCATGTATGGTGAACCGTTATGTGACATAGTTGGAGCATGATTTATTTATTGATTGTCTTCCTTATGAGTGGCGGTCGGGGACGAGCAATGGTCTTTTCTTACTAATATATCCCCCTAGGAGCATGCACGTAGTACTTTGTTTTGATAACTAATAGATTTTTGCAGCAAGTATGTGAGTTCTTTATGACTAATGTTGAGTCCATGGATTATACGCACTCTCACCCTTCCACCATTGCTAGCGTCTCTAGTACCGCGCAACTTTCGCCGGTGCATTACACCCACCATATACCTTCCTCAAAACAGCCACCATACCTACCTATTATCGCATTTCCATAGCCATTCCGAGATATATTGCCTTGCAACTTCCACTGTTCCGTTTATTATGACACGCTTCATCATTGTCATATTGCTTTGCATGATCATGTAGTTGACATAGTATTTGTGGCAAAGCCACCGTTCATAATTTTCATACATGTCACTCTTGAGTCAATGCACATCCCGGTACACCGCCGGAGGCATTCATATAGAGTCATATTTTGTTCTAGTATCGAGTTGTAATTTTTGAGTTGTAAGTAAATAAAAGTGTGAGGATCTTCATTATTAGAGCATTGCCCCATGTGAGGAAAAATAAAAAGGAAAAAAAATAGCCAATCGAAAAAAAAGAGAAGAAAAAAAAAGAGAAAATTAAAAAAAAGAGAAAAAAATAAAAAAATGAGAGAAAAAGAGAGAAGGGGCAATGTTACTATCCTTTTTCCATACTTGTGCTTCAAAGTAGCACCATGATCTTCATGATAGAGAGTCTCCTATGTTGTCACTTTCATATACTAGTGGGAATTTTTTATTATAGAACTTGGCTTGTATATTCCAACGATGGGCTTCCTCATATTGCCCTAGGTCTTCATGAGCAAGCAAGTTGGATGCACACCCACTTAGTTTTCTTTTTGAGGTTTCATACACTTATAGCTCTAGTGCATCCGTTGCATGGCAATCCCTACTCACTCACATTGATATCTATTGATGGGCATCTCCAAAGCCCATTGATACGCCTAGTTGATGTAAGACTATCTCCCTCTTTTTGTCTTCTCCACAACCACCATATTCTATTCCACCTATAGTGCTATGTCCATGGCTCACGCTCATGTATAGCGTGAAAGTTGAAAAGGTTTGAGAACACCAAAAGTATGAAACAATTGCTTGGCTTGTCATTGGGGTTGTGCATGATTTGAATATTTTGTGTGATGAAGATGGAGCATAGCCAGACTATACGATTTTGTAGGGATAGCTTTCTTTGGCCATGTTATTTTGAGAAGACATAATTGCCTTGTTAGTATGCTTGAAGTATTATTGTTTTTATGTCAATATTGAACTTTTGTTTTGAATCTTATGGATCTGAACATTCATGCCACAATAAAGAAAATTACATGGATAAATATGTTAGGTAGCATTCCACATCAAAAATTCTGTTTTTATCATTTACCTACTCGAGGAGAAGCAGGAATTAAGCTTGGGGATGCTTGATACGTCTCCAACGTATCTATAATTTTTGATTGTTCCATGCTATTACATTATCCATCTTGGATGTTTTATATGCTATTTTATATGATTTTTGGTACTAACCTATTAACCTAGAGCCTAGTGCCAGTTTATGTTTTTTTCCTTGTTTTTGAGTTTCGCAGAAAAGGAATATCAAACGGAGTCCAAATGAGCTGAAAATTTACGGAGATTTTTTATGGACCAGAAGAAGCCCCCGAAGCAAAGGAGTTGGGCCAGAAGAGCCACGAGGCCTCCACAAGGGTGGAGGGAGCTCCCCTAGGGCGTGCCCTCCGGTCTTGTGGGCTCCTCGTGGACCCCCCTGACTTGTTCTCGACGCCAAAAATTCCTATAAATACAGAAACCCCTAGAAATAAACCTAGATCGGGAGTTCCGCCGCCGCAAGCCTCTGTAGCCACGAAAAACCAATCGGGAGCCCGTTCCGGCACCCTGCCGGAGGGGGAATCCATCACCGGTGGCCATCTTCATCATCCCGGCGGTCTCCATGACGAGGAGGGAGTAGTTCACCTTCGGGGCTGAGGGTATGTACCAGTAGCTATGTGTTTGATCTCTCTCTCTCGTGTTCTTGATTTGGCACGATCTTGATGTACCGCGAGCTTTGCTATTATAGTTGGATCTTATGATGTTTCTCCCACTCTACCTTCTTGTAATGAATTGAGTTTTTCCTTTGAAGTTATCTTATCGGATTGAGTCTTTAAGGATTTGAGAACACTTGATGTATGTCTTGCATGTGTTTCTCTGTGGTGACAATGGGATATTCACGTGATCCACTTGATGTATGTTTTGGTGATCAACTTGCGGGTTATGTGACCTTGTGAACTTATGCATAGGGGTTGGCACACGTTTTCGTCTTGACTCTCCGGTAGAAACTTTGGGGCACTCTTTGAAGTTCTTTGTGTTGGTTTGAATAGATGAATCTGAGATTGTGTGATGCATATCGTATAATCAAAACCGCGGATACTTGTGGTGACATTGGAGTATCTAGGTGGCATTAGGGTTTTGGTTGATGTGTGTCTTAAGGTGTTATTTTAGTATGAACTCTAGGGCTGTTTGTGACACTTATAGGAATAGCCCAATAGATCGATCAGAAAGAATAACTTTGAGGTGGTTTCGTATCCTACAATAATCTCTTTGTTTATTCTCCGCTATTAGTGACTTTGGAGTGACTCTTTGTTGCACGTTGAGGGATTATTATATGATCTAATTATGTTATCATTGTTGAGAGAACTTGCACTAGTGAAAGTATGAACCCTAGGCCTTGTTTTGAAGCATTGCAATACCGTTTTCGCTCACTTTTGTTACTAGTTACCTTGCTGTTTTTATATTTTCAGATTACAAAAACCTATATCTACCATCCATATTGCACTTGTATCACCATCTCTTCGCCGAACTAGTGCACCTATACAATTTATCATTGTATTGGGTGTGTTGGGGACACAAGAGACTCTTTGTTATTTGGTTGTAGGGTTGTTTGAGAGAGACCATCTTCATCCTACGCCTCCCACGGATTGATAAACCTTAGGTCATCCACTTGAGGGAAATTTGCTACTGTCCTACAAAACTCTGCGCTTGGAGGCCCAACACGAGTCTATAAGAAGAAGGTTGCGTAGTAGACATCACCTCCTCCAACCCACACGGGGCGACACCCACGACGGATCCGGATTGCTCGGAGTCAGATCCGCTTCTTGCCATGTCGGGTCATTTTTTTTGACCGGTCACTGATCGGGCCATCCGCCCAGTCGTTTGAGGAGGGTTTGAGGCGCCCGGCTGTAGATGATCTTACTAGAGGAGTCCCTACAATCTGCTGCAGCCGAGCCACCCTTTCTGTCTCTCCTCATGCCAGTGCCAACGTGAATTTTTGCGTGACCTGGGGGAGGTGCATGGGAGCTCCTATATAGCGACATGTGTGCCTGATCAAGCGGAAACACGCAGGCCCGCACCCCACGCGCCCTGTTGGGCTGGCCCATGCGCGGGGCTAGACGCCCCCGGTTTTTTTCGTTCTTTTTTATTTTCTGTTTTTTCTTTTTCCCTTTCTAAAACAATTTGGGATTTCAAAAAGATCGAAATTTATAAATAATTTCAAATTTTGAAAAATAATGTTCAAGAAATCTTAAAATGTTCACACACTAAAAAAATGTTCGTGATTTTGAAAAATATTCGCATCCTAAAATAATTTTCATAATTTCTAAAATTGTTCTCATTTTCAAAAAAAAATGTTTGTTAATTAGGAAAAAAAATCTGTGACTAAAAAATGTTCATGAAATTTTTAAAAATGTTCACGGAAACAAAAAAATATTCATGAATTTCAAAAATTGTTCCCAATTTTTTTATTAAATTCATTAGTTTCAACAAATGTTCGCTGGTTGTAAAAAATGGTCATGAATTCAAAAAAATGTTCGTAAATAAAGTGTTCCCAAAAGTTCAAAAAACTTCATCGGTATAAAAATGTTGTCTGATTCAAAAATATGTTTGCGAATTTAAAAAAAGTTCATGCATTTTAAAAAACTGTTCAAAAAATATATATACCTGAATTTCAAAAATTGTTCCCAAATTTTTGAAAAACTTCATTAGTTTCAAAAAATGTTTGCTTATTGTAAAAAATGGTCATGAATTCAAAAATATGTTCATGAATAAAGTGTGCCCAAAAATTCAAAAACCTTCATTGGTATAAAAAAATGTTCGCTGATTCAAAATAATGTTTGTGAATTAAAAAATGTTCATTCATTTAAAAAAACTGTTAAAAAAGAAAACAAAATTTAAAAACTGTTCGCTGATACAAATAATATTCACGAGTTTCAAAAAACATTCACAATTAAACAAAATGTTCGCAAATTTGTAAAAAATTATAAATTCAAAAAAATCCTGATTTTTCAAAATGTTTATGAATTTGAAAAAAAATCTTTATGATTTCAAACAAATGTTTACGAATTCAAAAAGCGTTTACAAATTGGAAATATGTTCGCAAAAATGAGAAAGGAATAAAATAAAATAAAAAGGGAAATAAATAAATAATAGAAAACAAACAAAAAAGGAAAGGAAAAAAAAGAAAGAAAACGGAAGAAATAACAAAAAAATCGGTGGGGCCTAAAAACTGGATCAGGCGTTGGAGGGATTTTACGGAGCGACCTATGCGCCAAATAGGGATCGGCGAGGTATAGCCATACGAACTGGTTCGGTTTTTATTTTTTGTTTCTCAAAAAAAAAAACTGGTTCGGTTTTTTAGGTGTTTTTTAGGGGTGCTACCAAGCTTTATTCAACTGAAATAGAAAGTGGCAAGTACATGAAATCTGGGGTATTTAACAGCCACAAATGGCGCCCCGAATCTAAGGTAATAGAAAATCTCGCCAAGTCATGAGCCTCCCATACATGTTCTCTCTTCTCATGCAGGATATGGACTTCTTCAAACTCTAATATCATCATCTTTATATCTTGGATAACTGGGCTGCACCTACCCAGATACGTGCCTGTTAAACTGTTCACCACTATCAAGCAATCTGTAGCTATACGTATTTTCGTCAGGTGTAGGTCATGTGCCAAAGCAAAAGCCTCCCTTATAGCCATTACTTCCAGCAACTTAGGTTGTATCATGTCCTGTATTATTAGCGAGCACGCGCCAACATAACCTCCACCTTGATCGCAGCAAACCACTACACACGATCCTTTTGTTAGAATTAATGGGCTAGGCCCATAGCAATTTCTGAAATCTCAAATAGTGGCCCATGTGTAAAATGGCAAGTGGTGGTGCTAAAGTTTAGTCCCACCCCGGAAGTTGAAGAAGAGTTGGATCTCTTTATATAGTGGGTTCTCTCCACCACTCTAAGTGGTGTGTTGAGAAGAGAAAGGGAAGACCACACGCACGCGCTCGCTTGCCTTGTCGTGGCGGCGCGTACGTGCGACATGCGCATGAATGGTCCGCCGAAATCCGGTCCGTCTCCTTGCAGCGGCGCAGCTTCCTTTTGCCGTTTTATTTTTATGTCTTGGCAGACAAGTTAGTGATTTCTTGTCCGTTAAGTATACGATTTAGAAATCAAGCAGGTTTGGGATTGTGATCGCGACACAATACCGCCTCGGGTCCTAATATATATACTGCTACCGGCTGCGGCCATAGACACACCAAAAACACCTAGGGTTTTGCCTCATCTCGCAACTTGCGCCGCCGTCGTAGTCTACTCCATCCCAAACGCCGGCGTGCATCATCGCGTGGGAGAGCAGGTCTCCGGAACCGTTCGTCCTTGCGATCCTGCATCGGGAGAGGAGGAATTAGGTTTTTGGGAAGCGCTCTGCGCGACTGCTCAAATTCGTCATCACGGGTCGTCTTCCGTCCAAGTCAGGCGGTGCTACTCATCGTCGTCTTCATCGCCGTCAGCAGAAGATCGTCGCCAACATCATCATCAACACCGTCGCACCCACAATAGCTAACGAACAGTACGTCCAACATCATCTGTTCATGTCTCTCTCTACAGCTGTTGTTTCGTGTGCGCTGCTGTTCTGTATGTTTTGTTGTTCTTCTAGTTTGCTAGATTGTTGCATGCTAGTATCTGTTCTAGTCATGAATTATTTACTGGAATTAATCATGAACTTGCCTAATTTTCCAACAATCCAAAAATCTAAATGTAGGCAATTTCCTGAGTTAACTATGGCTGGATTCGCTGATGCACTTAGGCCGGATAAGTTTGCCGGTGTGCACTTTAAGAGGTGGCAGGTGAAGACCACGCTCTGGCTTACTGCTCTGAAAGTTTTCCACGTTAGTGTTGGTGCTCCAGAGGGAATGTCTGACGAAGATCAGAGAAAATTCCAGGAAGCCAATACTATGTTTGTGGGATGCATTCTGAGTGTTCTTGCTGACCGTCTGTGTGATGTGTACATGCACATAGATGACGGAAAGACACTGTGGGATGCACTGAATGCAAAATTCGGTGCAACAGATGCAGGCAGTGAACTGTACATCATGGAGAGTTTTCATGACTACAAGATGGTGAATAACTGTTCTGTGGTTGAACAAGCTCATGAGATATAGTGCATTGTGAAGGAACTTGAACTCCTTAAGTGTGTTCTACCCGAAAAATTCGTGGCTGGGTGCATGATTGCAAAGTTGCCTCCTTCATGGAGGAATTTCGCCACAACTCTGGAACATAAGAGACAGGAGATATCAGTTGAAAATCTGATTGCATCTCTTGATGTTGAAGAAAAGGCTCGGGCTAAAGACACTACTGAGAAAGGAGGTGAGGTTCAGCCTACCGCCAATATGGTGCAGAGGTACCCACAGAACAAGAACAAAGGGAAGAACAAACCTGTTTTCAACAAGCCTACCAAGACTACTACCTTCAAGAGGAAGAAGTTTAACAAGGCTAAGCTAGAGTGCTACGCCTGTGGGAAGCCCGTACACTTTTCCAAGGAATGCCCAGAACGTGCAGGCCGCCGCGGGAAAACAAGCTCCAAGACTGTCAACATGGTGCACTACAAAAAAAAGACACATCCGTGACATTTTGGGCCGAACAATTTTTTTTCTGTCATGCTTATGACACTTCTATGACGATAATTGTGACAAAACCCGATATCATCATAGATGTGGTGGGCTCCTACTTCTATGACAAAAAATCATGACAGAAAATGGGCTTTTCATCCTGGGCGGGCCGGAGACGCAGTTGCATGACATTCTTTGGGCCGTCCATGATGGAAAAAATCGTGGTAGAAGCGAGGGCGAGGAAAATATCGGGGAGTTCCCGGTTACGGTGGGTGGTCGGGGCCGAGCGATGCACGGAGGGATCGTGCGTTTCTCTCGTACACGTACGCGCGTGTATGCGAGGCGTTGGGCTCTAACTAAATCCGAGCGAGGCGTTCGCTTACTGAACCTGAGCGATTGCACTGGCTAAGCATTACTGAACCCGACCGATCGATCGATACCTGGCTATTAACTGAACCCGATCAAGCGATTCCTTCGCTACTGCTGCTAACTGAAGCCGATCGAACCTGCTGCCTCTTGATGAACAGTGACCATTGTTGGGGGTTGGATGAATAGTTCCTGTTGGGGGGTTGGATGAACAGGACCCCGTGGTAGTAGTAGGTCGTTGCCGCTGGATGAACAGGACCCCGATCGAGGAGGCCGGTGGAGGGTGGATGAACAGGACCCCATGGAGGCTCCATGAAGAGTAGCCGGTGGAGGGTTGATGAACAGGACCCCGTGGAGGGCTGGTTGAACAGTAGCCGGTGGAGGCTGGATGAACAGTAGCTGGTGGAGGATGGAGGAAGTCGACGGTGGATGAACAGTAGCAGGTGGAGGCTGGAGGAAGTCGACGGTGGATGAACAGTAGCAGGTGGAGGCTGGAGGAAGTCGACGGTGGATGAACGGTAGAAGGTGGAGGCTGGAGCGAGGCAGTAGACGGTGGATGAATAGTAGCCCGTGGAGTCCCGTTTTGCGGTACGCCACACCCCTCCTGATGAACAGGACCCCGTTTCAACCGTAGGCGCTCCGACACAAGTCCGTTTCCTCCGTTTTGCGGTACGCCACACCCATCCCGATCAACAGCACCCCGTTTCGACCGTAGGCACTCGAACAGAAGGCCGTTTCCTCCGTTCTGGTGTACGCCAGACCCTTCTCGATGAACAGGACCCCGTTTCGATCGTACGCGGTCGAACAGAAGGCCGTTTTCCTCCGTTTTGCGGTACGCCAGACCCCGTTCCGGCTGTTCCGTCCAAGCCGGTTGGCTCCTGATGAACAGGACGTGTTCCGACCCAATGGCTTCGCTCTTGATGAACAGGACGCGTTCCGACCCAGTCACTTGGCTCCCGGTGAACACGATGTTGTTTCCTCCATTCTGAACCAGCCGGTTAGCTGTCGATGAACAGGACGACGTCGCTGCCGTCCGTTGCCTCTCCATGTACACGAGCCCTGGCCGTAAGTATGCGCACGTACACGTTCGAGACCCCGCCCGTATGTACATACGTAGCCGTATTTACTTTCTTGCAGCTTGGTTGTACGTACGTGTACATGATTTATACAGGACTGCCTCAACTGCTATGTCACACATGCCGCTCCTTGCTCGACCACGGTTCATCCTTGCAGAGAGACCGATCGACCAGTATGTACGTACACGTTCGCTACCAGAGAGACAACCCTACGTACAGTTCGACCCGATGGGTCCCAGCTGAAATGGAGGATAAGGAGGCACTTCCTTGCGTGCGAAGATATAGCTGATGGGTCCCATCTGTCAGAGGGAGGAATTCAATTTTCTTGCCCGTAATAAGGACGCACTTTGTTGCGTGCGAAGATGTGGCTGGTGGGTCCCAGCTATCAGGGGGAGAAAACATTATTTTTCAGGGTAAAAAGGATGCAGTTGCATGCATGCGTCCATGGGCGTGGTGCGTCCCCATTGTCAGCCTCTCACGTACAGTCATCTTCCGATGACTCTCGTTTGTTGACCACGTTGACCACACCGTGCCGAGCGCACCAAGGCCGGTGGACAACGGCGAGGCCCCAGACTGGAATGAACCGGAGATGGGGAAGACGCGACAGTGGAGTCACAGATGGAGAGGAGTGGGAAACTTGACTGGTTCGGGTGCGCGGCAGCACTGCCGCCCACGGGAGACAGGAGCAAGAATAGAGGTTGAAGAAGCAGCACGACTGTTGGATTAACATCCAACGGTACAGCTGCTAGAATCATTTGTTGATTAAGTTGATGCTACTTCTTGATCTTGCGTTGGTTTTTCCCTTGAAGAGAAAAGGGTGATGCAGCAAAGTAGAGATAAGTATTTCAATCAGTTAGAGAACCAAGGTATCAATCCAGTGACAACGCACAAATCACCTAGCACCTGCACAAACAATCAAACAACTTGCACCCAATGCGATAAAGGGGTTGTCAATCCCTTCACGGTTACTTGCAAAAGTGAGATCTGATAGAGATAGGTAAAACTAAACAAAAGATAAAGTAAATATTTTTGGGTTTTTTTGGTTTATAGATCTGAAAATAAAAGATTGCAAAATAGTAGATCGGAAACTTATATGATGGAAAATAGACCCGGGAGCCATAGGTTTCACTAGAGGCTTCTCTCAAGATAGCAAATAATACGGTGGGTGAACAAATTACTGTCGAGCAATTGATAGAAAAGCGCAAAGTTATGACGATATCCAAGGCAATGATTATGAAATATAGGCATCACGTCCGTGTCAAGTAGACCGAAACGATTCTGCATCTACTACTATTACTCCACACATCGACCGACTCCTGCCTGCATCTAGAGTATTAAGTTCATGAAGAACAGAGTAACACATTAAGTAAGATGACATGATGTAGAGGAATAAACTCAAGAAATATGATGTAAACCCCATCTTTTTATCCTTGATGGCAACAATACAATACAATACAATACAATACGTGCCTTGCTGCCCCTACTGTCACTGGGAAAGGACACCGCAAGATTGAACCCAAAGCTAAGCACTTCTCCCATTGCAAGAAAAATCAATCTAGTTGGCCAAACCAAACTGATAATTCGAAGAGAATTACAAAGATATCAAATCATGCATATAAGAATTCAGAGAAGATTCAAATAATATTCATAGATAAGCTGATCATAAATCCACAATTCATCGGATCTCGACAAACACACCACAAAAGAATATTACATCGGATAGATCTCCAAGAACAACGAGGAGAACATGGTATTGAGAATCAAAGAGAGAGAAGAAGCCATCTAGCTACTAGTTATGGACCCGTAGGTCTGAGGTAAACTACTCACGCTTCATCGGAAGGGCAATAGAGTTGATGTAGAAGCCCTCCGTGGTCGAATCCCCCTCTGGCAGGGTGCCGGAAAAGGTCCCTAGATGGGATCTCATGGGTACAGAAGGTTGCGGCGGTGGAAAAGTCTTTTCGTGGATGCCCCTGGTGGTTTGGGAACATATGTGAATATATAGGCGAAAGAATTAGGTCAGGGGAGTCATGGGAGGCCCACAAGGCAGGGGGGCGCACCCTCCACCCTTGTGGCCGCCTCATGGCTCCTCCGACTTCATCTCCAAGTCTCCTGGGTGTCTTCTGGTCCAAGAAAAATCATCGCGAAGGTTTTATTCCGTTTGGACTCCGTTTGGTATTCCTTTCCCACGAAGCTAAAAAACAAGGAAAAAACAGAAACTGGCACTGGGCTCTAGGTTAATAGGTTAGTCCCGAAAATAATATAAAATAGCATATTAATGCATATAAAACATCCAAAATAGATAATATAATAGCATGGAACAATCAAAAATTATAGATACGTTGGAGACGTATCAGTTGACAAAGCCCTGCGTACGCGTCAGCTTGGTAGGCCCACAAGTCAGCCACCAAATCTGCCGGGTCCCAGCTGTCATCGGGAGGAATAGTTTTTTTTGCATAACAAGGAGGCACTAACTTTCGTGCGAAGATACAGCCGGTGGGTCCCAGCTGTTAGCAGGAGCAATCATTTTTTTCGCGTAATAAGGAGGCACTTGCTTGTGTGGGTCCCTACTGTCAGCCTCTCCACTTACATCCCTCTTCTGATGGCTGTTGTTTGTTGACCATGTTGACCACACCGCACCAAGAGCACAAACGCGGTGGATGAGGGCGGGGCCCAGGAAGGGAACGACCCGGAGCAGGTGAAGCCACAACAGCGGATGCCCACGCTGAGGGGAGTACGAGGGCTGACTGATCGGCTGCGGGGTGTGGCTGATGTCGCCGGAAAATAACAGGATGTGCGAGTGGGTAGAGGGATGGCCTGGCGGCAGCACAGCCGACCACCGGAGGAGAGAGCAGGCAGTGCCACCGGCGCTGGTTTGGGCGGCTGGAGCAGGAAGATCAGAGATTGAAGAAGCACGATGGCCATTGGATGGACATCCAACAGTCACTGCTGTGTGTTGACTAAGTTGACAAAGCCTTGCGTACGCGTCAAATTTTTTTAGGACAGCGTCATCGTCAACCTAGTAGGCTCAGAAGTCAGCCTCCAAATCTGTGGAAAACAACATACAACCCATTTGCCATTATTTTCAATAATTTATAGCCCATTTGCTAATTCTTAAGGATATTTTGAAGCCCATATTCTTTTTATTAGCATTACAGACCATATTCTGGGCACTGCTAAAAAATTCAACGAAATTTTGCATATTTCGGTGGGGTCTGAACTCTTTTAATCACGAAATTTCGAGTCACGTTAAAAATAATTTTTAAAAAATTATATCAAAATAAAATTAAAAAAATTCTCCGCAAAAAATAAATGAAATTTAAAATCTTGAAATCCAGAAAAAATCATATTTGAATGTAATTGCCGGTTGGCTTTTGTTTAAAAATTTACAGCCCATTTCTTACTACTTATAGCCCATTTTCTGGGGAAGCCGAATACATCCCTCCTCGTCTTGAAAGATTTGCAGCCCAGCAGGGCTGAGAAAAGCAAGTAGACCTCGGTTGGGTATTCTCCAAAAATAGAACTAGGCTAGTCATTTTCAGAAAGAAAAAAGATATCAATTGGGCTCGTCATGTGCGTAAATAAAAGCGTAAGCGTGGGCTAGACGGGCCACAGCCCCCGCACAGTGCGCAGTTGAGCTCCGTCTCTAAAACTAAAAAGCAATTGGGCGAGCTGCTTCTTCTAAAAAAAACTGGGCGACCTGCTGGGTCCCTGGTGTTAGCCGCTCGTTGTGTTATTTTCTCGTTTATTGACTACATTGACAATGGCGTGGGACCTAGTTGTCAAACAATTAGGAGGAAGTATTTTTTTTGGCTTGTAATAACGAGGCACCTCTTGCGTAATGCCATGACCCTGGTGGGTCCCTACTGTCAGCCTCTCCACGTAAAATCATCTCCTGATTCCTCTCGGTTATTGACCATGTTGACAATGCCAGACGGCGGCGGGCACAGTGAGCGAACCAAGGCGGAGAACGACGGCGAGGCCTCGGACGGGAACGAACAGCAGCCGTGGAAGATGCGGCAGCGTAGTGGCAGGCGGAGGGGAGTACGAGGGCAACAACATGTAACTCAAGCTTACAAATGGTACAAAAGCCCAAGGATTAATTGTTCATCAAATTTAGACAAAACCCAGATTGAACATGGCATGCACATCTAACCCAACCACTATTTTTGGCAGTCACAAACAAATGAATCGGTCAGATCCATAAAATCAACATCCTGTGCCAAAAAATTTATTGGAGCATGACCACAAGTTGATGTAAATAGAAGCCGAGCATGTTCAAAAGCCCATTTGTCCACCTGAAACTTCTTTTTTTTGCTGTTCAACATGTCCGTCCGTGAGAAATTTCTTGTTCAAAAACTTAAGCCTCATGGACAATAGTAACCTCGCATTCAACAGGAAGAATGTGACAAAGCTTCTGTTTGCCTGGTTGGATGCATATCCTTCCATCATTATTGTCCTCAAATGAATGTCATGAGAACTGAGAAAATCCCGGTGCTTATTACGCCACCGATTGGTTATATGTTTTTCTCCATGTGTTAGTGCCTAAGTAGACATGAAGATTGAAAATAGTTAAGGTCTGAAAAAAGAGTATGTCGAAAGAGTGACAGCTGAACGGTTAATTCTAGTACAATATATACGGGCTTTCAATGTGCATGAAATCATCACCTTTATATATAAATTCTACAGACATCGAAAGCATCACATCAAGCCAATAATTATGTTCAGATCATAACTAAACATTCCGATATATAAGATCTTGACAGAATCCAGCAGCATTGATAGGCTATCCATGGACGAACTCTTCATTGAGCATATAACATAATATTAGTACCCAAAGTGTACTCCAAGATGATATAAAACTTATGCGCACAAATGAAAAATGCAGCTTATGATTACAAATGTGTAGATGACAACACACAGTACCTGAATAAGTGTGGAGCCAAACACCAACTTGTGATCATTAAACGGATCATGAATTACACCCAAGGTCTCCAGTTTGGGTGCAGAGACGACAGTTATTTGCGAAGGTATATAACAATAATGAAGGAGCAACCTTTGAAGTGAAGGGGCATCTTCGATGATGAGTTGCTGTCCTTCAAAACAAATTCCAATGCTTTTAAGGTGAGGCGACTTTATTTGGAGACAACTTATATGGATTTCTATTCCCAAAACAATCAGCAAGCGCTCCAGAGCAGGGCAACTGGAGTGGATGATGTTGTGCAGTGAGGCCTCCGACAGATAAACCACCACAAGCAAAAGTTTTTTTAGCAGTGGGAGTCGAAGCATTTGTACCAGATCGTCTAGTAGATGGCACCGGGCGAAGGTGGCGGTGTGGAGAGAGGAGGAAAACCATGATATGGACAACGGTGGTGTGGGCACAAATTCTTGGTGTTCGGTTTGTGGTTTGAAACTTTTGTGGTAATGGTAGAACTCAAACTTCTGGAGTTTTTTGAATTCAGGGGATGTCAGCCAAGCGTCCACCGTGCAGGGTATGGATAGCAGGTAGCGTGTCAGGATGCAGAGGCGTTGAACGAAGCCCTAGTGGGAGGAGATGATGGCTCTGAGGAGTTCAAAATCATGAACGACGGATAGCTGACGACAGTCGAGATTGAGGGGCGTGGCGCGCCATAGAGGGCGCCACCGAGTTGAGAGGACTTGGGTGCGGTAGCAATCCTTGGTGGGGAGAAGCAAGATGATCTCCCCAAGGATGGCGTTCGGGAGATCGCTGATGCGGCCCACCTGAGATTCTACGGGTTCCTCAGATCCGGTGGGGGTCCTGCCGCTTCTCCCCACGCTGCCGGGTGCGGGATCTACAACCGGCATCGCCGCTAGCGGGAGCCTCATCTTCTTGGCGCTGGGGCCAGCCGACTCCATTTTCCTTGCAGTTGTCGCGCCGAGCTCACGGGTTTGAGCAGAGTAGCCAGAGACGAGCCTAGTGGCAGTGCGAGTGGGGAAGAAGGAGGGCTGGGGTTTTCTATAGGAGTGGAAGAAGAGGAGCAGGCATTTTCTGTACGAGTGAGGAAGAAGGTGAGCAGGGGTTTTCTGTATGAGTGAGGAAGATGGGGAGCGTGGGGAATTGGGGGGGCGACGGAAGTGGGAGAGTCCAGCGAGCTGCAGTATAAGTGGAAGCGAGGAGGAAGGAGGGTTTTTCTGGGATCGCCCCCTCTTGAAGAAATATGGGCTTTTCCTCCCAAAAAACAAAAACAAATGGGCTTTAAGATGGATAGGCTTTTGTATCGGCCCAGTCGGCTGCCCGTGTTTCGTACTGGAGGGCCTTAACACTAGAGGCAGCCCATTAGAGACACTCTCCAGCTCTCCAGCTTATTGCCCATTCGAAAGAAAAAAAGAGACGCCTCCAGCTTAATTATGGCTCCTCATCGGTAACATTTTTCAACTTGAAAAAAAGTTATAGCTCCTTTTCGGACCGGCTTGGCATCCACCAAATTAGAGGATGGTGTACTGCATGCAGACACTCACACTGGTTGTAGCGCAGCAAAATGAGGGGTCAAATAACATGCCCACAATATACATAGATTGTAAAGGTTGACACGCTAACATTCACACTAAACTAAGCGTCACAAGATATGGTATGCATACTAGCTAATATTCACAAGCACTTAAGTTCAGCATGTTTACGCATCTAAATGATTCACAAGACTATAACCAAGACAAAGCTGTGAGAAGGTGTAGAAATAAAGAAAAAATGGTAGATGCTTCTCTGAGCAAAGGGCCTCCCTACGCACGCATTAATTTCCTGGGCATGCTTCTTTCTGCTCAATGTTGCATGCACTTTGAGCATGTTGGCAACTCCACAGCTAGCTCGATGGCTCATCTTGCAATTTACGCTGACACATTGCAGCAAACAGAGGAGGCAATAGAGATCACTCAACATCAGACCATTTTGTGCAGTTCCACTAAAATCATCTTCATTGTCCTAAATGTGAAAAGATAGGAAAGCGCTATACTTAAACGGTGTCGCAAAACAGTAGCAGATATCAATAGCAGCATTACTAAATAGCGACATCACATTAACAGTGGCATTGTTTCATTTTACCTGTGATGTTAGATTAACATCAGCAGTAAGGGCATAGGGACAGGGGAGGCACAAGCACGTTTACATCCACCGAGGCATAAAGTGGTGAGGCAGAGGTGTTGCCGAGTGCGGCAAACATGCAAAGCATGTCTGGATTTGTGCATTTTTTGTTCCCGTTAATGACCTTTCCTATGTGACCACAAGAAATCTAGACGTGCTCATTCTCGGTTGCATTGTCGACCCAACAACCCCCACTTTCAGTCCTTTTTGACCAAGAGACCGGTTAGGCCAGCATCTTTATTTCCCTTTCCAACCAAGAGATCGGTTCGTTAGCCAGTATCTGCAGTACCTTTTTTCCTCTAATAGTAAAAATTTAGGTGGTGTTCGAGTGTTCGACAAGCCGACGGAGCTAGCTACATGGAGAGCTTTGTAATACTAGAAGAATATCCACATGCAGGATGCAGCGACGTGGGGAGCAATCCTAACTTGATGAAAAAAAGGGATGCAGTGACGTGCGGAGCTGGGCCATTAGAACAAGGCCAGTTCTAAAAAAAAGTTATACCTCTGGTCGGCGAGATGTGGCGAGGCAGGCGGTGGGATCTGCCAACTCGACGGCGGGGAGCAAGGGTGAGGAGGACCTCCCACACCAGCGCCAGGTCAGAGAAGACGGCGCGCGTTGGCTTCCTCCCCCACCACCGGCGACCACCAGTGGAAGGTATCCAGCCGGATCTGTGTCAACCGGAGAGAAGAGAGAGAGGGACAAAGAGAGTGGACACCACGGTCTTGTTTAGATCAGGAGAGGGTGAGAGAGTGAGAAGAAGAGAACAACCCTAGCAAGCAAGTACCGAAGTGGACTAGTGGAGTAGTAATTGTTTTTCCCTCCGCAGCGATCATTTTAAATTGTATACGCGCGCATCCATATTTTTTTCATTTAACGTACCAGTAAAAAGAAACTCGATCAATAACCACGCTACCACGTTTAGGTCGCACATGGTATGGCTGACATTTGGTCCTAGACCCCACATTAATCATGTGTTTGGCTCCATATAAGAGATGAGCTAATTATTTAGGACGGGACCACCAGTCATGCTCACATGGTCATGCATGCAAAGGGTGGCCATTTGATTCGACCACTTTGGTTGGGTGAAACGGTTCAGCATCTTTGAGGCATATTCTCTTTTTTTTACTCGAACCATTCAAGTGATTTATAACCAAACACGTATATTTTTTGGACGATCCCAACCCATCTGTGGCCACCCTTGCAACCAAACGCACCATAAGTGGACGACTAGATGTCTCAAATTGTCACGTTACCTGCCTTTTCGTGTGCAAATGCGCTCCACCGTGAGTGTACCCGGGCGTGTGCGTGAGGGGAGAGTGAAGTCCGATTTATAAACCTTGAGGTTGTAGAGCTAGTCGGAAACAAACCATCACCTTTAAATCCTTGAAGTTTGTACCCTGTCCTCTGTAATCCTGGTCATTTTTAACCTTAAGGGCATGTGCGGTTCAAGGGGTTTTAACGGGGATTAACAGGGATTGTGGGGGATTAAATCATGTACAAGCCAAATTCCCCTCCATTCCTCTCCAAACCCCTTGGTAGGAGGTTGAACCGAACAGGGCCTAAGACTAACCATCGTGGGAGTAACTTAATTCCATATGGTATCATAATATGATACTCAACCCTCTCTTTCTTCATTTAATTCTACGCCACCTCATCAAATTTGCCTAGTTGGCATGCATGATACTACTTATGATACTCCCATTACAACCAGCCTGGTAGAATTAATATACCTAATCTAAATGGTCGCCGCCCGATCTCTTTGTCCTCCTCCAGCATCCGGCTGAAGAAGAATCATGCAAGACACCGGCTGTTTTCGCCGGCGTCGCCTCAGCGGTGGCCTTCATGGGATACAATCGGCGGCGGCCTCCCGTGTCCTACTTCTCCTTGATGATGGCGACGGGCGGGGACGTGCTGGCCGTCACCTCGTCGACATCCACATAGCCGCATAGCCGTGTCACCTCATCGACATCCGCGGCGGCTTCTTTCTCTGCCCGCATGGCGCGGCTACGCCCGCGTCAACTACGGACGGTGCAGTCACAGGCACTGGAGGCGGCGGCGTCGACGGCAGCGACGATGCCCGTGCCGCCGTGCTCCCCGACAAGCCGACGTGGAGCAAGTCGGCACTCATCCTCGAGCTGTATTGGAGCGTCCAGCTGCGGAACCACGCGCTGGCTTAGTGCGGCAACTGCCTTCGACGGGCTAGGTTAGGTAGGTGGAGCAGCGAGCTGCCTCGCTCGCAACTGCCGGGCTCGGCGGGCCACCCAGACGGCTTTTATGCCAGAGAACTGCTCTTCCTGCTCGTTGGATGCCGCCGAAAGAGTGGAGAAAATGGTGGAAGGAAGAGCTTGGCCGGCATCCTGCTCCTAAACGGACGTGTGTGGCCGGGTACAATTGGGAGTGCAGTGGGCGGCACCCTCGGCTGGCGCGCTGCTTCAAA
The DNA here is from genome assembly GCA_011799875.1 of Thinopyrum elongatum. Classification (NCBI taxonomy): domain Eukaryota; kingdom Viridiplantae; phylum Streptophyta; class Magnoliopsida; order Poales; family Poaceae; genus Thinopyrum; species Thinopyrum elongatum. The sequence goes on along the minus strand of CM022299.1, from coordinate 114,186,117 downwards.
TGGCGGACACAGTGAGAGGTCGCGTCCGCCCTGACCCCCTTGACCATGGACCTTGACCGTGTACGACCGGCTTTGAGGACAACATTATCCTTAAGGCCTTGTTTGGTACTAGTGTATTTTAGGGAATTGGTGGGGATTATCCCGGTCAAACCCCTAAATCCCCACATATCCCAGAACACCATTTGGTTCTAGTGTATTTGACATGTTTCATCCCCACATTTCCCCACAAATCCCCAAACTCTAGTGCATTTTTCTCAATACCCAATACACTACTCCTACCTAGTGTATTGGGGATAAATGGAGATTTGAAGGGATTGGGTGAAGGTTGGGGTTTCACCCAATCCCTATGGGGATTATCCCCACCAATCCCCTCAAAAACCCTAGTACCAAGCAAGGCCTAATGGACCTTGACGGTGTACGTCACCTTGTGTCTAGATCTGAGATGCCACGTGTACCAGATGAATGACTCCAAGTTCGACCACCGTGATGCTAGGTGCGAGCCGAGGAACACTGTTGGAGAGACCCCCCCCCCCTCATAATTTTCCTACATTGGTCGTTTGATTCATAGGATAGATTGCTATAGGATTTTTTTTTCCTATGAAATCATGTGTTAATTGGCAATCTAGCATCCACTCCAACTTTTTTTTCACTTCCTTTGTTTTTCCTGTGTCAAACACTCTGGGTTTTTTTATGAGGGGAACACTATGTTAATGCTATGGGATTCAAGTGGACATGCCACTCCAATCCTTTATTTTTCCTATTCCTGCGTTTTAAGTTCCTATGAAGAGAGTACTTGCTCTAAATGATGTGCCGCTGCAAGAGCCGCCTATATTAATTAACCATGCTCTAAAAAGGTGGACCAGCTTTGGCTATAGTATACTGTACTAGGTTAGTAGGTGACCTTGCGCTTGGCTCTTCGCCTCTTCCAGAAGTTGAACAATAATGATGGTACTACAGTAGTACTTCTGGCAATCTGACACCAAATGAACTGTTGCATGTCCATCGCTTGTAAGCAAAAGTTTCTCCTCGTGCTACGAGCCACCGCGCACGCGTGGTCAAGGGAGAAGGCGTAGTAAGCAAGCTTCTCGTCGTTCTGCGAGTTGACGGGACACATCAAAGTTATTTAGTACTCTCTCCAAAAAGGGCCGACCATGTCCATGGCTACCATCCCGTGTTCCGTCATTAAGTACGTGCACTATTCACGTGCCATCGTGGAGAAAAAATATTGCATAGTACGTGCCATCGAAGTGCACGACTCACTTATGCACTGCTTATCTCTATTTTCTTGCATGACACGTGCACCTTGATGCTAGATGTCCCGCGTGTTGGCAAAAGGATGAACAAAGCTCACGTAAAAAAAGAGTGGAAGAACATAGATTCCCGACGACCGAGAAGGAGCAAGGAACCTCGCGGTGGAGCGTCTGCACTCATAATATTTTATATTATTCAATGATATAAAATCAACCAAATCTCTCCACATTCCTATACCATTCTATAGTGTGAGAATAACTTTGAATGTTACCTCCGTGGGACACCTAGTTATAGTATATCCAGCAGCCCGTATCGCTTCTCGCTCCTCGTCCTTATAGCCTGCCGACTGTACCTTATATACACTTGCTCTTTGAGCAAAGGCCTCCCTAAGCACGCATTAATTTCCTGGGCATGCTTCTTTCTACTCAATGTTGCGTGCACTTTGAGCATGTTGGCAACTCCACTGCTAGCTTGCTGGCTCATCTTGCAATTGATGCTGACACATTGCAGCAGTCCTACAAGGCCCAAAGGTTAATTTGAGAACAAGTACCTCGAGGTTAATTTGACAAACATGCCTTATAGGTTGACAGAAGTCATATCACTTTTTTTGGAAAGATGTCGTGAAGTAACACGATAGACCTTCTTTCAAGCCAATTAACATGTGTTCAAATTTTTTTAATCAAAAAGTAACGCGATAGACCTTCGATTAACATGTGTTCAAAAAACAAGTACTCCCGCAAGACCTAGAGGTTAATTTGAGAACAAGTACCTCGAGGTTAATTTGACAGACATGCCTTATAGGTTGACAAAAGTCATATCACTTTTTTTGGAAAGATGTCGTGAAGTAACACGATAGACCTTCTTTCAAGCCAATTAGCATGTGTTCAAAAAACAAAAATTATCAAAAAGTAATGCGATAGACCTTCGATTAACATGTGTTCAAAAAAAATGTCAAAAATTACAAAACAAAGACCTCGCGATAGACCTTCGATTAACATGTGTTCAAAAAACAAGTACTCCTGCAAGACCCAGAGGTTAATTGAGAATAAGTACCTCGAGGTTAATTTGATAGACATGCCTTGTAGGTTGACAAACGTCATATCACTTTTTTTGGAAAGATGTTGTGAAGTAACACAATAGACCTTCTTTCAAGCCAATTAACATGTGTTCAAAAAACAAAAAATTATCAAAAAGTAACGCGATAGACCTTCGATTAACATGTGTTCAGAAAACAAAAAATGTCAAAAATTACAGAACAAAGACCTCGCGATAGACCTTCGATTAACATGTGTTCAAAAAACAAGTACTCTGCAAGACCAGAGGTTAATTTGGAACAAGTCCCTCGAGGTTAATTTGACAAACATGCCTATAGGTTGACAAAAGTCATACCCTTTTTTTGGAAAGATGTCGTGAAGTAACAATAGACCTTCTTTCAAGCCAATTAACAGTTTCAAAACAAAATTATCAAAAAGTAACGCGATAGACCTTCGATTAACATGTGTTCAGAACAAAAAATGCCAAAAATTACAAAACAAAGACCTCGAGATAGACCTTCGTTAACATGTGTTCAAAAAACAAGTACTCCTCGCAAGCCCAAGGTTAATTTGAGAACAAGTCCTCCAGGTTAATTTGACAACAGCCTTATAGGTTGACAAAAGTCATATCACTTTTTTTGGAAAGATGTCGTGAAGTAACACGATAACATTCTTTCAAGCCAATTAACATGTGTTCAAAAAACAAAAATTATCAAAAAGTACGCGATAGACCTTCGATAACATGTGTTCAGAAAAACAATGTCAAAAATTCAAAACAAAGACCTCGCGATAGACCTTCATTAACATGTGTTCAAAAAACAGTACTCCTGCAAGACCCAGAGTTAATTTGAGAACAAGTCCCTCGGGTTATTTGACAAACATGCCTTATAGGTTGACAAAAGTCATATCACTTTTTTTGGAAAGTGTCGTGAAGTAACACGATAGACCTTCTTTCAAGCCAATTAACATGTGTTCAAAAAACAAAAATTATCAAAAAGTAACGCGATAACCTTCGATTAACATTGTTCAGAAAACAAAAAATGTCAAAAATTACAAAACAAAGACCTCGCGATAGACCTTCGATTAACATGTGTTCAAAAAACAAGTACTCCTGCAAGACCCAGAGGTTAATTTGAGAACAAGTCCCTCGAGGTTAATTTGACAAACATGCCTTATAGGTTGACAAAAGTCATATCACTTTTTGGAAAGATGTCGTGAATTAACACGATAGACCTTCTTTCAAGCCAATTAACATGTGTTCAAAAAAACAAAATTATCAAAAAGTAACGCGATAGACCTTCGATTAACATGTTCAGAAAACAAAAAAATGTCAAAAATTACAAAACAAAGACCTCGCGATAGACCTTCGATTAACATGTGTTCAAAAAACAGTACTCCTCCAGACCCAGAGGTTAATTTGAGAACAAGTCCCTCGAGGTTAATTTGACAACATGCCTTATAGGTTAGCAAAAGTCATATAACTTTTTTTGAAAGATGTCGTGAAGTACACGATAGACCTTCTTTCAAGCCAATTAACATGTGTTCAAAAAACAAAAATATCAAAAAGTAACGCGATGACCTTCGATTAACATGTGTTCAGAAAACAAAAATGTCAAAAATTACAAAACAAAGACCTCGCGATAGACCTTCGATTAACATGTGTTCAAAAAACAAGACTCCTGCAAGACCCAGAGGTTAATTTGGAACAAGTCCCTCGAGGTTATTGACAAACATGCCTTATAGGTTGACAAAAGTCATATCCCTTTTTTTGGAAAGATGTCGTGAAGTAACATGATAGACCTTCTTTCAAGCCAATTAACATGTGTTCAAAAAAAAATTATCAAAAAGTAACGCGATAGACCTTCGATTAACATGTGTTCAGAAAACAAAAAATGCCAAAAATTACAAAATAAAGACCTCGCGATAGACCTTCGATTAACATGTGTTCAAAAAAACAAGTACTCTCCTGCAAGACCCAGAGGTTTTTGAGAACAAGTCCCTCGAGGTTAATTTGACAACATGCCTTATAGGTTGAACAAAATCATATCACTTTTTTTGGAAAGATGTCGTGAAGTAACACGATATACCTTCTTTCAAGCCAATTAACATGTGTTTAAAAAATTATCAAAAAGTAACGCGATAGACCTTCGATTAACATGTGTTCAGAAAACAAAAAATGTCAAAAATTAAAAAACAAAGACCTCGCGATAGACCTTCGATTAACATGTGTTCAAAAAACAAGTACTCCTGCAAGACCCAGAGGTTAATTTGAGAACAAGTCCCTCGAGGTTAATTTGACAAACATGCCTTATAGGTTGACAAAAGTCATATCACTTTTTTTGGAAAGATGTCGTGAAGTAACATGATAGACCTTCTTTCAAGCCAATTAACATGTGTTCAAAAAACAAAAATTATCAAAAAGTAACGCGATAGACCTTCGATTAACATGTGTTTAGAAAACAAAAAATGTCAAAAATTACAAAAACATCGAGTCCACTTCCCATTCGGACACCCATCTGATGACTACTCTAGCCTTAGCACAGTTAACTTGGGAGTTCTATTGGATGAGCAATCGGTAGGGAAGCTGGTCCTTGTCGATATAGGAAGCCTCTTCGCATCCTTTATTGCGTAGCCAGATGACCGCGTGTTGCCGCACAATGGCCAATGCCACGTCCCCCGCGAATGTAGAAGCTTCCCTCCCTCGTCTAGCTGGTTCGCGTGTTTTCCCCTGTTTTTTGCCGCCTGTCCACCTATAGAACCGCCTCGCGCCGGCCAATTCCTATCCAAACACCTAGGGAGGCGGTTGAACAAACAAGTCTAACTTGTTTCTAGTGGGTACATTGACATGGCATCGAAAGGGTGTGATAACTGACTCTGGCAAAATAATTGACTACCACGTTGGCATACATGAGCATGGGGCCCACTTGTCAGTGTGCTGGACGTAGGAAGGAACGCAAGACAAAATGGAGGGCGGATGGGTGTGAATCGATTGGCTCACATGTGATGACCACTGGAGCAATACACTCAGATTGTACTACGTTAAAAAATTTGTGCTAACACGGCCGGTTATACTATGAGTAGGTGACCGTGTGCTTGGCTCTTCGCCTCTTCTGGAAGTCGAACAATGATGATGGTACTATAGTATAGATACTTCTGGCAATCTGACACCGAATGAACTGCTGCACGTCCACCGCCTGTATTAAGCGCACTATCGTAAAGCAAAAGCGTCTCCTCGTCCTGCGAGCCACCGTGCGTGCGCGTGAGCGAGGGAGAGGTCGTACTAGTAGTAAGCAAAGCTTCTCCTCATTTGCGAGTTGACGGGGCATATCAAAAGTAGTGTATTAGTCTCCAAAAAGGGCTGACCATGTCCATGGCTACCATCCCGTGCTCCGTCATTCAGTGCGTGCACGATTCATGTTCCATTGAGAAAATAATGTTGCGTACGTGCCATCGAATAGAATAACTTAATTTATAAAAAATGCGCCACCGCGTCATGATCAAATTTTGATTCGTCCATGCGTGGTTCCCATGAACAACTACTACACTCACCAAATTATCAGGTGAGCTGCCTCTTTGTACAGAAATGAGCTCACTCTGTACCCGCGCCTCAGTATTAGGGAAAGAGGCAAAAGAGTATCTGCGTCAATGCCTGCACCTCTTCTCTTCGTGCTCGTATTCCTTTTTTTCGGGTGATTCATGCACGTACTCCACCTACGTTCGTGACCGTTGGTGAGTCTCTCCTACTATAAGTAACTCCATTTTCTTGCATGACACGTGGACCTGGATGCTGGATGTCCCACGTGTCGGCAAAACTTAGAAGAACGCTTTTCGACGACCGAGAAGGAGCAAGAAACCTCGCGGTGGAGCGTCTGGACTCTTTAATATTTTTATTTAGTGATATAAAATCTACCCAATCTTCTCCACAGTAGACCGGAAGAGTCTGAAACACGGCAGCCCAGTGTAGTTACATCATACATGGCCAACCCATGCTATCACCATATTTCTTGGCCTCCGTGCGACACCTAGCTCTAGTATATTCCACCAGCCCGTATCGCTTCTCGCTCCTCATCTCTCTCAAAGTGCGGCGGGCTGGCGATTTTGCCGTCTATTGAGGTCAGTTAACTCATCACTCGCTCCCACATGTTAGCGACATGCCAAGAGCATTCTAAAAAAATTGTTGTACTCTATTGTTATGCCAAGAAGAGGAAGCGCTTTGACCAACGGACCAAACGAGACAGGCGTGCCGTGCCGTGGGTGGGTCCAGTTTCTCGTTTTGAACTTGTTTGGTGTAGTAGTAACACTTGGTTTTGCACCTTCATAGAATGATGAAAAACCCTGCTAAAAAGGTGCTTTGCTTTCTGCTAATCCCATCAACCGTTCTTGTTTTGTGCATTAAATTGTTAAGTGCCATAACTAAGATATAATTAACCAATGCATGTAAAACATTCTTGTTTAGTAATGTAGTACTCCACACGCATGCATGCGTTGCGATTAGTACTACTCCCTTCATCCATACGTATATATAGGGCCTAATGTATTCTTCGAGGTTGCCTTTGACTATTGATAAGATTTTATATAATTTGAAAATTATATCATTCGAAGATCCTTTCACGTACGAATTTGACGGTATGCTTTGAGCAACTTGCATGTCCTATACTGCTCCTGTTTGGATACTCTAACTTAGCTAGAGGTTAGACTAACTCATGACTAACCCTGAACTAACTCTAGCCAAAGAGGTGTTTGGATGACAGGGTTATTTGACAATAAATGCACTTGATGGAGTGAGAAAAGTGATTTTTCAGTGGGCCCCATGAGAACTAGCTCCAATTAGCACCACTTGGCTGGCGGGATAGAGAGAGAAAAGTGATTTTTCAGTGGGCCCAATGAGAACTAGCTCCAATTAGCACCTCTTGGGTGGGATAGTTTTTTTGGTGGGTTAGGTGCAACTTGCTCCAATTTAACCCTCGTGTTTGGATACTTTAGGGCTATTTGAGCCCCAACTAGCTCAAACTAACTCTAACCCATGAATCCAAACAGGGCCAAAGTTAGTCTCGAAAAACGCATTAAGCCCTATATACATGGACAGACGGAGTACATGATACTAGCAAACGCTCACCATTAGTAGCAGTTCATTGGTTGGTTTTGATTTTTGATTCAGTTGTTCTGCTACTACAGTCCAATATTTGTGTGTGGTTGTTTCTAGAATAAAAAAAGGAGGTAGTACTTACTGTGAGAAAGGTGAAGTGATGGTTGCTTCACCCGAGCAACAGGAATATTGGAGTACTAGCGGATTCAACGAAGAGAGAAATGATGGTTGCTTCGTCCGAGCAACTTACTGTGGCGAAGGTGGGGCTCTGTGATTTGACTGCTCAGTAGTCATTATTACTGCGACGCAATGACCGGGGTGAATCTCCCCTGCAGTTGTGCACTCAATATTGCTGCATGGCAGGTGGAGCCGGATGAAGGATGTCCCACATGTCGGCGAAACGAAGTTGAATTGTTTCTGGCATTGCCATCAATCTTTCAGGATTTGTTTATATGTACGCATAATTTTCCAGCATAATGAAATTGTACTGTGATGCTATGAAGGTTTCAACTTTGGTTCCCTAAAAAAAGGTTTCAACTTAGGATTCATGTGTGTCCTCTTGCCTCAAGATTGTCTCGTTACAACATTCCATCAAATACAAATGAAACTACCATGGCTACTAATGCATCTCAATGGTTCTCAGATCAGCGCCAATATTCCCATCACAACTGAAGACAAAGTTGTGAGAAGGTGTACAAATAAAGAAAAATATATAATTGATCGATGTTGTTCGTAGGCATGGCTCCATTTCCTGGGCACAGTGTTCATTGGTTGGCAGCTAGTTTCACGCAGCTCTGTAGCCAAGAAAGAGGTGTATGGAGGACATCACAATCCGATTATTTTGTGCAGTTCCACTAAAATCGAGCTGATCATCCTTGTTTGCAAAGATATTCAGTCAGTGTGATTACAATAATAGTGGAACTAGATGATGAAACATAACACACACAAATAGAAGCCGATCACCTCTGCGATCTCTCTTTAGGACTAACTACTTGTTGGAGAAGATTAGGCACGGAGTTGGATGAGGAGGATAGCAAAACCAATCTCCCTTTCTGCAGTCCCACAGAAATGTAAAAACGTTCCCCGTGTGACATTTTGGCGGAACTACACAAAACAATCTTAAGAAAAAAGTGATTTGTGTAGTTCACCAAAAGGTCGCAATAGCAACGAGGTGAAATGGATAGCCCTGTTTGCAAAAAGAGGTAGAAAGGAAACAATTACTACCCAATAAGAGGACTTGAAGACACATACGCCGACAAAAAAGAAGCATATTCCATGTCATAAGGGAAAGATAGTAGCATGGCGGTTTATCAAAAACGGTTTGAGGACGAGATTGCAAGATGGAAAGTACGCCGGCCGAGATACGTTTCAAGCAAAGAACTAAAGAAGATCCACATGCAGGATTTTCCACATGCAACAACGTGGGAAGATGGGCAGTGGAGCAAGGCCGAAAGAAGCTGTACTGGAGGGTCATCGGGATGTAACTAGGAGGGCGCCGGTGGCCGGGATCTGCCCATACTGCGGCAGCGAGCAACTGGCGAAGGCCCTACTGCGCCGGAGCTTGGTCAGAGAGAACGGCGGGTACCGCAGATCGGGACGTGCTGCCTCAACGCCATCGAACGGAGAAACGAAGCACATCCTCCCTTTCCGCCGGCGGACTGGATGCGACCGGATCAGTGACCAACGGTGAGAGAGAGACGCCACTGCCGCCTTGTGTGAGATAGTGTGACGAGAGACAAACCCCGGCAGGCAGGCTCCATTGTATATAGTGCAGCGGATTTCTTTTTTCCCGACGACAATCGTTTTATATTCTATATGTGCCATTGAGGAATATAACTTTATTTAATACTAACATGTCAAGTCGAACTTTGTTCCGTCTACGTGTGGTACACGACCCTCCTTCGAGTAAACAACGCTACACGCGTAAAATTATCACGTGGGCTTCCTTTTCGTACAGAAATGAACTCCACCGTGTACCCGCGCGGGTGTGGCTGGGAATGAGACATGAGTACGTGCGTCGTGCGTGCACCTCTTCTTTACGTGCAAGTACGTATGTGGGTGGGTGTGAGAGAGATGGTTTGTGCGAAACAGAGGCAATGTGCCGATGATATCTCAAACAAAAAAATGTAACATATGCAATGTGTGTGAAACAGAGTCATGGATATATCATATATAGAGGGAGCGATCCACGAGAAGAGAGTGGAGGGATCATCGGTGTGAGATATCGATAGAATCGAAAACACGGATGAAGTGTGTGGGTGCGCGATCGATAAAGAGTGCCATCGAATTTGTGTTTGCCCACGTCAAAGATATAGGGCGGCTGGCCTACTGGAATGTGAGAGGGCAGAGGTGCAGTTTGTCTCTGTGGCATGGATACCTACCTACAACGTTCGACTATCGGTGTGGTGTGGGGGGGGGGGGAGGGGGCAGAGACCTAACTATAGAGAGGTAGATCGACTGGTATATGTGTGGAGAAGGAGAGAGACCTAGCTATGTATTGAGGGAGATCGATCAGCATCCATGCATAGTGTAGCAGAGGAATAAGGTTGGGAGAGAGACAAAGGTAGATTGTCGGAGGGTTGGCGGTGGAGTTGCTTCTCACAAATGGTGGGAGAGGCCACTAGACAAATGGAGGGTACGAGTGCAATATCAATAAGAGAGGGGATGTCTGCCTGTCTATGCACGTGCGTGTGAGAGACGGGTCGGGAGGTATGCAAGGATGATGAGGGGGGACAATATGGTTGTGGTAAGCAGACGTAACTACATAGGAAGATCAATCGTCGTGTGTCGGAGAAGGGAGAGACATAACTAGTGAGGTATGTCGATCGGTGCGTGGGGAAAAAGAATTATAGTCGATCTAGCTATATGTAAGGAGATCGGTAGGTATACATGCATGCATGTGTTAGAAGCAAATAAGGTCTGGAGAGATGGACAGGGGGAGAGGGGTGCGGCTAGGAGGTGGTGCGAGAGGCCTACTATGTCGAGGGGGGAGGAGTGTGCGAGTATGAGATCGATGAAAAAAGGGGCGGGAGTGTGCACCTGCGTGGAACCGTATTGGACATAGGGGGCATGGACGGTGAGAAGAGAAGAGGGGAAGTGTGTGTTTGTGGTAGGCACACTTGGCTAGAGAGGTATATCGACCGGTGTGTGCCTGAAAGAAGGAGCCGGGGGGCCTACACACACCATGGGTGAACGACCTAAAGAGAAATAACGAATGTGCACGATGGAGGGGACGCTGAGGGAGGGTGATAGGGGGTGGGCGTGTGCATGCATGATAGAAAGTTAACGCTAGCTACAAAGAGAAGAGGATTGTGTGGGTGTAAAAGACGAACAGAGATCATAATTCATTATAAAAAAATGGATTCGGATATTTGAAGAAGATATCATAGTGTTTTAAACCGACGCATGCATGAATGAATATATATAATGGTGATACGCATGGTGTGGTTATGAACATGTTATACTACATATAATATATAGACATTGATTATAATTTGTGATAATGTGTGGCTTTTGCAGCTCAGGGCTAAATACTTGTCATAATCTATGGGGCGGGGCACTATACTTTGTGTGCTAAACACGGTGTACGTATGGAACATGGTTTAGATTATGAAGATCTAGTTAGTACATCAAATGTACTATTATTTGGAATCAACATCCAGCGTATTCAAAATTTTGAATTCGAGTTCATATAGTACACATAGTTCATATCTATCTCTATAGTAATCATGTGGTGTGTTGTTAAGATAATACACGAATGATGGTTTAAGTTGGCAACAATCATGATTGTAGATTCTTATTCAAATAGAGAAACGAATTCAAATTTAGTTCGAATTGCAGCGGTAGTATAGACATTTGGAATGCACTAAAATGTTGGTATGAGTAGGTTACATGCATTATACAGCCAGCGAAAAATTTTAATTGGACATAACATGGATTCATAGCTTTGAATAACATTTGTGCAGTAAAACGGGACAAGACTCTCTCTTTGTGTGGTGCGAATAGTTTTATTTTTTTGTTTTTTTCGTTGAGGGAAGTGTGAATTGATTTGGTACGTACAATATTACACGTTAGGCTTGTCCCTAAAATTCAACCCGCGCCTTGTTATATCCCGAAAATTCAGATATCGTGCTCCCAAAACTCGCGCCTTGCTATCCCGAAATTACAACACGCGCGAAAACTCCGTCCGTTGCCAAATCCCGACACGCGAAACCCCCCTTCTAACCCTGAGCTGATAGGGCCGCTAGATCAATTCGGTGGGGGTACTTTTGTAACACACCCTACATTTTGGACAAGCGCGTCCCTAAGTCATGGTTCCCCCCATCCCATCACCTCCTTTTTGCCATTCGAAATCCCAGGCCGCCATAATCTCTTTGCTCCAGCCGCGAAACCCCACCCTCCTCCGTCCGCCACCCCACCGCTGCCCAGTCGGAGCCTCTTCCCCGACGATGTCGTCCACCGCAACAGCCCGACGTCCCTCATCCACCTCCCCAGATGAGGATCCGTCGTCGATCTCATCGTCCTGCCGGTTCAGCCGCCCCGTCCTCCACCTCCAAGGAGCTGCTCCAACGATCACCTCGTCTATCGTGGCTGATCCATCCCCACAGCGCCGCCTTAACCTGCTCCACCAGAACTGCAGCATCCTCACCTACTCCTCGGACGAAGCCGAGGCCTACTTAGTGCCACCAAAGAGGTTGTACACTCATTGCATCGCACCTTCTCCTTAACTTGACCTCCCGGCGCCGACGGTGCTCCATCCCGCACCCCCATGGCGCGGCTACCTCGAAGCCGGTGCCGCAGGCGACATCTCCACGGCGGCTCTCCCCCAGTGCGAGGCCCCTTCGGCGGCGGCGTCCATACCAGACGGATCTGCTGCTGCTGCTCCAGCTCTCGCTCGCTCGCGCTGCTGGTGCTGCTCTGGCTCTCGCTCGCTCACGCTGCTGCTGCTCCGTCTCTCGCTCGCTCACGCTGCTGCTGCTCCGTCTCTCGCTCGGTCGCGCTGCTGCTCTGCTCTCCCCCTCGCTTGTGCTGCTGCTCTTCTCTTGCTCTCGCTCATGCTGCTGCTCTTCTCTTGCTCTCGCTCGCGCTGCTGATGCTGGTACACGGGCTGCTGTAGCTACACGAGTTGCTGCTCTGGCTCTAGTTCGCGCTGCTCCTCCAGGCGCTGCTGCTTCGGCTGCTATCTGCTACTGTGTTCCCCGTCGATCACCTGTTGATTTAGATCACTGTTTCTCTACTACTAGTGCTCGAGCGGCCTAAACTACATGTGAAGTGCCTCTCTGCTACCAGTGCGTTCAGTTTCGACAGTAACATTCAGATTCCATAGTAAATTTCAGTTTCGACAGTTAAGTTCAGAGTCAACAGTTTTTACCTCATCTGTTGTAGTCAGGTGTTTTTTGGTGATGTACATTTTACATATATCACTTTTTGGTAATGTATTTTACATCATCTATTGGAGATGCTATTAGAATCCCACTTGAGATTAACGATGAATGTATTGTACTGCTTCAGCCTTGACGTCTTACGGCTCGCCAGAGCTGCTCCAATGACGAAACCATCCATCACAACAGAGCAGTGCCCTGGACGCCATCTACAGATTCCTCAGATCTTCCTCCGCACCTCCGTTAGCCACCTCTGCCACAACGTCTTCAGCGACCAACCCAATGATGCTGAGGTCGACACGGCTATGACAAAGAGGTTGTACACTTGTCGCATCACTAATTACTCGACATTCATGTCAATCCATTAGGGCTATTTTGGTTCAAAGGAAAAAGTGAAGGAAAAACATAGCAATAGGAAATTTTCCTATGGCACTCTACTATTCAATTATTCATGCATTTTGTTGAAAGGAATGGAGCAAAACATCCACCTGGACCTGCTACTTTATCGTCCTGTTCACCTCTTAGACTCCAAGTCAGGTCCAAATTAATGTTCAAACTTGAGTTTTAAAATTACTTGTGGGGCACATATCAAGGCAGCAATGAATAGTATCTCTGTCTATTATCTGGTTCACCTAGGGTATGCCTATGTTGTTCTTCTTGGGTGGGAAACAAATAGTAAAGCAATCATCATCTGTCTTTTTATTAAATTAAAGCTATCATTAGCCTGCTATCATTATTTTTGGATCCATCCACTGGTTGTTACCATCACTCTAGATTTCTGCATGCTGTCCTTACATAATCTCACTATATTTTTTTCGTATGCATGTCAGATATTGTACACAGTCATGTTGAACATGTAGAGAAAAAGAGAAGAGTTTTGCGCGGCAATACAATGTCATGCAGACATCGCTCCATGGTGGGTTCAATGGCAAACCCTCCCCCCCCCCTCTCCAGATTGTAATCCAGAGGAAGATATCTGTTCTGAGGCGGATTCAGATGCAGCTGACCACTCCTATTTACCCCCCAAGGTGTTTGCTCTAACTTGGCATGATGATGTTGGTCATATCATGCATATGTTGCCTTGTAGTGCCTACTTTCGACATCATATATGGCATCTGCTTAGTTTAGACATGTTCTGTAATGCCACCTGTTTAGTTTCTATATCATATATGGGAATTATGCAGTCTCATCTCTTTTAGCCAGCCATAATATATGTGAAATATGCAATGCCATCCTGTTTAACCAGGCATCATATATTTGAATGATATCTTGCCCATCCTTTTCTTCATTACATTTCCATTTGTCGACAATGTTTGTACATTAAACTACTCTTCCTGTGAATCAGCCATTTGAGTGGGTGATGGAAAAATCTGGAGTGAAAACAAGGTCTTCAGAGCAGACAGTGCTACCTGTCGAAGCAGATCTCTTGCTGGGTCCCGATAGCTCCTCGGAGATGGATTCGGAGACAAATGACCAGTCCTATTCCCCCACCGAGGTGTATGCTCTAACTTGGCACAGCTATACTGCTCATATCATGCATATTGTGTCTTGCATTGCATAGTTTAGACATCATATACACAATATTCAACACCATGTTCTTAGTTTAGACATCATATATGCGAATGCCCTCTGCTTAGTATATAAATCACATATGTGAATTAAGTCATGCGATCCTGATTACTTAGATAACATGTATGTGAATTATGTCATGCGAACTTGTTTACTAAAGACATCATATAATTATCTCATGCCATCCTGTTTAGTTAGTCATCATATCTTTGAATTATGTCATGCTATGCTATCCAGTTTAGATAGACATCATATATATGAAATTATGTCATGCTATCCTTTTTAGTTAAACAATATACATGTCAACTATTTCATGCCCCCTTTTTTCCACACTATCTATTGCATCTATCTCTCATACAAGGTCTGTACATTCAACTATGTTTCCTGTTTATCAGCCATTTGAATTGGAGCGGGTGATAGCAGTATCTAGCGGAGTAAAAACATGGTCTTCAAATAAAACAGTGCTACCTCTTGGTGGAGATAGCACCCCGGTTGTACATGCACGAGAACCAGTCCTACCACACATAACCCAGACTCTCGCAGATTGTACCCCTACTGCGATGGACAGAGAACCAGCTTCACCCAATCTAACCCCAACCCCAGCAGATAGTAACCAAGTTCCTGTTGACACAACACCATTTCCACCACAGAGCTCCCAAACAAGAGCAGTTAGTAAGGCAGCTCCAGTGCCCAAAGCGCCAGTACTACCACGGCGAACCCCAACTCCACCAGTTAGTACACCTATTCCTGTGGAGGAAGCACAACCAGCCATTCGTAGTTTAGCATCTATCGCATTTGATGTTGTTAAATCCTATGTGTGTATCTTCCCATCATGGAAATATTATACTGAAGATGAAGGAAAATGCCAGTTGCAGGTGTTCATCCAGGAGTTATGTGTAAGTAATGTCATTCATGGCAATTACTTTGTTTTGTCCCATACATTCTACCTCCATGATGCTTATAATACAACAAATTTTCCCATTTTTCTCTATAGAGAAGGACCGATTTGGAAACTCAGGATGAGGTAACCTGCGCTAATACCTCTGCTATCTTCAAGAATGCTTGGTGGCAGTATCGAAATTACCTGAAGAAAACATACTTCATCGGCAAAGAAACTCATCAAATTCCCTTACGTTCTCCTGAGACACATTTACTGGACGATGACTGGGAACGCCTTGTTCTGTACTGGTCCTGAACCAAGAATGTGGTAAGGTCTATGAGCTCATTTTTTATTTTTAAGTACTATATGCCTGCGTCTTACTGTACTCTATTCGTGTAGAACAAGTGCTTAAACCTGAAAAACAATTGTTCTCATTTAAGATTCCATTGCTATCGTGCATACTGCTTTGCTCTTGTATCACTGTATTTACTCATACAAACTTATTTTTAAATTGAAGGATCCAATCGAAACTCCAATGGCACAATAGGTATGTTTACGCATGTTTCTTTAACAGGTTTGCTCTTATAAATAGCTCTGTTGATTTCAATTTCAATTGTGTATACAGTTGACTTCTCATATCATGCACATTACTAGCATCACAACAGAGCCAATAGTGTTGTTGTACATGTAGGCCTGTGGTACCCATCTGAAATCTTGTTTTGTCGTGTAGTTTCCCAGGCTTTGTATTCTTTCAGTGCTGCTTTGTCTTGAACTGATATGATTTAAACTGTATCTCTATTTTGATTTGGCAAGACAATGCAGTGACTATAGGACATAGATATATGTTTGTTTGATGCTTTTATTATGTACTACTTGGCAATAGAAGACTTGGTAGTTTAATCCTGTCCACCTTACTAATGAACTAGTTCACTGAAATGAGTTTCATATACTAGTACATGCTAAACCTGTTATGTGTCTGCTTATTTCTTCTTTTAGAATGCTGACAGAATATTGGGGAAGAGTGCCTTATTAAGCAATGGTAAAGGAAGTAATGCAGATAAGGTTCAGGATAGTGAGACATCCTTGTTGGTCTCCAACAAAGCTGATAAAACAGCTAAGAAAAACTATCTTGAAGACAGTGAGACAACCCCAAAGTCCTGTCTTGGTGTAGTGTTCGAGTTACTGGCCACTACCGCTGGCACAAGCTATTCAAACTCATTGTCTGAATCAGTTCAGTTTCTTGAGTCTCAACTACAAGCTGAAAGACATCGATCAGCTGTGATGTGACAAGAAGCCGAAGGACTGCGGAAGTCCCTGGAAAATTCAGATGCATACTTTCTGGTGCAACAGCAAGCTTTGGAGGATTTTAACGCCAAACAGGAGAAAGCTAATAAGCTTGCTAAGCTTATTGCCAGCATGGTGGATACCCAGGATAACATTTCTTGAGCTCTTCTGAAGTTGTTTCAGTTATGGACTTGTTTTGCTGCCGCGTTTATTTGCACTGGTGGCCAATTTAGACGGCCAGTGTATGTAATATGCTACTTTGTTCCCTATATTTGCACTGGTGGCAAACTTTGATGCCTAGTGGATGTAATATGTGTAATAGCTGTAATAGCCTAGCGTTAGTTGCTTGCTTATTTATTTCCTTATTGTCTTGTTTAGTTGTTTGCTTGTAGTCACTGCAGTTCTTTTTCCGCGTTTTTCTAGTGGCCACAATAACCTATTTTTATAACTAGGCCACAATAACCATGGCAACACACGGACTGTTGTAACCATGGTCCTGCTACCTACTGTAGTGACCATGGGCCTCCTACGGGCCGTAGGATCCAAGGGCCTTCTACGGGCCGTAGGATCCATGGGCCTTCTACGGGCCGTCTAATCAATGGGCCTTCTACGGGCCGTCTAATCGTTTCGCCAAACATGGGTCGTACTATTCATGGACCAATAACGGTCAGCAAAATGGGCCGTAAATGGGCTAGAGTGGAAATCATCTGTTTATGGCCCGACCATAACGGGCCGTTAATAGGCCGTATTTGATGACGCTATGAAAACAGCCCAACGTGTTAACGGGCCACAATCGGGCCGACTGTAACCACGAGCTGAATTTGGCCCACAAGCGGAACAGGCCAGTAACGGACCGTAAGTAACCGAATTCTGGAAATAAGCCCAAGAATAAATGGGCCCTTAGAAGGCCGAAAGTTAACACGGGCTGGAAACGGCCTATAGAATAATGGGCCGTTAATGGGTATAAAGCGATACACTGTTCATTATGGGCCAGTTTCACCTCGGGCCTTTAATGGGCCCAGAGTTACAAAGGGCCACGTATGGGCCGAAAGACATCATGGGCCATACATGGGCCAGAAGTTACAATGGGCTGGAATCATATTGGAAGGCCCAGATGACACTACTGGGCCTAATTCGGATAGGCCGTAATGGGCCGTGAGTTAGCGGGCTGTAAATGGGCTATATGCGAACAGGCCGTTAACAGGCTTCCCGTGGGCCGGCCCGCTACCTTTTGACCAAGTCAAACGGGCTGGCCTTTTCACCGGAATGGGCCTCTGTTGGGCCGTGCCACATGTTGACGTATCATAGGCACCTCCGGTCCAATGAGTGGACGACATCTGTCCCAACGGTGAGCCGACACGTGGTTCCTCTGGCCATTGAGAATTTTACATGTGGAAAATCCCCATTGGTCCCGGTTGTTAACGGGTTATCGGATTCAAACCGGAACCCGATAGCTTAACGGCGACCCGTTACGGTGGATGCCACGTGTCGGTTACCCTTGACAAAAGCACTTCCATGACGCGCCATTTATCGTCATGGAAGTGGACACTTCCGTGATGATAATTTTGGTATTGTCATGGAACACTTCTACGACAGCACATGTATGACTATCTTGATTCTGTCATAAAATCGTCATCGATGTACATGCATGACAGAAAATGTGACCTACTGTGACAAACACGTCTCATCACGGAAGTGTATTTTTTTTGTAGTGGTGACCGCTAGCAATACTGATGGGTATGGTAATTTACCTATTGTGCTTTCAGTATTTCAATCATCTTCATGGTGGATTGATTCGGGTGCTAACGTTCATGTATGTGCTGACGTCTCTTTGTTTACTTCTTATCAGGTCGCAAGGGATTCTTCCGTCCTAATGGGGAATGGGTCACATGCTTCTGTTCGTGGCATTGGCACGGTGGATCTGAAGTTTACTTCGGGAAAGATCGTGCAACTAAGGAACGTGCAGCATGTCCCTACTATGAACAAGAATCTAGTTAGCGGCTCCCTTCTATGTCAAGATGGGTTTAAGGTAGTTTTAGAGTCAAATAAAGTAATCGTGTCGAGGTTTGGACAATTTATAGGCAAAGGCTATGAGTGCGGAGGTTTGTTCCGCTTTTCCCTTTCAGATTTTTGCAATAAGTCAGTAAACCAAATTTGTGCTAGTATTAATGATGATGCAAGTATTTGGCACTCTCGTTTATGTCATATTAATTTTGGTTTAATGTCTCGGCTATCTAGTATGAGTTTAATTCCGAATTTCACTGTTGCCAAAGGTTCTAAGTGCCATAGTTGTGTGCAATCTAAGCAACCTCGAAAGCCTCATATGGCTGCCAAGGAGAGAAACTTGGCACCTCTAGAACTCATACATTCTGATCTTTGTGAGATGAATGGTGTGTTGACAAAAGGTGGAAAGAGATATTTCATGACTTTGATTGATGATGCCACTAGATTTTGCTATGTTTATTTGTTGCAAACTAAAGATGAAGCTTTAGACTACTTTAAAATCTATAAAGCTGAAGTTGAAAATCAACTAGAGAGAAAGATCAAGCGTCTTAGGTCCGATCATGGTGGAGAGTATTTTCCCAAAGTTTTTGATGAATTTTGTGAGGAACATGGTATTGTTCATGAGAGGACACCTCCCTATTCACCCCAATCAAATGGGGTTGCCGAGAGGAAAAACCGCACGCTGACTGACTTGGTGAATGCCATGTTAAACACTGCTGGTTTATCTAAGGCATGGTGGGGGGAGGCTCTATTGACTTCATGTCATGTCCTGAATAGAGTTCCTAACAAAAATAAGGAGAAAACCCCTTATGAGGAATGGATTGGGAGAAAACCATCACTTTCTTATTTGCGCACTTGGGGATGCTTGGCAAAGGTCAATATTCCTATTCCTAAGAAACGCAAACTTTGACCAAAGACAGTGGATTGTGTCTTTCTAGGGTATGCTCAACGGAGCATTGTTTATAGATTTTTAGTGGTAAAATCTGAAGTACCTGATATGCATGTTGATACTATAATGGAATCTCGTGATGCAACATTTTTTGAGAATATATTTCCTATGAAAGATATGCATAGCATTGCTAGATTTTCTTCTGAGATAATTCCCGAATCTAGTACAACTGATGAATATTTTGAACAATCACATGAGAAAGTCCTTGAGAAGGATAACGATGAAGTTCCTGTAAGGAACAAGAGACAAAGGGTTGCAAAATCCTTTGGTAATGATTTCATTGTATACCTTGTGGACGACACACCCAAGTCTATTGTAGAGGCATATGCATCTCCGGATGTAGATGATTGGAAGGAAGCTTTTCATAATGAGATGGACTCAATTCTTTCTAATGGAACTTGGGAACTAACTGATAGACCATATGGTTGTAAACCTGTGGGCTGTAAGTGGGTGTTCAAAAAGAAGCTAAAGCCTGATGGTACTATTGATAAGTACAAGGCGCGGCTAGTGGCCAAGGGCTACACTCAGAAAGAAGGCGAAGATTACTTTGACACCTATTCACCTGTTGCTAGAATGACCACCATTCGAGTGTTACTTTCCCTGGCTGCCTCTTATGGTCTTATCATTCATCAAATGGATGTAAAGACAACTTTCCTCAATGGAGAATTGGAAGAGGAAATCTATATGGATCAGCCTGACGGGTTTGTGGTAAAGGGTGAAGAGAGAAAGGTGTGCAAGTTGTTAAAATCTTTGTATGGTCTGAAACAGGCACCTAAGCAATGGCATGAGAAGTTTGAAAGGACTCTGACTTCTGCGGGATTTGTCATTAACGAGGCTGATAGGTGTGTTTACTATCGTCATGGTGGGGGCAATAGTGTCATATTATGTTTGTATGTGGACGACATACTGATCTTTGGTACAAACATTAATGCAATTAATGAGGTCAAGTCTTTTCTATCAAAAAGTTTTGACATGAAAGATCTGGGAGAAGCCGATGTAATTCTAAACATCAAACTTATTAAGGGTGAGAGTGGGATTACTTTAACGCAATCTCACTATGTTGAGAAGGTCTTGAACCGATTCGGTTTTATGGATAGCAAGCCTTCTCGAACACCTTATGATCCCAATGTGACACTCAGAAAGAACAAGAAAGAAACAAGAGATCAATTAAGATACTCTCAAATTGTTGGTTCACTCATGTACTTAGCTAGCGCTACAAGGCCAGATATCTCTTTTGCTGTGAGCAAACTGAGTAGGTTCATGTCCAACCTGGGTGATGATCATTGGCATGCACTAGAAAGGGTCTTGCACTATCTGAGAGGTACTATGAGTTACGGAATTACTTATTCAGGGCATCCTGCTGTGCTAGAAGGATATAGCGATTCATATTGGATCTCCGATGTTGATGTACTCTACGCAACAAGTGGGTATGTATTTACTCATGGAGGTGGCACAGTGTCATGGAGGTCTTGCAAGCAAACCATATTGACGAGGTCAACCATGGAAGCAGAACTAACTGCTTTAGACACAGCTACTGTTGAGGCAGAATGGCTGCATGAGCTCTTGATGGACTTGCGTGTGGTTGAAAAACCTGTACCAGCTATTCTTATGAATTGTGACAACCAAACGGTTATCGCTAAAGTGAACAATTCTAAAGATAATGCGAAGTCATCAAGACATGTGAAGAGACGTTTGAAGTCTGTTAGGAAGTTGAGAAACTCCGGAGTAATAATTGTTACGTATATTCAAACAGACAAAAACCTGGCAGATCCCTTTACAAAGGGACTATCACGAAATGTGATAGATATTGCATCGAGGGAGATGGGTATGAGACCCATAGATGTTACACCATAGTAGTAACCCAACCTTTGTGATCGGAGATCCCGTGAATTAGGATCTGGGAAGAACAAACTATTGGTTAACTGAGGAGAGTAATAACTAATGACCATCTCTAAGTGAAGATGCAAAACTCTCAAAGATGTAAGGCTCAGAGCTGTAAGGCAGGTTGGCAACATGCCTTAATGTGGTTCTATTGGCTATAATTAGCAAAGATGCTGTCCTACAGAGCAGTCTTGAAAGAACACACCTATATGAGTTCCGACTGTAAACGTCGCAGTCTATGAGATTTGGGTGATCTCCAGTAAGCTCACGAAGAGACCAGGGAGTATGACGTATAAGCTCCAAACCGCGGGGTAGCCTACTGGCAGTCAGGTACTAGTTAAGACTTTGAGTGAAACCTGTTCACACAAAACTAGCAATTCAAGGCATAGTCCATTGTCAAGTTGTGAATGGATGTAGCTTAAAGTTCTAGGCAAAAGTTCAACTTAACAGTCTCTGCTGAAACACTAGTATATTAAACAAGTGGTGAGAGAAGGCAAATCTCTAAATGGGTATTTGAGATATGATGGGGATTGTTAGAATTAATGGGCTAGGCCCATAGCAATTTCTGAAATCTCAAATAGTGGCCCATGTGTAAAATGGGAAGTGGTGGTGCTAAAGTTTAGTCCCACCCCGAAAGTTGAAGAAGAGTTGGACCTCTTTATATAGTGGGTTCTCTCCACCACTCTAAGTGGTGTGTTGAGAAGAGAAAGGGAAGACCACACGCACGCGCTCGCTCGCCTCGCCTGGCCGTGGCGTGGCGTGGCGTACGTGCGACATGTGCGTGAATGGTCCGCCGAAATCCGGTCCGTATCCTTGCAGGGGCGCAGCTTCCTTTTGCCGTTTTATTTTTATGTCTTGGCAGACAAGTTAATGATTTCTTGTCCGGTAAGTATACGATTTAGAAACCAAGTCGGTTTGGGATTGTGAT
This sequence comes from Thinopyrum elongatum, assembly GCA_011799875.1. Taxonomy (NCBI): domain Eukaryota; kingdom Viridiplantae; phylum Streptophyta; class Magnoliopsida; order Poales; family Poaceae; genus Thinopyrum; species Thinopyrum elongatum. Next base: position 114,163,870 of record CM022299.1, on the reverse strand, counting down.
CGCGACACAATACCGCCTCGGGTCCTAATATATATACTGCTACCGGCTACGGCCATAGACACACCAAAAACACCTAGGGTTTTGCCTCATCTCGCAACTTGCGCCGTCGTCGTAGTCTACTCCATCCCAAACGCCGGCGTGCTTCGGCGCGTGGGAGAGCAGGTCTTCATAACCGTTCGTCCTTGCGATCCTGCAGCAGGAGAGGACAAATTAGGTTTTTGGGAAGCGCTCTGCACGATTGCTCAAATTTGTCATCATGGGTCGTCTTCCGTCCAAGTCGGGCGGTGCTACTCATCATCGTATTCATCGCCGTCAGCAGCAGATCGTCGCCAACATCGTCATCAACACCGTCGCACCCACAATAGCTAACGAACAGTACGTCCAACATCATTTATTCATGTCTCTCTGTACAGCTGTTGTTTCGTGTGCTCTGCTGTTCTGCATGTTTTGTTGTTCTTCTAGTTTGCTAGATTGTTGCATGCTAGTATCTGTTCTAGTCATGAATTATTTACTGGAATTAATTATGAACTTGCCTAATTTTCCAACACCTTTGTCCACATGTCTCCCCACTGTTGCATCAACATTAAGCTTCATACATCCCTGCATAGGTGATTTCCACACACCCCGCGCCAGTCGAATCCCCCGAGCTGGAGAATGTGTTGATTCTGCTTGATGCTGCATGTATGGGATTAACGAAAGATCTGCTAGGTAATTATGTTCAAAACAGAACATGCTCAGCGAAGATCGAAATTCCTGCTCATGCATAACTTTTCGTCGAGCCCACCACACTGCCAAAAGGGTTACCAACACCCTGACAAAATCATCATCTTTCAACGTTTCCATCAGCTCCATCATCCAAACCAGAGCATCAGTTGATCTGGTCCCAATGAGATGTTCAACAAGCTCCTCATCTACTAGAGACCAGACACATTTAGACATATTACAATCGATCAGTGCATGTCACCAATTATCCTCTGCATTATTACAAATCTGGCAAACACTCAAATCTGACATGTTCCTTCTGTTTCTGACCGATTCAGTTGGGATTGAGTTACGTGCTAGACGCCACGCAAAGTTTCTAATTTTTCCTCGGACTTTAACTTTCCACAATCTCTTCCATTGGTTCTGGACTCCTATAGTATTTGATACCGATGGCCTCCCTTCAAGCCAATCTTTTTTCGAAACGGAGGCAAAAGTTTTGCCTCATCCATTAATTAAGAAGAAGAGAGTTGCCCAGTTAATTTGTGGAAAACCGGGCGAAAACCATCACAACCATGCTCAAAAGCACGACCCCATCCACATGTGAACTACTCCTAAATCATGGAGCCACGCGACCGAAGCACCCAGCACACTACTACTGCAACCCGCAACATATGGGTCCCTGTACTGCAAAAGAAAACCAATCGACACAATGCAACTCGAGGAAAACACATCGACGAAAACCACACCCATGACCGAGCACACATCTGCAACTCCGAAAGCCGAGAGCCATCCATCATGGAACCATTTGCGCCTCTCCTCTAGCGCTATCCTTCTTGCTTTTGCTCCTGCAAGATTTCTCTTTGAGGATGCCAGATCTAGAGTTAGTGCCACCCTTCTTGTGCTTCTCCCTCAAAGCTTTTTCCTCCAAGAGGCATCCAATCGTCTTTCCAGAATTTTCAGACTCCAGGTTGGCGAGGAATTCACAAATCTTGGTGGCTAAAGGGACACCAGGATTAGGCACCAACACTCCGGCCACAACAATTTTATCAGCCATAGGAACCACACCTCCAAAGGGTTCAAGCGATCGCGTGTTATCCGTGACTGGACCATCACCCTCCACATATGCATACTCCGGTTGACTAGGCTCCAACGGAGGTGGAGAGGGCGTCGAGGCAACCGTCATCGCCCCAAGTGAGCCCACCTTCGAGAGCACCATCGATATAGGCGAAGATGGTTCCACACTTAACACCTGCAACTCAGGCATACATTGTAGCACCGGAGTCGCGGCCTCGATGACGACCTCACTCCCAGAGTCACTTGGCATGACAGGTAGTGGCGACGTACAGAGAGCGGCACGAGGGGAGAAACATCCATACAGGCATGCTTCCTTCCCAACCGCAGAACCAACCTGGAGCTCGAGCAACGGGGACATAAGAGGCACAGCCGGGAGCCTGCAAAGAGCAGCCTCCATGCATGCCACAGTCCCACCGGCCTCAGCTTGCTCCTCCATGGGCAGAGACGAGACCAGAACAGGGGTCGCATCCCTAAGGTGCGCAACAGAAGCTAGGACCTCAGACGAGCAACTAGCCACATCACTCTCGTTGAAATCCTCAACACCAGCAACATTCCCAACAGAACCTGCAGCATGCATCTCAGACGACTGTGGCGAGGCTGGCGAGTAGCCCAGCTGGTCAACAACAACCTCCATTCGCTCCAAGTATCCCCGGAGTAGAGTCGTCCACCCCTCCAAAGCAGTCATCATGTCATGAAGGGGTCGGACCACCTCCTCCAAACGTGAGACGGTCAAGGCCTGCATCTCGGAGCGCAACATTTCCATCTGAGTAGCAAGGAGAGGCTCGAGCAATCCCGAATCAGCAACAACAGACTCACTGGGATTCGCCGCAGCCGGAGGGGCAACAACCGAGGCCCAGGTGCGTCGATGCGAATGTGGAGATCCATGAGTCGAGCTGCTGAAGTGGCGAGGAGCCTGGAAGTCCGGCAGGTCCCTCGAATGACATGGTGAAGCCGTAGGCGAGCGAGGACGGAGGCGACAACCTTCCCCCGTTGGCCGGCGCGATGGACAACCACGTTCACGATGGCCTGGGAGGCCACATGCTAGGCATCTGACAGGACCGCGACAATCAGCGATGAGATGCTCCGGCGCCAAGCAGCGAAAACAGAGGCCGTAGGTTCTTCTCTTGAAGGCGAGGGAGCTGGGAGTCTCCTTCCTGCGTGGCGGCCCTGGTGCCAAGTCCTGCCGCGGTCGCTGACACTGACGGCCCCCCACCTTCACCCATGGTTGCTCCAATGTCGCCTCAGGAGCAACAACAGCCGAATCACTCACCCCGCTCGAGCATCTGGCAGCAAACGGTGTCAGGGGAGCTAGCTCATCATCATCGTCGATGTCGTCGTCGTCGGTGGCGAGGGAGGCCCATGACACATGCAGCGGCTGCTGCAGAGCGGGCACAACGGCGTTGATGGCACCGGCAGGAGGAGCCAGAGCGCCGAGCACGGCTGGAGCATCTGCTGCCGACGACACAGAAGCTGAGCGAGGAGCCGGAGTGGTGGCTGTCCGGGCCCGGGAGTTCGCCGCGCCCGGCGCAGTCGGAGCAGCAGCTGCCGCCGTCGGTGATGCGGAAGTCGAACGAGGAGGAGCGCGTGAGGCGGATGGGGCTAGGGCGGCCGCGGCCGCCGCCGACGCAAAAGCCGGCATCGGGCGTGGTCGAGGAGCCACAGCGGAGGGAGCCGCCGAGAGAGGACGCCGAGGGGATTCCGGATCTGGTCGCGACTGCCCAAGGGGAGGTCGGAGGAGGGAGATCGGGGCAGCGCCCGCCGCGCGCTCACTCGCTGCTCGCGAGGCCGCCTGCCATGGTGGGCGAGTGCATCTTTCTTGCTTTGTGCTGGTTCAAGCCAATCTTCACGTCTACGCATTGTATCAATAAGCAGCCGATACACCGACCGCACAGTAAAAGTGCCGCTGCGCTCATAGTGCCAGGCCGAGCAATCTTCCATATTGCGTAAACTCAACGGAATGTTCAGGACCAGCTAAGCGTCGGGAGCTTGGAAGTGTTCCTGGACCTTTTCTCTATTCCAAGACTGTGTGTGTTCATCAATAAAATTTGAAACCATCTCTGGAGGATCACTACTTCTTGGGTGAAGTGTTCTCAACATGAAATCTCGTGGAAGCCAGTTGTCTTCCCATGCCCGGATCGATTGACCGTTCCCCACTCTTTTTATCAGGCCTTGCTTCAAAACTGATACCCGCACCCATGGCCCTCCATATTTGAGAGGGGTGGCTTCCTATCTCGGCCTTCATCACATCACTTTCAGGGTAGTATACAACCTTCAGAATTCTCGCACTAAGAGAAGTCGGATCTTGGACAAGCCTCCACGCTTGCTTTGCTAACATGGCTAGATTAAACAATTATGTATCTCTAAACCCCGAACCTCCCTGGTATTTGGGCATTGTAAGAACCTCCCAAGAAACCCAATCCACCTTCCTTTCACCATTTTTGCTACCCCAGAAAAATTGCCGCAGCATTGTATCAATCTGTTGACATAAACCTCGCGGTAAGAAAAAACATGACATTGAGAAGGTGGGCACCGCCTGAGCCATCAATTTGATAAGTATCTCCTTTCCTGAGGATGCCTTGCACTTCTCAATCCATCCCTTAACCTTATTCCACAACATGTCCTTTATATATTTAAAAGTGTCGTTCTTTGATTTACCAACATCCGATGGTAGTCCCAAGTACCTTTTAGACAATGATTCATTGGGCACATTTAAGATTCCCTTGATAACAGTTCTCCTAGCATTCGGACATCCTTTGCTAAAGAAGATGCTAGATTTTGTAAGATTAACTTTCTCACCAGATGCATCACAGTAACTCTGAATTATGTTCATGATTTTATGGGCTCCCTCCTCATTTGCCTTAAACATCAAGAGGCAATCATCAGCAAATAATAAATGATTTACCGGCGGTGCCGTAGGAGCCACTACCACACCCCTCACATTGTCATCCATACTATTAGCCTTCAGCAAACACGAGAGCCCCTCACCAGCCAACAAGAATAAATAAGGTGATATGGGGTCTTCTTGTCTAATACCTCTTGACGGGTGAAATTCTTCTAACTTGCTTCCATTTAAGAGCACCGTAAATGACACGGTAGAAACACACTGCATTATTTTGGTTACCCAAGATTGGTTAAAACCAAGTTTCAGCATCACAACTTCAAGATAGTTTCACTCAACACAGTCGTATGCCTCATCATATCCACTTTAAGAGCACAAAAGGAATTGTTCTTGCTTCTAGTACTTTTCATAAAGTGAAGGCATTCATACGCTGCTATAATATTGTTAGTAATGAGTCTACCTGGCACGAACGCAGACTGCTATGGCGAAATAATCTCCGGTGGGATCCTCTTCAACCGATTTGCATAAACTTTAGATATAATCTTAAAGAACACATTACATAAGCTTATGGGACGGAATTGAGAGAGGGGGGTTGGGTTGGATACCTTAGGGATCAAAACAATGAAAGTCCCGTTAATTACCTCCGGAGACTCTTCCCTATTCAGAACACGTACATCCATCCTAGTCACATCATCACCACACACACTCCCCAATTTTTCTGGAAGAACTGAGTCGGAAAACCGTCCGGACCCGGTGCTTTTGTGGGGAACATTTGGAATAGTGCTTCCTTCACTTCGGCAGCGCTGTAAGTGGCATTCAACATATTATTCATAGCATCATCAACTCGCAAAGGAATATGTGAGAGGACCTCCTCCATACCCACAGTACCCTCCGATTGATATAATTTCTCATACAAATTTGTGGCCATACATCCCAGCTCCCTCTCATCAGTACAAATCGTTCCATCGTCACAGTGAGTTGTTCTATGCGATTCTTCCTACGTCGCATAGTCGCTTTTTGATGGAAAAATTTGTATTCCCATCACCTTCCGTCAGCCATTGTACTCGGGATCGTTGCGTCCACAAAATCTCTTCTCGATAATTTAGCTCTGCTGTCCGGTCTTGCACCTTTAGTTCTTCATGAGATGGCTCAAGTCGCCCTGTGACAGACTGCAGCTCCTCAAGCCGGCGCTTGAGACTGCGAAGCTCCTGTCTAACATTTCCAAAGGTACAAGACCCCCAACTTGCAAGTGAAATTGCTAACTGCTCCAGTTTTTCCTTCATTCCCTCAACAGTAGCGATGTGGGGATCACTCTTCCAGAAACTTTCGACCAGAGGGGAAAAATCTTGGTGCCGCTCCACATGGCCTCAAATCTAAATGGGCGGTCCACAGGAATACGCCATTTTTTTTAGGTGTAGGGACCCCATTTTGATGGTTGGACCTGTGTAGGTCCATGGACAGGCTTGCTCCTGCTATTAGGCGGGAATGCTGACAGTCATCTCGGCCAAATGCCCCGGTAAAAGTTCGGCCCCAATATTGTGATCGTGATTCTCAAAAAAGAAAGTGATCTTCTGTTTCCCTCCAAAAAGAAACCGCATTTTTGCGAAGTACTCCCTCCATTTAATAATGTATATTTTAACACTACACTAATGTCAAAATACGTCTTATATTATGGGACGGAGGGAGTAAAAAAAGAATGACGTATTGTTTGACATGATTTCATATTTCGTCAACAGCAAAGAAAAGCAGGAACCTTCCCGCGCCACGCTTGACCTCGAGAAGACCAGAGCTGTCACCAATGCGAGCGTGCCGTCTGATCGACACGAACCTTCGTGAGTACTCATAATATATATAAATCCGATGCCCCATTGATTCAGGAATCGCGACAACCTGCCGGGCGTCCGACGGCACCGATCCATCACACGATGTCCGGCGAAGACACCGCAGCACCGCAGGTCATGGAGGACCTGCCGGGCGTCCTCAAGCTCCTCAGCGACGGCTCAGTCATCCGCGGCGACGAAGCCGTGCTCTGGCCAAAGGACCCGTTGCCGGACGTCCCCGGCGTGCAGTGGAAGGACGCCTTGTACCACGCGCCGCGCGGGCTTAGCGTACGCGTGTACAGGCCGTCGTCATCGCTGACGACGGCCGGCGGCCCCAAGCTCCCGGTGCTGGTGTACTTCCACGGCGGCGGCTACTGCCTCGGCTCCTTCGCGCAGCCACACTTCCACACCTACTGCCTCCGCGCCGCCGCCGAGCTCCCGGCGGTCGTGCTGTCCGTCCAGTACCGCCTCCCCGCGGCCATCGAGGACGGTGCGGCTTTCCTCTCCTGGCTTCGCGGCCAGGCCGAGCTCGGCGTTGGCGCTGACCCCTGGCTCGCTGAAACGGCCGATTTTGGCCGGACGTTCATCGCCGGCGCATCGGCGGGCGCCAACCTGGCCCACCACGTCACGGTCCAGGTCGCCTCGGCGCAGCAAGACGTCCACCCGGTGCGCGTCGCCGGGTACGTCCTCATCTCTGCCTTCTTCGGCGGTGCCGAGCGGACGGCGACGGAGGCCGACCCCCCGGCGGACGTGTCCCTGACGGTCGAGGGATCCGACATGTTCTGGCGCATGTCGCTGCCGGTGGGGGCGAGCAGGGACCACCCGGTGGCCAACCCGTTCGGCCCGGAGAGCCCCAGCCTTGCGTCCGTGGATCTCCCGCCGGTGCTCGTCGTGGCGCCGGAGAGCGACGTGCTCCGCGACCGCGTGATGGGGTACGCGGCGAGGCTGAGGGAGATGGGGAAGGCCGTGGAGGTGGCCGAATTCGCCGGAGAACAGCACGGGTTCTCTGTCCTCCGGCCGTTCGGCGAGGCGGCCAACGAGCTGATGCGTGCCCTCAAGCGGTTTGTGTACGCAGGTACCACACGTAATAGTACGTCCCACTGAGCGTTGAAGTGTTTGGTGATCTCCTGATCCTTATGTGCAAATCGTTTGGATTTTTACTTGCAATAATGTAAATCCAGCCACACAACCTAATGAACCATTTGATGGAAGAACTGCATCCTGTAAGAGGTCTGAAAAGTGAAAACCGTATGTGAGATGTTCTGTGTTGTCTCATTAGTGATGTTTTGGGTCCGTTGAGATCTTCGAACTTTCTCCAGATTTCCTTGAAACTAACATTCCCAAATTTGCTTCAACAGAAACTATTATTTCGAGTTACTACTGTTGAAAGACAATGTGATGTTAGCGTCACATCGTATTGTAGGACACCAAAACTAACATCTCCAAAATCGTGACTCATCATATGACATATATAATTTATGAGCGATTCCACTTCTATAAGAGCAACTTCAACCGGGCGATCCATTTCGTCCGTCCATATCCGTCTGGAGGACAAAAACACCGGCCCAACGTGCCGACCCGAACCCAAAATGCATCCGCTTCGTGTCCGCGCTGGCGTATTTCAGGCCCAAATTTAAGCCTGAAATGCGTCAGCGCGGACAAGAAACTGAAGCGCCGCGCGGCCCCTCAATGTCCGCTGCGGCCCCACAAGTAAGCCGGCCAACCACCACACGCGGTCGTATTGGACGCGGCCACCTATCTCGGGCCCGTCTAGCAGTGTGTGGAAGGGTCGTGTGCCCGTCCTTTTTAATGGAAGCGTGCGGCGGGGCCGGTCTCATCGACTTCCATCTCTCCCGTCCACATCTGGCCACGCTTGCTCCCTCACCAGTGACCAGCAAACCCTAGCGAACGAAACCCTAACCAGCCAGCCAGCCAGCCATGGGCTTCTTCAGCGGGAAGGGGATGGGGAGGTTCAGCTCCGACGCGAGCTCTTCCCGCGCGCAGCCTCCTGTGCCGGCTAGACGCAACTCGCCACCGCGGGAGCGGGGGCGGCTCTACATACCAGTCCACCAGGCGCGGTGGCACTGGCAGTACCGCCGGCCACTGCAATATCCGAATGTCAACCTGCCGCAAGGCTAACATCTGGACACGCATCAGATCCCCATTCCAGCGGTGCCGCGCTCAGCGCGGGCACACGCCGAGGAGGTTCTCAGGCGTCGCGAGATCCTTATGCCCGAGCAGCGCGCAATGTGTGCCTACATGCCAGACTCCCCCAACTGGGAGCGCTGGTTTGCGCTAGAGCACGAGGAGGAGCGCCGCCGCGGCGTCCACCTCGACCGCGACGTTCCGCCACCACCCCCACAGGTTTTGCCAGAGGAGGAGGCGGCGTACCAAATCGCCCTCGAGAAGGCCCTGCAACACGCGCTGGAGTGGAGCCGGCTAGAGGAGGACGCCCGTTGGGATGGGTTGGACCAAGCCCTCGCCTTGTCGGCGGCGGGGACTTTGTCCATGCTCCGCTTTTCGTCCCGCCGCCACCGCCGCTCGAGCACGAGGTCGAGCCGAAGCCGGAGCCCGAGCCCACGCCCACGCGAAAGCGGTTGCCGCCGGCGCCCACCTGGCCCGAGGAGTCCTACTCCTGGACCAGCGAGTACCGCGAGTGGGTGAGCGCGCCTCCCGTCCACTACGCCAGAGGAGGAGGCAGCCCACCTTGAGCGCTGGAAGGCGCTTTGGCTCGCCGAGGAGGCGGCCGGCGATGAGCGGCAGATGCGTTGGGAGCAGGACGAGGGAGGCACTGCGTGTTGAGGGGGAGGAGGAGCGCGCCCGCCTCGCCGCAATGCCGTCGGAGGAGGCAGCCCTGGCGGCCTATCAAGCCGCGTTCGGGTGGGCTGGTCCGCATCCCGTCTTCATTGACCTCACCGGCGGCAACAACAACGGCAAGGGCAGAGGCAAGGCGGACGCCTAGGGCAGTGTACGGCCCGGAGTTTTTTATTGTTTAACTAATGTTTAAGTGGACTTGACCGGCGGTTGACCGGTCATTTATGTTTAATTGTGTGTTATTATGTTTATTTTCGGCCATGTGCTTATCATATAACTTTTTTTCTTTGCACGCAGGCAAATATGGGTCTGCACCTGCACCCATTTCAACTTTTCGTCCGTTTGGGTCGCCCGATTGGAATTGCTCTAACACACCACCAAGCTGATGTCACCACCGCCGCTTCCAAATCCCTACCTCGCGTCGAGAGAGAGGGGACTGGCTGGCTCAGGTGTGGTGACATGGTTCGGCCCAAGTTGGGGCCCCATTTATCACGTCAGACGCATTTTGCACGAATCCTTCGCCGATGTGAGGGCTGACTCATCTATTTATGTCGAATTAACAATGGGCCCCACTTGATAGAATGATGCAAAACTTTAAAATGGATAAAATCAGACTAACTTGCTTAACTATGGAAGAAACTAGGACAATTTTTATACTCCTCAAATAGAGCAAGAAATATCCCAAATTGACACTTAAGGAGTAAAATTTGGAATTCACTATATAAATAACTTATGGTAGTAAGTTAAACAAGTACCAAGTCACTCAAATACATCTCCTTCCTCATAAATATGATATCGAAAAAGGTATCCGGAATTCTAAAATAGCAAGCACCGAGTCATACATGAATGACTCCGTTAGGATGTTCTCTCTTGAGGCAAGCATTCTTCTTTGACAGAAAGACATCCGACAGGACGGTTTTGGACTTAAGGGAAGCAGCAAATATCTCTAGTGCCTACATTAAAAAAAATCCATACATACACAAACACACACAAAACAAAAGGTAAATCACCAGCCGATCAACTTGAGCAAAACCACCACCTAAAAGTTCAAAGACTCGAAAGAAATTAGAGCACTACGTACCTCTTCCTTGCCGATCTTTACTGTCTTTTCCGGCAAGGCGCTGAGGTCCTTGATGCCCAACAGCGAGATCGTCGCAAAAAAAGAGGCCGAAGTCACAGACAGGTCATCGCCGACAGTGTACATGCCCGCAGGTACCGGCGTGGTCGTCGATGCTGCCCCAGCCACCAAGGTCCCGTTCGTTTCGTCGGCGAGCGTCATAGCCCTGTGCATATAACATTTGCATCTAGGGCAGACTCTGTTACGTATCACCGATAGATATCCACAGCTAGTGCCTACGCCTGAGTAGGCGCCAGTGTTACGGCCTTCACATGTGTAGAAGGTGTCAATGCCGTTGCTTAGTTGTGTGCCCAACAGCTGCTGTAGGAGGGGGAGCGTGGCGGGGGTGACGGCCGGGCTAAGGCACCGCTCCTTGCTCTTGTAGTTCGCATCTAGCTTCTCCACGCTGCCGAGCACGTTGCCGATGCTGCCGACCAACCGCTCCTTGGTCAGTAGGTCGAGGGCGGTGCCCAGCGGCAGGGACAGGAGGCCGGCGAGGAACTCCACGACGTCGCTTCCGGCCTCGGCGAAGCACACCTTCTGAGACTTGGTGTCGATCATGAGCTTCATCGATAACTCCATAGTAGGCGTGCTATTCTGTTGTAGTTCAATTCAAACCTTTTGAATGAGCAACGTTAATTGACAAGAAAACATGCATTTCTGTATCATCGAAAAGAAGTTGACTTTTCCAATAAGTAAAGCAGATGGAGCAATACCATCTTTCTAAACTGTAACACAAAGAGATCTCCATGTGAGCAGACAATTTCAGATTAGTGGATAATATCAAATGTAACCCACAAGCTACGTACAAACCACGCAACCAATACCACTAGATAAACATTTTTTAACTACAAGATTTGTTGGAAATTTTATATTACATTTATTACATGTAAATGGATGCTTTGTGTAATGCATATATACTATTTAATGGTTTAGATTGTAAGAGTTTGGACTGGGGCGGAGATTGTAAGAGTTTTTCAGCGTGCTTGTATGGATACATGTTAGATACTGCTAGTGTTGTTAGTGCATGATTGTGTTGTTGTCCTAGTCCATATGATATAACCCGTTCCTAGCTAGGTTAGTTAGGTACTTCTCACTCGTGTACATGGGTATATATAATATTTTTCCCGGTATAAACTCTTACATCGTTTCAACCTCTTTCTAATTATTGTGATACTTGTTTCCTCGCTTCCACACGTGCTTACCATGGACAACACATCTTCCATCTCCTTCGGCGCCAACACCAACCCTCCCCCTCTACCCTTGCGATCCAACATGTGCCCATCCAGCAACATGTTCCTGTCGTCCTTGACCTCCATTTATCCAACTACAATATGTGGTACTCGCTATTCATGTTAGTCTTCTGCACATACAGGTTCACTGACCACGTTGAATGCTCCGTTGACGGCTGCATGCGCCTCGCCGTCCTTCACTATATATCTATCGACTCTTGCATCATCAACTAGGTGTACACCCATCTCCTAGGAAATCCTCGACATCATCATGAAGCCTGATGAGACTACTTACTTCCTCTGGCTTGTCATTCACAACCTCTTCCTCAACAACCATTCTCATCGTGCAATATATGCCCTCCACAAATTATACAATCTATACCAAGGTGGTCTCTCTATCACATAATACTGTAGCAAGCTAAATCATCTCACGAACACACCGTGATGCATGTCGGCTAGAATATCACGAGCGAGGGCCTCGTCCTTAATTTCGTCAGAAACCTCAAGCTCTAACTTCAGTATGTCTGTCACCAGCAATCCCTTGCACGGGTTGTCATCCTTTCTAAATTGCCGTTCCCTCCACGCCGAAGCCCATGTTGGCTCATGCAATCCTAACAACTCTAGCATTGAATTTTGGGTACAACATGAGTCGCCATGGGCGTGGATGTGGAGGGTGGATTCATCCTCCATGGCGTTGATGTGGGTGATGTTCCGCTCCTCTTGCTCGAGGAAGGAGCGACAGTAGAGGAAGGATGGCGGCCCACGCAAGGACATGTTGGTGAAAGACTGATTGAAGCCTGACTTTAGGTCAGTGATGACATTGAGGACAATGCCCTCATCGGTGTGTGGTAGCCGACGATGTTCCGAACAGTGTCCTCGAGCTACTTTAGCTTGCTACAATATGTCACAATGGAGAGCACACCTTGATAGAGACTATGGAATTTGTGCAGGTCATAGATCCCATGATGAGCACGGACACCAAGGAAGAGGTTGTGGACGACAATCCGGGCGGAGTAGGTGGTATCATCGGGTTTGACCATGATGGCGAGGGTCTCCTAGGAGGAGGAGGTGGTGTACACCCAATTGACGATGCATGAGTTGAATGATGTCCAATCGAGATCGGCGAGGTGCATGCGGGCATTGGCGGAGTCATCAATGTGGTTAGTGAGCGCATACATGCGGAAGACCATCATGGAGATTCGCAATGTATAGTTGGATTCCTGGAGGTCGAGAATGATAGGAACATGCTGCCGGATTGGAACTTGCTTGATCGCAACGGTGAAGGGTTTAGTGTTTGCGCCAGAGGATACGGAAGAGGCGTCGTCCATGGCAAGTAGGTGCAGAAGTAAGGAAATGGGTATCGCGTGATTTAGGAAGAGGCTGGTAGAATGTAGACTAGGAAGAAGGTTTTCCACACTATCAATTGTATTGATGGTGGAGGAATATATACCCATGTAAACGAGTGAGTGGTAGCCAACTAACCTAGCTACAAAAGGGTTAGATTCTAAGGACTAGGACAACAACATGAACTAACAACACTAGTAGCACAACGTGTATATGCACGTTGACAAAGATATACCAGGTATAATTGAATTTTCTGTTAGGAACGCTAATTGCAAAGATATCCACGTAGTATGGAACTTAACTGCACAAAAATTTACACAGTTAAAGACATAGTCATTTGCCCTAAAAGACTTAAATCCTAGTTTAAGCTTTTGAGGCCTTAGGAGACCATTAAAACCCAGAAATCTCAAGACCAAATATAATTATTTTTAAGCTACAACCTTAGAAACCTAACACTACATTGACTAACAGCTTGGGCAATTTCAGGATCAGGTTTTCATGCCAATTCTTACACCACATTTGGAATATTTTTTGGTAGAATATGGCAAACTTCTTCAGTTATAGGGATTTATCTTGTCTTAAACACTCTTCTCTTGTCTTAAACACTCTCTAAGAGCAAGCACGAGTGTTTAATACAGTGTAGTGTGAAAAAAGTCTTATACTATGGGACGGAGGGAGTAGTTATTAGTTTCTTCCTTTCATTTTTGTACCAGTAGATGAATGTTGCAGCACAGTGGAAACTAGAACTTTGCTTTGGTACACCCCATAGAAAAGTTTACGGATTTAGATGCAAATTAAAGGTGAAGATTAGAATGTACCTCTTCAATTAAAAAAGGACAATATATTCTTTTGTATCCAAATCAATCTATTCAACACGTTTGATATGCGGGCTAACATGACGATGGCCTTTTGTAGAAACTTTAGATTTTAGTAGAAAGATGCAGCAGAAACATGGGGCACAACATATGCAGCATAAACATGGGATACAACATATGCAGCAGTAGGAAAAGACGACACAAACTAGTGCACAAATGAAGCAAGAAAGATAATGTACGGAAAATGCAGTAGAAAATATACATCACAAAAATGCAATAGGAACTAGAGTAAAGATGCTGCAGAAAATTATTGTAAAGAACTACAATGCAAAAAATACAATACAGAAAAAACTCGTGAAAACATATCAAACCGGGGTGTCTAGTTTAAAGTTCCCGTCGAAACAAAGGCAATGGTTAAAACCTATTTTGATTCGGATGATCTTTTGAGAGAAAAAAAGACTTTCTGAAGTCTGGAAATGGACTTAAATTGTTGACATAATTTATTTCGGAAGCTACCGTTTTCTAACCAACATACCAGTTTGGGTGGGGGTGGTTAAAACCTAAAAACTGAAAAGGCCAGCATGCATGCATTAGCAAAACACTAACTATATTACTAACTACTGGGCATATATCATTTTGTTTTTTCAGGCGTGCATGACAGTCTTACCGAGCGAGCAGCCGCCGCCCCCTGCGTGCTGAAGATGAAGTCGCCCATGTCAGTAGTCACAACGTGTCCGTTGGTTCTCGCCGCTGCTGCGTATTGGCGAGGAGGATTCCTTGTTGACATCGAAGCAATTGGAGTCAGGACGACGGCTCGACAAGGACAACGAATACAACATTATGTTGATAACAGATTTTGGCACGGTCAAGAACTTAATTAAGATGACCTCAAATGAAAAAGTGATATACATGAAAAAGTTCCGTATTGTCGAAATAAACATCTTTGAAGTTTGGGCTATCGCCATCCAATCTCATCTCGAGGGCCGAAATTGTGCTCGAAGTACTAGGATTTGGGCACTCAGAGTACTGTTCGGCCAATTACGCCATCAAAAAGGCCTCATATGAAAAAACTTTCTACATGAATTATCTTCGTCTCGTCGAAACGGTCGATTTTGATATAAAAATCGTCCCAATCCAAGCTCGTATGCAAAAATTAGAGCTATCGGAATGCAGCCCTCTCAGGAGGCGAAACATGGCGCGCCCCACTAGACACATGTCTGATGGGTAGCGTCACAATTCAGATGTTTTGCACGACCGTTTTGGTCCAGAAGATGGCTTCGAATCGAAAAACGTTCAGCATGAAAGTTGTTCGTCTCGTCGAAACGAGTAAATATGCTTTTGGGCGCATTTTCATCCGAGGTCGTTTACTGCCACAAAAATGACCCGCAAGGTGCAGCCAGTTTAAACCGAACAGTTTTGGAAAGTTCGGACAAAACCAATCCGAAATTGACTAGGGTTTTGGGCGTGAATCCAAGACTTTTCCTTGCACGGGAAGTCCAGCCGCCTCTTATATACCTAAGGGGTGACGGCCGATTGAACAACAACACACAATCGCAAAACCCATCTACAAACTTTCATCTCCTACCCTAGTTTTCTACTTCTCGTTCATCGGTGTTCTTCGCTTCGGAGAGCTTCGATCTACGAAGTCCTAGGGGCGGGCGAACCGACCTAGGGCAGTCCATCACCGCCGTGCGTCCAGACGGGGTCTCTCCTGGCCGCGTGGGGTTTCGGGTCTTTAAAAGAGCTCGCTGGATTGTCTTGCGTATCGCGCTTCCGGTGAGCCTCCTTCGGCGACGTGTCTTGCGTATCGCGCTCGACACCGAGGGTACACGGTGACGTGTTCGTGTGCGAACACACTTTTTGGCGACTCCGCTGGGGACACAAAGAGCAATCGTCATCATCCATCATGGTCGATCTTCCCAAGCCATCTGAAGTGGATGCCGATAACATCATCAAGCCCAATTTTGAGGAATTATTGGCAGAACATCACCAAGCTTATGAGGAGTACAAGAGGGCGCGTGAAGAGAAGGAGATGCAGGAGTTCCTTGCTAAGTTCAAAAAGGATCGCCAAGGCAACATCACTTCAATTGAACAAATCAAGTTTCCTCCTCTTCACAATGAGCAGGTAGAGCCGGCTGTAAGTAAAATCTTCTCTCCTGAACAATCTGCTGAAATTACTACTCTTATTGCTCAGAATAATGATTTTATTTACCTATCTATCATAGACAATAATACTGCTCGAAAAAATACTCCTCAATCATCTAATGGTAGTGGTAGTATGTCTGCTGGTGTGGAAAACTTTAGTCCAACTTTACCTATTTCATCGGCGCCGCCCGTGCCGTTGAATTCTTATCCTAGTCAGACAAACCAACTTGTTGCTCCACCCTTTAATCCTGCCATGAACGTACCAAGTTCAGTGAATCCAACTGCATTGCTAGGTTACGGTTCGGCAAGTCCAAGTGGATTGCTGCCGAACTATGGTACAACATACACACCACCATCTCTTCCGACTAGCACTATACCAACTATTAGAAATCATATTCACCATGCGCCACAACCACATGCAACGCCGCTCAATACGAGTGATATTTTGGCTAATGTCAGAGAGGAGATGTCTAGGGTGTTCCGAGAGCATTATGGGATTGAACTACCTAAACCACGAATTTCCAGGAAACCATATCTAGAAATTTTTGATGCCGTGTCATGTCCTCCCGGATATAAAGTTCTAGATTTTGTTAAATTTAGCGGAGAGGGAACAAAGACTACATGGGAGCATGTTAATTAGTACTTGGCACAATTAGGTGAGGCAAGTTCACGAGACGAGTGGAAAGTACATTATTTTCCTTTATCTTTAACCGGTACTGCTTTCTCGTGGTTTTCTGCGTTACCACCCGGTTCTATTACCACATGGTTTCACTTGGAGCAAAAGTTTCATGACCACTTCTACAGTGGTGACAATGAGCTTAAACTATCCCATCTTACATCGGTTAAGCAAAAGCATGATGAATCAGTCTCCGATTATGTCAAAAGATTTAGAGATACAAAAAACCGGTGCT
This sequence comes from Thinopyrum elongatum, assembly GCA_011799875.1. Lineage (NCBI taxonomy): Eukaryota > Viridiplantae > Streptophyta > Magnoliopsida > Poales > Poaceae > Thinopyrum > Thinopyrum elongatum. The sequence continues at coordinate 114,147,057 of CM022299.1, read as the reverse complement.
ATAGTTTGGTGATAACCGAGAGAGATTTGGCTGATCTTGTGCTTAGTGGTTTGAGAACTCACATTAGAGAAAGGCTAGAAGGATATGAGTTTTTAAATATCAACCAAGTCTTGCAAAGGGCTTTGGCTCAAGAAAACCGAAGCAAAGATCTTAAAGAGGTGCATAGATATAAAAGTGATCGTCCTAAGATGAATATGGTTGAGTATGATAGTGACCACTCGAACGATGAGGGTGATATTTATGCTGCTGAATTTGTTTGGCCATCTAAGGCCAAACCATTTACTTGCAATGATTTAAAGCCGATTCATAAGAATCGTGATGAAGAGATGAAATTTACTTTCAACATTGCTAAGTGTGATAAAATATTTGATGCTTTGTTGCAAGCCAAAATTATTAGAATATATCATACTTTACCGCCGTTCGAATAGCTGAAACGGCGTGCTTATTGCAAGTATCATAATTCTTTTTCTCATGCTACTAATGATTATAATGTTTTTCGACGACAGATACAATCGGCCATTAGTGACGGACGATTGAATTTTTCTGAGATGCAAGTTGATAAGCAGCCTTTCCCAATGAACACCATGGATTTGGAGGGGAAGAAAATGTTAATTCGGCCCAACATAGTCGAATCAGCAAATAAGAATAATGTTGTCATTGGTGAGCCCAGGAAAAATAAGGAGAGCGACAAGGTCTTGGGGAGACAAGTTGTGCTTGACAAGTAACCCGGTGGCAAGGAGATAGTCAAGATCACCATCAAGAATCCTACACTCGGGGGGCAACCACAAGTGCAAGAGAACACTTATGTCAAATTTGTTAAGCCCAAGAGTCCAGAGGTTGGCAAGTGGAATACGAATGAAGTTCAAGTGCAGCACAAGAGGATCAAGCCAACTTTTGATATGTTGTTGTCCAAATATGCCAATCAAGCAGCCGGTTCTAGCTCTAACCGGTCATCAAATTTGAAATGCTCAAGATCACCTCCGAGGGAAGAATTCCAGCATCACGCAAGGCCATATGGGTCATGGGCACCAGGACCATGGATGGCGCTGCCCCCCTATGCGACATACTACATGGGAGGCTTCAATGGAGGATGGGGGCAGCCCCCAATGGCCCCTTATGCTTTTCATCCGGGGTGGGTAGAACCAAGGAGGCCCATTCGTGAGAGGCTTTCTTATCCCACACGAGGCCGTTTGAACAACGGTGTCAATCGGCCAATGGAAGATAATCAAGGAAGGGTTGGCAAGCAAGTGTGGCGTGCTAAATCACCAAGTGCTGAAATTTCAGAGCCTAACAAGCAAAAGGGGAAGAATACTAGTGCTGAAACTATTATGATAGGCACTAAAGAATTAACAATCAAAGAGCCGATTATTGTTGATAATCTGGCTAATTCTAATAAAGATGTGACTGCTGTCCAGCAAAGTCCCATGGCTAATGATCATGAAGCTAGCACAAGCAAGGCCAAGTCGAGGGATCCAAAATATACTCAGCCTAAGTGGTGTCCTGCCGGTTTGACCAAGGCACAAAAAAGGAGATTGCAACGCATGAGGAGCCATGAGAAGGAGGAACAAGAAGCAGAGAAGCAAAGGGATAAATTGTTTAATGAAAGTCGTCCCATGATACCCCCAAAACAAGTGTAGAAGCCTAAGCAAAAGGAAAACGTAGCAGCTTCTGCATTGATCATAGCAACACCTACACCACCAACGGAGGACGATGTGGCTGCTATTACATCGTCCACTCTGCCTATTACTTCCCCTTCACTTGGAGATATTTCGGAGTCAGTGGACATGCTTGAGGAAGAAGATGAAATGCTTGATTATGAGACTATACCGGTTCATGAAGGTATGGATATTAATATGGTGTATTACTTACCTGCTGAATTTCATGCTATAGCTGAAGAAGGGGAAGTAGCTCAGCTAGATTTTGGTCCTAAGAATGCTATATTCGAGAAGCCAAAAGAACCGGTGACACACTTGAAGCCATTGTTCCTTAAAGGTAATATTAATGGATCGCCGGTTGCTAGAATGCTTGTCGATGGTGGTGCTGTGGTGAATCTTATGCCATATTCGGTCTTCAAAAAATTGGGGCTGCGTGATGAAGAGTTAATAAAGACCAACATGGTGCTTAATGGATTTGAAGGCAAAGAGAAAACTGAAGCCAAAGGTGTGATGTATGTGGAGCTTACGGTGGGAAGCAAAACTTTGGCTACCGCATTCTTTGTCGCCGAGGTGCAAGGTAACTACAATGTGATATTAGGCCGTGATTGGGTTCATGCAAACCAATGCGTGCCATCTACTATGCACCAGCTTTTAATTCAATGGGTTGATGATGAAGTGGAAGTCATTCATGCGGATAATTCGGCTTGCATTGCTTTGGCCGATGCATCGGTGGATTGGCAACATCCCAATGCTACTTGCTTGACGGGGCGTGACTTATCAGAATTTGATTTTTTTAGCGCTACAAAAAGTGGTTTCGTGCCCATTTCTTTAAAGCTGGTTGGCGATAATTGGCTCCAAGGTATGATGTATTTAAATGGATCCTAACTCAGAGTGGTTACAAAAGCGTCTTGTAGAATATCGGTCCAATGAGAACGATATGTATGAGTCAATAGAAGAGTTAGAAGATATGGATAAATTAGGACAAGGTTTTACATCGGCCGATCCATTAGAAGAGATAGATATTGGAGATGGTTCAGTTCCTTGGCTGACGTTTGTAAACGAAAATTTAAGGGCCGATCATAAAGCTGAGTTGATCGAGCTGTTGAAAGAATATGTTTGTTGCTTTGCATGGGAATATCATGAGATGCCAAGTTTAAGCCGAGAGCTAGTGGAGCATCGGTTACCTATAAAGGCCGGTTTTAGACCGTACAAGCAATCGGCCAGAAAGTTTAATCCAAAACATATGACCGGATCAAGGAAGAGATCGGTCGTTTGCTTAAAGCTAATTTTATTAGACCTTGCAGGTACACCGAGTGGATTTCTAACATTGTACCAGTGGAGAAGAAAGGCTCCGGCAAGTTGAGGGTGTGTGTTGATTTTAGAGACTTGAATAGAGCTACACCCAAAGATGAGTATCCCATGCCCATAGCCGATATGCTTATTAATGATGCTTCTGGACATAAGGTCATTAGCTTTCTTGATGGTAATGCGTGATATAACCAGATTTTTATGGCCGAAGAGTACATGTCCAAAACGGCTTTCCGATGCCCCGGTTTCCTTGGTTTATTTGAGTGGACGGTGATGACCTTTGGATTAAAAAATGCTGGCACCACGTATCAAAGGGCTATGAATTTAATTTTTCATGATTTACTTGGTGTTATACTTGAGGTTTATATTGATGATATTGTTGTCAAATCGGATGCTTTTGAATCTCATCTAGCCGATTTGCGCTTAGCTTTTGAAAGAATGAAAAAATATGGGCTAAAGATGAATCCTTTGAAGTGTGCTTTTGGTGTATCGGCTGGGAAGTTTCTGGGTTTCATTATTCATGAAGATGGTGTGGAAATTGATCCCAAAAAGGTAGAAGCTATACAGAAAATAGAGGCTCCAACATGCAAGAGCGATATGCAAAAATTCCTTGGCAGGGTCAATTATTTGAGGAGGTTCATAGCCAATCTATCAGGGAAGGTTGATGCATTTACTCCTATCCTTCGGTTAAAGAATGATGTTGATTTTACTTGGGGGGCAAAACAGCAAGAGGCATTTGATATGATTAAGAAATATTTGTGCACTCCTCCGGTTATGAAAGCGCCCAGGCACAGGGAGCCATTTAGACTTTACGTTGCAGCGGAGGAAGGTGTTATTGGTGCTGTTTTGACTCAAGATACCGAAGGAAAAGAACATGCTTTTACTTATTTGAGCCGATGCTTATTGGACGCCGAGACAAGGTATACATTTATTGAGAAATTATGCTTATGCTTGCACAAAATTGAGACATTATCTAGTGCCTAGTACTTGCATTATAGCTTGTCAAACCGATGTCATCAAATATATGTTGCATAGGCCAATTCTTAGTGGTAGAATTGGCAAGTGGGCTTATGCTTTAATTGAATATGATTTGGCTTATGAATCTCTGAAATCCATGAAAGGCCAAATTGTTGCTAATTTTATTATTGAGCATCGGATTGATGACAAGCATGATATTGATATAAACCTTGTCTCGTTAGTACCATGGAGATTATATTTTGATGGTTCAGTTTGTAGCAACGGCCAAGGTGTTGGTATTGTTTATATATTTCCTCATGGTGCTGTCTTTGAAGCCTCGTGCCGCTTAGAATATTTTTGCACAAATAATCAAGCCGAATATGAAGCATTGTTATTCGGCTTAGAGATGTTGCTTGCCATAGGTGCTACACATATTGAGGCTTTTGGTGATTCCTTATTAGTAGTACAACAAATATCCAAAATCTTTCAATGTTTTGACGAATCACTTAATGTTTATCTTGATAAATGTCTAGATATAATTTCTACTTTGGATTATTTTAGCATTGCTCACATATCTAAACATGGCAATTGGAGAGCAAATGAGTTGGCACAACAAGCATCCGGCTATCATGTTGATCGTGGCATGTTTCATACTCCCTCTGTTCCAAAATTCTTGTCTTAGATTTGTCTAGATACGGATGTACCGGCTTGGTACATCCGTATCTAGACAAATCTAAGACAAGAATTTTGGGACGGAGGGAGTATTTCCCAAAGGCCGATGTCTAGTCTTGCCAACATAGGGGAGGCTGAACCGGAGCCCACAGTTTCGGCCGCTAATGAAAATTTTAATGCAGGAGAAAATCAGGACTGGAGGAAACCCATTATTGATTATTTGTGTGATCCTGGTAAAAGGGTGGACAAGGATGTTCGGCATATGGCTTTCAAATACACAATGAGAGATGATGATCTCTATCGCCGAACAGTTGATGATGTTCTTTTAAAGTGCTTGGACAAGGACCAAGTGAGAGTTGCTATGGGAGAGGTCCATGAAGGTATTTGTGGCACTCATCAGTCGGCTCCCAAGATGATGGTTAATGATTGCTTCCAGTATTATAAAGGATGTAAAGCTTGTCAAAAGTTTGGTGATATTCAGCTGGCTCCCGCTGTTATGTTACATCATATTATCAAGCCGTGGCCTTTTAGAGGTTGGGGATTAGACTTTATTGGAGAGATTCATCCTTCTTCTTCAAAGGGGCATCGGTTCATGTTGGTGGCGACTGATTATTTCACTAAATGGTCTGAAGCAATACCACTCAAAAATATGACGCATACAGAGGTAATTCAATTCATAACTGAGCGTATTATTCATAGATTCGGCATTCCTCAAACATTAACTACAGACCAAGGTTCATCCTTTATGTCACATCAAGTTAAAGAATTTGCCGAATCATATAAGATAAAGTTGCTCAATTCCTCTTCATATTATGCCCAAGCCAATGGACAAGCTGAGTCTAGTAATAAAATATTGATCAAGCTCATCAAGAAGAAGATTGAGGATAGTCCAAGGAGATGGCATGAGCTATTGTCTGAAGTTTTGTGGGCACACAGAATCTCAAGGCATGGTGCTACAAAGGTAACTCCATATGAGCTTGTATATGGTCAAGAGGCCGTTTTACCAGTGGAAGTGAATTTGAACGCTTTGAGAATAGCCAAACAAAATGATTTATCGGCGGTAGAATTTTATAACTTGACGATGGACAATATTGATGAGGTCGCCGATAAACGTTTGGCTGCTTTGAAGGTCATAGAGAGAGATAAGTTGAGGGTGGCTAGAGCTTACAATAAAAAGGTCAAGTTGAAGAGTTTTCAAGTTGGCGATCTCGTGTGGAAGGTGATTCTACCAATTGGTTCGAAAGACAGAAAATTCGGGAAGTGGTCTCCAAGTTGGGAAGGTCCTTTTAAGATTACAAGAGTAGTTCCTGGAAACTCATATTTGGTGGAATCCGTACAAGGGACATTGTTACCTCGAGCTCTCAATGGCAAATATTTAAAGAAGTATCATCCAAGTGTGTGGCAAGAAGCCTAGATAGGCAACGGCTGATATATAACTATCGCCCTTAGCATAAACATGGCCGATACATGATTATCGCCCTAAGAAAAATAAATGGTCGATGAAGTGTTGACATCGTCCTTAGAACAAATGCGGTGCAAATTATTTTTCGGCATCCAAGTTTTGCCGAAAAACAGGGGGGCATGTGTTGACAACAGATTTTGGCACGGTCAAGAACTTAATTAAGATGGCCTTAAATGGAGAAGTGATATATATGAAAAAGTTACGTATTGTCGAAATGAACATCTTTGAAGTTTGGGCCATCGCCATCCGATCTCATCTCGAGGGCCGAAATTATGCTCGAAGTACTAGGATTTGGTCACTCAGAGTACTGTTCGGCCAATTACGCCTTCAAAACGGCCTCATATGAAAAAACTTTCTACACGAATTATCTTCGTCTCGTCAAAACGGTCGATTTTGATATAAAAATAGTCCCAGTCTGAGTTCATATGCAAAAGTTAGAGCTATCGGAATGCAGCCCTCTCAGGAGGCGAAACATGGCGCGCCCCATCAGACACATGTCTGATGGGTAGCGCCACAATTCAGATATTTTGCGCGACCATTTTGGCCCAGAAGATGGCTTCGAATCAAAAAATGTTCAACATAAAAGTTGTTCGTCTCGTCGAAACGAGTAAATATGCTTTTGGGCGCATTTTCATCCGAGGTCGTTTACTGCCACAAAAATGACCCGCAAGGTGCAGCTAGTTTAAACCGAACAGTTTTGGAAAGTTCGGACAAAACCAATCCGAATTTGACTAGGGTTTTGGGCGTGAATCCAAGCCTTTTCCTTGCACGGGAAGTCCAGCCGCCTCTTATATACCTAAGGAGTGACGGCCGATTGAACAACAACACACAATCGCAAAACCCATCTACAAACTTTCATCTCCTACCCTAGTTTTCTGCTTCTCGTTCATCGGTGTTCTTCGCTTCGGAGAGCTTCGATCTACGAAGTCCTAGGGGCGGGCGAACCGACTTAGGGCAGCCCATCACCGCCGTGCGTCCAGACGGGGTCTCTCCCGGCCGCGTGGGGTTTCGGGTCTTCAAAAGAGCTCGCTGGATTGTCTTGCGTATCGCGCTTCCGGTGAACCTTCTTCGGCGACGTGTCTTGCGTATCGCGCTCGACGCCGAGGGTACACGGTGACGTGTTCGTGTGCGAACACATTACATAGAGATTGTTCGAAACATTAGCTTCGGTCCCAAAGTGTAATCTAATTTTTTAAGTAACAACTGAAAAAAGAATTGGTTGAGACCAGATCTACTTTCGTTTTTGTTTGTGATGCGATTCCGGTAAAATTTCTCTTTAAAACGAGTTTGGGAACAAAATTCACATAGCCAAGGATCGAGTTAGTCATGCAAAACAAATCACACACAGCAACAGCAAGCGATCGCGCAGCAGAAACAGGTAGGGCCACCTAGGCGATCCCCAGCTCCTGGGCTAGGGTTCCTCCCCACCACTCCCCCCCCCCCCCCCCCCCCCCCCCCCCCGGCCGCCCTTCCCTCCCGCAGCCGCCGACCGCCGGTATCCCGCGCCCCAGTCCCACCTCCCTCTCCTCCCTCCCGACTCGCCCCCCTTCCCCGCGTCGCCTCCCCGAGCGAGGCGACCGGGGGCTTCTCCCCATTCCTCGGCCAGCGCCCCCCTCGCCCCTCCCTCCTCCCGCCGCCGCCGGCGAGCGCCGCCGGGCCTTGCCCGCGTGGTGCTGCTGGCGGCGGCGGGCCTGTCCTTCCCCGCGCACGGACCCTCCTGCTCGGGCGGTGGTGGCCGGCGGCGGTGCCCTTCGGCCGGCGGTGGTGTGGCAAGGTGGCGGCGATGCCGCATGCCACGGTGGCCCTCGACGCGGCGACGCGGCCGTTGGTCGTGGGGCGGCGCCCGCCGAGCCCAGATCTGGACCCGTTTGGGCCCCATCTGGGTTGGGTCGGGCCGGTGGCACGACGCTCGGCGGCATCGCTTCCTGGTGGCAGTGGCGAGGCGGCGGCGGTCTACGGGCAGCGAGAACTTCGTTGGTCGGCGTGTTGCAGTGCGGTGACAGGGACTGTCCGGGCCCACGTGGGCCCGGCCGGGCCGTAGGGCCTGGCAAGTCCTCGTCGCCGCGTCCGGTCGGCTTCGCTCTTGCGATGGAGGTTGTTCCCTCCCACCGGTCGAGTAGTGCTCGCTCTCGTGGCCTTTGTCTCCTTTCCCTCTCCAGGCCTCGTGTTGGCAGCTCCAGAGAGACGGCGAGGGTGGTCCAGTAACCGTGGTGGCACATGCTGGTGGGCGGCTGCGTGGGTGGTGCACTACGAAGTGTCTGGGGTGGTGGTGGTGGTTGTGGATCGGCAGAAATCCCTGTCGGCCTGTCCGGCACCGATGCGATGACGCCTGCGGGCGCCGTCGGACCTTCCTGAGGGGCATCGGGTATATCCCTTCCCCACTATCCCTCGCGTACCGGGGGAAACCCTAGAACTTGTTCGGGCAACAGCGGCGACTTCGTCGCATTCCTTCTTCAAGGTGTTGCTTGGTGCGCGGTGCTTCGAGATGCTGGGAGCGTGGTGGTACTTCTTCGAAGGGTGCAGCGGTTGCCGGTCTTCCTTTCTTCGTTGATCTGCCGGTGTCGACATTTATTTCTCTTTCTTCTTCTTGTTTTTCTTTTGGACTTTTCTGTGCTACGGCCCCAGCGAGATGGATGTATCGGGTGTTTGCTTTATAATATAAAGCGAGGAACCCTTTATCGTAGAAACAGGTAGGGCAGAATTCAATCATCGCCTGGCGAGTATACGCACGATGACTTGGAAATGAAATCAGAACAAAGCAAAAGGTAGTGGGAAGGAGATCGATGAAGTGGCTCACATTCACAACGTCGCGCCGTCGCCTTTGGTGCCCGCCGCTGCCGGTTGCCGGCGAGGAGAGAGAGAAAGAGATCAGTAGGGGTCAGGGCGACGGCTAAACGAGGGTTTTGCCGCTGCACCTGCACGTGAATGGCGGAACCTGTTGGGCTATTTATGCCACTTGTAGAGGACTAATTGTGGCCCACTAAAGGCCCGCACCTCTTGAGCCGAGCTATCCAGGCCTGCTAACACGGCCCATCTGCGGTTTTCCCCGTGTAGTTTTCCTAAATCTCTGTTCTACTCATCAGTCTACTCAAAAAAGGTTTGCTTCAGCTAAAAAAAAACTCAAAAAAGGTTTGCTAAAAAAGAAGTGTTCTCAAAAAAAGAAAATCAAAATTATGTAAAAAAAATCTAATAAAAAGTTCCGAATTTCGAAATGAAGTTTTCCCGGAAAGGAAACTCAAAACGAGACACCCACTGTCAATGTTCAAAACTGCAAAATCTCACTTGTCCATGGTTCAGTGGTTCCAGCTGGCAGCAGGCACCCACAATCAGTGGTTCACAAATTGATGTGATTTGTTTTGCAAAAAAAGCCAAAGAGTTATACTACAGTCCCTACTAATAAACACGTGCCTCAGCATCCTTCTGGATCCATGGTACAGATCCACTTCTTACAAATGAAGTTAATACACAGTACCGTTTCGAAACAAAAAAAAGTTAATACACAGTTTTGTCCCTAAACTACCACACATATTTACCCTGAAGTAGCACTTATCAACATTTATTTGCGGGGAAAAAGGAACATGTGTGCAAATAAATACCCACAAGTTCGCCTTACTCTTCTACAGAACTCTGGATGTGATTACAACAACAAAAAGCAACCAAAGCCTGCGGTACTCCATCAATTCTGCATTAACCAGGCCAATTCTAGTTGATGTGGGAATTTTACACTAGTAACATCAAACAACATACTCGAGTCTGAGTGCTTCATTTATCCTCTAATGGTTTCTCTGCTTACCTTTTTCGGCACAAATATGTCGTCGTCAACACAGTCCTGCTCCCATGATTCGAGAATTTCTGATGCTGTCGGCATCTTTTCATATGAACTACAGTTACCAAATGAGTTCATGGAATCAAGCACTTTGTCGATCGCAGATACTTGTGTGCCCCAATGCACAAGATTACGATGTTCGTCTTCTGAATGCGGACCATGCAGTACAATGTCCCCACCCGAGCCAGCTTTGACACCTGATACAGGGATGTCAGTACTGGAATCAGAGAACTCATGACTACCCAATGAGCCCTTGAAAGAGAGCTGATCCTGTTCTATCAGATTGCTATGTGAACAATTATCTGCTTGAGGCTCTTCAGCGTCTTTCGTCAACATTGTTGCACATTGGGACTGCAATGCTCTTACAAAACCAAGTCCGGGATCTGTTTTGATGGCATCACTAGTACTGAGGTGCGTTATAAGCTCTTTCAACGCATCCACCATGAATCGGTGTGAATTTTGCTGAAGTAGATCGCTCCATTGCTGTTCATTCATCTCGACTGAAGCCGCAGACATGGTATTCATGAGATGCAGTGTTCTTCCATGGTCACTTTCAGCAATAGTTTGGCAAATATTTTCAGTGAACAGCTCTACGTCAGGGATTTCTCCTCTTTCAAGTATTGAATCAAGTGCATGCTCCACCAAATAGGGCTGCAAAACAAAAGAACAATGAGTAAATAATTTTGCACTTGGTCACCTTCGATGCAAGCACACTCGACGGCAATTCCTAGCAGGCTAAAGGTATTTGGAATGCCCTCTCTTGCGGTCAGATGCACAAAATAGGACAAACTTGAAGAAGATCTGGCAGTGCAAATTGAAAATAAATTTGGATATGAAAGAAATAAAAACAACTTGGATGATGATGACAATGACGACCATTATAAGGTGGAGTTTCAGGTGCCACATTTCTTCTGGAGAGTACAAACAGTCACACAAACAGGGGCGTACCCATATTATAATAATTAGATAGCAAACAAATGTCAACTCCATGATGAACACAACTTTACTTCTATTTGTTAAATAGGACGTAAAAGGCCATATTAGCACCGATATCTTGAACATATTATCCAAACATGGATCTGAGCTAGTACTGTGAAGAATCGAAACGCGAAGTCATATACTATCTCAGAAAAGGTTATGGGGTAGTAGATAATAAACACACCTTTCCAGCTCTGGATGCCTTGATGAGCAACCATGAATATTTGCTTTGATCTAGATGGTGTTGAGAAAGAGTCATCTGTCTGTATACATTTTCGAAATATTCCCACTGTTGGGCGGATGCAGATGCTTCAAGTATAGAGCTGTATGTATACACGTCTGCTTTAAGTGATGAATGGTCACGGATATGTGGCTGAGAACTACAAACACTATATGTGGTGGTCTCAAACAAGTCTTTTGCCTTCCCAAACATATCACAGCGTCCATAAACTTTTAGCATGACATTTATCGTCCCAATATTTGGAGTACAGTAGTCCTTCATTGACTCAAATATCGAGATACACTCGGAGATATATCCACCATCAAAAGAGGCTACGATCATGCCAGTAAATGCAAACTCCAGTGGTTTAGTGAGGCGAAGCTGTTCCATCTTCTCAACCTGAAACAGAAAATTTATCATAAGAATATATTGCATGCATTTCTTTTCTTTACTCTCCAAGTCCCCACATGGAGATATTACTTGTGCAATAAGGATACAAAACAGTAATGCCAGTGTTTTGCAAAAGTAAGAGTACTTAATTTGACTCCGGTGTAAGTGCGGAGGTGATGGCATCAGGCTCAGTAAGAGATGGCTGGCGCGAGAAGAAGTGCAGAAGCCCTGTCGTGAGCGGGAAGATTTAAGCGAGTCAATTGGGTCGTGTTGTATGGCATGGGCCTTGGGCCTGGTTCGGTGTGTGTGTGGGCTTGCGGTTTATAAGCAAGCGGGGACACTGTAGATCGACAAGTTTTGAAATGAAATCATTCTGAGCCTCTCGGCTGTTTCTCTCCTCCCCTGCTCTTATCCTCTCCCGAGCTGCCCCTTCCTCCTTTCTCCTCGCCATGGCTGCGCTCTCCTGCTCCTCTCTGTAGCTACCTCACCGCCGGCGATCAGGTCCGACCCACGGTCGTGACAGTCTGGTATCAGAGCCGTCGATCCTCTCCGCCACGCCGCGCTGTGAAAATTTTTTCCCGTCTCGTACCCAGCAAATCCGAGGCGACGGTAGCGGATCACCCTAGGGTTCGATCTGCATAAATCCTGACCTGAGGTGGGTTGATTCGGGGAAATTCGCGACGACGACGACCTTCAAGCCCAACCCGCAGACGCGCTTCATCGCGGACGAGATGGAGGCGTTCCAGGAGCGGATGCTCAAGGAGTTCGCCGAGCTGCGGGCGGCCCAGAGCAAGTGGGAAGCGGTGGATGGCATCTGTGCGCAACTCGACGCCCTCGACGCGAAGATCTCCGAGCAGTCAGCGCGGTTGGATCAGGTTCAGGTCAAGGTCGACCTCTCCTGCGACACACTGGGGCAAGTGCAGCAGACGCAGTTCCATGCTGTTCAGTCGGGGAAGCAACACGTGATGGGCGAGAGCTCGTCGCCAACGGCATCAGAGGTGTCAGATGGCATACTGGGGGCTGGCCCTGGTTTCGTCAACCGTGCTCCGCCGCGTCCAGTTCAGGTACCGATCAAACCCGCCGGATTCCCTCCACCTGTGCTACCTGTTGAAGAGGAACATACAGCAAAGCGACCGTGGATGCCTAAGATGGATTTCCCTAGGTTTGACGGGTCTGATGTGCGGATTTGGCTTGATAAGTGTGAGGCGTTCTTCAGGCTGTACAATATACCTGACAGTTTCAAGGTTACGTCTGGCCTCGCTGTATCTGACAGACAACGCCGCTCACTGGTACCAAGCATTTAAGCATACAGGTGCTCTGCACACTTGGGACCAATTCTGTGCAGCGATTTTGCAGGAGTTTGATGTGAATGTGTATCGTCAGAAGATGAAAGACTTGATGATGCTCAAACAGACTGCTACTGTGGAGGAGTACAAGCAGCAGTTCTTACAGTTGGTGTACACAGTCAAATTATATGAGCCCACTATCAGTGATACATTCCTTGTTACTAGGTTTATCATGGGTCTCAAGGAGGAGCTCAGGTCATCAGTGGAGTTGCAAATCCCATCAAGTGTTCAACTGGCAGCTCTATATGCATCTGTACAGGAGGGTTTACTACTGCAACAGAAATCCACCAAATCAAGTTTCATCAAGACATCATATGCAAAACCTGAAAACAAATCGAGCCTGGCTACTGGAGAATTGTGGAAAGCCAAACAGCTTAAGGAATATCGCAGAGCAAATGGGCTGTGTTATAAATGTGGTGAGAAGTTTGCACCTGGCCATATGTGCAATCAGGCTCCGGCTCCTGGAGCTCAACTCAAGGCAGCTGAACTGGTGGATCCCCATGAAATAATCTCAGACGCTGTTCTTGATGCTTTAGTACAAGGTGACCATCAGGAGTGTGCAACAATTTCAGCTACTGCATTGTCAGGTGCTGCTCATCCAAAGACAATACAGTTGAGAGCTTTAGTGGGAAACAAAGTGGTGTTGATTTTAGTGGACTCAGGCAGCACCCATACGTTTGTCGATCAGGCCTTACTGAGCAAGATTACTGTTCCAACTGAGAAACTACAGCATCCAATGCAAGTCAGAGTTGCTAATGGACATACTATTCAGTGTACTGAAGTGGCACCTAAAGTAACTTGGTGGATGCAGGGTCATAGCTTCACTAATGCTATGCAGGTGCTTCCTTTAGGAGGTCATGACATTATCCTGGGTATGGATTGGTTGGAACAGTGGGGTGTCATGCAGTGTCACTGGGCTAACAAATGGATTCAGTTCCAATATGAAGGACAGACAGTGAGATTACAAGGAGTACTGCCTGTCAAACAAGAGGAAATTACAGAGGTGTCTGCTGATCAACTGCTAAAGTGGGAAAGAGGAAATGAGGTGCGGGCCACTGCTTTACTGAACAGAATAGTAATGGCACCTGCAACTGAGATCCCAACTGAAGTACAGCAAGTTCTGGACAGAAACAAAGAAGTGTTCCAAGAACCTACAAGTTTACCACCTCACAGAGTGTTTGATCACACTATCAACTTACTACCAAACACTGTGCCTGTAAACTGCAGACCTTATAGATACTCTCCTTTACAGAAGGATGAGATTGAGAGGCAGGTGAAAGAGATGTTGGACAGTGGTCTGATCACAACCAGTATGAGTCCCTTTGCTGCTCCTGTGCTGTTGGTCAAGAAAAAGGATGGCACTTGAAGGTTTTGTGTAGATTACAGAAGACTGAATGCTGTAACAGTAAAAAACAAATTTCCTATGCCAGTTATTGATGAAATTCTGGATGAGTTAGGAGGTGCTAAGTGGTTTTCTAAGCTAGACCTGAGAGCTGGGTATCATCAAATAAGAATGAAAGAGGAGGATGAATTTAAAACAGCCTTCAAAACACACCATGGGCAGTTTCAGTTTAGAGTTATGCCATTTGGTTTGGCTACAGCTCCTGGCACTTTTCAGTGTGTCATGAATTTCATATTTGCTGGAGCAAACAGGAAATTTGTGCTGGTATTTATGGATGATATTCTAGTGTTCAGTTTTACACTGGAGGAACACCTAGAACATCTTCAGTCAGTGTTTGATATACTCAAGGAACAGCAGTTGTTTGTCAAAGAAAGCAAATGTGCTTTTGCCCAGCAGTCACTGGAATACTTGGGCCACATAATCTCTGACAAAGGAGTGGCTACAGATCCTGCTAAAACTGAGGCAATGTTACAGTGGCCTGTTCCTGCAAATGTGACTGAGCTCAGAGGATTTTTGGGTCTCACTGGGTATTACAGGAAATTTGTCAGGAATTATGGTTTATTGGCCAAACCACTCACAGCCCTTTTGAAGAAACAAGCCTTTGCATGGTCTGATGCAGCTCAGCAAGCTTTCCAACTTCTCAAACAAGCTATGAGTGACACACCAGTGCTAGCTCTGCCCAACTTTGACAAAACATTTACTGTGGAGACAGATGCATGTAACACAGGTGTGGGTGCAGTGTTATCTCAGGAAGGACATCCTGTGGCATATTATAGCAAGGCTTTGGGGGTGACCAGTCAGAAGAAATCCATTTATGAGAAGGAATTTTTGGCAATTATGATGGCAATTGACAGGTGGAGATCATACCTGGTTAGAGCACCTTTTGTAATAAAAACAGACCATCACAGTTTATGTCATCTGGGAGATCAAAACCTGACATCTGATCTTCAGAGGAAGGCCATGACTAAACTGGTGGGTCTACAATTCTCTATACAGTACAGGAAAGGAGTGGAAAACACTGCTGCTGATGCATTGTCCAGAGTGGCACATCTGTTTGCTACTCAAAATGTAACAACAAGCAAACCTGTGTGGGTGCAAGAAGTTCTTAACTCCTATTCTGTAGATCCAGTGGCCATCTCCATCTTGCAGAAACTTGCAGTGGATCCCAATGCTTGTCCTGGGTTTACTTTGCAGGAAGGACTGTTGAAACAAGACCACAAGATCTGGGTGGGAGCTAACACTGGGTTACAAACTAAACTCATTCAGGCTTTCCATTCAACTCCTGTGGGTGGCCACTCTGGAATTTTGCCCACCTATCATAGAGTTAAGCAGCTGTTCAGTTGGACAATTTTGTCAAACAGTGTGGTATTTGTCAGCAAGCAAAGCATGAGTTATGCAAAGTGCCAGGACTGTTACAACCTTTGCCAGTGCCTGATAGTCCTTGGCAGTCTATAAGTATGGATTTTGTTGAAGGTCTTCCAAAATCTGATGGCTTCTCTGCTATTCTTGTGGTGGTAGATCGTTTCACTAAAGTGGGGCATGTTATCCCTTTGAAGCATCCGTTTACTGCAGCCTCTGTTGCAAAGGTGTTTCTGAACAATATAGTTAAACTGCATGGTTTGCCTCTGACAATTGTGTCTGACAGAGACAAAATTTTCACTAGTGCTTTCTGGAAGGAGCTCTTCAGAGTGTGGGGTACTGAGCTGCAAATGAGTACAGCATATCACCCCCAGACAGATGGGCAAACAGAACGAGTTAATCAGTGCTTGGAGATGTATTTGAGATGTGCAGTACATGAATTTCCAGCAAAGTGGGCAGTCTGGCTCCCTCAGGCCGAATTTTGGTACAATACCTCATATCACTCTTCATTGGGATGTACACCTTACAAAGCTCTGTATGGTTATGCTCCTAACATGGGACAGTTGAGGGGACAACCAACTTCTCTCAACCCTGATGTTAATACGTGGCTGGCAGCTCACACTCAACATACAGCAGCACTCAGAGAACACTTGGCCAGAGCTCAGTGCAAATATAAACACTATGCTGACAAGAAACGATCTGAGAGGGAATTTACCACTGGAGAAATGGTGTACTTACGGTTACAGCCCTACGCTCAGTCCACAGTGGTGAATCGTCCTTGTCGCAAGCTTGCACTGAAGTATTTTGGACCTTACAAAATTCTGGAGAGGATTGGAGCAGCAGCTTATCGTTTGGAATTACCCCGAGGCAGCCAGATCCACCCAGTTTTCCATGTGTCACAACTGAAGAATCATGTGCCTGATCATACACCAGTGTTTGCATCGTTGCCAGTTCCGATCGATCTTTCTGCTCCTGGGGTTTTCCCTGAAGAAATTATCGATCGCCGTCTGGTGAAGAAGGGCAACACCTCTCATTTGCAAGTGTTGATTAAGTGGGCCACGATACCTGCGGCTTCGGCCACCTGGGAGGATTATGAGGTGCTGAAGCAACGGTTTCCAGATGCACCAGCATGGGGACACGCTGGTTCTCCAGGGGCGGGTACTGTAAGTGCGGAGGTGATGGCATCAGGCTCAGTAAGAGATGGCTGGCGCGAGAAGTGGTGCAGAAGCCCTGTCGTGAGCGGGAAGATTTAAGCGAGTCAATTGGGTCGTGTTGTATGGCATGGGCCTTGGGCCTGGTTCGGTGTGTGTGTGGGCTTGCGGTTTATAAGCAAGCGGGGACACTGTAGATCGACAAGTTTTGAAATGAAATCATTCTGAGCCTCTCGGCTGTTTCTCTCCTCCCCTGCTCTTATCCTCTCCCGAGCTGCCCCTTCCTCCTTTCTCCTCGCCATGGCTGCGCTCTCCTGCTCCTCTCTGTAGCTACCTCACCGCCGGCGATCAGGTCCGACCCACGGTCGTGACATCCGGGAAGAAAATGGCGCCAGAGTGGAGATGCAAAACAAAACCCGCAATAGAAGCGGAAAGACGTATCCTCTGAGCTCTCTGTTCTAGAATATACGGCGCGTTGGACAAGACATGGTATCCCATAAACAACTTTGACCAAGAATACTCGCAGTAGTTATTTACTAAAGTAGAAATATATATTTTTGGACTTGCTTTACATAAAAATATATCGGTACAATACTAAATATAATCAATTTAGGTAGTTCGGTACAAACTACCAGTCAAAGTTAAGGAAGTTTGACGACTCAAATTCTAAAACAACACGTCTTTGTGAACAGCGGGAGTAAGAGACTATTTCAAAAGTTGAAACAAACTGAGAAAGACAGCATCTTAAATAATCCTGAAAATATTGTGCTGAGGCAATGAGGCATTACCACATAAGACTTTCAAAGCTAAACACCATCATTTGTGTTAGTAGCATCTGAGATTTTGCATGCCAAAACTCAACTTTCAGCAGATAAGTGCAGCTTGAGGTGGCAAGAACCCCTAGTGGGCACAAATTCATACCTCATGGCTTTTCCAGTAACAACCAGATTAGCTATTCTCAGAAGATCATACACACATCAAAGATCAGAGCATCTTTTTTCTTCAGCTTTTTTGCCAGCCAAAGAAAGCTATCACATTACTCCTAACCTTGGTAGGACATATGGCATGGTTCCTGAGCTGTTTTTCTAAACAAATCTCGATGAAGAAATCAAATCATATAGCTAGCACAAACCTCAAAAGGCAACACTACTTGACTAGTTACACCAAAAAGAAGAAAATAGTATAATTGCAGATATAAATGCATACATGATCAATCACAAACCTGTAACATAGCATCTTTCCACCTTCCTTTATTACAAAGACAGCAAGCTAATTCATAGTACACACTTGCAGCTCCAACAACTCCTCTTTGTTCCATGTCTTTAACTGCTTCAACTGCTTCATTTACTTTCCCTTGTTCCCAGAAGGCTCTTACTAACACTGAGTGCAAATATTTGAAGGTCAACTACATAACTGAAATGTCAAATAACAAATCCAATGAATATAACTACAATGCATGAATGCAATAGATCAGATGAAGCTTACTGCAACGCTACCTTTATAAGTTATCGCTCTTGGAGGTACCCCTTTTCTCTGCATCTTTTCAAAGAACTTCTGGACAAACTCATACTTCTTGGATTTAAGCATAACCTTTCAGAAAGCAGCCCCAGTAAGAATAACAATATCGCAAAACAAATGACAGATTCAACAAAGAAAAAACACCATATTTTTCTTAAATGTGATACCATATTATTTCCTTGAGAGTGGAACAGATTGGACAAATGAAGATATGAGATAAAGGACAGGCATATGAGGAAGATAAATAACTTGACATAAGGGTAATATTAATACAGGCAGGGCAAAATCAGAGCACTGAATCTCTAGAACAATACAAACAGAGACCAACACTTCTAAACCAGATGCATGTATTACGGCCTGAAGAGTATCTGCAATAAGACAGGCCTGGCTAACTAACAGTTGTGGTTCCCAAAAACAAACACAATTTGTCAATAATATATTTTAAAATATGGTAATAAGTTTTAGCATCGTATCTTAACAGATTGTACTCATAATAATAATTTAAAACATGGTAATGATCAAATAAGTTAGTGATATCTTCGTCGAGATATAAATGCCACAAAATATTTCTAAATATGTATACCAAACAAGAATAGAAAAATGTTACCAAATTACCCAAATTTCAATACCAATCATCAATTAAACATGTTACCTCCATTGCCAAGCCAAATGTTGCTCCTGTAGGTGTCAATCCACCGAATCGCATTTTCTGAAACACCCAAAATACCCCTTTCCATTGCTGTGATAGTACGCAGGCATTAAGAACCTATAAAACCAAAGGTCGAAGTGACAAGACAATCAACTTTTCAACAAGATCAAGACTTCTTCCAAGAGGGAACTAGGAAAAAGGAATAAAAAGAAAAGCTGCAGAAGCTACTCTAACCGAGTTATAAACAAGAACATCCGGCTCCAACAAAGGATCCCAATCTTTGCGCCGCATCATCATTACCCTTTTTGAAGGCTTCTGTCTCATATAATCAATTATCTTAATTAGCTCATTGAGAAGGCCAGCTCTACCAAGTGTAACAGCAATACTATGGTATGCAGCCATATCAGGGTATATTTGAGCATCTCCCTGATGTGAAGCAAGATAAAAACATCTGCGTCAGTTACTTTTTCTGTTTTTTGAAAGAGGGAAACATACAAATTAATTAATTACGATTATGGGGAAAATAAAACTACCCTCATGATAGCGAAAATCCGCAGTGCTTCAGTTGGCATCCATGCTTTCCCAAGGATTGACAGTAACTTTGTATACACAAACCTAGACATGGAATAATTATTTTAGTTAAGTTATTGATATTCCAGCATAATTTCGTACCATGAAATTATGCTTACAGTGGCTGGAAAGAAAGAAATGAGTACAGAATAAACGCATAAACAGAAAATTACCTGCTTCTTCGATGCTTGTAGCTGTTCTCACTGTACACCCACTCGGTAACAGCAACAGCCTGCCTCCAGTTTCCTTTTGCCTCGAGCCCTTTGAGTATTTGTAATAGATTGTCTTCATTATATATTAGGTCAGCTTGTTTCATCATTCTAGTAAGCCTCCAATCACCCAAACTAAGGTCCCCTTCATTGAGCCTGGTGGACAAACTTGTTTACTGAATTTTGGAAAACAGAACCCTTCGAGTTCACATGTGACTTGATAATTAAGTGTGAATCTCATAAATAAAAAAACATGTCTAGCTATCAGATACTACAATCCATGCTAACTCTATAAATTAATTACCCTTAAGGTCCCTGCCCCATGGAGCTAAATGGGTCACTTGTTTATCATTATTTTCCCACCCAAGCTGCTTCCTAAGCTCATTCGTTTTTTTTTCTTTCAATCTTTTAGTTTTACAGGTATCGTCGCTACGAGCATTAGCACTAAGTCCAGGTTACAGTCATACAACTCAAGAAGTTCTCCTATTACTCATGGTTTTGCAAAAGTAACTACAGAAGTTGAGAGCAGCCAACACTACTCCAGAGCAAATAAACGGTTAAAAATCAAGAACGCCTTGCAAGAGCAAGCGTAAGAAAGAAGCATCGCTTACCTACTGACCAGCAACTCAATCCTCCTCTCCTCGTCCCCCACCTCCGAAATCCAGCCGGAGCCGACGCGCCTCTGCTTTCCCTTGGCATCCTCCACCCCCTCATCTTCTACGTCGCCGTCAAGAAGCCACTGGAATCTGTCGCCGCTCCTCTCCTCGAGCATCTTCCGCAGGCCAACGAGCCCCTCCTCGCCGGAGGAAGCGCGCGGAGGGCCCACGACGCCGCGGGCGCCGTGCCAGGGCCGCCCCATGAGGACGCGGTACTCCTCGGCGGCCGCGCGGAAGCGGGCCTCCTCTTCTGCCACCAGCGCGTCCTCCTTCGGCGGCGCGGCGGCGGCGGAGGCCTCCTTCCTCGCGCGCCGGAGCGACTTGCCGGCCTCCTTCTTGCGGAGGGCATGGAGGATCTTGGGCGTCGCGGATACGCCCTTGCGGAGGAGGCGGCGACGGAGCGTCTCGTTGGTCGGGGTCGGCCGGGGCTTGCGGTTGGGACCTCGGTGGGGGGTGGGGGTGGGGGTGGGGTTTTGGAGGTGGAGGGAGAGGTGGAAGCCGGGGGAGGGCGAGGAGGGCGAGGAGATAGCCATGGCCGGGAACGCGCGGAATGCAGCTGCATCTCCACGGCAGCAAAGACTTCTTAATATGTTTTTTTGAGAATCGCTAGACTTCTCAACTGGATTTTTTTATCGAAAAGGACCACATGCGCGAATGAATTGTCAAAAAGGACCACCTGCTGATAAATTTGACAAAAAGGACCCCCTCGGCCGTGGCGGCGGGTGCGGCAGGCGACACGTGGCACCTGCCGCCACGCTGCGAGGCGGCAACACTGTACCGCCTGGCAGAACGGGATTTGGCGCTGGCGACGGAACGGCAGCGGCGTGTGGGGCCCGGCCGCCAAGGGGCGTGGCGGCAGTACTGTACCGCCTTGGCCCTGCCGCCTCGCGGGCTGGCGGCAGCCCTGTTCAGCGTGGTGAGTACGTGACGCAGTCTACAGGATTTGGTTGGATTGGATCGTATACTTTGGTTGGATTGGATCGTATCCTCCGTGCGCCGTGCTGTGGCTGGCACGCAGCCTCACTATCACGGGTGATGCCTGACGAAATTGAAACGTATCAGCGGTGGATCGGACGGACGTCTGGCGGAATTGATTATTGTGACAGTAGTAAATTACGAATCGCAGCCGTCTGGGTTTTGTCGGGGGGCGGTCGTACTACTCTGCAGCGTCGGCTCATCATTTACTACAACTATCGTGAATCCTAGCGGAAGATATTCAAATCAAACGGTGCTCCTGCTAGGATATGCACGTACCGCTTTGCATGATTCCGGGCAAAGAGAGGGCAGCGCTTTACATGATGGAGGAACAGGGCTGCCGCCAGCCTGCGAGGCGATAGGGCCCAGTCTGTACACGCCGCTGTCGTTCCGTCGCCAGCGCCAAATCCCGTTCTGCCAGGTGGTACAGTGCTGTCGCCTCGCAGCGTGGCGGCAGGTGCCACGTGTCGCCTGCCGCACCTGCCGCCACGGTCGAGGGGGTCCTTTTTGTCAAATTTATCAGCAGGTGGTCCTTTTTGGCAATTCATTTGCGCAGGTGGTCCTTTTCGACAAAAATTCCTCAACTGGGCTTACAGACTTGCCTCTGTGGTGCTAGCCCTTTTCCACTCCAACTTCGGTGTTTGTTTGAGTCCAAGGTAGCCCTGTTTTTTTTTCAAGAGCTAGTTTTATAGAAGGGGGGGGAGTAGAGTAGTACAGGAAGTTGGCAAGCTCCTACCACAGACTAGTGGGAAGCAAACACCACACCGACTCAGACGCACACAATACAACTCCAATGCAACTGGTATGCCCTAAACTGACCAACAAAGTCGCGTCTCAACCAACTCAGATCACCTCCAAAGAGCAACACCCTGAAAGAACCCTCCTTTCCGACGCACCAATCACCCATGACTGCCTAAAAGAGGTGGCAGGTGGATGGCGGGACTCGGACAACCCCGAGAAAGCCATCGACCTGGACTCACCCATGATAACGTACATAGCGCCCTTGAATCGCAATCTAGGGCAGCGGCGAGCACGAAAGAAAACGCAACATAGAACCTTCAAGTTGTGTCTTCATAAACGATGCTCTCAATAGAGAAACGCCGCCATCGCCGATCCAAATCCGAACCAAGGCTTTCGCCCGAAGACATTAATCCAAGTGGGTGGGCGCAAGGTGCCGACACTCCACCGCGATGCCTCCAAGGACGGGTGTCGTTGCCGCTAGCACCGTCCAAAAACGTGCTGGACTTTCGTCCAAATTGTCGCACACCTAGCCCTATTTTTACTTTAAAAAAGAAAAACTAGCCCTGTTAAAATTTGGCTAGCCAATACTTTGATCAAGGTTTTGGTTGCCCATGTTTTGGCCAATGTTGACTAGAAAAGTGAACTAGAGCTTTCTTCCTATATGTATGAGGATGAAGAGGTTGGCGCAGATTATTCAAGTTGTCCCTTAGGTCGTAAGAGCATCTACAGCCGGGTTTGGAAAATCCGGCTCCTCAAATGCTCGCAGACGCGATTGGGCTCATCCGCGGACAGTGGTCGGTCACACCTTAAATTTGCTACTGTGCATCCGAGTCTCTCATATTTCAACTCCTAGATCCATACAAAGCATGCAAAAGAAATCCTACGTACTACATATTACCCTAGCTAATCTTCATCGTCGGAGATGTCCACGACGTCGGTGCCGGACGCCGGGTGGACGGGCGCGTAGGAGGGCTCCAGCTCCTCCTCCTCCTGCTCGACCTCATCCATGTAGGCAAAAATCTCCTCCTCCTCCGTGGCGTGCTGCGCCTCCATCTCCTGTCGGCGACAGCGTCTCGCCTCCGCATCCGACTCCGAGCGGAGGGAATCAAGGATGGCATGCTGCTCCACCTACAGATCCGGGTCCCCCACATCCTCCTCCGGCTCCTCCACCTCCTCCTCCTCCTCCTCCTCCTCCAACTCTTCCTTCGGATCCACTGCATCCGGAGGTAGCCCCGCGGCGATCCGGGCTTCACGCCTTGCCCGGATCTGCTCAAGGAGCTGCAGTTGGCGCTCCGGCGTTAGAAATGGGTGGCCCCTTATCTGACGGCATGGGGGCATGGCTACTAGTGGTGGTGGACGAGGAGTGGAAAGTGGCGGCGGCGGCGGACGGGCGGAGGAAAATGTGAAGGGATAAGGTTTCAGTGCCGATGGGCGGCTTAAATAGCCGGGCTAGGCACTACGCGGCCCGTCGGAGTGGCGCCACGCGGCGACATCGATCCGACAGAGGAGACGAGCTTCAGACCGCCTGGTTTCCGGGCGATTCCGCGTGGGACCCCGACGTCAGTCCAACGTGGCGGGGCGCTCCCGGGTGCTTCCGGGTGCCCCCATATCCGCCCCATATTTTGGATTGGATATGAGGGGTGCCAGTCAGTCCGGGAGTTTGAGGCCCGTTTGAGGCGCCCGGCTGGGTCAAAATTTCGTGAGCCGTTAGTAACCGGGCGGCCCGCACGGGCGTTTAAGGCGG
This sequence comes from Thinopyrum elongatum, assembly GCA_011799875.1. Lineage (NCBI taxonomy): Eukaryota > Viridiplantae > Streptophyta > Magnoliopsida > Poales > Poaceae > Thinopyrum > Thinopyrum elongatum. The sequence goes on along the minus strand of CM022299.1, from coordinate 114,123,269 downwards.
GTTTGGGGTGTCCGGCTGCGCCCAGCTGGGTCACAAATTCGTGACCCGTTAGTGACCGGGCGGCCCGTACGGGCGTCTAAGGCGGGTTTGAGGTGTTCGGCTGTAGATGCTCTAAGAGCTCTGTTCTGGACGCAGTGATTTTGAGGAGAAACTCTCTCCTTGCGTCGTTGATTTGCAGGGGAGACTTGAGGACTTCCCCAAACTACGTTATGTACTAGGGCTGGGGTGCAGCGATCATCGTAAGATAATCACTTGTCCCTTCACCTTTGTTTTTCATGACTATATGAAGGGCCAAGCTCCTTGATCCCCTCCACGAAGGGGAGGTTTTCTCTTTCAGCGTCTCCTCGAGCCCAAAGAGAGTTTGACGTCTGGTGCTCTTTCTGCAGTTGTCACTAATGCAGTAACCCTCATTAGGGGTGGAGCACCCAGGTGCACCTCTGTATTTTCAACGTTCAACGACCTATGATCTTCCATTTCGAACCGAGTAGTATGCCTACGTGAGTTCTTCCCACTACTCGTTGTCGTGAATGCACGTAATGAAGCACTCATATGTACGGTCAGTCTGAGCCAACATGCGCACATCTCAACAGAGAAACCGGGCTTGTTGTAATCTTTAGTGGGAACCATGTTTGTAACACTCAATTTGCCAATGTAATCTGGACGTGGCTAGGGAGCGCCGCTGCGCTTGTTTGTTGTTTGGAGCGCACCGCCTTATATAGTAAGTGCATGTCCTTGTTAACAGCTGTCTACGCTAGAAAAGGAAATTGTTTGGCCACATCCCGTAGCGCATATGGCTGCCGATTGAATCAGCCTAAATCATGTCCCCACGTGCATCTATTTGGAGGTTTAAAAAGTTATAAAAGCCATAACTTTTGATTCAAGCATCGAAATCCAGTTCCGTTTTCACCGTCAGGTTTCTGACGACGAGTTCTTCAAAACTAGATCTTATATGAGTAGGTTTCGTCAAACTTTTTTTTGAGGCAACTTTGGATGCAATGGAGGCAACTATAGTGCTATAGGGAAGCAACTTTTTCTTTTTGGCCTAGTTGGACTAACTATTAGGTTGGTTTGTGTAAAAACGAGAAAAATCACACAAAACATAAGGCATTTTAGTGTTACATATAAAGCAACTTCATTGTACTATGTGTATCTATGAGTTTTGCTAACATTATCCCAACTTGCCTATCATGGCTGCTCAGTTGCCGATTGTTGATGCTTAGTTGCCAACTGTTGATGTTTAATTGCCTATAAATGCTATAAATTACCTATATTGATGCCCAGTTGCCTGCTATTGGTAATTAGTTGCCCACAATTGCTTCTCAGTTGCCTAACTTTGCAAAAATAGTTGCCTACAATATTATGAAGTTGTTTATCATTTTTTTCCAAGTTACCTACAAACACTCGGAAGTGGCCAGGATTCACCATCATGTTATCTACCATAACTAGCAATAGCAGACACAAGAGCATCATCGGTAGAAGACATCATAGTATTATAGGCAATTTAGAAACAACAATGACATACAAGCATGACAATAGGCAACTTAGAAGTACCGGTGATGAAGTTAGGAGAATGTTAGACAAAATTAACTAGGACACAAAGTGTAGTGAAGTTGCCTGCTTTTAGCACTAAAGTTGCTTCTTGTCAAAGGAAAGTTGCTTATGAAGGTGATGTGATATTATCTACCTCTGTTTCGAAGTTGGTCTGTATTATTAGTTAGTCGCTTATTGTTGCTAATTCGTTATTTTTAGGAGTGAAGTTGCTTCTTTTTAGCACTAAAGTTGCCTCATCTAGCATCAAAGTTGCTTTGAAAAAAATTCAAAGAAACATATCCATATGGTGTTTAGTTTTCAAGAGCTCGTCGCGACCTGGCTAGCCAACTCATGTGTGTTTTCCATCATTATATCTGAAGATTTTAATAACTTTCGCAGACTACTCAACCGAAAATTATGAACTTGCATAGGTTTCTGGGAAATTGTCTAATCCATCCCCCTATGAAACTTGTCATTACCCCTATGCAACTTCTCATCTAACACCCGTGACCTGGCTAGCCAACAAGTGCATGCTTAGTAGCGTTAGCAACTTAGGTACAAAGTCGACTATATATGAAACTAAGTTGTATGCAACTAAGGATGATGTTAAGCTACTAGCTAGTCATGGTAGCCACCTTAGGATACTATTAGCCTACCTTGAAAACTAAGTTTCCTACAATACTATAACTTAGAGGCGAAGCTAGTTATGATAGACTACTTGCTAGTTATGGTAGAAAACTTAAAGGGTGAAGCTATTTAACTTGGTAGTCATGGTAGTCAACTTCAAAGGGATTTTCGTTGATAGGTGATCATACTACGCATACTAATAAGAAGTTGCTTTTTTATAACACTAAAGTTGCCTCCGCAGCATCCAAAGTTGCTTTAAAAAAAGTTTGTCGAAATGTACCCATATGGGATCTAGTTTTTAAGAACTCATCGCGACAAACACAATGGTGAAAACAGATTTGAAATTCGACGCTCGAGTCAAAAGTTACGGATTTTAGAAAATTTTGAAGCTCCAAATAAATGCATGCACGTTGGATCTTACTGAATCAGTTTGTCTAATTCACATCTAGATGTTTTTTAAGAATGCCACATCTAAGCACCCACAAACATATAATGCAGCAACAAGAAACAAAAAAACTAGAACAAAAAAAATAGACCACAAATAGAGTGGACATTGGCTTAGATGTGACATAGTTATGTCACATCTAGATGTGTCCTAGACAGACCCTGAATAGCGGGGCGGAGGGGAACGTGAAGACGCGAGGGGACCAGCCGACCAGATTTTTTTTCTCTTTTGTCAGATCTCGTCTTTTGAAACGCATGGGACGAGTAGCAATGCAATCGCGGCTTGAACGGATGCGCTCGCTGCAACCAAATAGTGCAGCTGCACTAACAAGCATTTAGGATGTAATCTAGCTGTATCCCCGGCCGGGTTGTTAGGGCTAACCATATTTGTTGCAATCTGTAGATTGATCCTGTTAGGATCTTGTGTATCGTTGTAATCTTTGCGACCACAAGGATCGTCCTCGTATATATACATGGCAATGCCCGGGGGCATATCCCGGCAAATCACAGACCCATTTTTTGGTCTAAATCGAGATGTCATCAACCGAGAAAACCAATGCTGCCAGCGGCGACAAGCTAAGCATGAAGCTGCTGGTGAACAGCAAGTCTCAGCGCGTTCTGTACGTCGAGGCCGGTAAGGACGTCGTCGACTTCCTCTTCTCCCTCCTAACGCTGCCGCTGGGCACGGTGGCCAAGCTGATCGCCGACGAGAGCCCCGCGGCCGGCTCCGCGGTCAACCTCTACAGCAGCGCCGACAAGCTCGACGAGACCTACATCTGCCGCAACAACGCCAAGGATGCCCTGCTCAGGCCCGCCGGCGGCTGTGAGAGCGGGAAGCTGCTCCAGCTTTCGGAGGCAAAGGCGCCGCAAACCACACTGCAAATCTTCCGCTGCAACGGCACCTACTCACCCAACTGCAGGAGCTACGTGACCATGGTAAGTGGGACGCCGTGTGGATGCTGCGGCGCAAGGATGACGACTTGGGCGCAGCTTGTTGGCTCCGTCGGCGTCGCTGGGTTGCCTGATGCTGCGGCAGGGGCCGCCGGGTTTGTGCAGCGGATCGTGACGTACACGGTGATGGACGACCTCAAGATTGCGCCCATGTCGACCATCTCCGGGATCACCATCCTCAACACCTTTGGCATCACGGACATCGGCTCGCTCTAGGAGAAGACCATGCAGCTTGGCTATGCCGAGGTAATTAATGGCTAGCTGCTAGTAGTATAAATTGATCGATCAGTTGATTTTTATGAGGACTACAATTCTTAAGCTCAGTGGCGGAGACAGGGGGACCAGCAGGGGCCCTGGCCCCCCTAATGTCACTGGTTTAGGCCTAAGACTACCCACAGTGGGAGTAACATAGATAGTAACATCACACATTTCTAGACAAAATAAATGATGTGTCAAGCAATAAATGAAGAAATAGAGGCATGTGGTAATATAACTAGTTACTAGTAGTATGAGTAACATCACACATATCAAGGCAAGATGAGTCTATAGCCTAATAAATGAAGTGTTGCATGTTACCACATATGTTACTTCCCACTATAGAGGTAGTAACATAGACTAGTAACATATGCATATTACTAGTCTAAGTTACTCCCCATTGTGGCTAGTCTAATACTAGTGTAAACATTGACTTTTTTGCTGTTAAAACAATGCATTTTAATGATCTGGCCCTCCCAAACAAGGTTTAGCAACGATTGGCCCTCCCAATTTGATTTTCCTAGCTCCGCCACTGCTTAAGCTCATTCATAATAATGTTCATTTTTGGTAGGGTTTGGAGATGCTGAAGGCGTGGCTGCAGTCGAAGACGGTTCTCACAGACGTCTTCCTTGGGAAGAAGCGGAAGGCCTCAAGCCCTTGAGCGATATTAGTTGCGTTCTTGTTCATCTGCGCTCGTAGTGCCTTTTTGTTTGGTTTGGTTTAGTTTGGTTTGCTTACTTTGTTGAACATCTTATACATTGCCTACTCCAAGATGCTTTTTTCCCTTCCTGTTTTAGGAACAGGAAATAGAAAAGCTACGTAGGTCGAAATCCTGGGGAAGTTAACACTGAATGGTTTGCTCCTGGCAAACTAATACATTAAGTCACAGAGAAAGACTCCAACTTGCTTAAGCTTCGCCTTGGCTGTCCATGGGTGAGGCATGCGCAGAGAGAACAAGGAATTATAACTATGAGTGAATTTAAAAAAAAGGAGGATTACCCTTAGCCTCTGCTGCATGGTCATTTTAATAAAGTATTATTCAATAGGATCCGACAAAATAAATATATGGATCAACTCAAAGTCACCTGCCCGACCTACAAACATGATGTGGCTTGACCTCGTATCAACACACACCATCTAATCCGGTGGTCTCACCAAGCCGCCCACCGGTGAGCCGAGAGCACCAACCGGCCTAGCACACTCTCCACGTGCACCGCATGCGCACGTTGTAGAATCAACCGCCGCCATCTTTCTGTTGTCCCACCTTCGGGAGTGATCAAAGCATTCACCTTGCGAGATCATTCTGTCGTGGACGCCACCATGATGCCAGACGGTACCACCGCCCCGCACTCATCCATCCAGACGCATTCGTCGCAAAGACTCAGCTGCACCACTTGTGAACCTCCACACCACTGTCGCCGCTCGAGGTCTTGCACGGCGCCCACCGCCCATAGCCACCCTTTCCCGGGAATCCAAGCCTCCCAAGACAACGCCTCCAAGGAGGGTATGACGCCCATGGCGCCCGCGTCGCCCAATCCAAGATGAATTTTGGACTTTCATCCGAGAGGGGAGTCGGGGTAGATAGGAGGGACCTCGACATCGCCATCAAGGAGGAGAAGGACGTCGAAAGACGTCGACGCTACCGGGCCTAGCTAGCCGACCAAACTTTCCTCCGGTCCCAATCCTACACCACCAACCTCCGTTTGCTCAGGATCCAGCATGAGCCGCAACCAAAACCTTCGGAGAAGAGAGTGCCATGGGGACGAACAAGCCTCTAGATCTGACGATGAGGAAGGTCGCTCGGCTCCATGCTTGCCACCCGCTAGCACACCCCCCCCCCACCCCACCCTCGTGGCCGAGGCACCCGCTAGATCGCTGCCCGTGAACTCCGTCAGCCACGGGGACGACGAGGCCTCTCCCACCAGGGTCGCCGCCCTATAGTGCGCAACCCTGTGTGGAGGGATGGAGTAGTGAGTTCCCCGACACCACCATCACCGGCGACCCCGTGGGCTTGCCCGCTAGCTTCCTCTCGTGGCGGCAAGGCGGATGAGGGTGAAAGGGGTGGCGGGCAGGGGAAACCCTAATCGCCTCCCATGTCGCCTGTGAGGACGATGCTGGGGCTAGAGACGGTCAAGTATGTTGCCCTTGTTTCATATTTGTGAGAGCATTTACCCCCATTTAGCAACTTTTTTCTTATTTTTACGTTATTTAATTTTTCACTTTAGTTATATGTGTTGCCTAAAAATTGACACTTGATTTTTACACTTGATTGCTGCTCCAAGATTGGTGCTCCTTTTTTTCCTTTTTATGTGGCGTGCCTTGTTTTGGGCTAGGAATTTTTTGACAGGCCTCTGGTTTTATTCAGTCAATTCCTTAACAGGGTGAGGCCCATTACCTGTGCGATTTAAGCCCATTTGATGACCCAGCCTTCCGCTCTCTCCTTTTTATGTGTTTTTAGCTCTTTTTTTGTTTTGTTTATTAGTCAAAAAAAATTGTATTTTTTGGGATTTTGGGTGATTCTAAATATATACACACAAATACTATGGAATATGTGTGAAAATTGCACTATTATATGATTATTATTTTTGCATACTACAAAAGGTTCGATTTCAGTGCAAAGTTGTATGCAAAAAAATTAAAATTTCATTTTCATTTTCTTTCTTTTTAAAGGGTAATACCAATGCCACTAATTCATTACTCCTTATAAAACTTAATTATTTTGATGTTTTTAAGTTTTTTCACTTTCTTTCTTCTTACATGGTAATACCAAAGCCAACAATTCATTTTTTCTTAGAAAACTTCATTATTTTGATTTTTTTTAGTATTTTATTTTATTCTTATTCTTCCATAAGGGTAATACCAATGCCACTAAAACATTCCTATATAGTAAACTTCTTTTTTTTGCTATTATATGCTTACTCTTGTTTATTATGGAGAAGCACAATTTTTTTTTTGTAAATTTTCTACACTGTTTTCATTGTTTTTCTAATATCAATGCCACTAATGCATTCGTTCTTAGACAACTTCATCATTTTATTTTATTTACCTTTTATTTTATGTTGTTTCCTCTTTAAGGGTAGTACTAATGCCACTAATTCATTCCTTGTTAGGAACTTCTTTTTTTGCAAAGAATATATTATTATATGCTTGTACTTGCATATTATAAATAGCGCAATTTTTGTGCAATTTTTGTAATTATTATTTTTCCCTAAAGGGTAATACCAATTCCATTAATTCATTCTTCCTTAGAAAACTTCATTTTTCTGAATTTATTTTAGTTTTGTTTCATTTTTGTGACGCCCTGACTTAATCGTGCACTAATCATACACGCAAATGCACACGATCAAGATCAGCGACTCACGAGAAGATATCACAACACAACTCTAGACACAAAATAAAGTCATACAAACTCTATATTACAAGCCAGGGGCCTCAAGGGCTCGAATACATAAGAGTCAGCGAAAGCAACAATATCTGAGTACAGACATAAGATAAACAAGTCTGCCTTAAGAAGGCTAGCAAAACATCAACAACATGGATCGAAAAGTCAAAGCCTCCTGCCTGGGAGCCTCCTAACTACTCCTGGTCGTCGGCGGTCTCCACGTATTAGTAGGCTCCGTTGGGGTAGTAGTAGTCGTCGGCGGTGTCAGCTGGCTCCTGGACTCCGTCATCTGATCGCAGCAATTGGGTAGAGGGGAAAGGGGTAGCAAAGCAATCGTGAGTACTCATCCAAAGTACTCGCAAGACTTACATCAGATCTATAATAAGTATGCATCAGTATCAAAGGAATGGGGCTATATCTTTGAACTGAACTGCAGAAATGCCATAAGAGAAGGGAAAGGCCTAGCCTATCTTGCAGCATTAGAAGAGTGCATATTAGCATATTATAAAGTAACAAGTATGTTGTAGTATCACCCAGAGATCCTTCCTCGACTCCCTGCGAGAAAGCGATCCCGAAGCCACATATCCATTTAGAATCTCCAGTATCCAGTTCTAGTTGTCTAGATTGGGATACAACTCCGAGCGCCCGTTACCGTGGACACAACTATTCGAGTAGATTAACTTCCCTGCAGGGGTGCACAAACTTACCCAACACACTCGATTAACTCTGGTCGAACACACTTTTTTAGGTCATGTCCGACCTCGACTGATCGACACACCGTAGTCCTACCTAGGCTCAACAGAGAGGCCAGCACGCCGGTCTACATCCTAAATGCGAAGGGGTCATGGGCCAATCGTCCTTTGCAATCCTTCACGTTGCGAACGCGGCCTGGAGCAGACCCACCCCCTTATACAAGCGCAGCTGGTTACCATCCAACCGGGCGCGCGCCGCTAAACTGCGAGAGCTTTCGGAAGAAACGTACGACGCCGAGTGCCCATACGTATTCCCGCGTGGTGGTTAGTGCGAAAAGGCCAGAGGTCTACTCAGATCACATATCCAAACCCATTGGTGTCTTGGGAGCTCGTGGAGATGATCAATGATCCACGATCTGTGGTCCCGTCGCCCCGTCTCGCGGACTTACGGCAAGGGCCAAGAATGCCCGGTCGTGTCACATAATTATCTCGCGGGTACCCTCCAGGTCAACCCGACTCACAAGGGGCTATCGGGAACTAAGGTCCACCTTTACCGGGGTGGTACCGCCTGTCCCTTCAGTCCCGCAGAAACAGTAGACGGGGAATAGGTAAAGGTAATAGTGTGTTTGTAACATCAAGGGGGAATACTAGGAATCACCCTCGATGGATTCCCACTCGATGTAGCCATCAAGGTGAACTTGAAGGAATCACCCTCGATGGTTCACTCTTGAGAGGTTGCATGATAGAGTCGTCATCGGGAGTGGGGTAGGAGGAATTACCCTCGGCAATCAACGATCATTTAGCTACACTACAGAGATATCATCGGAAGAGCGATATGAGGTATCACCCTCGGCACTCGATAGTAGCTCTGTAGAGTCATACAACTAAGGGGGTGTCGTGGTTTTGTCACGGCAGATGTCCTAGTGTGAGGACTTAGTCGTGAGGCCAACGCAACTAGGTAGTAGCTTGAACGGGGTTGGTCGGAATCAAGAGACGCGAGGTTTTACCCAGGTTTGGCCCCTCACGGTGGAGGTAAAGGCCTACATCCTGCTTCATTGATATTGATCATGGTGATGATCACGATTACAAGGGTGCTCTTTTGCTACCTCTACCTCGAGAGCTATTGACTTGTCTGTCTTAACTTGTAAAAACTTGTCCCTCTTGGGGTGCCCTGCCCCTCCTTATATAAGTTGAAGGGGCGGGTTACATGTAGAGTCCTAGTAGGATTAGGACTACTCTATTACAAGTGGAATCCTAGTCTTGCTTCCCTTGTAAGGGTAATATTTCTTATGCCTTCCTTCTCAAGCCGGCCTACCATAACATGAGCCGGCCTTCTGGGAGTTGGGCCTTGTCATCCATCTGACCCGCCGCCGGGGTCATCAGTGAGTCGCCAGACCAGTGAGTCGCCAGTCTTCTGGCGGGTTACCGATGAAGTGCCAAGTCTCGGTCGGGTCATATATCCGGCCGGGTCATACCGCGGGGTATATCCCTGACATTAGCCCCCAGTTTAATTTGTATTTGTCCATGTTAAACTGACCCTGCAAAATAAACACAAGAACAAATTTGGCAGGTTGTGCGCCGGGTCAAACATTCTTCTGAACCGGCATCTGATCATCCTTAAGTCCTTGTCATTTCCTTCCTCTGGAAAGTCCGGGTCAATAAGCCAGCTTCATAGTCAATTTGCTTGTAGAAAAATATTGTGAAAAATATTCTATTTGAGTCGGCTTCCAATGCTCTGACTTGACAAAAATATTGGTCTTTGAAATATTCATCTGATGTTCAACCGGCTTTGAAGATGTAGAACTTGTCAAGTTACAATCACCAAAACTGCTGGGTTATAAAAACTGATGAAACCGAGTCATGATTGTTGCTGATGCCGGGTCAATCTTATGGCGACTTGGTGTTTGCTTATGTAAATATAGCTTCCAATCGTTGAGTCGGTTCTCCAAGCCTTTCTATGAATAGCTTGGAGGAAATAAACTTTGCAAATTCCTCCAATAAGAATATGATACCTGGTTTGCTCAAAACTGAGAATTTGAAGATGTTTCTTCCTTATATGCATATCACCTGTAGCCCCCAAGTCTTAAGAGGAGAACATAGTGATAGCTTAAGACTTGCTTTAATATAAATGCTGCAACTTTGGAGAAATTCGGGTTGTTCATGTAAGTCAGCAATCATAAACTAAACATTTTGTACTTCCCATGTGTAGCCCCCAAGTGCCGGGTCATTATGTAATAATGAGCACGGACTTTGTAGATCTGATTATGTAGACTTTGAGCAGCAATGTGTAGCCCCCAAGGGCCGGCTCGGTAAAATAATACTAGGCTGGGACTTTACATGTACTTCATTGAAAATAACATCATATAACGTAGCCCCCAAGTTTTGGGTTACCTTTGACAGGAGCAATTAGTAGCCCCCAAGGGCCGGCTCATCACTATGTGATGGGTCGGGTCTTCAATGAGGCGAGTTAAAAATGACTTTGCATTAGCCCCCAAGTGCCATGGTGCATGCTTGCAGGGACATGGGACTTGCATACTTGATGTAATCTTGATTTGAATAATGTAGCCCCCAAGTGCCGGGTCGTATGCCTGCAGTGACTCGAGACTATTCCTTCCAATGTAGAATAAATCATATCCACTATCTGGATGATGTTGCTGAATGCCTTGCATATTAATATTGAACCATGCTCTCTGTTGTGAACTGGTATTCTTGGATGAAGAAATAATAGCCATTTCTCTAAAGCGGCTTTGAAAACCTCAATCATAATACTGGTTATTGATAACCATAATAAAAATCCATCCATGTTGGCTATTAAAGATTTGAATAATATAACCCGGTTGGAAAACCTCAATCATTCAATACTGGTTTACAACCATAATGAAATATCCAGCCATATTTGGCTATTAAAGATTTGAATAATATAATCTGGTATGAAAACAATCACAAGATCTTGTCTGTTGACAAGTAAATCCAGAGTTAAATACTCAGTGGCTCTTGGCCGATGGCGACTTAATGCACATTCATTGTAATCCGGGATTTTTGTAACCCGGCGGCTTATAGCCTTTGTAAAAATCAAGAACTGATAACCCTTTTGAAACACCAATTTTAATCTTTGATGATGGGCTTGAACTTAATCATTTATGTAAGCCATAGCTCTGCATGTCCTACACAAAGTTTAAACAATATATGCCCTGGCGACTTAACGTCAAAAGCCAGGGCGGGTAACAACCCAAACATAATATAGTCTTATGCAATTATGGAAAAGACTAGAATTAAGACCATCGAAGCCAAAATATACTGGCGACTTAAAGTCAAAAGCCAGGGCGGGTTATCAAACCTCGCATATTCGTATAACCAGGAAAACATACCTGTAGAATTGACTTATATTGTCGGCTTGCATCGCCATGTCCAGTGAGGGTGACAACCCAAAGCTTTGTAAGCATATGACTCCCATTAAACCAAAGCATGCTGGCGACTTAAAGTCCATAGCCAGGGCTGGTTACCAAACCCAAAAAATGCTCAAATATGAGTCATATAATCAGGGCTACATAACCCGGATTGTTGAAGAATGCACTTAGCAGAAAAAATCACAAATCCAAAAGATTCAGAAAAAAGATTCAAAAAAATCTCAAAGAATTCTCTGGCCGGCTCACCAAAGCACGGCCAGAGTTGGCTACCAAGCCATGTGCTTTCATAGGCCGCACAGCCTTTTGGCACTCATGCCTTATGTTTGCTTTCAAGGCCGCAACAGCCGTTTGGCACTTAGACCACATGATTGCTTTAAAGGCAGCAACAGCCGTTTGGCACTCAGGCCACATGATTGTTTTCAAGGCCGCAACAGCCGTTTGGCACTTAGACCACATGATTGCTTTAAAGGCAGCAACAGCCATTTGGCACTCAGGCCACATGATTGCTTTCAAGGCCGCAACAGCCGTTTGGCACTTAGACCACATGATTGCTTTAAAGGCAGCAACAGCCGTTTGGCACTCAGGCCACATGATTGCTTTCAAGGCAGCAACAGCCGTTGAGTTTGTCCTAGCTCACTATAAGCCGTCTCTCACGTGACACAAGCCGCTGTTTTAACCTTAACAAGTTCAGGGTCTTAAAAAAGATTGACTATTAAGAGTTCGGCGGGTCACTTGGCGGAGTAGCAAGTTGCAAACAGGCAGGTGTAACTCATAATGTGGCAACTCAGGCCGGTCAAGAGGGTATGAAAGCTAAACCCAGTGGGTTGGAAGCCCCCAAGTGACCTTATGATCAATTAACAAAGACTCATGTGTAGCCCCCGAGTCTTAAGACGACTCGATGAGTTGGCTTGAGATTCTCCATATTTGACCGTGACATAAGCCGGCATATAGTTGAAGCTGGAGGCAAGGTGGCGAGTTGATGATCTTCGCAACACTCATTGTATATCCTTGGCGTTGATAACACGATGTGAATCCATGGAAGGTTGAGGTCGACCGTGGCGGGTTATAAATTATCCCGTATGATCTGTGTTAGTAATCCAGCCACTGGTTCATCCCAGCTGGTTGTTGAAGTTTAAACAAACTACAGTGGCGGCAACTTGTGCACCTGTTTATTGAGCCATCTGGTGCAAGCGGAGGCTGATAATATAATATGACTTGCTCCAGAATTGTTGGAAGAAAACCGGGCCATCGGAGCAGTGACTTGCTTGCACTCAATAAGCAGCTCATGCAGACAGGTGCGGCTCCGGCATGTTGATGTGGACCAGACCGTGAAGGCGGACGGTAAAGATGACCGCGGCATCAGAGACAGCACGGACGCGGGCAAGTTAGCCGCGGGCACGGACAGATGAGTCGGCCATGGTGTTCTAAGCTGGTGTAGACGGGCGAGTCAATCGTAGGCGCGATAAGCCGCACGGACGGGCGAGTCAGCCGCGTCGTGTTGATGTAGACTGGGCCGCAGAGGCGGCGGCTTGCACATACATTTGTCAAGCATTATGGCACGGTCAGATGCTAGCGCATGATAATCGTGGAGCGAGCTATATATCCGTGGCACGGCCATCGCTCTTGCAGTGAACAATTGTCCTGCATAAAAAACATCACAAGCCAGAGTAATTGTTCCTCAAAGAATAAAATATGCATCAATGAATATTGATTGGACAGACTTCACCTGATTCGTCTGGACGACAAATGGTCCGTAACTAGTGTCCGTACATAATCTCCAGTAATTTCAATGGTGATTTAGGCACTCTCCGGCAGAGACAAGGCGGCTTGCAGTAGACGAAACGGCGAAGGTGAGGGCGTTTTAGTGAGGCGGAGCGAGGCCAGCGGCTCCGAACAAGGCCGAGGCGGCGATTCGTAGGTGCTGCGCTGGCGGAGGCAAGGCGACTGCAAGAGCAACTTGGTGCAGGGCCGTAGCAGAAGCAGAGACCGCGGCGGCTCGCAATAATTGCCATATGCACACTGGTCAATTTTGACCCTCTCGTATTTTTTTTGAACACCCAGTGCCTAAGCCCACCGGGTCAGGGTCAACTCCCTCCTTCTTGTTTACTTTTTCTCCCACTGTCCGGCAGGGGCGCATCGCCCAGACGGGCGGCAGAGGCAGAGGCGAGTGGTGACTTGGCCATGGGGGCACATCACAAGCCGGAGGAGCAGGGCGGCTTGCGGCAGTGCGGGCGGAGCGACGCAGGCAGAACGAGGCTGCAAGCCAGCCCGGGAGTCGCCGGAGGCCTGGAGGCAACCGCCGAAGATGGCTCGCTTCGGAGGAGTGGGCCGCGGCGGGTCATGGCAGAGGCAAACCATGGCGGTGGCTCGCGGGCAGGCCATAGCGGCAACGTCGCAAGGCCTCGGGGCGAGGTGTGGCATCGAAGCACAGCTGCGGCGGCAGGGGCGCGCCGGCAAGGCACAACCGCGGTGGCTCAGGAGCCATCAGAAAGCCGGCACGGGCGGTCTGCGGGTGTAGCAGCAGGCGGCTCACGGCACGGGGCAGCTCGAGCGAGCCGAAGACGGTGTTTCGCAGACGGTCGGCGATTCGACGTGCGGCAGATGTGTGAAGCGGCTCAGCGGTGACTCGGAGCAACTTCATGGCTGGCTTAACCGCAGCAGCTCTGCTGATGATGATGTGATGCTTCTCCATACGCATATGCTCTGTACGTGTCCATCTCTTCAAGTTTGTGGAGCAACAGCTTGTAGCGTTCTTTCTGAATGAATGCCTCTTGTTTTGTGCGCAATTTGTAATGCAGACATTGCTTCCATCCCGAATAATCTTCACACCCACACAAGAACAGAATCTGGCTTCTTATTTTTCATGGAGAGCCGCACCGGCGACTCGGAGGCGGCGGCTTCAGGCAAGGCAGGGCCGACTTGGAGTCAGAAAACGGCGAGCCACGGCGGCGGCTTGGCGCGGTCCAGGGTGGCGGCTGCAGCGTAGCTCGAGGTAAAACCGAGCAGTCGAAGCAACCCATGGCGCGGCTGTGACTGCCGCGGTAGCAGGCAGCTCAGCGGAGGCCAGCGCGAGGTAAGGCCGAAGCGGCTTGATGGTCGTGACGACTGCGGTGGTTTGAGGCCGTGTAACAGGTCGCTGCAAGCCATGGCGGTTGAGGCGAGAGACCAAGGCGGCCACGGAGGCGAGGCATCAGCAAGGCGGAGGCGAAAACGGCATGGTGCGCGAGACGTCCGGGCGGCTCGAGCGCGACGGAGATGGCGTCTCGTAGACGGGCCCGTAGCTGGGGCGCAGCCGGCTTGACGCGAGGCCACGGAGGTGGCTTGTCAACGGCCGGTCTTGGCGTGAGGCTGCAGGCGACTCAGAACAGTGGAGACCGGCGACTCAGAATAGCGGAGACCGGCGAGGCGTGGAGAGGTCAGAGCTAGCGTTGACCGCGGCTATAAAGTTGCCTGCAGTGGCGACTTGGCCGTGGAGCGGCTCGGCACGAGATGTCGTTAGCGACTTGAGACAGCCGGGGGCCGCGGCGGCTTGAGGGCACTGTCGGCCACGGCGGAAGCAGCACAGGGACGGGGCGGCTCAGAGCAAAGCGAGACCACGGCGATTTGGCAGCGGAGACGCCGGTTCGAGGCCACCGAGTCAACTCTGATGCAGACGCGTGGCCAGGGCAGTTTGGAGGCGTTGGACCACGGCAGAGGCGGCTCAAGGCCGTACATGCGAGGCCGCAAGGGCCTGCTCGGAGGCGAGAGGAGACCGTGGCGGCTTTCGGAGGACGAGGCCGACTTGGAAGCGACGCCGGTCGAGCGTGGCGCGGCGGCGGTTTTGGAGCAGAGGAAAAGCAGGGTAAGTCCGGGCCGCGGCCGGCTCCATTTCCGGGTCGTGGAGCTGCTGTGTTGTTTGATCCGACGCGTTCCTTTCAGTTCTCTGTCTTGGTGACTAAAAAACGACTGAATAAATCACATGACGGCGGCAGCGGATAGACCGTAACCCTAATTCTTCTCTGACTCAAATCTTACGGATTGCAAATCTGGACAGATGAACTTCAAGTTGATGCTGATCCTTCCAAGCCAAGCTTTCTTTAACTGGTTGATATGTCTTCATTGTATCTATAATTTTTGATTGTTTCATGCCAATATTATACAACTTTCACATATTTTTGGCAACTTTTTATATGATTTATTGGACTAACCTATTGATCCAGTGCCCAGTGCCAATTCCTGTTTGTTGCATGTTTTTTGTTCAGTAGAAAATCCATATCAAACGAAGTTCAAACACGATAAAAATTTACGGAGAATTATTTTGGAATATTTATGATTTTTGGGAGGTGGAATCTACGCAAACGAGGGCCCATAGTGACCACAACCCACCAAGGTGTGCCGGGCACCCCCTGGCGCGCCCAGGTATCTTGTGCCCTCCTCGAAAGTTGGTTGGGGCCCTTCTTTTGGCGCAAGAAATATAATTTATGGGAAAAAAATCGTGTAAAAATTTCAGCACAATCGGAGTTACGGATCTCCAGGAATTTAAGAAACGGCGAAGGGCCAGATCTGGGGAGCGCGAAACAAAAGAGAACAGAGAGGGAGATCCAATCTCGGAGGGGCTCCCGCCCCTCCGCTGCCATGGAGGCCATGGACCAGAGGGGGAACCCTCCTCCCATCTAGGGGGGAGGCCAAGGAAGAATAAGAAGGAGGGGGGCTCTCTCCCCCTCTCTCCCGGTGGCGCCGGAGTGCTGCCAGGGCTAGGATCGTGATGGCGATCTACATCAACAACCTTGCTACCGTCAACACCAACTTTCTCCCCCTCTATGCAGCGGTGTAACACCCCTTCTCCTCGTTGTAATCTCTACTTAAACATGGTGCTCAACTCCATATATTATTTCCCAATGATCTATGGTTATCCTATGATGTTTGAGTAGATCCGTTTTGTCCTATGGGTTAATCGTGATCTTGGTTGGTATGATTGTATATTTTATTTATGGTGCTGTTCTACGGTGCCCTCCATCTCGCACAAACATGAGGGATCCTCGCTGTAGGGTGTTGCAATATGTTCATGATTTGCTTATTGTCGGTGTTGCGGGGGTGACAGCAGCCTAAACGCGGATAAGTGGGTTATGGCGTATGGGAGTAAAGAGGACTTGATACTTAATGCTATGGTTGGGTTTCACAACCTTAATGATCTTTAGTAGTTGCGGATGCTTGCTAGGGGTCCAATCATAAGTGCATATGATCCAAGTAGAGAAAGTATGTTAGCTCATGCCTCTCCCTCATGTAAAATTGCAAGAATGATTACCGGTACTTGTTATCGATTGCCTAAGGACAAATGACTTTCTTGTTGACAAAAGCTATCCATTTTTATTACCTTGCAATTTATTCATAGTTTTATTCTCGCAAAGTACTTGTAGTTTTATTCTGGCAAAATATTTTCATACTTGTTAAGTGTGCGTAGAGTTGTATCGGTGGTCGATAGAACTTGAGGGAATATTTGTTCTGCCTTTAGCTCCTCGTTGGGTTCGACACTCTTATTTATCGAAGAAGGCTACAAACGATCCCCTATACTTGTGGGTTATCAAGACCTTTTTCTGGCGCCGTTGCCGGGGAGCAATAGCGTGGGGTGAATATTCTCGTGTGTGCTTGTTTGCTTTATCACTAAGTAGTTTTTATTTTCTGTTCTAAGTTGTTCTCTATCTTTAGTTATGGATATGGAACACGAAACACCAAAAAATTAGTGGTACTTGCTACTCAGGGAGATGGGGAACCTCCTAAAACCCTCGATGCTAGTTATGTGAAAAATATTATGCACTACTTTGATAATCCTGAGAAAACCCCATTCAACTTGATAATGGGAGTAACATTGGATCAACGTGAATACTTTAGGGATTATTGCTTGACACAAAAAGGGAAATTATTATGGGATCAAATTGATATGTTGCATTGGTATGCTTGGAATTTATGCCAGAGATATGATTATACTTGTTGCTCTAGGATGAACGCCCCACACCTTCCCTTTTCATGCAAATTTAATGACAATGAAACCTTAGCTTCTTATGCTAATGGTAGATATGATTACTATGATGTGGAACGAATAGAAGAATTTGTTGCTTTTAAGGGTGCTTATGAAATTGAATCTTTGTTTGAAGATTTTGATGATTCAGTGTATAGACCTGAAATTTTTTCCATCCTTAAATATTGCTATGAAAATTATAAATACAATTCCGATATTGATATATTTATTGAGAAAGTCTCCGCTGTCCAAGAAGAGACTAATATTTTGCAGGAGTCTATGGAAGAAGAAATTGATGAAACTATGAGCTCATTGGATAAAAAAGATGATGAGGCGAGCGAAGAACAAAAGGAGGAAGAGCGGATTAGCTACCCGTGCCCACCTTCTAATGAGAGTAACTCTTCAACTCATACATTATTTAATTTCCCTTCATGCTTACCGAAGGATGTATGCTATGATAATTGCTATGATCCCGTTGATTCTTTTGAAATATCCCTTTTTGATGAACTTAATGCTTGCTATGCTTGTGGCCAAGATGCCAATATGAATTATGCTTATGGAGATGAACTTGCTATAGTTTCTTATGTTAAGAATGAAATTGTTGCTATTGCACCCACACATGATAGTCCTATTATCTTTTTGAATTCTCCAAACTACACTATATCGGAGAAGTTTGCTCTTATTAAGGATTATATTGATGGGTTGCGTTTTGCTACTACACATGATGATTTTGATGAATATAATATGCATGTGCTTGCTGCTCCTACTTGCAATTATTATGAGAGAGGAACTATATCTCCACCTCTCTATGTTTCCAACACGATAAAATTGCAAGAAACTACTTATGCTATGTATTGGCCTTTACTTGATGTGCATGAATTGTTCTTGTATGACATGCCGATGCATAGGAAGAGAGTTAGACTTTGTCATTGCATGATATATGTTGCTTTGTGCTCACTACTAAATGCCAAATCATTGTTAATTAAAATTGGTTTTGATATACCTTGGGATCCAGGTGGATCCATTACTTGAGCACTTTATGCCTAGCTTAATGGCTTTAAAGAAAGCGCTACCAGGGAGACAACCCGGAAGTTTTAGAGAGTCATTTATTTCTGTTGAGCGCTTTTATAAAGTTTAAAAACAAAAAAATATAGAGGGGAACCTAAAAACTTTTTCAAAAAGAGAAGCGATTGAAAGGTGATGCATTGGAGAAGTGAGGGTCGACCTTGAACACTTGTGTTCATGCTCATGGAAACAATGTAAATTTTTCATGGAAGTTTCTCACAGAAATAATTATCCCCTTGTACAAATCCATTGTATTATAAAAAATAATGTGCCAAGATTTGCCTTTAGGATGATTAGATTGCTTGTTGGTATGTGCGGTGCAAAAACAGAAACTTTGGCTGTAGTGCGTGATTTTACATTTTTTACTGGAACGTCGAAAGTTTATGAAACTTTTTGAAAAGTCTTTCTATATAAATTTTTTATTTTTTCCTAATTTTTCAGAATTTTTGGAATAACATAAGTATGGTAGGTGTTCAGATTACTACATACTGTCTTGTTTAAGACAGATTCTGTTTTTGATGCATTATTTTGCTTGTTTTGATGAAACTATCTATTTTTATCGGTGGTATAAGCCATGCAAAAGTTATATTACAGTAGTTAAAATGCAAAAACAAATATGAATTGGTTTGCAATAGTACTTAAAGTAGTGATTTGCATTATTATACTAACGGATCTCACGAGGTTTCTGTTGAGTTTTGTGTGGATGAAGTGATCAAAGATCGAGGAGGTCTCGATATGAGGAGAAGGAGGAGAGGCAAGAGTTCAAGCTTGGGGATTCCCAAGGCACCCCAAGTAAATATCTAAGGAGGCTCAAGCGTCTAAGCTTGGGGATGCCCCAGAAGGCATCCCATCTTTCTTCAACAAGTATCGGTATGTTTTCATCTTCGTTTCGTTCATGTGATATGTGTGAATCTTGGAGCGTATTTTGTGTTTATTTTTCATTTTTTCTTTTATGAACCATGCTGGTATGAGATAGTCCATGGTTGATTTATATAATTCTCATTACACATCACTTATATCTTTTGAGTATGGCTTTATAGAATGCTTCATGTGCTTCACTTATATCATTTGAAGTTTGGATTGCCTGTTTCTCTTCACATAGAAAATTGTTATTTGAAGAATGCTCTTTTGCTTCACTTATATTTATTAGAGCTTGGTCTTTTATAGAAAGAATTAAACTCTCATGCTTCACTTATATCTATTTAGAGAGTCAACAGGAATTGGTCAATTGCATGGTTAGTCATAAAATCCTACATAAAACTTGTGGATCACTGAATATGATATGTTTGATTCCTTGCAATAGTTTTGCGATATAGAGATGGAATATGTGGGAGGTACTAGTAAACGGTTGTGGTTAGTAAGAATATTGGTGTTAAGGTTTGTGATTCCCGAAGCATGCACGTATAGTCTCTCGTTATGCTATGAAGTTGGAGCATGGTTTATTATTGATTGTCTTCCTTATGAGTGGCAGTCGGGGACGAGCGATTGTCTTTTCCTACCAATCTATCCCCCTAGGGGCATGCGTAGTAGTACTTTGCTTCGAGAGCTAATAAACTTTTGCAATAAGTATATGAGTTATTTATGACTAATGTGAGTCCATGGATTATATGCACTCTTACCTTTTCGCAATTTGCTAGCCTCTACGGTACCGTGCATTGCCCTTTCTCACCTCGAGATGTGGTGCAAACTTCGCAGGTGCATCCAAACCCCGTGATACGATACGCTCTATCACACATAAGCCTTATTATATCTTCCTCAAAATAGCCACCATACCTACCTATTATGGCCCTTCCATAGCCATTCCGAGATATATTGCCATGCAACTTCCACCGCTTCCATTTTGATGACTTGAGCATTCATTGTCATATTGCTTTGTATGATCGTAAGATAGCTAGCATGATATTTCCATGGCTTGTCCATTTTTTGATATCGTTGTTATGCTAGATCATTGCACATCCTGGTACACTGCCAGAGGCATTCATATAGAGTCATACTTTGTTATAGGTATCGAGTTGTAATTTTTATTTCTTTTGAGTTATAAGTAAATAGAAGTGTGATGATCATCATTATTCATTTTTAGAGCATTGCCCCAGTGAGGAAAGGATGATGGAGACTATGATTCCCCCACAAGTCGGGATGAGACTCCGGACAATGAGAGAAAAAAAAGAAGAAAAAAGAAAAAAAGGAAAAAGGAAAAAAAAGAAAAAGAAAAAAAAGAAAAAGAAAAAGAAAAAAAAGACAAAGAGAGAAGGGGCATGCTAGTTCCACACTTTCAAAGTAGCACCATGTTTTTCATATAGAGAATCTCCTATGTTGTCACTTTCATATACTAGTGGGAATTTTTCATTATAGGATGAGATGCACACCCACTTAGTTTTCATATTGAGCTTTCATACACTTATAGCTCTTAGTGCATTCGTTGCATGGCAATTCCTACTTCTCGCATTGACATCAATTGATGGGCATCTCCATAGCCCGTTGGTTAGCCGCGTCGATGTGAGACTTTCTTACTTTTTTGTCTTCTCTATATTTACCCGTATCATCATACTCTATTCCACCTATAGTGCTATATCCATGGCTTGCGCTCATGTATTGCGTGAGAGTTGAAAAAGCTGAAGCGCGTTAAAAAGTATGAACCAATTGCTTGGCTTGTCATCGGGGTTGTGCATGATAAATACTTTGTGTTAAGAAGACAGAGCATGACAAGATTATATGATTTTGTAGGGATAGCTTTCTTTAGCGTCGATATTTTGAAAGACATGATTGTTTGTTGGGATTACTGAGTATTGATGTCTTTATGTCAAATTATAGACTATTGCTTTGAATCACTTATGTCTTAATATTCATGCCATGATTAGATATATGATCAAGTTTATGCTAGGTAGCATTCCACATCAAAAATTATCCTTTTTTTATCATTTACCTACTCGAGGACGAGCAGGAATTAAGCTTGGGGATGCTGATACGTCTCCGTCGTATCTATACTTTTTTTATTGTTTTATGCCAATATTATACAACGTTCATATATTTTTGGCAACTTTTTATATGATTTATTGGACTAACCTATTGATCCAGTGCCCAGTGCCAGTTCCTGTTTGTTGCATATTTTTTGTTTCATAGAAAATCCATATCAAACGAAGTCCAAACATGATAAAAATTTACGGAGAATTATTTTGGAATATTTATGATTTTTGGGAGGTGGAATCCACGCAAACGGGGGCCCACAGTGACCACAACCCACTAGGGCGTGCCGGGCACCCCCTAGCGCGCCCAGGTATCTTGTGCCCTCCTCGAAAGTCGGTTGGGGCCCTTATTCTGGCGCAAGAAAGATAATTTATGGAAAAAAAATTGTGTAAAAATTTCAGCGCAATCGGAGTTACGGATCTCCAGGAATTTAAGAAATGGTGAAGCTCCAGATCTGGGGAGCGCGAAACAGAAGAGAACAGAGAGGGAGATCCAATCTCGGAGGGGCTCCCGCCCCTCCGCCGCCATGGAGGCCATGGACCAGAGGGGGAACCCTCCTCCCATCTAGGGGGGAGGCCAAGGAAGAATAAGAAGGAGGGGGGCTCTCTCCCCCTCTCTCTCGGTGGCGCCGGAGTGCCGCCGGGGCTAGGATCGTGACGGCGATCTACATCAACAACCTTGCTACCGTCAACACTAACTTTCTCCCCCTCTATGCAGCGGTGTAACACCCCTTCTCCTCGCTGTAATCTCTACTTAAACATGGTGCTCAACTCCATATATTATTTCCCAATGATCTATGGTTATCCTATGACGTTTGAGTAGATCCGTTTTGTCCTATGGGTTAATCGTGATCTTGGTTGGTATGATTGTATATTTTATTTATGGTGTTGTCCTACGGTGCCCTCCGTCTTGCACAAACGTGAGGGATCCTCGCTGTAGGGTGTTGCAATATGTTCATGGTTTGCTTATTGTCGGTGTTGCGGGGGTGACAGCAGCCTAAACTCGAATAAGTGGGTTATGGCGTATGGGAGTAAAGAGGACTTGATACTTAATGCTATGGTTGGGTTTCACGACCTTAATGATCTTTAGTAGTTGCGGATGCTTGCTAGGGGTCCAATCATAAGTGCATATGATCCAAGTAGAGAAAGTATGTTAGCTCATGCCTCTCCCTCATGTAAAATTGCAAGAATGATTACCGGTACTTGTTATTGATTGCCTAGGGACAAATGACTTTCTTGTTGACAAAAGCTATCCACTTTTATTACCTTGCAATTTATTCGTAGTTTTATTCTCACAAAGTACTCGTAGTTTTATTCTTGCAAAATAGTTTCATACTTGTTCTAGGTAAAGCAAACGTTAAGTGTGCGTAGAGTTGTATCGGTGGTCGATAGAACTTGAGGGAATATTTGTTCTGCCTTTAGCTCCTCGCTGGGTTCGACACTCTTTTTTATCAAAGAAGGCTACAAACGATCCCCTATACTTGTGGGTTATCACTGGCCAGTCGTGAGCTTCTCGATCCCTATTAGAGATCCCTCTAAGAGCTCAACACCACCGTGCGTAGCCCCACGGTGGGCGCCAACTGTCGTGGTTTTGTCACGGCAGATGTCCTAGTGTGAGGACTTAGTCGTGAGGCCAACGCAACTAGGTAGTAGCTTGAACGAGGTTGGTCGGAATCGAGAGACGCGAGGTTTTACCCAGGTTCGGCCCCTCACGGTGGTGGTAAAGGCCTACATCCTACTTCATTGATATTGATCATGGTGATGCTCACGATTACAAGGGCGCTCTTTCGCTACCTCTACCTCGAGAGCTATTGACTTGTCTGTCTTAACTTGTAAAAACTTGTCCCTCTTGGGGTGCCCTGCCCCTCCTTATATAAGTTGAAGGGGCGGGTTACATGTAGAGTCCTAGTAGGATTAGGACTACTCTATTACAAGTGGAATCCTAGTCTTGCTTCCCTTGTAAGGGTAATATTCCTTATGCCTTCCTTCTCAAGCCAGCCTACCATAACATGAGCCGGCCTTCTGGGCCTTGGGCCTTGTCATCCATCTGACCCGCCGCCGGGGTCATCAGTGAGTTGCCAGACCAGTGAGTAGCCAGTCTTCCGGTGGGTTACTGATGAAGCGCCAAGTCTCGGCCGGGTCGTATATCTGGCCGGGTCATACCGCGGGGTATATCCCCAACAGGGGGTGTCGGTGATGTGTCGGTCTCTACTCGTTGATCACCTTGATCGAGTCACCAGTAACAAAGCGGGGCAACAAGGACAAGGGCGAGGGGTCACTGATGGATCACTAACCAACCTATACTAAGCATATAGGATAACAGGTAAAGTAAAAACAGCAGGTTACAAAAGCAAGCTATGTATCCAAATAGGAGCTATCGAACAAGAATAACAAAATCTAATGCAAGCATGAGAGAGAAAGAATGGGCGATATAGGAATTGTCAAGGGGGTTTTGCTTGCCTGGAAGCTCTTCAGAGAGACTCGGACCCTCGACGGTGAAGTAGTCGATCACCAGGTCAACAGCGGTCTCGGGGTCTACTGGAGAAGAAGGAGGGGGAAGAAACAGTAAATAACAGGCATACAAATGCAACAGAAAGCATGACATGACAATAGGCTATGCTAGGGGTGACCTAACGCAGTGCTAAGTGTTATAGGTGGAGTGGGAAAATATTGGGGAATATTTTCCCGGCTCCAGGCATTTATCGGTCAGACGATCCGGAGGGGAAGGTTCCATGTTTGCTGTGTTGGGGGCATGTGACAGGTATGTGGATGGCATATTCGGATTCGTCTTATTTTTCTGATCATTTTTCATATATAAATTATTTTCATCTAACTTAAGGTTTATTTTCTATGATTTTACAAAGATTAAATGATTTTCAAGATTTTCTGGAATTATTACTAATTCAAAATTAAAACAGTAATTTGTTATGTGTACCCACTGAAGTGTACACAGCAGGGTGCTACAGAGGCTGACATGTGGGGCATGTTGATTGAGTTAACCCGGTCAATGTTTGACTGGTCAAAAGTGAATAGTGTGGATGGGTCCCACATGTCATAGACTCAAAATGAATTAGAGTTAGTTTACAGAGTTTAATTAGTGGGTGGGTCCCGCTGTCATTGAAACTGGGCTAATTAAATCTTATCCAGATGAATAGTGCTGGTAGGTCCCACTTGTCATTGGCTCAGGGCGGTATTTTAATTTGCGCAGTCTTATCTAATCTAAACGGCTTGGGCCCACATGTCAGTGGCTCAACCGGCCACCTGGTGCGGCCGGACGCACACGGGCGCACCCAAGGGAGCTCGAACGGCCACGGCGCCGGTGAGGGGCGCAACGGACGAGCAACAAAGGCGTGGCGCGGCCTAGGGCGCGGGCGCAGCCATGCCGCGGCGGGACTGCCATGCGGCCCGCACGGCGGCAATGGCACAAGGAGCAGCAGGCAGCAGGGGAACGCGACAGTGGGCGGCTGCCGTCGCGCGTGCGTGGGCAGGAGCGGCTGCTGACGATCGCGGCGTGGGCGCGGCGCGTCGCGGGCTGTGGGGCGCGCGGGAGCTAGCGGCGGCAAAGGGGCGGTGTGGCTGCAGTGTTAGGACCGAGAGTATATCGACCAGAGGGGGGGGTGAATGGGAGATTCAAAAATTCTTTCGAATATTTTGAACTGATCCCAAACACGGCAGTGGAAATAAAGATCAGTAGAAAAGAATGCAATGCAAACTCGCTACTGAGGAACAAAGCCTTCAATGTATGAGGCAATAATGACACAAGCATAAACTACGGCAGGCTTAACGATGATAATGGTGATGCAACATGCCAATAAAACTATGATCATGACGGGAAACAGGAACATAATTATGACAGAAAAGATATGACAAACAATAACTCAGCATGCAGAAGATACAGAACTCTGCGAGAGATGTGTTGAAGGTAATGCAGCAGACAGTATCAGATCAGATAATGGTCATCTAAGAGCGCGTACAATATCTATCAAAAGTATTGCAGTGAAGAAGAATAGAACCAGTGGTGCTCAAAGGCGACAGAGAGATTTGGTAGACCAGTTCACCCTTCTGCCAAAGGGCTACGTCTGGTTGGAGGGGCTGTGACTTAACACGGAAGATAAACTCTCTTCACCCTATTCTCCTTCAACGCAGAGCTGATCAGACTCAGGTTGATTTCACTCATGGTAGATCCTTGTCGGCGATCTCCAAACCTTCGGTCGACCTTCGCGAACCACAATCACTCTTGGTTGCTGAAGATCTGGCTCGGTGAAGACAACAACTCTTCAACACTCGAAGCCGAAACATATCCGTCTAGAGAGTGCGCAGCTCTCAAGAGTAATAGGTACAAGAACTCTCACTCAGAACTACTATGATGCTAAACCACTGTCTAAGTTTGGGCTCTTGGTTTTTCTCTCGGTGGATCTTAAACTCAAATCATTCAGAGAGGGGTTGCTCAAATCAATCTTCTCAGAAATCTCAAGCGGAGCAGCCAACGGACAAAGTTGGAGCGGGGTGGCTATTTATAGCCGCAACCTTCCCAGATGGGAAATGACCAAATTAGACATCAGGCTCAGCCAATGGCCAAACGACACGATTCCAATGATCGGATTTGAGCACAACGGTAACATTTCTTGCGGAGCAAGAAATGCTAACTCCTCGGTCCGCGACAAATCTGTTGCAGCGAAGATAAACACAATCTCTTGATGGCAAGTATTCGCTCGGAGCACAAAGAGATTTCTCTCGCTTCTTTCATAGGTTATGGCTAAGCATCACAGCAGATCTAAGCATCGAGAACCTATACCCCTCTTGATAGTACGAAGGTCCTATGACTCGAAAGAATGAAAGAAGAACAATGAAATGAATACTACGTCTTCACTTTGTCTTTGACTTCCATCGCTGCAGTCAATTTCTTCGGACGACAGTACCGAACCAAAAGCTATGCTTCAGCAGTAAACTTTCGAGGGGTCAATTTCTTCACATCAATCTTCTCGACTCTCTCTCTTCAACAGATATAGCTCGTTCTTCTCTGCAACACAGATGTGCTTTGGTGAAGTTCCTCGAAGTCAGCACAAGAGACAACATTCTCTTCGGTTGTGTATGGACTTTTTCTCTCTGTATGCACTAGCAAAAAAATCAGTCCATACCTGTTTCTGTCAACAATCTCCAAAACACAAGGTAGGCAGAAATTGCACCAACAATCTCCCCCTTTTTGGACGATTGTTGACAAAACAGATCACGTCGAATGATAGATAATGAATGGAATATAATGTGAAGAATAATGAAGGATGAGAGATAGTTACGAAGATAAAACATTCTCCCCCTTAAGATATGCTTCGGATCATGAAGGATCAGGTGGGGAAGTGATATTGCTCTTCGTATGAGTGCCATTGATTATATCTTGACTATGATTTCTTACAATGCACTCAACGGTGTCTGAGTTGATTCCTGTCGCAAAATCTTCGAAGAAAGTTAGATGTAAGATAAGCGATGAGTGATATGTGACAAGGATAAATCATGAAGGTTTTCTCATAACACTGTTTGAATCCACACGAGATGTATTTTTCCTGCATGTTTGATATTCGATATGATTAGAGCAGGATAACGTAAGAATATATAGCTCGGAGTCGATATGCTTCGGAGGTGGTTTTTCCTGTAATTTAGATGATACACAGGATATTTACGAGGAAAAACACTATGTCAGACATAGAGATAGCCTTCATGAAAGGCATTTGTACATAGACTGACTTTCTCATCCTGCAAGGTTAGATATAGAAAGATAATATCCAGAGCATATCCATCCAAAACAGATATAGTATGTTTCTCCGAATTAGTATCATCACTTGATGATATTCTACTCTTCTTCGATAAGCAGATATGTTTCCCTGTAAGATGAATAACTGTCAATGATAATCAATCTCAGGACAAACAATCGATGGTACCTGCAGACAAATAGTGCAAAGCAAATGACATTGCAGGCGGGGGTTATTAACGTTACATGATGACCGAGTTTTTCAACACCACAAGTGGTGTGATAAGTTCAAGAAGCAAACTGTTCAAGGGAAACCAAATGACAAAAGAAAACACACCCTGCAAACCCCGATAAACTATCTCTCGATGTAATTCTCCCCCTTTTTGTCAACAACTGTCAAAAAGGTAAGAGAAGACACACGAGGAATTACTCTGAGGGAGAATCTTCTGAATCCGAATTAAAACCACTCGAAGAATCAGAGTCAGACGAATGTGGAATGGTCGAGGCAGAAGCAGGAGTAGCAGCCTTGGCCTTAGAAGGCTTTGTGCGATGAGCATCTGTCTTGTAGACACGAGTACCGGCAGTATCTGCGATTTCATCATCATGATTGACAAACAATAGATCGGTTGAAGCAGAGCACTGTGGGAGCACTGGAGTTTGTCTTTGGATGTGCGGGACAGCAAGCAAGTCCAGGTAGTCATATTCCTTGAAGAGACCCTTCTTAGCTAAATCTTTGCGAGAGTAATGCTTTCTCAACAAGGTCCATGAGCGCTTTCTTACATCCTTCTCATGCAGAAGAATTTGATGAGTGTGATTATGAATCAGATTCAGCTCAGTCATGAAATCCACCTTTTCTTTCCTATCCATCTTGATGTGTCTTTCCAGAGTCTGCTGCGTGCGAATACAAATCTCATAGAGTGACGGATTATCATCGCGAGGGACTTTAATCCTGGCTTCCTTGATCTTTGAAGTATTTTCAGACGCAGAAACATTTGCAGCAACATCAACCGGTTACTTCCCTTTGCAATTATCCTTCATAATGTGCAAAGTGTCATGAACAGGTGGCATGAATGCCTTCAGTTCATGGGCCCAGAAGAATTTCTCATTAGTGAGGTGCTCGATTGCGAACATTATCCATGGAGCATAGGGCTTCAATGACTGAGGGCTATCTGCAGCACATGCCAGGTTTCGAATGAAAAGATCAGGAATGTCAAACTTGATTCCCTAGATATTGCCACAAGAGCATTTCCTATAATCCCTTTGATGGAGTTTGGCCTGTTAGTTGGCGTGATAGTATTGCACAGGATGTGGAATAGTACTTGGTTGTCATAAGCCAACTACTTTGGATCAACATCAATGCATTCGTCCCCCACCATGGTGGGATCCATCAGGACGTGAAGTTGTGCATCAGACACTTCCCAGAAATGCAGTCTGTGCTCTCTGTCGTTCTCAAATTCACATCGAGGCAAATTGAGCAAAGCCAAAAAATGATCTGCCGAGCATTTGATTCTCTCTCTGCCAGTCATCCACTCAAGCGTCCAAGATGCGGTATTTCCCATTTCTCCAGAGATGTAAAGCGTAGCATAGAACTGAAGAATAACTTCCTTGTTCCAACCATGATTAAAGCGCATGAAACCCTTTAGAAGAGCATGTTCAATATGATCAATTGCATTAAGGAAGCAAGGCATTTCTTCGAGTTTGGCGAAGTTTAACATCTTATGATTAAAAATTCCATGCTTGCCAAACAAGATCTGAGCATAATAGATGGCTTGTTCTTCTGTCCAGAACCTCGGTGACAATGACGCTCTTTCACCTTCATATGGGCTGTCCCTAAAGAATGCAAGCTTCGAAGAGTGAAGTTGTTCATTGAATGCGGGGCCATTGGGGCCATACTCACTTGTGAACAACGGAAATGATTCCTGAGGATTTTTCCGAAGTTCTTCCTTGCTTATTTCCATCGGCTGAACATCTTCAGAGGCTGGAGCATTCTCGTCAATGGGCTTTAATGGTGCAATAGGCTTTGCAACCTTTTCTGAAGCAGATTGCATAGGATCATTGGACTGATCGTTATTTTTCTTTGCTGGAACTCCTTCAGTGGCTTTCTCAGATTCAGGCACTAGGGCCTTTTCTTTCGGTGAGTCTTCAACGATGGGCTGCACGACAACTTCTTCAGACTGTTGAGTCACAATTTGCTCAACCTGCTGTGTCAACACTGGTGGTACAACTGCTTGGTCTATCTCTTCGAGAGCCATGTGCTCTTCAAATTTCTTTTCTTCCTGTTCTGGCTGTGAAGCCAAAAAACCAGGAGCAGGATCAACCTCCATCTGGGTAGGGGCACCAGATGAGGAGACCGGGGTGGTGTTTCCTTGGGAAGCAACTAGCTCCCCCTCAACCTTCTTACCCTCCTTGGTGGAACCAGAGGGTTCAGCTCGAATTCTCTTCAAAGGCGATGATACTGCCTTATCCATCTCAATCACTTCATCCACTTTTTCTTCAGGAACATTTTGCTCGGGCACGGCATTCTCTTCTTCTAGATTGACTAGATACATATCCACCACGTCAGCTTCTTGTTTGACTGAGGTAGGAATGATACACTACTGCAGGATGCTGCTAACGCGACACTACAATCAGAGACCCTTCGACGAAACTGTGTGCGATGCATTAATCACAAACAGTGATGTAAAAAACTGTCAAAAAAGATGCAAAACGTTTGCTATGGTGGATACATCAAACACGGTTTGGATTTTACTTATGTGTGTGATGAGCGGCATACGGTGCACTCCAATGAACTGTTTGCGATGAGGCAGAACAACATAAACAAGCAGCCAGATGAAAGTGTGTGCGATATACGGCATACAGTTCACTCGGATTAACTATTTGTGATTGGGCAACACAACAGAAATGGTCAGCCAGATCAAGGTGTGTGTGATTTATGGCATACAGTTCACTCGGATGAACTGTTTGTGATTAGTCAGAACAAAAGAAACGGTCAGCCAGATCAAGGTGTGTGCGATAGAGGGCAAATAGTCCACTCGGATGAACTGTTTGCGTTGAGCCAAGAGAACAGAAACGGTTTAATTTAACAAGATGTGTGTGATACGCGGCAAACAGGTCTGTAATCAGAAATGTGTGCGAAGACCGATAATAACATAGACGATTTCTGCTAATAAGACATGTGTGTTATGTGATGGGATTGCATGCAGAACAACATATATATATACACACACACTTATAAGGACATGGCTGCATAACCAAATTAAACATCGAATTACATGGGTGGCTACTACACACATGAGACGTGACATTTAATTGCACACACCAAAGTAAACTATTACATGCATAATTACATAGGTGGGTACTACACACATGACATTTCCACACACCAAAGTAAACTATATATTACATGCATAATTAACTAGGATAAATGATCATTTGATCATCATCTACTTCTTGTGATGCTTGTCGCTACTGCTCTGCTTGTGGCTCGATCCGACCTCGTCGATTTTGGGAACGAGGCACTTCCTCATGTCAACGATCCACCTGTGCATCTCGTATCATGTGTACATGCCCTTGGCCGTGAACCTGAGGTGAGGTTCATCCAGTTGCCGCGTCCAGGCCCCGTGCCAGGATACGGGATTTGTTCTCTTGGCATCTTGCTTCATCTTTTGGTAGTAGGGGTCGATGATGGCCGAGGCGAGTTCAACCAGGGAGTCGTTCTTCGTGCTGCCCCAGGCCCTGTAGTGGTCACGGATTTCGACAAGGTTCTTGCAGGCCAAGCTCGTAACCATGAGCGCCTTTACATCATTGCAGGTTTCCACCGTAGTGAACTTGTAGTCGGTGATGTTGACAAACCTGGCGAAACGGTCGCAAGGCTCTGTGGCCATGCAGTAGTGGAAGATGAGGACATGATGGCGCACGCACAACTGGGCAACGGCAACCTTCTGATCTTTGTCGGGCACCTTGTACTTGTCTTGAGCAAGCAACTGCTCCACGGTGTTGATGTAGTCCTCCACCACGGCCGGGTCGATGGTGTACACCACCGAGAGATCCGTCTTCCTCGTGTGGGTCTCCACTTTATGCTCGCCGAACTCCATTGGAGCGCTGCTAGATATCCTCTCTATGTGTTGTCCTGGGTGTGCTTGTTGTGTTGTGGGGCGAGATCGAAAGGTTGAAGAGACTAAGGTTATAATGGCCACAGGAATTAATGGGGAAGCCGGACGGCCTGGAATATCCGCACGCCTGGATGGCAATTCTAATTTGCAGCGCGTAACTCCATCGTGCCCCACATAACTGCATCATGGCGACGTGCGCGGCGCAACCGCATGCATATGGGCCCCCAACGTGATCGTGCGTAGGCCCCAACCGCTGGCAGAGTGCACGCGCACGGATGCGAGCAGAGCGCTCCGCAGCGCCTCAACGGCGAGCAACCATATATATGCATATTTTTCGATAAAGGGCGCTTTATTACTTAAAAGGTTTAAGCATTACACGCAAGGAAAAGCTGTCCACAAGCCGAGTGCGTGGAGGTACGCGAGCAGAGCACGCCGACGGACGGGAGCAGAGCGCGCCGCAGCGCCTAACGGCAAGCACAGCGCGCTGTGGTGCCTAACGGCTAGCAGAGCGCGCCGAGGGACGCGAGCAGAGGCCGGCATAGTGATACGTGGCAAATAAGACGAACTGTGCGAGCGATGGCGGAGACATCAAGCACGAATCAGATTAGAGTTGCGTGTGCGATACGTGGCATACAGTTGATCCATCCGAGCTGTTTGTGATGGAATAAGCCATGTATGTTGTGGGCAAACGCTTGCTAGTATACAACCGTTTGCGATTAATGAATTCATCACCGACGGGGTCCCTAGTGTGGTCTGTGTGCGATGTGATATGCTCTGTCTGCACAACATCTATGCTCTGTGTACAGAAGAACAACATATATATACTTATAACAGGACATGGTTGCAAAACCAAATTAAACATCCAATTATGTTATATAACAAATACCATAAATATTGCACGGGGAGGTGGGATATGATGGTTACCAACATCTCATCGGGGAGGCTGCTGATGAAGTCCATGTTCGCCGGAGGCTCTTGCGGTTCTGGCTCGACCTGCCCCCGCTTGTTGGTCGGCTCATCCTCCATCTCGCAGCAGGCAGCGATCCTTGGCGGCGGTGCTTGTAGATGAGAATGGAGGACTGTTCTATGTACCTTCCCGAGGCGGCCAAAACAAAAGTCCAAAACCAGCAATAAATTGCAGCGCTCGCAGCGTGCGCGGCGGACTGCTCACAGTCGTCCCGTCTAATCAAACAGCTGCCCGCGGTAGTAAATGGTTAGTTGAACGCCCACGGTTGGACTAATACGACCGTTTGTGATAATAACATGGTGGCTATTTGTTAAAAATGCCTAGGAAAATCAATGTATAAAAAGGCGAAAGGAACCCTGAATAATTTCATATGTTGAGCACAGTTGCATGTTGCCTCTGTAAAATAAATCAAGGCGGGAAGATACAGCGTATGTCGTTTCGCACACAGATCATGTGACCAAGTTCCCTCTCGAAACCATGAGGCTTCTTGATAGAAGCTCCGGTTTGTATGAAAGAAAATATGGGTCAAAGCCGAGTTGAAAAGGGCGGCAATATCTAACCCCAGCTTACAGTAAGGTACAAAAGCACGATGATTAATTGTTCATCAGGTTACACAAAATCCAGATTGAACAGGACAATAACAACTAACTCAACCAAAGTTTTCGGCAGTCACAATCAAATGGATCGGTCTGATCCATAAAATCAAGATCCTAGACCAGAAAATCTACTGGTACATGAAGACAAGTTGTTGTAAATAGAAGCCGAGCACGTTCAGAAGCCCTTTTGTCCACCTGAAACTTCTTTTTATGCTGTTCAACGTGTCCATACGTGATAAAGTTTTTGTTAAAAAACTTAATCCTCATGGACAATAGTATTCTCGCATTCAACAGGAAGAATGTGACAAAGCTAGTGTTTGCATGGTTGGATGCATATCCTTCCAGCGTTATTGTCCTCAAATGAATGTCATGAGAACTGAGAAAATCCCGGTGCTTCTTATGCCATCGATTGGTTATACCTTTTTGTCCATGTCCTTTAGCCTAAATAGACATGAAGACTGAAAATAGTTAATGTCTAAAAAAAATAGTACAGCTGAACGGTTAGTTCTAGTAAAGTATATCAATGTGCTTGATATCATCACCTCTATATACAAATTCTTCAGACATGGAAAGCATCGCAGCAAGCCCATAATCATGTTCAGATCAAAACACCACGTACTGATATGTAAGGTCTTGACAGAATCTAGCGCCATTGATAGGGTACCCATGGACAAACTCTTCATTGAGCATAGAACATAATATTAGTACCAAAAGCGTACTCCAAGATTATATAAAACTTATGCGCACAAATGAAAAATGCAGCTTATGATTACAAAAGTGTTGATGATATAAAACTTACGCACACAAATGAAAAATGAAGCTTATGATTACAAAAGTGTTGATGATATTATACAGTACCTGAATAAGTGTGGAGCCAACCATCATCTTGTAACATTCAAACGGATCAGGAATTACACCCAAGGTCTCTAGTTTAGGCGCAGAGACCATAGTTATTTGCGAAGGTGCATAACGATAATCAAGGAGCAGCCTTTGGAGTGAAGGGGAGTCTTTGATGATAAGCTCCTCTCCTTTAAAGCAAATTCCAATGCTTACAAGGTGAGGCGACTTTATTTGGAGACAACGGATACTGATTTCTTTTCCAAAAACAAGCAGCAAGCGCTCCAGGGCAGGGCAGCAGGAGTGGATGATGCTGTGCAGTGAGGCCTCCGACATATCGACCACCACAAGCGTGAGTTTTTTAGCAGTGGGAGTCGAAGCACTTGTACCAGATTGTCTGGTAGATGACACCGGGCCAGGGTGGTGGTGTGGAGAGAGGAGGAAAACCATGAGATGGACATTGGTGGTGAGGGCAGAGCTATAACGCTTGGTGGACACCTATTTGCATAGTAATGGTAGAACTCAAGATGCTGGAGTTTTTTGAATTGACGGGATGTCAGCCAGGTGTCCATCGTGCAGGGTATGTGTAGCAGGTAGCATGCCGGGATGCATAGGCATTGAACGGAGCCCTGGTGGGAGGAGATGATGGCTCCGTGGAGTTCAAAATCATGAACGATAGATAGCCGGCGACAGTCGAGATTAAGAGGTGTGGCGCGCCACAGAGTGCGCCACCGAGATGCAAGGACCCGTGTGCGGCAGCCATCCTTGGTGGGGAGAAGGAATATGATCTCCCCAAGGATGGCGTCCGGGAGATCGCTGATGCGGTCCGCCCGATATTATACGGGTTCCTCAGATCCAGGGGCGTGGCCGCTTCTGCCCGCGCTGCCGAGTGCAGGATCTACAGCCGGCGGCGCCGCTGGCCGGAGCCTCATCTGTGTACATAGCAATCTGAAAAAGGCAGAAACATACATGTAGGACATTCAAAATAAATTCTCAAAAGTTAAAAAAAAACCAATTCTCAAGATCTGGAAGAAAAAAAGGGCACAAACATATATGTAGGACATTCAAAATCAATTCTCAAGATCTGGCTACGAATTATTAGCACGCACGCTAACCCTAGTCGGATTATTAGCAAACAAATCATTTGTACAAAACAAACAATTAATCACTAACCATAGATACCATTCAAACAATCAATACACTACACGAATCTAACGAATCTTACTCCGATTTCATGGACTGGGTGAACATAACCAAGGATTTCTGTTCCCAACAAAAGGGGCGGGAGGGGGGACTAACTGGTTTTCCGTCGGAGTCAGAGTCGGAGTAGCTGTGGACCTCCGGCTCCGGCTGGGGAGGCACGACGACGGCGATGAAGTCAAGGTCGCGCTGCTGCCCGCGTGAGACCTCGATGGCGGCGACAGCAACCTCTGCGCCCAGTTTCATGCGTTGCGCAGGTGCTTCACCAACCCCGGTGTCGCCACTCCCACCGATGGTGCGCTTCGGCAAAATCCTAATACACTCCATGCGGCGGTGACAACTATGGACGGGGTGTGCGGCCGCCTATTATGACCAGTGGATCAGGCGCGCCATTAGTATGGAGCAGTGGGAGCGAGGTGGGCGGCGGTCAAAGGGTTGGCTCGCCTCCTGGTGAGCCTGCGCAGCGGACTGCTGGCATGCCTACCGTCATTTCACACAGCTACTAGCACGCCCACGGTGAGTGCGTAGCGAACACGCGCATGCCTCGGCCTCCCGGTCTGCCTGCTAGCATGCGTCTCATCAACTCACGCATGCTCGTACGGCACGTATTATATTGATTTTTCCTTTTTGATGATTAATTCTGCCGCTTTATTACTTAACCGAAGCATGACACGTACATTGTTGGTCTAACGCACATGGTTCGAATAAAGAGTCCGTTTGCGACATTGGTTGATAATTATTTATAATTTCCTGTATGTAAGAAGATTATATCAAAATTTGTCTCAAATTTGAAAAAAATATCATAGTCTATTGGTGTCCATATGACACCACGATAAGTTTCATGAATTTCAACTTAGTTTTGGATTTACTGGATTTTAAAATCAAGATTCTCGATGTTAGAAATTTCTTGCATGGGGACTAAACATGCACCCACGGACACATACACATATGATTTTGTAATCCATTTTCGTGCACTATCACGGGTCTCATGTAGATCAAATATTATTTTTGCACATTAAATCCCTTGGAAATCAATCAATGTATAAAAACGGAAAAATGTTATCTTTTTTTTTTCAATTTTTAACACTAAACTCTTTTGGTCGCTTGTTCGCTGCAGAAAAAGTTTGACATGCATCTTTGGGCCACATGCACGTGGTGGTCCTAGGACACTCACTCTTGCGGGCCCGCGAGGTCGCCGTCCAGCACTATGACATGCGATGAGAGAGGTTAATTTGACCAACAAGGATGGTCATTTTTTGGTTTTTGTTACGTACGGTAGGAGTATATATATAGTACACGTTGAAGAGGGTGGCCGGGGGCACTACTACGCGTTATATAGGACAGTCACTCGCGTGCGATGCTTCCATCCGTGGGCCCGCGAGGCTGTCCTCCATCACTTTGACCCAACACAAGGAGGTTTCTTTTTGGGTTGTGTTGCGGTAGGAGTATATAGTATGCGTCGAAGAGGTGAGGAGGGGGCCGGGGCAGCACATACTACACACACGTCATGAACGATCTCGCTCCGTGTGGGGACTTTTCGTTTTCCGAGGCAGGTGCCACAAAGAAGTTGTGCATATTGGGTATTAAAAACATCACCAACACATTGGGCCACGTGCAGACGATGTTTGTCACTCATTCGCCTATGACTCTGCTACTTCTTGAGCTTGCGTTGGTTTTTCCCTTGAAGAGGAAAGGGTGATGGTGCATAATAGAGATAAGTATTTCCCTCAGTTAAGAACCAAGGTATCAATCCAGTAGGAGAAACGCGCAAGTCCCCAATAGATGCACCTACACAAACAATCAAACACTTGCACCCAATGCGATAAAGGGGTTGTCAACCCCTTCATGGTCACTTGCAAAGGTGAGATCTGATAGAGATAGATAAAACCGAATAAAAGATAACTAAATATTTTTGGGTTTTTTGGTTTATAGATCTGAAAATAAAAGATTGCAAAATAGTAGATCAGAAACAAGTAAGATGGAAAATAGACCCGGGAGACATAGGTTTCACTAGAGGCTTCTCTCTTGAAGGCAAATAATACAATGGGTGAACAAATTACTGTCGAGCAATTGATAGAAAAGCGCAAAGTTATGACGATATCCAAGGCAATGATTATGCATATAGGCATCACGTCCGTGTCATGTAGACCGACTCCTGCCTGCATCTACTACTATTACTCCACACATCGACCACTATCCAGCATGCATCTAGAGTATTAAGTTCATAAAGAACGGAGTAACGCCTTAAGTAAGATGACATGATGTAGAGGAATAAACTCAAGCAATATGATGTAAACCCCATCTTTTTATCCACGATGGCAACAATACAATACATGCCTCGCTACCCCTACTATGTCACTGGGTGAGGACACCGCAAGATTGAACCCAAAGCTAAGCACCTCTCCCATTGCAAGAAAAACCAATCTAGTTGGCCAAACCAAACCGATAGTTCGAAGAGAGTTACAAAGATATCAAATCATGCATAAAAGAATTCAAAGAAGATTCAAATAATATTCATAGATAAACTGATCATAAATCCACAATTCATCGGATCTCGACAAACACACCGCAAAAGAAGATTACATCGGATAGATCTCCAAGAACATCGAGGAGAACATTGTATTGAGAATCAAAGAGAGAGAAGAAGCCATCTAGCTACTAGCTATGGACCCGTCGGTCTGAGGTAAACTACTCACGCTTCATCGGAAGGGCAATAGGGTTGATGTAGATGCCCTCCGTGATGGAATCCCCCTTCGGCAGGATGACAAAAAAGGCCCCAAGATGGGATCTCACGGGAACAAAAGGTTGCGGCGATGGAAAAGTATTTTCATGGCTCCCTCTGATGGTTTGGGAATATATATGAATATATAGGAAGAAGAAGTAGGTCAGGGGACTCTCGAGGGGGCCACAAGGTAGGGGGCGCCCCCCCTAGGGCGCGCCCTCCACCCTTACTGCCGCCTCGTGGGTCTTCTGGCTTGGACTCCATGTCTTCTGGGTGTCTTCTGGTCCAAGGAAAATCATCGCGAAAGTTTTATTCCGTTTGGACTTCGTTTGATATTCCTTTTCTGTGAAACTCTAAAACAAGGAAAAAACAGAAACTGGCACTGGGCTCTAGGTTAATAAGTTAGTCCCAAAAATAATATAAAATAGCATATTAATGCATATAAAACATCCAAAACAGATAATATAATTGCATGGAACAATAAAAATTTATAGATACGTTGGAGACGTATCAAGCATCCCCAAGCTTAATACCCGCTCGTCCTCGAGTAGGTAAATGATAAAAATAGAATTTTTGATGTGTAATGCTACCTAACATATTTATCCATGTAATTTTCTTTATTGTGGCATGAATATTCAGATCCATAAGATTCAAAACAAAAGTTTAATATTGACATAAAAACAATAATACTTCAAGCATACTAATAAAGCAATCATGTCTTCTCAAAATAACATGGCCAAAGAAAGTTATCCCTACAAAATCATTTAGTCTGGCTATGCTCCATCTTCATCACACAAAGTATTAAATCATGCACAACCCCGATGACAAGCCAAGTAATTGTTTCATACTTTTGATGTTCTCAAACTTTTTCATCTCTCACGCAATACATGAGCGTGAGCCATGGATATAGCACTATAGGTGGAATAGAATATGGTGGTTGTGGAGAAGACAAAAAGAAGAAGATAGTCTCACATCAACTAGGCATATCAACGGGCTATGGAGATGCCCATCAATAGATATCAATGTGAGTGAGTAGGGATTGCCATGAAACGGATGCTCTAGAGCTATAAGTGTATGAAAGCTCAAAAAAGAAAGTAAGTGGGTGTGCATCCAACTCGCTTGCTCACGAAGACCTAGGGCAATTTGAGGAAGCCCATCATTGGAATATACAAGCTAAGTTCTATAATGAAAATTTCCCACTAGTACATGAAAGTGACAACATAGGAGACTCTCTATCATGAAGATCATGGTGCTACTTTGAAGCACAAGTGTGAAAAAAGGATAGTAACATTGTCCCTTCTCTCTTTTCTCTCATTTTTTTTCTTTTTGGTGGGTTTCTTTGGCCTCTTTTTTTTATTTGGGCTTCTTTGGCCTCTTTTATTTTTCATAAAGTCCGGAGACTCATCCCAACTTGTGAGGGAATCATAGCTTCCATCATCCTTTCCTCACTGGGACAATGCTCTAATAATGATGATCATCACACTTTTATTTACTTACAACTCAAGAATTACAA
This sequence comes from Thinopyrum elongatum, assembly GCA_011799875.1. Taxonomy (NCBI): domain Eukaryota; kingdom Viridiplantae; phylum Streptophyta; class Magnoliopsida; order Poales; family Poaceae; genus Thinopyrum; species Thinopyrum elongatum. Next base: position 114,084,268 of record CM022299.1, on the reverse strand, counting down.
CTCGATACTTAGAACAAAATATGACTCTATATGAATGCCTCCGGCGGTGTACCGGGATGTGCAGTGACTCAAGAGTGACATGTATAAAAAAAATATGAATGGTGGCCTTGCCACAAATATGATGTCAACTACATGATCATGCAAAGCAATATGACAATGATGAAGTGTGTCGTAATAAACGAAACCGTGGAAGTTGCATGGCAATATATCTCGAAATGGCTATGGAAATGCCATAATAGGTAGATATGGTGGCTGTTTTGAGGAAGGTATATGGTGGGTGTAATGCACCGGCGAAAGTTGCATGGTACTAGAGAGGCTAGCAATGGTGGAAGGGTGAGAGTGCGTATAATCCATGGACTCACATTAGTCATAAAGAACTCACATACTTATTGCAAAAGTTTATTAGCTATTGAAACAAAGTATTAGACGCATCCTCCTAGGGGGATAGATTGGTAGGAAAAGACCATCGCTCGTCCCCGACCGCCACTCATAAGGAAGACAATCAATAAATAAATCATGCTCCGACTTCATCACATAACGGTTCACCATACATGCATGCTACGGGAATCACAAACTTTAACACAAGTATTTCTACCAATCCACAATTACTCACAAGCATGACTCTAATATCACCATCTTTATATCTCAAAACAATCATGAGAAATCAAGCTTCACAGAGTATTCAATGCACTTTATATGAAAGTTTTTATTATATCTTTCTTGGATGCCCATCATATTAGGACTAAATTCATAACCAAAGCAAATTACCATGTTGTTTAGAGAGACTCTTAAAATAATATAAGTGAAGCAAGAGAGTTCAACAATTTCTATAAAATAAAGCCACCGCCGTTCTCTAAAAAGATATAAGTGAAGCACTAGAGCAAAATTGCCTAGCTCAAAAGATATAAGTGAAGCACATAGAGTATTCTAATAAATCACGATTCAAGCGTGTCCCTCTCAATATGTGTGTACAGCAAGGATGATTGTGGCAAACTAAAAGCAAAGACTCAAATCATACAAGACACTCCAAGCAAAACACATATCATGTGGTGAATAAAAATATAGCCTCAAGTAAATTTACCGATAGACGAAGACGAAAGAGGGGATGCCTTCCGAGGCATCCCCAAGCTTAGTGTCATGGGAAAACACGGCCACCTATGGGGCCGGCCCCTTGTGGTTCGGCAGGGGGAAGGACGCATTGCACAAAGAGCGGAGGGCACGGGGCAGCGCGGCAACGATCACACGGGCAGTTTTTACCCAGGTTCGGGCCGCCGTGAGGCATAAAACCCTACTCCTACTTTGGTGGATTGATGAGAGGACCGTGGTGGAGACGCAGCGCTCTAGCCCGGCAAGGTTGCCTCGGGGCGAGAGCAACTACGCGTGTATGAGTGTACAGGGGTCCAAATCCTTTCTAAGGTTGCCATGGCCCTCCTTTTATAGATCAAGGGGTCACCACAATGGCAAATAAATCATCGTGTACTGATTAGATAGCAAACAGTGCCATCATACCTAACTCTACAGACTGGACAGAGCGCATTAAATGCTCCACTTAGTGTCACATCGTAGCCTAGCCCGGCAAGCCTTGCCGTGCTGTTTTGCCACCTTCTCGCCTGCCTGTGTGACACGTCGCTGGACGAGTGTCATTTGGAGGTGCTTTCCTTTGGGGATGGCTGCCACGTGCCAAATAACGGCCACTTAGCATCTTGGGGGCTCGACACCGCACCGATCGGTGACTTGCGTTGCTGTGAGGTGGAGCGGTGGAGCCTTGGCGGGGTAATCCGCCCTCAGAGTCCCCGGCAAGCCTGCCGGGGCAATCTTGAGACTTGTCTTCGGGGCAACCTCGTCCCTGCCAGGCTCACCTGCCCGATAGGAGAGGTTTTCCCATCATGGTATTTTACTCCTTGGGTTGGTCTTGGTCTTCTTGATCCGCCCTCTGGTTCCTCAAAGAGCTGATCTCTTCTACTTGGCCTTGTCCTGGATGCCGCAATCTCATTCTTGAGCCTGTGTACAGTCTGGGCAACATACCTGGGGTTTGTTGCACCGACAGGAGCCCCCGGGCCTGGCCTAAACGCGCTATTGAGCGTCGTCGGGGTAGGCCCTATCCAGTACATAGGCGGGGAGGCTGTAGTAGCTCACCCCTTGAGATCTTATTTGCTTCTCCATTAATCTGAGCTTGGGTCAGTTTCCGGTTTGCCCGCGCGTCGTGTAACGCCAATTGTAGTGGGGCCATCCTTGTAATGGCCCGTGAATGACTTTAACGCACGGGTGAGTAACTGCCAATTCACTCTTCCCACCACGCCCTTATCCTTGGCCACGTATGCTGCATGCATCGAGTGGGGTAGGTAACGGAGGCGCATGGTGTAGGAGAGAGCGTCATGGCAGAGGCTCGGCCTTCTTGGGTTGGTGGGGCGGGACGACGAGTACCCGCCGAGGGATCAGCCCCCCAGCCCGAGCTCGCCTTTAAAAAGGGGGGCGAAGAGGAGCGGAGGTGCTCATCCAAGCACCCCTTCTTCCCACCCCATGTCTTCTGGCATCGTGCCTTCGTTATGGTGAGGGGAGGGGAAGATGGGCGCGGTCGTGTCTTTGTCGAGATAGAGTCCCCTCCCCGTCCCTGCACAAAGTGTCTGGCTTGGAGTGGCAGTCCGATGCATAGTGTGGGTGGAGAAGGCCTGAGGTGGGCATGCGGGCGGCGTGGTGGCAGCGCCGGGGGTAGCGTCCCCAGCGCACTCGCCACTGGGCAGTCCGCGGTCCCAAACTTAGAAAGGGGGCACGTGGGCGACACCACGCCGAAGCCCGTAATAGACACCAAGCGTGGTAGTCGAATGAGGCCTACCCTCCCTCTGTTTGTGATGTTGAAGGGAGACCGCGGAAGTGATTCACCATTGGTTATGGCAAATTTCCTCCTCCTGGGTGCCGCTTATCTTGTGCACGGGCAGGTTCCTTGTGCCCGTGCATGCTTCTTCAGGGGACGGCATTCTTCTAGCTTCAGGTCGATGGAGACGACCATGCTCTCTGTGGGATCTCCCGAGGCGTTTGGCACCGTCCCGGTCACCGTGGTGGGGGCTCGTGTGACGGTAGGTGCGCCTCTTCAAGCGACAGTGATGAGGAGGGAGGCGGCAACCCACGACGCGTCAAGAGCGAGGACGACTGCTCCGACGCGGCGTGATTGCCGGCAACACCATCATCATCGGCTGGGCTTCGGCAGCGCCACCATCTGCACCTGCCCTCCGGTTTCTTCCTCCCTGCCAGGCCTTCCCCCCGTCTTCTTTGCCTTCCCCTGTGATTCCGAGGAGGAGAGGGACAGAGCAAAGGCATCACGGGGCACTTATCTCTTTTCAGTTTAAAACATGTAGGCCTGGGCCAAACTTTAGTCTAAATAATGTAAATCTCCTTATCCATGTTTGTGTTCTATAAGATTTGTACTTGATTATCAGCATATTAATGAAAAAGACAAACTTTGCCGGGTACTTGTGCATGTACTATCTCCATGCAGAGGTGAAATGCCTCTATACATTTAAGTAAACAAGTTTCTCCGGCAAGCTATCCCGCCGGTACCCTTAATTTGTTGCCGCGGGGCTAGGCCTACTGGGCACAACTATAAAAAAGGGACCAGCCCCCCGCCGAGCCCTTTTCGTCAAAGGCCACTGCGACCACCCTGACCGAGGCAGCGTTCAAGTCAATAGGTAGGAGCACCTATGTTTCGAAGGTGGCGGGGTTTTCATATGCACAAGTTTGCAAATTACAGAACAAACATGGATAAGAAGGAACTTATCTGTTTGGCTTGCCGGGGATCATCACGTGGGCTCGTCTTCATTCCTTTTCTTCGGGGCCAAGTCCACGGCAAGAATCATGCAACTTAATGCAGATGAAAACAATGCCGCATGCGCCCTCTTCTACATGATCATGCTATGCTTATGATATGCTTATGCATGCATGCAAGTTTCGGGGGCCCCCCCCAGCGCTTTGTTTATTTCTCTATTGCTTAGGGTATGCGCCTGGCTTTGTACAAAGGGTTACATGCAACTTCGGCAAAGCTTGTACAAAAGGGTGGCTGCCGGGCAGGGCCCGACAGCCGCGCCTTACGGGTAGAACTTACGGAGATGCTCAATATTCCATGAGTTTTGCAACTGAATGCCATCTCCGGTCTCCAGACGGGCTGCGCCAGGTCTGGTGACTCGTACTACCCGGTAAGGGCCTTCCCACTTTAGTGTCAACTTGTTTGCACCCTTGGCGAACTGAACGCACCTAAGGACAAGGTTGCCTTCCTCAAAACTCCGGGCATGAACCCTGCGGCTGTGATAGCGACGCATGGCTTGCTGGTAGCGTGCAGCACGCGTAGCAGCCCAGAGATGGTTCTCCTCAAGTAGCACAGCGTCATCACGCCAGTGCTGTTCTTGTGCTACTTCATCGTAGGCAAGCACTCGAGGAGACCCGTATATGAGTTCCGTGGGGATAACTGCTTCTGCCCCATAGACTAGGGAGAAGGGAGTCTGCCCGGTGGCTCGATTTGGTGTCGTACGGAGGGACCAAAGAACCACCGGTAGCTCGTCGATCCATCACCTGCCGCACTTCTGTAGTCTATCGAAAGTTCTTGTCTTGAGACCTCATAGCACTTCAGCATTCGCCCTCTCAGCTTGTCCATTGCTTCTGGGATGGGCCACAGAGGCAAATGAAATCTTGCTTCCGAGGGCATGAACGTATTGCATGAAGGCGCGGCTTGTGAATTGGGCGCCATTGTTGGTGATGATTCGGGCAGGTACCCCAAAGCGGCACACCAATCCTTTCAAGAACTTGATAGCTGACTGTGCGGTCACCTTTCTCACGGGCTCCAACTCCGGCCACTTTGTAAACTTGTCAATTGCGATGAACAAGAATTCAAAGCCCCCGGTAGCACGGGTGAAGGGACCCAGGATGTCGAGCCCCCAGACCGAAACTGGCCATGACAAAGGGATTGTTTGGAGAGCTTGAACAGGCTGATGGATATTCTTGGAGTGGAACTGGTAGGCTTCACACTTGGTGACTAGCTCAATTGCATCTTGGAGGGCAGTGGGCTAGTAGAAACCTTGCCGGAAAGCTTTCCAAACCAAGGCCCTTGATCCGATGTGGGAGCCACACATACCCTTGTGTATTTCTGCCAGCAGTTCCTTTCCTTCTTCCCGGTAAATGCACTTCAATTTCACACCGTTGGGCCTTCTTCTGTATAGCGTGTCGTCAACGAATGGATACATACTGGCCCTCCGGGCTACTCTTTTAGCTTCTTCTTGTTCTTTGGGAAGTTCTCCTGTTTGGAGGAAACGAACAATGTGCCATGCCCAAGTTGGAGCCTGGGGCTCGGCAACAAGGACTAGCGGCACCTCCTCGTCGATAGGAGTGCACGCCTCGACCGCAAAGACTGATAATTCGGCGGGAGGGTGCAGCTCACTAATCGAAGGGGAGTTGTTCCCGCCAAGCCTTCTGCCGGGGGCTTCGGGAAGCTCTGCCGGGCGAGGCTTGCCGGATTTCAATTTCCTCCTCTTGCTGGCCATTGTTGCCGGGGACATGGAGGGTTGAGTCAGATGGAGAACAAAAGTCCCTGGTTCCACAGGGAGTTTTTGCACAACGCACTTTGACAGATGATCAGCCATGCTGTTTTCCGCGCGTGGTACGTGCTCTGTTTGCAATCCGTCAAAGTGCTCCTCCAACTTTCTCACTTCCTCGATGTATGCCTCCATCAATGGGCTTTGGTAGTCCTTGTTGATTTGTCTCACCACAAGTTGTGAGTCTCCACGGATGATCAGCTTCTTGATTCCCAACTCTGTCGCAATCCTGAGCCCGGCAAGGAGCCCTTCATACTCTACAGTATTGTTGGCAGCCTCCTCCCAGGGGAAATGCATTTGAACGACGTACTTAAGGTGCTCCCCAGTGGGAGCAACGAGAAGCATGCTAGCTCCAGCACCCTGTAGGGAGAAGGCGCCATCAAAATACATAATCCATTCTTGGGGCGCTTCCTTGCTGGGGATAACTGTTTCCAGTACTTCCTCATCAGGGGTTGGCGTCCACTCTGCAATGAACTCTGCCAGTGCTCTGCTCTGAATAGTTGATGTGCTTTCAAACCTCAAACCAAAGCTGGATAACTCCAAAGCCCATTCCATGATCCTGCCAGTAGCCTCGGGGTTTTGGAGTATGCGTTGCAAGGGGAAGCGGGTGACAACCGTGATCTTGTGGGCTTGGAAGTAGTGACACAGTTTCCTTGAGGCCATGACAAGGCCAAAAATCAACTTTTGCACACCAGAGTACCTCGACCTAGCCCCCTGCAGTAGGGAACTGATGAAGTACACTGGGCGCTGCACCACCTTCTTCCTTGCCGTGATCTTGGCACTGTCTCCGCTGCTTTGCTCTTCTTTGTCTTGAACTACATCTGATCTTGCCAGGACTGGTTCACTTTCCTCTCCAGAGGGGACGGTGGTGGCGGTTGCTGCTTCATCTACCTCCCGATGTGCCACCAGTGCTGCGCTAACTACTTGATTGGTTGCTGCTAAATATAGCAGCAACGGCTCTTGTGGTTTAGGAGCGACTAAGGTGAGAACAGAGGAAAGGTAGGTCTTCAAATCTTGTAGCGCAGCGTCTGCCTCTGGGGTCCACTCCACGGGCCCTGCCTTTTTCAAGATTTTGAAAAACGGCAAGGTGCGTTCAGCGGACTTGGAAATGAACCTGCTCAGCGCGGCAACACATCCGGTCAAACGCCTCATGTCCTTAACTGTCTTTGGTGCTTGAATCTGCTCGATAGCCTTGATCTTGTCGGGGTTGGCTTCTATCCCCCAATGGGACACAAAAAAAGCCAAGTAGCTTGCCGGAAGGAACGCCAAACACACACTTCTCTGGGTTCAGCTTCAAATTGAGCTGCGCAGATTTGCAAAGTTCTCTTCCAAATCCTGAATGAGAGTCATTCTGTCCTTGGTTTTGACCACAATATCATCCATGTAGGCTTCAACTTTTCTGTGCAACTGGGACTCAAAGCCAATCTGTACTGCTCTTGCAAAAGTGGATCCAGCGCTCTTCAACCCAAAGGGCATCCATACAAAATAGTACGTGCCACATGGAGTTATGAACACGGTTTTTTCTTCGTCCTCCTTGGACATGAAGATCTGATGGTATCCAGAGTAGGCATCCAGGAAGGAGAGCAAGACACATCCGGAGGTGGAATCCACAATCTGGTCGATGTGCGCCAAGGGGGATGGGTCCTTCGGGCATGCTTTGTTAAGATCCGTGAAATCTATGCAAAGCCTCCATTTCCCATTTGCCTTGCGCACCACCACTGGGTTTGCTAACCACGTTGGATGCAATACTCCTCTGACCAATCCAGCTGCCTCAAGTTTCTTGATCTCCTCGGCAATAAACTGCTGCCACTCCAAAGCTTGCTTCCAGACCTTCTGCTTGACAGGCCGGGCATGTGGGCAGACAGCAAGGTGGTGCTCGATTACCTCCCTGGGAACACCGGGGATGTCAGATGGTTGCCAAGCAAACACATCGACATTCGCCCACAGGAAGGCAACAAGTGCGCTTTCCTATTTGTCATCGAGGGTGGCACTGATGGTAAATGTACCACCAGCGCCAGCCAGCCCTGCCGGGACCTTTTTCACAGATGGTGCGGTAGCCTTGGACCTCTTGCTTTCGGAACTCTCCGGCAAGTCATCAACAGGCGCAGTGCACTCCGGAGAGGCACGCTTCCCGGATTCCTCACTAGCATCCTTGCTTCCTTTCTTCTTTTTCTTGCTTTCCTTGGCGGGAGCAGCGGCTTCCGCAGCTTCTGCAGCAACTGCCTCCCGGTACATCTTGTCCACGCATATGATTGCGTCTTTCTTGTCTGATGGGATAGAAATAACGCCCATTGGTCCTGGCATCTTCAAAGTGTTGTAGGCATAGTGGGATGCCGCCATGAATTTGGCCAGAGCAGGGCGACCAAGGATTCCGTTGTACGGCAGGGGGAGGTCAACCACATCAAACACGATCTTCTTAGTCCGGTAGTTCAATTCCCACCCGAATGTTCCCGGCAGTGTGATTTTCCCTTAGGATGACTCCTGCCGGGGTTGATCCCTTGGAACGTACTAGTAACCTTGAGCTCTTCATCTGCTATCTGGAGTTTGCTGATGACCTTTGGAGAAATCCGATTCAACCCGGCCCCGCTGTCAACCAAAATCTTTGTGACCTTGAGGTTGAGGATTGTTGGTGAAACCAACAACGGCAAGCACCCAACCGCGGTAGTGCGGTCAGGGTGATCCTCCTCATCAAAGATGATGGGCATGCGGGACCACTTGAGCGGCTTCCGAGAATCTGCCGCTGGCTCCACGGCATTGACCTCACGCGCCCACCTTTTAAATTGGCGGTAAGAGGAGTGTAGAGATGCACCCCCGTCAATGCATAGGGCGTTAGTGGCTTTCTGGAATTCCTGCTCGCTGGTTAACTCTTCATCTCCTTCATCACTTCCGTCCTCGCAATCCTTCTTTTCACGGCCCTTGGCGGGTGCTACTTCTTGAGCTAGCATTGGTTTTTCCCTTGAAGAGGAAAGGGTGATGCAGCATAGTAGAGATAAGTATTTCCCTCAGTTAAGAACCAAGGTATCAATCCAGTACGAGAAACGCGCAAGTCCCCTATAGATGCACCTACACGAACAATCAAACACTTGCACCCAACGCGATAAAGGGGTTGTCAATCCCTTCACGGTCACTTGCAAAGGTGAGATCTGATAGAGATAGATAAAACTGAATAAAACATAACTAAATATTTTTGGGTTTTTTGGTTTATAGATCTGAAAATAAAAGATTGCAAAATAGTAGGTCGGAAACAAGTATGATGGAAAATAGACCCGGGAGCCATAGGTTTCACTAGAGGCTTCTCTCTTGAAGGCAAATAATACGGTGGGTGAACAAATTACTGTCGAGCAATTGATAGAAAAGCGCAAAGTTATGACGATATCCAAGGCAATGATTATGCATATAGGCATCACGTCCGTGTCAAGTAGACCGACTCCTGCCTGCATCTACTACTATTACTCCACACATCGACCGCTATCCAGCATGCATCTAGAGTATTAAGTTCATAAAGAACGGAGTAACGCCTTAAGTAAGATGACATGATGTAGAGGAATAAACTCAAGCAATATGATGTAAACCCCATCTTTTTATCCTCGATGGCAACAATACAATACGTGCCTTGCTACCCCTACTATGTCACTGGGTGAGGACACCGCAAGATTGAACCCAAAGCTAAGCACCTCTCCCATTGCAAGAAAAACCAATCTAGTTGGCCAAACCAAACCGATAGTTCGAAGAGAGTTACAAAGATATCAAATCATGCATATAAGAATTCAGAGAAGATTCAAATAATATTCATAGATAAACTGATCATAAATCCACAATTCATCGGATCTCGACAAACACACCATAAAACAAGATTACATCGGATAGATCTCCAAGAACATCGAGGAGAACGTGGTATTGAGAATCAAAGAGAGAGAAGAAGCCATCTAGCTACTAGCTATGGACCCGTAGTTCTGAGGTAAACTACTCACGCTTCATCGGAAGGGCAATAGAGTTGATGTAGATGCCCTCCGTGATCGAATCCCCGTCCGGCAAGATGCCGGAAAAGGCCCCAAGATGGGATCTCACGGGAACAGAAGGTTGCGGCGGTGGAAAAGTATTTTCGTGGCTCTCTCTGATGGTTTGGGAATATATGTGAATATATAGGATGAAGAGTTAGGTCAGGGGACTCCCGAGGGGGCCACAAGGTAGGGGGCGCCCCCCTAGGGCGCACCCTCCACCCTTGCCACCGCCTCATGGCTCTTCTGGTTTGGACTCCAAGTTCTCTGGGTGTCTTCTGGTCCAAGAAAAATCATCGTGAAGTTTTATTTCGTTTGGACTCCGTTTGGTATTCCTTTTCTACGAAACTCTAAAACAAGGAAAAAAACAGAAACTGGCACTGGGCTCTAGGTTAATAGGTTAGTCCCAAAAATAATATAAAATAGCATATTAATGCATATAAAACATCCAAAACAGATAATATAATAGCATGGAAGAATAAAAAATTATAGATACGTTGGAGACGTATCAAGCATCCCCAAGCTTAATTCCTGCTCATCCTCGAGTAGGTAAAGGATAAAAACAGAATTTTTGATGTGGAATGCTACCTAACATATTTATCCATGTAATTTTCTTTATTGTGGCATGAATATTCAGATCCATAAGATTCAAAACAAAAGTTTAATATTGACATAAAAATAATAATACTTCAGGCATACTAATAAAGCAATCATGTCTTCTCAAAATAATATGGCCAAAGAAAGTTATCCCTACAAAATCATATAGTCTGGCTATGCTCCATCTTCATCACACAAAGTATTAAATCATGCACAACCCCGATGACAAGCCAAGCAATTGTTTCATACTTTTGATGTTCTCAAACCTTTTGAACTCTCACGCAATACATGAGCGTGAGCCATGAATATAGCACTATAGGTGGAATAGAATATGGTGGTTGTGGAGAAGACAAAAAAGAAGGAGATAGTCTCACATCAACTAGGCGTATCAACGGGCTATGGAGATGCCCATCAATAGATATCAATGTGAGTGAGTAGGGATTGCCATGCAACGGATGCACTAGAGCTATAAGTGTATGAAAGCTCAAAAAGAAAGTAAGTGGGTGTGCATCCAACTCGCTTGCTCACGAAGACCTAGGGCAATTTGAGGAAGCCCATCATTGGAATATACAAGCCAAGTTCTATAATGAAAATTTCCCACTAGTATATGAACGTGACAACATAGGAGACTCTCTATCATGAAGATCATAGTGCTACTTTGAAGCACAAGTGTGGAAAAAGGATAGTAACATTGCCCCTTCTCTCTTTTCTCTTTTTTTCTTCTTTTTTTTCTTTTTGGTGGGCTTCATTTTGCCTCTTTTTTTTATTTGGGCTTCTTTGGCCTCTTTTATTTTTCATAAAGTCCGGAGACTCATCCCAACTTGTGAGGGAATCATAGCTTCCATCATCCTTTCCTCACATGGGACAATGCTCTAATGATGATCATCACACTTTTATTTACTTACAACTCAATACTTAGAACAAAATATGACTCTATATGAATGCCTCTGGCGGTGTACCAGGATGTGCAATGATCTAGCGTAGCAAATGACATCAAAAAACGGACAAGCCATGTAAACATCATGCTAGCTATCTTACGATCATGCAAAGTAATATGACAATGATGAAGCGTGTCATAATAAACGGAACGGTGGAAGTTGCATGGCAATATATCACGGAATGGCTATGGAAATGCCATAATAGGTAGATATGGTGGCTGTTTTGAGGAAAGTATATGGTGGGTGTAATGCATCGGCGAAAGTTGCGCGGTACTAGAGAGGCTAGCAATGGTGGAAGGGTGAGAGTGCATATAATCCATGGACTCAACATTAGTCATAAAGAACTCACATACTTATTGCAAAAGTCTATTAGCTATCGAAACAAAGTATTAGACGCATGCTCCTAGGGGGATAGATTGGTAGGAAATGACCATCGCTCGTCCCTGACCGCCACTCATAAGGGAGACAATCAATAAATAAATCATGCTCCGACTTCATCACATAACGGCTCACCATACGTGCATGCTACGGGAATCACAAACTTTAGCACAAGTATTTCTACCAATCCACAATTACTCACTAGCATGACTCTAATATCACCATCTTTATATCTCAAAACAATCATAAGGAATCAAATTTCAAATAGTATTCAATGCACTTTATATGAAAGTTCTTATTATATCTTTCTTGGATGCCCATCATATTAAGACTAAATTCATAACCAAAGCAAATTACCATGCTGTTTAGAGAAACTCTCAAAATAATATAAGTGAAGCATGAGGGTTCAACAATTTCTATAAAATAAAGCCACCGCCGTGCTCTAAAAAGATATAAGTGAAGCACTAGAGCAAAATTGCCTAGCTCAAAAGATATAAGTGAAGCACATAGAGTATTCTAATAAATCATGATTCATGCGTGTCCCTATAAAAAGATGTGTACAGCAAGGATGATTGTGGAAAACTAAAAGCAAAGACTCAAATCATACAAGACGCTCCAAGCAAAACACATATCATGTGGTGAATAAAAATATAGCCTCAAGTAAATTTACCGATAGACGAAGACGAAAGAGGGGATGCTTTCCAAGGCATCCCCAAGCTTAGGCTCTTGGTTGTCCTTGAATATTACCTTGGGGTGCCTTGGGAATCCCCAAGCTTAGGCTCTTGCCACTCCTTATTCCATAGTCCATCAAATCTTTACCCAAAACTTGAAAACTTCACAACACAAAACTCAACAGAAAACTCATGAGATCCGTTAGTATAAGAAAATAAAATCACCACTTTTGGTACTGTTGTGAACTCATTCTTTATTTATATTGGTGTAATATCTACTGTATTCCAAATTCTCCATGGTTCATACCCCCCGATACTACCCATAGATTCATCAAAATAAGCAAACAACACATAGAAAACAGAATCTGTCAAAAACAGAACAGTCTACAAAGATCTGAATTGTTCTAATACTTATGTAACTCCAAAAATTCTAAAAAATTAGGAAAACATAGGAAATTTGTATATCAATCTTGTGTAAACAATTCAGGGTTTTTCCATGCACCAGTGAATGTAAACAATTCTGTGACTGGATGAAAAAGTTTCTGTTTTTCAGCAAGATCAAATCAACTATCACCGTAAGCCATCCCAAAGGTCTTACTTGGCACAAACACTAATTAAAACATAAAAACACATCTAACCAGATGCTAGATGAAAAATTTATTGAAAAACAGAACCAAAAAAACAAGAACAAAAATAAAATTAGGTTGCCTTCCAACAAGCGCTATTGTTTAATGCCCCTAGCTAGGCATAACGCAATAGATCTAGGTATTGTCATCTTTGGTATGCAATCCATAAGTAGCTCTCATAATAGATTCATATGGCAACTTAATTTTATTTATTGGAAAGTGTTCCATGCCCTTCCTTAACGGAAATTTAAATCTAATGTTTCCTTCTTTCATATCAATAATTGCACCAATTGTTCTAAGGAAAGGTCTACCAAGAATAATAGGACATGTAGGATTGCAATCTATATCAAGAACAATGAAATCTATGGGCACATAATTCCTATTTGCAACAATAAGAACATCATTAATCCTTCCCATAGGTTTCTTAATAGTGGAATCCGCAAGATGCAAATTTAAAGAACAATCATCAAATTCACGGAAACCTAGCACATCACATAAAGTTTTTGGAATCGTGGAAACGCTAGCACCCAAATCACACAAAGCATAGCATTCATAATCTTTAATTTTAATATTAATAGTAGGTTCCCACTCATCATAAAGCTTTCTAGGGATAGAAACTTCCAACTCAAGTTTTTCTTCAAAAGATTTCATCATAGCATCAACAATATGTTTAGTAAAAGCTTTATTTTGATTATAAGCATGAGGAGAATTCAACATGGATTGCAACAAGGAAATACAATCTATCAAAGAGCAATTATCATAATTAAAGTCCATGAAATCCAAAAGAGTGGGTTCATTGCTACTTAAAGTTTTGACCTCTCCAATCCCACTTTTATCAATTTTTGCATCAAGATCTAAAAACTCCGTATCATTGGGACGCCTTCTAGCTAAAGTTGACTCATCTCCAGTCCCATCCTTATCAAGATTTATATTAGAAAACAAAGATTCAATAGGAGTCACATCAATCACTTTAAGATCTTTATCATTATTTAAAGACTCTAGTTTAGCAGCCATCTTATTCACTAAAGTAGCTTGATTATCAGAAATTTTACCCACTAAATTTTCAAGATGAGCAAACTGAGATTTCAAACCATAAAACTCCTTAGACATGTCATCAAGCTCTTTACTAATATACTCCATCATAGATTTTTGTTCTTTAAGCTCGTTTCTAAAGAGATTATTATACTCATATTGTAAAGTCATGAGATTTTTAGCGTTACTTTCAATCTCTTCCAACTTCCTAAAATAAGGATCAAAGCTCTTAGGTTGAGCCATACGGGAAATTTGGCAAACAGAAAGCAAACGAAAAAAAGAACGGAAGAAGGGCGAATAAAAAGCAAATCTTTTTGTGTTTTTCTAAAAATCATTTTAGAAGTGGGGGAGAGGAAAACAAGAGGCAAATGGCAAATAATGTAATGCAAGAGATGAGAGTTTATGATGGGTACTTGGTAGGCTTGACGTAGATCTCCCCGCCAACGGTGCCAGAAATTCTTCCTGCTACTTCTTGAGCTTGCGTTGGTTTTTGCCTTGAAGAGGAAAGGGTGATGCAGCACAGTAGAGATAAGTATTTTCCTCAGTTAAGAACCAAGGAATCAATTCAGTAGGAGAAATGCGCAAGTCCCCAATAGATGCACCTACACAAACAATCAAACACTTGCACCCAACACGATAAAGGGGTTGTCAATCCCTTCACGGTCACTTGCAAAGGTGAGATCTGATAGAGATAGATAAAACTGAATAAAACATAACTAAATATTTTTGGGTTTTTTGGTTTATAGATCTGAAAATAAAAGATTGCAAAATAGTAGATCGGAAACAAGTAAGATGGAAAATAGACCCGGGAGCCATAGGTTTCACTAGAGGCTTCTCTCTTGAAGGCAAATAATATGATGGATGAACAAATTACTGTCGACCAATTGATAGAAAAGCGCAAAGTTATGACGATATCCAAGGCAATGATTATGCATATAGGCATCACGTCCGTGTCAAGTAGACCGAATCCTGCCTGCATCTACTACTATTACTCCACACATCGACCGCTATCCAGCATGCATCTAGAGTATTAAGTTCATAAAGAACGGAGTAATGCCTTAAGTAAGATGACATGATGTAGAGGAATAAACTCAAGCAATATGACGTAAACCCCATCTTTTTATCCTCGATGGCAACAATACAATATGTGCCTCGCTACCCCTACTATGTCACTGGGTGAGGACACCGCAAGATTGAACCCAAAGCTAAGCACCTCTCCCATTGCAAGAAAAACCAATCTAGTTGGCCAAACCAAACCGATAGTTCGAAGAGAGTTACAAAGATATCAAATCATGCATATAAGAATTCAGAGAAGATTCAAATAATATTCATAGATAAACTGATCATAAATCCACAATTCATCGAATCTCGACAAACACATCGCAAAAGAAGATTACATCGGATAGATCTCCAAGAACATCGAGGAGAACATGGTATTGAGAATCAAAGAGAGAGAAGAAGCCATCTAGCTACTAGCTATGGACCCGTATGTCTGAGGTAAACTACTCACGCTTCATCGGAAGGGCAATAGGGTTGATGTAGATGCCCTCCGTGATCGAATCCCCATCCGGCAGGATGCCGGAAAAGGCCCCAAGATGGGATCTCATGGGAACAGAAGGTTGCGGCAGTGGAAAAGTATTTTCGTTGCTCCCTCTGATGGTTTGGGAATATATATAAATATATAGGAAGAAGAAGTAGGTCAGGGGACTCCCGAGGGGGCCACAAGGTAGGGGGCGCCCCCCCTAGGGCGCGCCCTCCACCCTTACCGCTGCCTCGTGGGTCTTCTGGCTTGGACTCCAAGTCTTCTGGGTGTCTTCTGGTCCAAGAAAAATCATCGCGAAAGTTTTATTCCGTTTGGACTCCGTTTGATATTCCTTTTCTGCGAAACTCTAAAATAAGGAAAAAACAGAAACTGGCACTGGGCTCTAGGTTAATAAGTTAGTCCCAAAAATAATATAAAATAGCATATTAATGCATATAAAACATCCAAAACAGATAATATAATAGCATGGAACAGTCAAAAATTATAGATACGTTGGAGACGTATCAGACTCTTCCCTCCATGGGCCCGCGAGGTCATAGTCTATCTAATATATGACACAACGAGAAAGGTAATTTGACGAACAAGGAGGATTATTTTCGGGTTGTCTTACGGTACGTAGGAGTATATATTACGCGTCGAAGAGGGGAGGGGGGCAACATATATATACTACGTGTCATGAACCTCGGTTCGTGTGGGGGACTTAAAGGTTTCCGAGGCAGGTGCCACATCAAAGTTTTGCATATATATTAGGTATTCAAACATCACAACCACACATCTCCATACATGTGTTTGGCCCACAAGCAAGCGATGGCGGTTGTCCTCTCTAGCACTCACTCACGGGGTTATCGGCGAGATGCTTCATCCATCGATCTCTGTGTGCCTTCTTGGTCAATCACTTCGACCGACAGCGATAGAGGTTAATTTGACTTATAATTAGGAGGGGATTAAATTTTGGTTCGTCTTATACGGTACGGTACATGCAACTATGCTTCGAGCACATGTGTACGCACAAACCCCTCCCACCGGGTCGAAGTGGGGGGGGGGGGGGGGGCGAGCACGCGACGCGTCATGAACCAGATCTGTGTGGGGACTGTGCGATTTTTGACGCATGCATGCGCCACATCAAAATGTTGTGCTTTTAGTATTCAAACATATATGCATGCATCACGCATGTCCATACATATGTTTGGGGCACATACATGCAGTGGTTGTCTTTGGACATTCTCCCTCGCTTGGTTATCATCGACGGCCTATATATTTGTGGGCCCGCGTGGACATCCATCACTTCGACCAACAACGCGAGAGAGGTTACCAGGGTGGATCCTTCTTCTCTTGGTTCGCGTTACTGTATAGTCGTACGTCGATCATGGTGAGATTCGAGACCTAAGTTTGAGGGCTCGCATACACATGAATCCCTATATATATATATAGTATACGCATCGTGAACCCTCACTCCGTGTGGGGACTTTCCGGTTCCAAAAGCACGCTGCCACATCAAAGTTGTGCATTGGGTATATTCAAACACCACATGACACTTCATACATATGTTTGGGCCACATGCGCGCAGTGGTTGTCTTCAGGCACTCCCTCGCGTGGTTATCGGCGACCAGCTAGCCTATTTTATGGGGCCGCGTGTGGACATCCATGCATGACTTTGACCCAACAACAAGAGAGGTTATACGACCAAGGTGGTGATTCTTCTTGGTCAGTCTTACAATACGCCTTGGTGAGATGCCCCCTCCCACCGACTCAAAGTGGGTGTGGGGGGGGGGGGGCACAGTACTACTTCGCACTAGATGAACCTTCGTGGGGTCGGGGATGTCCGGTTAATTTGCGATGCACATGTGCTACATCAAATTTGTGATTTGGTTAATTAAATATCACACCACATTGTTTTCACACACACACACACACACACATATCGGGCCACCCACAGGTGTGGTTCGTCTGTGGTCTCACCCATCTAACGCCAGAAGAACACGTCTGTGGGCCCGCACACGGTCCACATTTGATCGGAAGCAAAGAGGGGGTTGACCATGATGTACCCCTTCCGGTTTTGTGTTATGGTAGGGTGAGATGTCAGACCTAGCTATTTGGGGGCATGCGTTCATAGCTAGGATTCCCCTCCTGGCAACACGAAGTGTGTGTGTGTGTTTGTGGGGGGGGGGGGGCTAGTAATAATAACGTGCGCTTTGTGCGACAGGTGCCACATCAAAGTTGTGCATTGGGTATTTGAACATCAACCACCCTTTTCATACATGTATTTGGTCCACATGCAAGTGTGTTCGTGTTCTGACCCTTTCCCGCGTTTTTTTCGCCAAATTTATAAACAGCAGACGAGTTGGACACAGCAACCGTCTGCGATCGGGTACGAAACAGACACGGTTCCCTAGGACTACCCGTGTGCCGCGCCCCTGCCCCTGTCACCCACATGAACACAGTAGATTGGGCTCCACGAGGCTTCTATCCCCCTCTCGAAAATATCTACTCCCTCGCAATCTCGAAAATATCTACCCGCCTAGATGGTTTTTCTGTTTGATAGCACACGATTAGTATATGTGGACCGTGTGCGATGTCTGTTACTCCTGCTCTGCTTCAATCAGTAGATCCAAATTTTCAGTAGCCCCGGCATTTTATCCCCGCCTGCATCCCTCGCAATCTCAAAAATATCTGCTCGGCTAGAGTGTTTTTCTGTTTCATAGCACACGATTATTATGTTTTAACCGTCTGTGATGTTCGTTACTCCCGCCCCGCTCTGCTTTAATCCCTTAATCCAAATTTTTGGTAGCCTGCCATTTTACTCCCGCCTAGTAAAATTTTCAGTACCCGTGGCATTTCCTGAAACACCACCTTGGACCCCCTCCACACACACACCCCAAATCCTTCGCTCACCCCAAATCCCTCGCTCACACGCATACACACCACCCCTCCCTCGCTCCAAACCTAGCTAGGTCACCGCAGCCGCCGCCACGCCGCCTCCATCGTCAACCTCTGCCGGTCTGTCTGTGCAGTTTACCCACCGATATACATACCCTCGCCGCCCTGAGTTTCTTAGATGACGCCTGCGAAACGCCCCCTTTCCCAGAGATCCCCATCCCCACCCCCCCACTCCAGAGCATCACAGCCTAAGCCCGGCTATGCTTCCCGGGGAGCTCGAGGAGCGAATGGCCCAAAAGAGCTTTACCGCGGCCTCTTCGCCTGACGTCGGCGAGGTGGCCGCTGAGGAAGCTGACGACAATGACTGGACCTGGATTGAGCCTTTCAATCAGTGGGGTAGAGTATTTTGGCATGTCGCGGACGCCGGCTACGACATCGAGGTTGTCGACAGTGACGGCTTGACGCGGGCTATGTCACAGGTTAAGTTGCCCACCCCTAACCCTTCGAGTTTGACAGCCATCGATCTCATCGATGCCCCTGCCCCTGATCTCCTGCGGCTCTTTATGAACAATTTGCCATCCTTCATCACCATGGAGCCCCTTTTGTCATTTCTGAAGGACACGTTCTGCGTCGCTGGCTTGGGATCCTCAGCTGGCAAGTCAGACCTCATCGACGGCGACCACGAGGAGGAGCCAATCTGTGACAAGTGAGGAAACCCATGATTTGTTTTCTCGAACCCCTTTTGTAGTGAGAACCTGTCCAGTATTTATTGCTATATTTGGTTGTTTGCATTACGCCTTATTTATTTCTATGGTTTATGGTTGTTTGGTTGTTTGTAGTTAGCATATGTCCAGTTTCAATTGCCATCTTTGGTTGTTCGTAGTATGCCTTGTTTATTTCAGCTATTCATAGTGTGATGTTCTATATGTGCTAGTATGAACTGTGCAGTTCAATTTCATCAATACCAATTTTAACAATAGCTCTATGAATGACTATATTTGGTTGCTGTTAAGCATGTTGTACTCCCTCCGAATCTTTTTAGTTCGCATATAAGATTTGTCTAAAGTCAAGCCTCGTAAAGTTTGACCAACTTTATAGAAAAAAAATACCAACATTCACAATATGAAATCAATATCAGTAGATGTGTCATGGCTTAAATTTTCATATTGTATAACTTTAGCATGGTAGATGTTGATATTTTTTCATATAAATAAGGTCAAACTTTATGAAGTTTAACTTCAGACAATTCTTATATGCAGAGTAAAAGGACCGGAGGGAGTATTTAACACGCCTTTCCATTTGATTTAACAATGGCACTGTTTGGATACTCTAACTTAGCGAGAGTATAGAGTTAGTTTCTAGCTCATGACAGTTAAAAGGGAGAGAGAGAGAGATTGGTGGAATAGTTGATTGTGTTGCTTGAGCCTCGTGGGCATATATATAGGAGTACATGGTCATCTTGGAGTACAAGTCAAGGTAGAATAAATCCTATGCTATCCTACGTTTCGTAAATAACAATGATACTCAACAATGACTAACCCTAAGCTAACTCTAGCCAAAGAGGTGTTTGGATGACAGGGTTAGATTGACAATTAATGCACTAGGAGAACTAGTCCCAATTGCCACCTCTTGGGTGGGATAGTTGTTTTGGGTGGGTTAGACGCAACTAGCTCAATCTAGCCCTCATGTTTGGATACTTTAGGGATATTTGAGCCCAAACTAGCTCAAACTAACTCTAACCCATGGATCCAAATAGGGCCAATAACTAGTGTACTTAGACTTGCACAATACAAGTTTGAATGACTATGTTTGCTTGTTTTTAAATATTAGGCCCGTTGCAGTTAATAACACACCTTTCCACTTCTTGTTTTTAAATATTAGGTTTTTAACAATTTGGTCTTGCACATGTAGGTCCTGCTGTCAGAGGTTTTGACCCACTGTTCGACCCTTTTTGCATATGGGGAAATGAGTTGTCCATGAATATCAGTCAAGTCAAGAAACTCAGAAAGATTGTTAGGATAAAGAAATTAGCAACAAAAAACAACAAGATCTTTGTCTGCACAATGAAGAAGAAATCAGTTCACTACAGCATGGTACTAACTGTTATACCTTGTCTTTTTAATTCCTTTGCGCCATTTCAAATCTAGAGAAGATATTTATGCATATCCTTGTTTTCAGGCCTTTCCAAAGCAGTTCACTGATGATTACCTCTCAAACCACCTGTATGGTCAGGAGGCGAGGAAGGTATTCATGCAACACCCACGGTTCAATATTGAAGTCTTCCTGAAGAGGACGAAGGATGGACGGTCAATCATCCACATGCACTGGCCTAAAGTTGCAAAGATGTTCAACATCAATGAAGGCTCAATATTCGCCTTCCACTTCAGCAGTTTTCCAGATGAGATTCATCTGTCTATGTACTGTCTATGATGCTAATTTCCAAAGGTTATAGATGTTGCATGTGAAACTTGGTGCTGGTGCAGTTGTGTAATGAGGTAGCTGAGTGCTGAAGCTATATGATGTTGTACTCTGATGTATTTCAATTATGAAATCCTGCTTCCTTAATACGAAAATGAAATATATTGTGTGCTTAATATGAAATGTCAATTAGATTAATAAATGGATTATTAATAATAGGCCAATTAGCCTGCTAATGGCCAATTAGCCTACTAATTGAGTTTTTCTATTGCAAACGGTTATTGAGAAAACACCGTGGGCGATGACCTCAGGCAACGCACACAGTTTCTAGGAATAAACCGTGTTGGATCAATGAACAATCACACACGACATCCTCTTGAAAACTGTTTATGTTAGGCCACCTTGCGCAAAAGTTTACCACATAAAAAGTGTGTGTGATGGACAGCCTATGCCACACAGTTTCTTCTACGCACCGTGTGTGATGCATTCAATAACGCAAACGGTAAAATTGTTAATATCGTCTGCAATGGCAACGCTATCACAAATGATTTAATGGGGAAAATTGTGTGTGATGTACATGCAAACGGAAACGTTTCCCTTGGAGTGACTGTGTGGGATGTATATACGAACGGAAACGTACTTCTTGGATTGACTGTGTGGGATGTACATACTAACGGAAACGTATTCCTTGAATTGACTGTGTGGAATGTACATACGAACGGAAACGTTTAACCAAGACTGACTGTGTGGGATGTACTTACGACTGGAAACAATTTGGCATGTATAATTGATTTTTTTAATATAATTGTACGTATAATCGTATTTGATCGCTCGCCCGTCGCACACGACCTCATTTTGCCGAGCGTGTGTGGCCGGAGGGCCTATCCCCGACGGTTTCTGGGTCGTGTGGGAAGGACCCTCCCTATCGCAGTCGCTCACTTGGCAACGGTTCCAAACGCCATCGCGGAAAGGGGTTAAAAACCGTTTGCATAGCACCTCACTGTACCAGTGATAACTGTCACAGGCTCCGCTTGATGCTCGGTATCTTCCTCGGAGCGAGGGGATGGTGGAATCTGTTGCAGTGGGGCACTTGAGTCAATAGGCGCATCAGTTGATATGGATTGGACATGACGTTCCTTGTTTTCTTTTGGCTTGCTGGCTCTTGCTTGAGCTTTCTGACATTTTTCTTCTCTTTCTCTGTGTCGTGCAATATCTGCTTGACGCTTAATCTCTTCGATCCTACTATCACACAGCTGATACACATCCATCTTCATCTTGGAGTGTCAATCAATCTTGTTATTTCTCATGACAGTGAGGGCTTTGGTGATCTCAAGGACTCCCTTGTTTACGTCTTTTCTTTCAGACTCAGACTTAGCTTCCCTTCTCATTTTCTCAAGAAGCTTCTTATCATCGACAGCTTGACTGAGTTCTTTGGTAATTTCTCTCAGCTCAAAGAAGTGCTTTGCTACCATCTTGGTAATGTCTTCAGGGAGACCCAAGCTGCTCAGCTCAGCTAGATTAGCTTCATAGGAGGCACCTTCAATGATGTCAAATATGAGATCAAAATCATATTCCTCTGTGGGAGCAGGAATGATTTTCTTTGCCTTCTTGGCAGGAGCAACAGCTTTTTCATCAGTGATCAACTTTCTCTTCGCCACAGGGGCACCAGAACCCGAAGGTTTATCTGAGGGGACGGGAGCAAGCCTTGGTGAAGATCTCACTGGTGGTGAAATCTTTGCTGGTGATGGAGTTTGGTATGGCTTATCAAGCATCGCTCTTTGATCATACATAGGAATTTCTTCACCAGCATTATCATCAGAAGAGTCATCGGACGAGGCAGATGCAACCTTTCTTGTTTTACTAACAATGGACTTCTTCGAGGCACGAGGACAAACAGACTTCCTCTTCTTTTCTTTTCGGGCAGACGCCCTTTCCTTCTTTTCTAGCACATCTTGTTGAGTCAACTCAACATTTTGTTGTTCCACTTGATTTTTCTTCGCGAGCCTTGCCTCACGCTTGGCCTTGGCCTTTTCCCTCTTTGCAACCTCCTCAGGAAAATCAGCAATGGTTTTCAAGGAATCAGCGTGAGCATTCAGAGGCAGTGCTGGCCTTACTTTTTCATCATCTTGCCCAAGACATCCCTCTGCTATGCAGCCATTCTAGGGAGGAGTGAATGCGAACAGAATCTGGTATTTCCTTCGGACGTTCTGATAGTTGAACCATTTCTTCGCCCAATGACGGCGAATCTTTTGCAGCCTGTTATTCCTTTCCTGAGCAGTTTCTACTCCAGGTAGAGTCTTGTACGTATCCTGATCAGACATCTCTGCCGCAGTATTTCTTTCTCTTCCGTGGCCCCCTTCTTGGGATTTCCATCAGAGAACATGGTTTTGGAGTCTGTGACCAGCTCATCCTCCGGCTGACTTTGAGCTGAAGGAACATCATCATCTTCTTCAGCCGATTCAGATTCAACCTTTTTCTTCGGTGCTTTTGGCTGCTTTGCAGATTTTCTTTCGGCCACCTTTGCTTTATCAACAGCACGCGGCTGCTGTGGAATTTCTTCCTCGGACCCAGACTGCTCATCCGAACTGTTTGCCATGACCACTCCTGAGAGAAAAATGCAAATACGAAAGAAAACACAGGAAGAGGTCACGAACATGCACAAAAGCATTTTAACTTAAAACAGATAAGTTTTTGGAAGAAGCAAAGCATTCATGGCATACACTTGCTAGATATCATTGAGTGAGTTGCAATATGCCCTAAGACAATATAACCATTCCTCTAATCTTTCAAAGCATGCACAAAGAACCCTAGATCCAAAAGACTGGTACGAGGAACTACTACAAACCGTACAAGCTATGACTTAGTGAAACCTAAGGATCTACCGCAAGAAAAATAAGCAAGATAAATGGCATCGGGATGAACTGCCCTAGAAAGAAGAGGGATAGGGCTAGTCCTAGATCTGCACGCCCTATCTTGGCAGTATAGATCGACTACGGCAGTGCGGGAGAGAAGAGTTACCGCACTGGCGCGACCAACGGTGACGGAGCTTCATCGGAGTTGCATGGCAAGGCCAGGCGTCGATGCTGCTTCGAGCTCAGGCTCGGATGGAGAGCAAGAGGAGAGGTTTGAGGCGGAGCAGAGAAAGAACTAAGGAAGAAGAGACCCAGAGAGGGGGGGTTTAAATAGCCTGAGGGAGAAACCGCCCACTCCAAAATCTACGGCCGAGAATCTCGGGACGTTCCACATTCAATGGACTGGATCACGAACATGAGATCATGGGCACGTGTCAGCCGTTTCCTGCAAAAATCTCGGTAATTGAGCTGGATGCCGAAAGGTTTGAGGAAGCGCAAGCGCCAAAACAGATGAAATGTTGAAGTTGATTTCATTCGCGACCAAGGACGTCGGAGTGAAATCTTCTTTAGTTCAAGTTGCATGTTTATGACATGACGAACCGAGAACAAACCAGAAAAATAACTGACTCAAAAACACAAAATCTATGGAAGGAAAAACACAAACACTTTGAGAGAAAAACCAGAAAGATAAGCACCAAGAATAATTGATCTCAGGGCTTATGATAGGCATGAGACATCCCTGAGAGAATTTCCTGCATGAGATGATTAGTTTTTCTCCACAACCCACACTTGCGTGGGAGGTGAGGATCTCATTTTCTTGAGCTGAGTGGGGGTATTCCTTCAGAGAGGCCTGCGAAACACTTGTGCACTTTGATGATAATCATATGAATATGCGTTGAAATTATTTCTAGACACATGAATGTAATGATTTGAGGAGGTACGCATGTACTCCTTTTGGCACAGATTAGGATGAAAATCATTCGAAAAGGATTCTTTCGTAGACTGCAAATGATATCCATTTCCTCGTCGAGAACTATCCAGCACAGTCAGGTTAGCAGTGACAGACAAATTTTCAACAATGCACTTCTTTACCCAGATTTGCTTCTTGGGTGAACCTATCCTACAGTTAGTTCCAACATATCAAGCAAAAACCTCACCATTCTTGTTTTGAAGATTTTATAATTTGAGTCAACAAACTCATCAGTATCAACAGGAATGGGTGAATGATAACCAATTAGAGTTTCAGGTTCGAGAGTTTTACTCTTTGCACAAACCCAAGTCGTTCGAGGATACTGCTCGGGAGTCCAATAGCATCCATCCACATTGAGTTTCTTTTCGAAACATAATCCTTC
Source organism: Thinopyrum elongatum (assembly GCA_011799875.1). Taxonomy (NCBI): domain Eukaryota; kingdom Viridiplantae; phylum Streptophyta; class Magnoliopsida; order Poales; family Poaceae; genus Thinopyrum; species Thinopyrum elongatum. The sequence continues at coordinate 114,059,410 of CM022299.1, read as the reverse complement.
CTTCTGAGGATTTTTGTGCAGAATGGACTTATTGAGCACATCACACAGGGTTTGATGCCCTTTTAGGCTCCTTAGCATTCCAGTCTCAAGTAAGCCCTTTAACCTGCAATTTTCTTCAGTAATAGTAGCAACATCCTCGGAGGAGGGATTAGTAGTACCAATTTTAGTAGTAGCAATGTTCTCAATAGTAGTAGAAGTTTCAGCATGAAAATCAGCATTGCTACATTCTAGACATTTTAAGCATGGGGGAACAAAATCATCAGGAAGTCGAACAGATTGCTCGGCGAAGAGAGAATATTTCCCTAGCACCAGCTCGTTATGAGATTCTTTCAGTGACATGAGTTCTTGATTCCTGTTAACGAGTTCATTTGATAAACTCTTGTAGTCAACCGTATGTGAATCATATCGATTGGTAAGATTTTCAATAGTTGATGAAAAAGCATCTTGCTCTTTGATCAACTTTTGATTCTTCTCCATCACTTCGACGAGTAATCCTTCGTTTTTTCTGAGATTTCTCTCAAGCATTTCAAGTTCATCATGTTGGGATTTAGCAATTTTGACGAGCTTGGCATAAGAAATATATTCAGGTGAATATTCGTACATGGATTTTTGGTGTTTAGCTGATACCTGATCCTTTGATGATTTTTCCATGAGACAGAAAGCAATAGGTTCAACATCGCTTGAATCATCATCACTTGAGGCACCATCATCAGCATCTGATGTGTAGGATTTCTTCGATGATTCAATGGCAACATATGCATTGCTTCTCCCAATTCTCTTGTAGAATTCTTCATCATCTAAATCAGTGTCAGAAGTATCATCTTGAGAATGCATTTTCATGTCAGTGAATACCCTGTTTAGCTGAGAGATTTTCTTCATATTGGAATCGATGATTGCTTTGGCCTTCATGTCAGTGACTGGTCTCGTCGAAGAAGATGAGGAAGATTCATTTGTCTTCGAGAGGTTAGTATGACCATTAACCCGAGTGAATCCATTGTCATGATGAAATTTCCATCTTTTGCTCGGCATGCTATCCCAGCCAGGACAGTCAGCAATGACATGACCGAATTATTTGCCCTTGAAGCACTTCATATCATTAGGAGGTAGCTGTCTTGATGGATTAGGCATGTTATCTTCATCATCATTCACAAGATACAAGTTCTGCCATCTAAGATCACTCAGCCTTTGTGTGAGCATTTCCAATTCTCTTGTGATGGTGTGTTGATTCTCAACATCTTCTTCTTGTGAGCTGCCATAGTGTGAGAGGATTTCTCCTTCACCTTCTGAAGAAGATTCTTGATCAGCATTTTCCAATTTCATCTTTTCTTCATGAATCTACAGCAGTGACATGACCTCAACATAGTGAAGCTCTTCATAGTCTGGTCTTTGTTTGATTTCAGCTACAATGGGATCGAAAGTTTCATCGAGTGCGTCCAGTAGCTTGTTCACCACATCTTTATCAGTGACATCAGTTACTACTCGTTGGTGAAGTCTTTCAACAATGTCTATCAGTTGATCTGTGAGTTCCATGACACTTTCCTTTCGAAGACTTCTGAACCCAGTGAACATGGCACGAAGCATTTGAGTGTGAGAGTCTGTTCTGGAGATGAATTGTTCATGAATATTTTTTATGGCGTCCCAGAGTTGCTTTGAAGTGTCAAGATTTCAGAACTGAATGAAAACATCCCTTGAGATACTTGCACAGATAATATCTTTTGCTTGTGCATCCAATCACATCATAGCTTTGTCATCAGGAGATGGAGCATCAGGATGCTGAACAGTGTATCCATTATCCACAATCTGCCACAGTTCTGGATCAATTGCTTGAATTCTGATTCTCATCCGTTCCTTCCACTACAGATAGTCATTTCCATCAAAAATAGGAAATCTTTCAGAGTGCGAGGATCTACCTGCATACGACATACTCAAAACTCCAAGGACGTTAGACCTTTAATAAACAGAGACAGGGAGAACCTGCTCTGATACCAATTATTAGGACCGAGAGTATATCGACCAGAGAGGGGTGAATGGGAGATTCAAAAATTATTTTGAATATTATGAACTGATCCCAAACACGGCAGCGGAAATAAAGATCAGTAGAAAAGAATGCAATGCAAACTTGCTACTGAGGAACAAAGCCTTCAAGGTATGAGGCAATAATGACACGAGCATAAACTACGGCATGCTTAACGATGATAATGGTGATGCAGCATGCCAATAAAACTATGATCATGACGGGAAACATGAACAGAGTTATGACAGAAAAGATATGACGAACAATAACTCAGCCTGCAGAAGATACAGAACTGTGCGAGAGATGTGTTGAAGGTAATGCAGCAGACAGTATCAGATCAGATAATGGTCATCTCAGAGCGCATACAATATCTATCGAAATTATTGCAGTGAAGAAGAATAGAACCAGTGGTGCTCAAAGGCGACAGAGAGATTTGGTAGACTAGTTCACCCTTCTGCTAAAGGGCTACGTCTGGTTGGAGGGGCTGTGACTTAACACGGAAGATAAACTCTCTTCACCATATTCTCCTTCAACGCAGAGCTAATCAGACTCAGGTTGATTTCACTCGTGGTAGATCCTTGTCGGCGATCTCCAAACCTTCGGTTGACCTTCGCGAACCACAATCACTCTTGGTTGCTGAAGATCTGGCTCGGTGAAGACAACAACTCTTCAAAACTCGAAGCCGCAACCTATCCGTCTAGAGAGTGCGCAGCTCTCAAGAGTAATAGGTACAAGAACTCTCACTCAGAACTACTGTGATGCTAAACCACTGTCTAAGTTTGGGCTCTTGGTTTTTCTCTCGGTGGATCTTAAACTCAAATCACTCAGAGAGGGGTTGCTCAAATCAATCTTCTCAGAAATCTCAAGCGGAGCAGCCAACGGACAAAGTTGGAGCGGGGTGGTTATTTATAGCCGCAGCCTTCCTAGATGGGAAATGACAAAATTAGACATCGGGCTCAGCCAATGGCCGAACGACATGATTCCAACAGTCGGATTTGAGCACAACAGTAACATTTCTTGTGGAGCAAGAAATGCTAACTCCTTGGTCCGAGGCAAATCTCTCGCAGTGAAGATAAACACAGTCTCTTGCTGGCAAGTATTCGCTCGGAGCACAAAGAGATTTCTCTGGCATCTTTCATAGGTTATGGCTAAGCATCATAGCAGATCTAAGCATCGAGAACCTATACCCCTCTTGATAGTACGAAGGTCCTATGACTCGAAAGAATGAAAGAAGAACAACGAAATGAATACTACGTCTTCACTTTGTCTTCGACTTCCATCGCTGCAGTCAATTTCTTCGGACGACAGTACCGAACCAAAAGCGACACTTCAGCAGTAAACTTTCGAGGGGTCGATTTATTCACATCAATCTTCTCGACTCTATCTCTTCAACAGATATAGCTCGTTCTTCTCTGCAACGCAGATGTGCTTCGATGAAGTTCCTCGTACTCAGCATAGGAGACATCATTCTCTTCGGTTGTGTATGGACTTTTTCTCTCTGTATGCACTAGCAAACAAATCAGGCCATACCTGTTTCTGTCAACAATCTCCAAAACACAAGGTAGGCAGATATTGCACCAACATGCAGCAACAGCAGGTAGGAGCAGCGACAGCAGCAGCAACTAGTAGCGGCGGCAGGGGAAGGCAGTGGCTGCAGCAGCGCAGTAGCAGCAGAAGTAGGTTGCAGCACAAGCAGCGGCTCAGCGACTGATGACTCACAAGTATAGGGGATCAATCATAGTCCTTTCAATAAGTAAGAGTGTCGAACCCAACGAGGAGCAGAAGGAAATGACAAGCGGCTTTTAGCAAGGTAATTTCTACAAGCACTGAAATTGTAGGTAACAGATAATTTGATAGAAAGATAATTTGTAACAAGCAAGTAACGGTAATGGTAACAAAAGTGTAGCAAGGTATCCCAATCCTTTGTGGCAAAGGACAGGCCGGAACGGTCTCTTATAATAAGTAAAACGTTCTTGAGGGCACACGGGAATTTCATCTAGTCACTTTCATCATGTTGGTTTGATTCGCGTTCGCTACTTTGATAATATGGTATGTGGGTGGACCGGTGCTTGGGTGTTGTTCTTACTTGAACAAGCCTCCCACTTATGATTAACCCCCTCGCAAGCATCTGTAACTACGAAAGAAGAATTAAGATAGCAATCTAACCATAGCATTAAACATGTGGATCCAAATCAGCCCCTTACGAAATAGCACATAAACTAGGGTTTAAGCTTCTGTCACTCTAGCAACCCATCATCTAATAACTACTCCACAATGCATTCCCTTAGGCCCAAAGATGGTGAAGTGTCATGTAGTCGACGTTCACATAACACCACTAAGGGAATCACAACATACATACCATCAAAATATCGAACGAATATCAAATTCACATGATTACTTGCAACATGACTTCTCCCGTGGCCTCAAGAACAAGGATAACTACTCACAAATAATATTCATTCTCAGGATCAGAGGGATATTAAATAACATAATGGATCTGAACATATGATCTTCCACCAAATAAACCATCTAGCATCAACTACAAAATGTAATCAACACTACTAGTCACCCACAGGTACCAATCTGAGGTTTTGATACAAAGATTGAACACAAGAGATGAACTAGGGTTTGAGATGAGATGGTGCTGTTGAAGATGTTGATGAAGATTGGCCTCTCAAAGATGAGAGGGTTGTTGGTGATGACGATGGCTTCGATTCCCCCCTCCCGAAGGGAAGTTCCCCCGGCAGAATCGCTCCACCGGAGGACAAAAGTGCTCCTGCCCAAGTTCCGCCTCGAGATGGCGGCGCTCCGTCCCGAAAGTCCTCCTCTTATTTTTTCTAGGTCAAAAGGCCTTATGTACCAGAAGATGGGCACCGGAGGTGGGCCAGGGCCCCCACTACCCACCAGGGCACGCTAGAGGGGAAAGGCGCGCCCTAGTGCCTTGTGGGCGCCTGGGTGACCCCCTCCAGTAGTTCTTTATTCCAATATTTTTTTATATATTCAGAAATAATTCTCCATGAAATTTTAGCTCATTTGGAGATGTGCAGAATAGGTATCTCTGACATAGCTTTTTCAGGTCCAGAATTCCAGCTGTCCGTATTCTCCCTCTTTGTGTAAACCTTGCATATTATGAGAGAAAAGACATTAGAATTACTCCATAAAGTGCTATAATGAATAAAAACACTATAAATAACAGTAGGAAAACATGATGCAAAATGGACATATCAACTCCCTAATACGTCTCCGTCGTATCTATAATTTTTTATTGTTCCATGCTAATATTATACAACTTTTACATACTTTTGGCAACAGTTTATATGATTTATTGGGCTAACCTATTGATCCAGTGCCCACTGCCAGTTCCTGTTTGTTGCATGTTTTTTGTTTCGCAGAATATCCATATCAAACAAAGTCCAAACGCGATAAAAATTTACGGAGAATTATTTTGGAATATTTGTGATTTTTGACAGGCGGAATCAACGTAAAAGGAGGCCCACAGCCCCCATGAGACACCAGGGCGCGCCCCAGGGCCCAGGCGCACCATGGTGGGTTGTGCTCACCTCGTAAGTCGGTTGGAGCTCTACTTCGGGCGCAAGGAAGCTTATATCCAAAAAAAATCGTGTTAAAATCTAAGCACAATCGGAGTTACGGATCTCCGAGAATATAAGAAACGGTTTTTGGCCAGAAAATAGGAACGTGAAACAGAAGAGAACATAGATGGAGATCCAATCTCAGAGGGGCTCCTGCCCTGTGACACCCTGATAGTTAAGCTACAGTAAACCCTTGTTAATGATGCCAGGTCATCATGGTTAAAAATTTGCTAAACCTCACTTGCTTCAAACTAAGTTCAAATTCAAATTCAAATAACAAGTGAAATTCTAAACTTCTCAAACATGAAAACTAAAATATTCATCATGTGGCAAATAATCCCTAACTAATTTTGGTGGTGGAACCAACCTTTTTCAAAATGTTTAAATGCCCGAAACTAAATAAAAACAGTGGCTAAAATAACAATTTAATTGCTTTTTAAATTATAAAAATATTAAACTAACTTATTTTGGGTCCAATCCAGGTTTGACAGTGGCCTATATTAATGATACTAATTTAGGTGCTAACTTGGTATTTTATAAAACTAAAATAAATGAGACTATAATAGAAAACAGAAAACAGAAAATAGATAAAAACAAAGACTAAAACTAAAAAAATTATAAAAAGGAGAAGAACCCCCCCCCCCCTTGCTAGGCCGTGGCCCAGCTGGCCTCTGGACCGCCAGGCCGGCCCAGCCGGTTCCCTCCCCACTCCCCTCCTTAACCCCTCAGGGGGAACCCTAACCCACTGACGCCCCCACTCCCCCCCCCCACTCTCCCACGTCGCTCGCCCCCCTCCCCGATCCAGATCGGGGGATCAACCACATCGACGCCGACGCCCGGAGGACCCCCTCGCCAGAGCCGCCACGCCGTCCGTCTGCCTCCTCGCCGGATCGTCCCTTCCTCGTCTCCTCCTTGCCCCGCTACCTCGCGCCTCGCCGCCCTGATCATCTACAACGACGGTGAGACCGTCGGCCTCGACCTCCCCTCTTCTCCCCCCCAGTGCAGAACGTCCCCGTGCCCGCTGCCTTGCGTTCGCCATGCACGCCCACAACCCTGCTCGCTCTCCGCCGCTCGCCCACAGATCGGCCCCGTGGAACCCCTGCCGTGCTCGGCCTCGCTCACCCCGTCGCCGCGCCGCGCAGTCCTTTGCCCACAGCCGCTCCCGCCCTGCAGTCGCGCCCAGCCCGCCTCGCGGTATCACGTCCACGCGCTTGCCACCGCGCCAGCGGCCACCCCCCATGCGCGCTCGAGCCCTGCCACGGCTCTGGTCTCCGCGCACACCGTGCTCACCCCGCCGCGGCCCCCTGATGCCTCGCGCTCGCCGCATGCCGCCTGTGGCCCCGCCGTTGCTGCTAGCTCCGCCGTTGGCCGCTACCGCTAGCCCCACGCGCCGCTAGCCGCCGCACCCTCGCCTCCCTGCCGCTACGAGCGCCGACTGCTTTGGCCTCCCCCCCATCGTCTGCCTCTGCTCGCCGGCCGGCGCCCGCCGCTGCCGGCCCACGCCCGTGGACCCCGCCCCTCCTCTGCTCGCCCACGTCGTCCGTCGGGTTCCCCACCCTCTCCGGCGACCTCGCCCCGCACCGAGCGGGTTACGCCCCAGCGCCCGGATCCAGTCGCCCGCATGCCAGCACCCGCTATCGCCGGCGCCCGTTAAGCCCCCCTGGCCTATGACATATGGGCCCCACGCCCTGGAGATAAGGACGAAAACAAAAATTAAATGAAATAAAAAGAATTGAAATTAATTAATTAATTAGTAAATGAATTAATTAAGTTAATTACATCTGCTTAATTAGCTTAACACTAATTAACCTGCTAATTAACTACTTAAACTATCATTAGGCTAAAACTGTGTATGACAGGGGGCCCCACCCCTTGTTGACAAGTCAAACTGGACCCCCTGGCCCCACATGTCAGCCAGTGTACATTTTTGTGTACACTGTGCTGGGTACATCTAGCAATTTAACATTTAATTTTTGAATTAAAATAATTTAGAAAATGATTTAAAACTTTAAAAATTAATATAAAATAATCCGTAACTCGGATGGAAATACTTTGTACATGAAAGTTGCTTAGAAAAACGAGACGAATCCGAATACGCTCTTCGTTCATTTGCCACACGTCCCTAGCATACCGAACATGCAACCATTCCCCTCTGTTTCATCTGTCTGAAGATGCCAAACACCGGGGATACTTTCCCGGATGTTTCCCCCCTTTGCTAGTAGCACCTAGTACTGCGTTAGATCACCTCTAACACCGATTATTGTCATGTCATGCATCGTCATGCATCTATTTGCATTGTATTCATTGTTTCTTCCCCCTCTTCTCTCCGGTAGACTACGAGATTGACGCCGCTGCTGCCCCGATCGACTACAGTGTTGACGACCCCTCCTCCTCGACCGAGCTTCCAGGCAAGCAAACCCCCCTTGTTCATCCCGATATCGCCTACTCTTTCCCTCTACTGCTTGCATTAGAGTGGTGTTACTGATTCATCGGTTTGATCCTATACTGCTGCATAGCCTGTCCTTGTTACTTCTGTTGTTACCTTACCTGCAATCCTAAATGCTTAGTATAGGTTGCTAGTTTACCATCAGTGGCCCTACATACTTGTCCGTCTGCCATGCTATACTATCGGGCCGTGATCACTTGAGGAGGTGATCACGGGTATATACTATATACTATTACATACTTATGTTACTGTTCGGATATGGGGGCTGAAGGGATAGGTGGTTCCATCCAGGTAGTGGTGGGCCTGGGTTCCCGACGGCCCCCGAGTGTTACTTTGTGGCAGAGCGACAGGGCAGGTTGTGACCACCTAGGAGACAGGTGGGCCTGGTCCTGATCGGCGTTCGCGGATAGTTCAATAACACGCTTAATGAGATTGGGTATTTGATCTGAGTTGGTCGTCGGACTTATACGCACTAACCGCCACGTGGGACAAGATACGGGCAACCGACATCGTAGTATCAGCCGAATCCTTCTAGACGTCAGCGACTGAGTGGCGCGCGCCGGTTTGGACCACGTAATGCATCCTCCTTTGTAATGCCGGTTGCTAGGTCTGCTCACCAGCCGCGTTCGCAACGTGCAGGAGTGCAAAGGACGATGGGCCCAAGACCCCTGCGCGCTTAGGATTTAGACCGGCGTGCTGACCTCTCTATCGGGCCTAGGTAGGGCTACGACATGTTGATCTTCCGAGGCCGAACATGACCCAGGAAAGTGTGCCTGGCCAGCGGGATCAAGCGTGTCGGGTAATGTGGCGCACCCCTGCAGGGAAGATTGATCTATTCGAATAGCCGTGTCCACGGTAACAGGACGACCCGGAGTTGTATTCCGACCTCATGACAACTAGAACCGAATACTTAATAAAACACACCCTTTCAAGTGCCACATACAACCCGGTGATCGCTCTCTCATAGGGCGACAAGGAGAGGATCGCCGGGTAGGATTATGCTATACGATGATACTTGGTGAACTTACCAGCTACTCTCTCCTATATGCTTCAAGATGCAGGCTGCCAGAAGCGTAGTCTTCGCTAGGACTAGCTTTCCCCCTCTTATTCTGGTATTCTGTAGTTTAGTCCATAGATACTACCCATTTGATTGATACCATTGCATATGTAGTGTAGATCCTTGCTTGCGAGTACTTTGGATGAGTACTCACGGTTGCTTTGCTCCCTCTTTTCCCCCTTTTTCCATTCTTCTCGGATGTCGCAACCAGATGTTGGAGCCCAGGAGCCAGATGCCACCGACGATGACTCCTACTATACTGAGGGTGCCTACTACTACGTGCAGGCCGCCGACGACCAGGAGTAGTTAGGAGGTCCCAGGCAGGAGGCCTTGCCTTTTCGATCATTGCTACTTTTGTGCTAGCCATCTTATGGCACCTTGTTTAACTTATGTCTGTACTTAGATATTGTTGCTTCCGCTGACTCGTTTATGTTCGAGCTCTTGTATTCGAGCCCTCGATGCCCCTGGCTCGTAATATAAAGCTTGTATTTTTTTTTCTGTCTAGAGTTGTGTTGTGATATCTTCTCGTGAGTCCTTGATCTTGATCATACACATTTGCGTGTATGATTAGTGTACGATTGAATCGAGGGCGTCACATGCCCCTTTGCCGCCATGAAGGCCATGAACTAGAGGGGGAACTCTCCTCCCATCTAGGGGTGAGGCCAAGGAAGAAGAAGAAGGAGGGGGGGCTCTCTCCCCCTCTCTCCCGATGGCGCCAGAACACTGCCGGGGCAATCATCGTGTGATGACGATCTACTCCAACAACTCCATCATCTTCCCCCATCTATCTACAGTGGTCCACTCTCCTGCAACCCCCTATATCCTCTACTTGAACATGGTGATTTATGCTTCATACTATTATCCAATGATATGTTGGCATCCTATGATGTCTAAGTAGATTTTTGTTGTCCTATCGGTAATTGGTGAATTGCTATGGTCGATTTAATTTGCTTGTGGTTATGTTGTTTTCCTTTGGTACCCATCATATGAGCGTGCATGTGCATCACACCATAGGGTTAGTTGTATGTTGATAGGACTATGCATTGGAGGGCAAGGGTGATAGAAGGTTCAGCCTAGACATAGAAATTGACACATACGGGATTGAAGGGGGACCGATATATATATATCTTAATGCTACGGTTGGGTTTTACCTTAATGAACTTTAGTAGTTGAGGATACTTGCTAATAGTTCCAATCATAAGTGCATAGAATTCAAAGTAAGGGACGACATGCTAGCAGTGGCCTCTCCCACATAAAATCTTTCTATCGTCTAGTAACATAGTCAATTGCTAAGGGACAATTCCGCAAATCCTACCACCACCAATCCACACTCGTTTTACTAAGTTATTACTTTCTTTATTTAAACAACACCTAACTTTTATTTTTATGTTATTTATTATCTTGCAAACCTATCCTAAGTACTTCTAGTTTTATTCTTATTCTAGGTAAAGCAAACATTAAGCATGCGTAGAGTTGTGTCGGTGGTTGATAGAACTTGAGGGAATATTTGTTCTACCTTTATCTCCTCATTGGGTTCGACACTCTTATTTATCGAAAAAGTCTACAAACGATCCCCTATAGTTGTGGGTTATCAAGACCTTTTTCTGGCGCCGTTGCTGGGGAGCAATAGCGTGGGGTGAATATTCTCGTGTGTGCTTGTTTGCTTTATCACTAAGTAGTTTTTATTTTGTGCTCTTGTTTTCTATCTTTAGTTATGGGTAGGAAACATAAAATACCAAAAAATTAGTTGTACCTGCTAAACCAATGGTTGAATAACCACCCAAAATCTATCACACTATTGAAGCTTTCTACTTGGATTATCTTCGAGCCATTTGTGCTCGTGCTGAAAACCCAACTAGCTTAGTTGAGGGAAAATCATTAAATGAGCATGTGTGCGACACCGCTTATCTCAAAAGGGAAACACTTATGGGATCAAATTAATTGTTTGCAATGCTATGCTTGGAATTTATGTGAAATACATGATTTTACTTGTTGTTCTGAAGACCCTAAGAAACACCTTCCCTACCAATGTGAGTTTAGTGATCATGGAATCGTATCTTCTTATGCTAAGGGTGTTTATAATTACTATGATATTGAACAAATTGAATAATTTGTTGCTTTTAAGGGTGCTTATGAAATTGCTTCTTTGATTGAAAAGTATGATGCTACTCTTTACAAATCTATTTTTTTGCTATACTTAAATATTGCTATGAAAGTTATGCTTCTAATGCTTATGTTTAACCATATATTGTGGACTCCTTCGCTGTCCAAGAAGAGACTGACATTTTGCAGGAGTCTATGGAAGAAGAAATTGATGAAACTGTGAGCTCATTTGATGAAAAAGATGAGGAGGAGAGCGAAGAACAAAAGGAGGAAGAGCGGATTGATCACCCATGCCCACCTTCTAATGAGAGTAACTCTTTATCCCATACATTGTTTAACTTCCCTTCATGCTTACCGAAGGATGAATGCTATGATGATTGCTATGATCCCGTGGATTCATTTGAAATATCCCTTTTTGATGAACTTGATGCTTGCTATGCTTGTGGCCATGATGCCAATATGAATGATGCTTATGGAGATGAACTTGCTATAGTTCCTTATGTTAAGAATGAAATTGATGCTATTGCACCCAAACATGATAGTCCTATTATCTTTTTGAATTCTCCGAACTGCACTATATCGGAGAAGTTTGCACTTATTAAGGATTACATTGATGGGTTGCCTTTTACCGTTGCACAAGATGATTTTGATGAATATAATATGCATGTGCTTGCTGCTCCTACTTGCAATTATTATGAGAGAGGAACTATATCTCCACCTCTCTATGTTTCCAACACGACAAAATTGCAAGAAACTGCTTATGCTATGTATTGGCATTTACTTGATGTGCATGAATTGTTCTTTTATGACATGCAGATGCATAGGAAGAGAGTTAGACTTCGTCATTGCATGATATATGTTGCTTTGTGCTCACTAATAAATTACAAATCATTTCTAATTAAAATTGGCTTTGATATACCTTGGGATCTGGGTGGATCCATTACTTGAGCACTTTATGCGTAGCTTAATGGCTTTAAAGAAAGCACTACCAGGGAGACAACCCGAAAGTTTTAGAGAGTTATTTATTTCTGTTGTGTGCTTTTATAAAGTTTAACAACAAAAAAATATAGGGGAACTTAAAAACTTTTTCAAAAAGATAAGCGATTGGAAGGTTATGCATTGGAGAAGTGAGGGTCGACCTTGAACACTTGTGTTCATGCTCATGGAAACAATGTAGAACTTCTTCATGGAAGTTTCTTGCAAAAATAATTATCCCCTTATACAAATCCATTGTATTATAAAAATAATGTGCCAAGATTTGCCTTTAGAATGATTAGATTGCTTGTTGGTATGTGTGGTGTAAAAACAGAAACTTTGGCTGTAGTGCGTGAATTTACAGTTTTTTACTGGAATGTCAAAAGTTTCTGAAATTTTTACACCGTATTACGATGCAATTTTTTTATTTTGTCCTAATTTTTCAGAATTTTTAGAGTTACAGAAATATGGTCAATGTTCAGATTGCTACAGACTGTCCTGTTTTTGACAGATTCTGTTTTTGATGCATTGTTTTGCTCGCTTTGATGAAACTACCAATTGTATTGGTGGTATAAGCCATGAATAAGTTATAATATAGTAGCTACAATGCAAAAACAAAATATGAATGGGTTTGCAATAGTACTTAAAGTAGTGATTTGCATTATTATACTAACGGATCTCACGAGGTTTCTGTTGAGTTTTGTGTGGATGAAGTGATCAAAGATCAAGGAGGTCTCGATATGAGGAGAAGGAGGAGAGGCAAGAGTTCAAGCTTGGGGATGCCCAAGTCACCCAAGTAAATATCCAAGGATACTCAAGCGTCTAAGCTTGGGGATGCCCCGGAAGGCATCCCATCTTTCTTCAACAAGTATCGGTATGTTTTCGTCTTTGTTTCGTTCACGTGATATGCGTAAATCTTGGAGCGTCTTTTGTGTTTAGTTTTCACTTTTGTTTTATGCACCATGATGGTATGAGATAGTCCATGGTTGATTTATAGAATGCTCATTGCACTTCACTTATATCTTTTGAGTATGGCTTTATAGAATGCTTCATGTGCTTCACTTATATCATTTGAAGTTTGGATTGCCTGTTTCTCTTCACATAGAAAATCATTATTTGTAGAATGCTCTTTTGCTTCACTTATACTTATTAGAGCATGATATTTTGTAGAAATAATTAAAATATCTTGCTTCACTTATATCTTTTTAGAGAGTCAACAGGAACTGGTCAATTGCATGGTTAGCCGTGAAATCCTACATAAAACTTATGGATCACTGAATATGATATGTTTAATTCCTTGCAATAGTTTTGCGATATAGATATGATAATATGTGGGAGGTACTAGTAAACGGCTGTGGTTAGTAAGAATATTGGTGTTAAGGTTTGTGATTCCCGAAGTATGCATGTATAGTCTCTCGTTATGCTATGAAGTTGGAGAATGATTTATTATTGATTGTCTTCCTTATGAGTAGCGGTCGGGGATGAGCGATGGTCTTTTCCTACCAATCTATCCCCCTAGGGGCATGCGTAGTAGTACTTTGCTTCGAGGGCTAATAAACTTTCGCAATAAGTATATGAGTTCTTTATGACTAATGTGAGTCCATGGATTATACGCACTCTTACCTTTCCGCAATTTGCTAGCCTCTTTGGTACCGTGCATTGCCCTTTCCCACCTCAAGAGTTGGTGCAAACTTCATCGGTGCAATGATACGTCTCCATCGTATCTACTTTTCCTAACGCTTTTGCTCTTGTTTTGGACTCTAACTTGCATGATTTGAATGAAACTAACCCGGACTGATGCTGTTTTCAGCAGAACTACCATGGTGTTGTTTTTGTGCAGAAATAAAAGTTCTCGGAATGGAACAAAACTTTTTGGAGAATTTTTATACAACAAAAGAAAAATACTGGAGCCGAAAACCACCGGAGGGGGGGGCCTGGGTGAGCACAACCCACCAGGGCACACCCCCTCCTGGCGCGCCCAGGTGGGTTGTGCCCACCTGGTGGCCCCGCATACCCTATCTCTGACGCAATAAAATCCTATTTTCGTAGAAAAAAATCAGGGAGGAAGAATTATCACGTTTCATGAGACGGAGCCGCCGCCACCTCCTGTTCTTCATCAGGTGGCCAGATCTGGAGTCCGTTTGGGGCTCCGGAGAGGGGAATCTTCGATCTTCATCATCACCAACCCTCCTTCATCGCCAATTACTTGATGCTCCCCACCGGGAGTGAGTAATTCCTTTGTAGGCTCGCTGGTCGGTGAGGAGTTGGATGAGATTCATCATGTAATCGAGTTAGTTTTGTTAGGGCTTGATCCCTAGTATCCACTATGTTCTGAGATTGATGTTGCTATGACTTTGCCATGCTTAATGCTTGTCACTGTGATGCCCCCGACTCAATCGTACACTAATCATACACGCAAATTTGTACGATCAAGATCAGGGACTCACGAGAAGATATCACAACACAACTCTAATAACAAATAAGTCATACAAGCATCATATTACAAGCCAGGGGCCTCGAGGGCTTGAATACAAGTGCTCGAACATAAAAGAGTCAGCGTAAGCAACAATATCTGAGTACAGACATTAAGTTAAACAAGGTGCCATAAGATGGCTAGCACAAACTGGGATACAGATCGAACGAGGCGCAGGCCTCCTGCCTGGGATCCTCCTAACTACTCCTGGTCGTCGGCGGCCTGAACGTAGTAGTAGGCACCCTCGGTGTAGTAGGAGTCGTCGTCAACGGTGGCATCTGGCTCCTGGGCTCCAACATCTGGTTGCAACATCCGAGAAGAATGGAAAAGGAGGAAAAGAGGTAGCAAAGCAACCGTGAGTACTCATCCAAAGTACTCGCAAGCAAGGATCTACACTACATTTGCATTGGTATCAATGAAATGGGTAGTATCTGTGGACTGAACTGCAGAATGCCAGAATAAGAGGGGGATAGCTAGGCCTATCGAAGACTACGCTTCTGGCAGCCTCCATCTTGAAGCATGTAGAAGAGAGTAGCAAGTGCGGCATCTAGTAACATCGCATAGCATAATCCTACCCGGCGATCCTCCCCTCGTCGCCCTGTGGGAAAGCGATCACCGGGTTGTCTCTGGAACTTATCTGGGTGTGTTTTATTAAGTATCCGGTTCTAGTTGTCATGAGGTCGAAGTACAACTCCGGGTCATCCTTTTACCGAGGGACACGGCTATTCGAATAGATAAACTTCCCTGCAGGGGTGCACCACATTACCCAACACGCTCGATCCCTCTGGCCGGGCACACTTTCCTGGGTCATGTCCGGCCTCGGAAGATCAACACGTCGCAGCCCTACCTAGGCTCAACAGAGAGGTCAGCACGCCGGTCTAAATCCTAAGCGCGCAGGGGTCTGGGCCCATCGCCCATTGCACTCCTACACGTTGCGAGGGCGGCCGGTGAGCAGACCTAGCAACCTCCATTACAAAGGAAGTTGCGTTACGCGGTCCAACCCGGCGCACGCTGCTCAGTCGTTGACGTCTAAAAGAGCTTCGGCTGATACCACGATGTCGATTGCCCATAACTGTTCCCGCGTGGTGGTTAGTGCGTATAGGCTCGTAGCCAGACTCAGATCAAATACCAAGATCTCGTTAAGTGTGTTAATTGATGTAACCGCGGACGCCGACCAAGGACTAGGCCCACCTGTCTCCTAGGTGGTCACAACTTGCCCTGTCGCTCAGCCACAAAGTAACACCCTGGGGCCGTCGGGACCCAGGCCCACCACTACCTGGATGAAACCACCTGCCCCTTCAGCCCCCATATTCGAATCACTTGCGGGTACTCTACGAGCCGACCCGACTTTAGTCACATCATGTATCCTGTATAATATAAATAATATATACCCATGATCACCTCCCGAGTGATCACGACCCGATAGTATAGCATGGCAGACAGACAAGAATGTAGGGCCACTGATGAAATACTAGCATCCTATACTAAGCATTAGGATTGCAGGTAAAGGTGTCAACAGTAGTAGCAAAGACAGGCTAAGCAGCAGAATAGGATTAACTGAAAGCAGTAACAGCTTCACTACTCTAATGCAAGCAGTAGAGGGAAAGAGTAGGCGATATCGGGATGAACAAGGGGGTTTTTCTTGCCTGGAAGCTTGGCAGAGAAGGACGGGTCGTCAACACCGTAGTCGACCGGGGTAGCAGCGGCATCCGTCTCGTAGTCTATCAGAGAGAAGAGGGGGAAGAAACAATGAATACAATGCAAACAGATGCATGACGATGCATGACATGACATATAATGTTGCTAGGTGTGCCCTAACGCGGTAACAGGTGTTATCGGCAAAGGGGGGAAACATCCGGGAAAGTATTCCCGGTGTTTGACATTTTCGGACACATGGATCGGAGGTGGATTGTTGCATGTTCGCTATGCTAGGGACGTGTGGCGGACGAACGGACTGCGTATTCGGATTCGTCTCGTCGTTCTGAGCAACTTTCATGTACAAAGTATTTTCATCCGAGTTACGGATTATTCTATATTAATTTCAAAGTTTTAATTCAATTTCTAGAATTAACAGATTTAATTTAATTCGAAAATATAATAACATTAATTGCTATGGGTACACAGAAGTGTACCCAGTAGTTTGCACATGTGGCTGACAGGTGGGGCCATGTTGACTGCCTAGTCAGCAGTCAACAATTGACTGTTGACTGGACAATTGACAGGGGGGGCCCATTTGTCATTGACACATTTTCCTAACTACAGACTAGTTAAACTAACTAGGGTATTAGGCTAACTAAGTAAAACCAGTTTAATTAACCAAATTAATTATGTTAATTAACTCACTAATTAATTAACATATTTATTTATTTATTTTAATTCCTTTTTTTAACTTTCGTTTTTTTCATTTCCTTTTCGTCCACGGGCTGGGCCCGTTCGGTCAGTGGCCTAGGGGCCACAGTGGGCGCTCGGCGGCAGGTGAAGACCACGGCGGGCAGCACCGATGCGGGGCGCGTGCGGGCGGCCAGGGGTGAGCATGGGGCCGCGATGGCGATGGCGAGCGCGGGACAGGGGGTAGCCGGCGACAGCCTTTGCAGGCGGCCGCACGAGCGCAAGCGACGGCAGGGGCGGGACGGAGCAGCGGGCGGCGAGCAGGGGAGGCGCGGCGGACGGGGCTGTGGTGGCGCGGAGCGGTGAAGAGCGCGGCGACGACGAGCACAGGGCGCGACCCAGGGCAGGGGCAGTGCGGCCGGAGATGGCCGGGCGAGCCGAGCGGGCGCGTGGACGCGGCGAGAGGGTGGAGCGCGCACGTGACTGGGAAGGTGCAGGGCGCGGCCGTCGCGGGCGGGCGCGTGCGGTGGGCGGCGGTGAGCACGGACGGGCGCCGGCGAGATGCGGACGGACGTCAGGGGCAGAAGGGGAGGGGGAGCGCAGCTCACAGTGTTGCCGAGGAGCAAGGGGTCGGCGAGGCCTGGTGTAGGCCGTCGGGGAGGAGGCCGGGGAGGCGACGTGGGTGGCGCCGGTGATGGCGAACGATGTCGGCGTCAGGGAGCTCGGGCGCGGCGTCTGCGGCGACGGTGGCTGGAGCCAGACGCGGGGTAGGGGAGGTGACGATGCGGTCCGGAGAGGAGGTGGCGCCGGCGAGGTGGTGGCGGGATGAGGCGGCGACGGTGAGCGCCGGCGGCGTCGGGGGCGGGGTGCCGCCCAGATCGGGGAGAGGGGTGGCGCCAGGGAGAGTGGGGGGGTCGGGGAGGATGTGGGGGTGGTTAGGGTTTGGGGCTGGACCCGAGGGGGTAATAGTCAGGGGGAGCTGGGCCGGCCTGGTGCAGTGGCCAGCTGGGCCACTTGGCCGAGGGAAGAGGGGATCTTTCTTTCCTTTTGTTTTGTTTTTACTTTTTATTTATTTTCTTTTCCGTTTTCTTTTAGTTTCCTTTTATTTTTGTTTTAGCAAAATACCAAAATGGCACCTAATTTGATGTTACCAAATATGCCACTGCCACATTAACTTGCTACCCAAACTAAAATAATTTCATAATTATTTAATATTTAAAAGTATTTAAATAATAGTTTTCACTACTGTTTTATCCATCTAATAGTATTTAAATATTTTATAAAGGTGTGGTTTCTCCACCATAATGACCTTTGCGTTATTTGGTTCACTCTGAACATTTTAGTTTTAATTTTTGAAAACTTTTATTGTTTGCTTGATTTTGAATTTGAATTTGAATCAGTTTCGAACTAACGCGAGATTAGCAACGGTAATCGAAGTGACATGGCATCATTAGCAAAGGGTTGCTGTAGCTTAATTATCCGGGCGTCACAATTCTCCTCCACTACAAGAAATCTCGTCCCGAGATTTAAGAGGTGGAGCAAGGGGGAAAGTGTTGGTTACGAAATTCTAACGAGTCTTCTCGGTCTTGGTTGTTCTTCTCGAAGAGATCGATCCATTACATTGATGTCTTCATTTCTCCGCTTCAGGTCATCATGATGAAGTCGTCATCCTTTCTTCGGGGTCTTCATCATACGTACGAAGGGCAAGGGGTAACTTCGGAAGAACGGACCGCTACAATGTTGCTTATCTGGTAGATAACATCAGGAAAGGTGGCGGAAAGTAACTCTCGAATTGAAACTTAAGAAATTATCAAGAGCAAAGTAAGAAGGTGCAAAATAGAAGTTTCAAGCGCATAGGCAATCGTTCGTTGCCTGAAATGAAGTGTGAAAGGGGTTTAGAGCAATGGGAATAAGCATTGCGTCTGATACCAGAATAGATCACTAGGCAGGTGGCCCGTGAATTACATACGAAGTCAAGCGTGAGGAAAAACTTTGACAACAGGGTGTACAGGAGAGTCAGGTTTCGATCCTGTGGAATTGTGGGTTATGGGCCCACCATGTGGGTTAAAAGTAGGAAAGGCGTTGACATCTTGCACGGTTATGATAGCAAGGCATGTCAGAGAATAGCCTGTCAGTTATGTCGGCAACAACGTCGGTACAAAGGGCGAGGGACAAAGAGAACCATCTTCCTGCTTGTTAAACGAGGCGGACCAATAGGCAAAGTTCTCGTCCATCGGTGGTTATCGGAATGTCATCAACAATAGTAACAGGGTCTTACTGACAGAGTGGTACAACAAGGTGCTTACCTAAGTAGGGAATTATTACTGCTCAATTAAGTCAGTTTACAAGAAAGGTTAAACAAAACAATGGAAAGGAAATATGTTTAAACACATATTTCAGGGGTATATCCTTCCCAAGGACAAGCAGAGCATGATAACCATGACAGGATATAAAGTAGAAAACCCTTTAAGGTGAGGGGAGAGAAATTTCATGACATTACCCATTCAATGGTGTTTGGATAAGTGATAAGGAAATTTTAGCATTGTGCTTCAAATGTTCTTATTGAAAATCCGAGTACCACAGACATGCTTCGAGATAGCATTGACATGGTCTTCAAGTAAAGGTCAAGCTTGGATACTCAAAGGATTCATCAGGAACAACTTATAGAATAAGTCATACAATTTCCTCATGGAAGAATGGTTAACCTTGCTAAAAAGGAAGAACTATAACAATAGGTCCTCCGACCAGGTATGCTAGGCATGACATCACCTTACTGGGTTACATAACGACCAATGCTATAATTCTTGGAAATATGTTTCCAACCATCATATCTAACCGAGATGTAGATCTGAGTGGTGTCAGGATACCTCAGACTCAGGATGTCTGAGAAGAAAAGGTGCAACACCAATTGACGAGATGACATTGTAAGATTCTCGGGAATGAACTATGGAAGCGAGTTCTGAAACAAGAATTCATCATTAAACCAAGGAGAGGATGAGGAGGTGGCTGATGGACTCAGCGACAATTCATCGAGATTTCCAAAAGGATGGATTTCCACAATTATGTGAACAAGGAGATAACATTAGTCAGATCAAATGATATAATGATGTATGTTCGTTGAAAACATACACGATTGAACAATGATAGAAAGGTGCACCCGGAAATCTGGACTAGGTAGCACGATCAATGTTCGAATGATGATTCAATAAGCAATAGACTTAGAATGAAGCTATCAACCATTAACGTCAAAGTAATAGGGTTGCTAGAAGTTTTGAATTTACACATCACAGACCATTTTTTGGTATTCCGGTTAGAAACAACACGGGGACCAAGAAAACAATGGTGATGGTAATAAGTATCACTGGGATCAAGAATTCTTAAGGGGTGGCGAAATTCTCGCGACATTCTTGACATAAAAGACGGTGGTACCCAAAGGTAGAACATAACATAAGCTGGATAGCAAGGAGCTCCATAACATGAACAAGTATGTGTTGGAGGGAAGGCAATAATGTTGTTGGTCATAACACAATTCATTGAGGGGCAAGGACGGTATTTCTCATCATGAATCCGATCGATATCCTGGAAGAGTTAAGAATGTTGATGATGATCACGACACATTTGTCGAGAGATTTCATGAAGATGTAATCGATCGCCGTTGACATCAAGTCAAAGGAATGATGACGCAAAAGGTTATTGAAACCATGGGTACGACACAAACTCGAAATCAAGCTTGCTGTTTGAGGTGTAACGATAAAACGAGGAAATTGACGAAGGCTTAGCTCATCGTCGAAAGTTGTGCTCCGGGGATAAGGTCCAGGTAGTACAGTTAAAATCACCACGATAATGATATAGCCAAACAGGCAAGGAATGGCGTGATCGGTTACAAACTCGTAAGTAAAGAAGATTACTAAGAGTTGTTGAATTGTAGTACGGAAACGATTCAGTTATCGGTGTCCTTGAGTGTTTAACCATTCAGAACCCGTGGAAAAATTGGAATCGGCGAGGATAGTAGTTGATGAAGAACTCATAAGAAGTTATGTAGTCCCGTGATATTCTCGAGATACCAGCGGGTATACTCGAAGGTAGAGCAGAATAAAGGTTGGTCAGGTGAAATGTTTTGCAGAAGGCAAGTACTTTAACTTGTCTGAGAAATGGGATCAAAGAAGAACAATATGGTCGAAACTACGATTGCAAAAGACCAAATCCCAGATATAAGATGAACTTACACTAAAGGAATAATAAATTTTAAGAGAAGCTTCCATGATAAGATCTACATCATGTCCATGGGCATGAACACAAAGTTCAAGGTCGACTCCCACTTCTCCAATGCATGACCATTCATTCACTGCTCTTATTAAAAATGATTTGAGTGTGAAAACCTACCTGGTGAATTACCAGAGGAGTATGACCCGTGAAAGCTTTTCAGGTTCACACAGATTAAGGAAGGCATAGGTTTAACCCATCGGGGTACCTTAGAAACATATACCACAAGCTTCAAGAGTAAATATCACAAGCTCGAAAGCAGAGCATGGTTGGCCAGAACAGAGAATAGGATTTACCAATGGCATTGTGTATCAGGGAAAGAACTTCCAAAGTGATTGAATATGAAGGACGATGTCGGATAAAATCCAACAAAGGATCCGGAGGTCCTCAAGGGATCTGATGTGAGCATCGGTACTCAACCAAAGGAAGAGAGAATGTAAGGAGATCAGATTATAGAAACAACTGACTAATTAAAGCACAAATGCAAAAGGATTATGATTTCCAAATCAAGGGATCAGAAGCAAACGCTCTGATTAAGGATGGATAAGCTGAGTAGGCTTAGAGGTACAATCGATGGCAATTTGATTGGTCGAGATCCAGCTCATGTTTAAAATGACGTCTGAGCCGGAAGGATGAAATCTAGGATCTGGTTGAGGATTGCGAGCATTCGCAACTTATTGAATCAATGGACTCAAAATGATAGTGACAAAGGATGCCAATAAGATTACTATACTTATGGAATTAACCATAACGCAAGCAAGCAAGAAATTCAAGAACAAAAGGTTGTTGAGGATTTTTGAAAGATCGAATAGTATTTTGAAGACTTTTGTGAAACACATGAACAACTAGGGAGAAACAAACCCTCGGTATGTGTGAGGATTAAGTTGTAGGTGTATTCAGGCGACAAGGAACTGCAAGGCAGTAGGTACAAAGGATTCTCGAAACAACAACGAGTATTTCGGGGTATTTTGTAATAACAAGAGCAACTGGGGATGAATGTAAGAATGGCAAGGGCATGTAGTTACCTATAGGGGTTGACGGTGGAAGGGAATTGCACACGTGATGAGTACAAGTTCTCGGGATAACATCGGAGAGTATCTTCAGGGTGTGCTGATGAATCAAGCCATCATCTGGAATGAAGGGGCTCTCCGGGAGGAAGTAGTCACGAGAACCTAGAGTCAGAGTTAGTAAAATCATTTAACCCGAATAGAAGAGAGATCAGAGTCCCAGAGTATAGACGAGAAATAAAAGATCCTAATACCACCCAATGGTGACGTGGGCCCGTAAGCCACACAGCCATGTTAGTAAAAGTTTTTCAGTGACTAGACTCAACTTCGGCCAAGGAGTTGGAAGGAGGATTCCTACAGGCAGTCGGCTCTGATACCAACTTGTGACGCCCCCGATTCAATCGTACACTAATCATACACGCAAATATGTACGATCAAGATCAGGGACTCACGGGAAGATATCACAACACAACTCTAATAACAAATAAGTCATACAAGAATCATATTACAAGCCAGGGGCCTCGAGGGCTCGAATACAAGTGCTCGAACATAAACGAGTCAGCGGAAGCAACAATATCTGAGTACAGACATTAAGTTAAACATGGTGCCATAAGATGGCTAGCACAAACTGGGATACAGATTGAACGAGGAGCAGGCCTCCTGCCTGGGATCCTCCTAACTACTCCTGGTCGTCGGCGGCCTGAACATAGTAGTAGGCACCCTCGGTGTAGTAGGAGTCATCGTCAACGGTGGCATCTGGCTCCTGGGCTCCAACATCTGGTTGCGACATCCGAGAAGAATGGAAAAGGAGGAAAAGAGGGAGCAAAGCAACCATGAGTACTGATACGTCTCCAACGTATCTATAATTATTTATTGTTCCATGCTATTATATTATCATTCTTGGATGTTTTACAAACATTTTATAGTCATTTTATATCATTTTTTGGTACTAACCTATTGACATAGTGCCCTGTGCCAGTTGCTGTATTCCGCATGTTTTTTACATCGCAGGAAATCAATACCAAACGGAGTCCAAACGCAGCGAAATTTTTTGTGGATTTTTTTGGACCAAAATACATCCAGTGGGCCGGAGAAGCACCTGGGGGGTGCCCCGAGGGGGGCACAACCCACCAGGGTGCGCCTGGAGGCCCAGGCGCGCCCAGGTGGGTTATGCCCACCTCGGTGGCCTCCCGCATCACCTCTTTGCTCTATAAATACCCCAATATTCCAGAAACCCTAGGGGAGTCGACGAAAATCAATTCTAGCCGCCGCAAGTTCCAGAAACACCAGATCCAATCTAGACACCATCTCGGAGGGGTTCATCATGTCCATTGGTGCCTCTCCGATGATGCATGAGTAGTTCTTTGTAGACCTACGTGTCCGTAGTTAGTAGCTAGATGGCTTTCTCTCTCTCGTTTGATTCTCAATACAATGGTCTCTTGGAGATCCATATGATGTAACTCTTTTTGCGGTGTGTTTGTTGGGATCCGATGAACTTTGAGTTTATGATCAGATCTATGTTTTTATCCATGAAAGTTATTTGAGTCTTCTTTGATCTCTTATATGCATGATTGCTTATAGCCTCATATTTCTTCTCCGATATTTGGGTTTTGTTCGGCCAACTTGATCTATTTATCTTGCAATGGAAAGATGTGCTTTGTAATGGGTTCGATCTTACGGTGCTTGATCCCAGTGACAGAAAGGGAAACGACACGTATGTATCGTTGCTATTAAGGATAACAAGATGGGGTCTATTTCTACATAAATAGATCTTGTCTACATCATGTCATCGTTCTTATTGCATTACTCCATTTTTCCATGAACTTAATACACTAGATGCATGCTGGATAGCGGTCGATGTGTGGAGTAATAGTAGTAGATGCAGATAGGAGTCGGTCTACTAATCTTGGACATGATGCCTATGTAATGATCATTGCCTGGATATCGTCATGAGTATTCAAAGTTCTATCAATTGCCCAACAGTAATTGTTTTCCCACCGTTTGCTATTTTTCTCGAGAGAAGCCACTAGTGAAACCTACGGCCCCCGGGTCTCTTCTTTAATATATTTGCCTTTGCGATCTATTTTTATTTGCTTTTGTTTTCAGATCTATATTTCCAAAAACCCAAAATACCTTGCTGCACTTTATTTTATTTTGCATTTATTCGAGATCTATTTATCCAATCTATTACAACTTTTTTCCGTCCACTAGCCATTTCTGGCGCCATTGTCCGAAAGGGATTGACAACCCCTTTAATACGTCGGGTTGCCAGTACTTGTTATTTATGTGCAGGTGCCGTTCACGTAGTGTTGCGTGGTTCTCCTACTGGTTCGATAACCTTGGTCTCATCACTGAGGGAAATACCTACCGTCGTTGTGCTGCATCATCCCTTCCTCTTTGGGGAAATACCGACGTAGTTCTAGCAGACATCAAAAGGAATTTCTGGCGCCGTTGCCGGGGAGACATCATCAACATCTACCAGGTTCCTAATCACAAATCTCATCTCCTCGCAATTTACATTATTTGCCATTTGCCTCTCGTTTTCCTCTCCCCCACTTCACAAAAATTTGCCGTTTTATTCGCCCTCTTTTTCGTTCGCCATTTTCTCATCAGATCTGTTTTTGAATGCAATCTTCTTGCGAAGTCACCATGACTCAAGAGAACACCAAGTTGTGTGATTTCTCAAATACCAACAACAATGATTTTCTTAGCACTCCGATTGCTCCTCCCGCCACTAGTGCGGAGACTTGTGATATTAATACTGCTTTGCTGAATCTTGTTATGAAAGATCAATTTTCTGGTACTCCTAATGAGGATGTCGTGTCCCATCTTAACACATTCGTGGAATTATGCGATATGCAAAAGAAAAAAGATGTGGACAATGATGTTGTGAAGTTGAAATTATTCCCGTTTTCTTTGCGAGATCATGCCAAAATTTGGTTTTCTTCTTTGCCTCGCAATAGTATCGATTCTTGGAATAAGTGCAAAGATGCTTTCATTACTAAGTATTTTTTGCCCGCAAAAATTATTTCCCTCAGAACCCAGATCATGAATTTCAAGCAACTTGAACATGAGCATGTTGCACAATCTTGGGAAAGGATGAAATTGATGCTAAGGAATTGCCCAACTCATGGGTTAAATCTTTGGATGATTATACAAATTTTTTACGCGGGGTTGAATTTTGTTTCTCATAATCTTTTAGATTCCACCGCGGGTGGTACTTTTATGGAAATTACTTTGGGTGAAGCCACTAAATTGCTTGATAATATCTTGGCAAATTATTCACAATGGCATACCGAAAGAGCTCCTACTAGTAAAAAAGTTAATTCGGTTGAAGAAATTTCTTCTTTGAGTGAAAAAGTTGATGCTCTTATGAAATTGGTTGCTAATAAAAGTGCTCCTATTGATTTTAATGATGTGCCTTTGTCTACTTTGATTGAGCAAAATAGTGATGCCATAGATGTGAATTTTATTTCGCGAAACAATTTCAATAACAATGCTTATAGAGGTAATTTTAATCCTAGGTCTTTTCCTAGTAATTCCTCTAATAATTATGGTAATTCCTATGGTAATCTTTCTTACAATAATAATAGGAACACCTCTGATCTTGAGAATAATATTAAAGAATTTATCAATACTCAAAAAGTTTTCAATGTTACAATAGAAGAAAAGTTGAATAAAATTGATGATTTGTCTAGAAGTGTTGATAGAATCTCTCATGATGTAGAAAATCTCAAGATGAAAATTTTTGTGCCTAAGGTTGAAGAATCAGTTAAAGCTCTTTATGTTTCCATGGATGAAAGTAAGAAAAGAACCGCTATGCTTAGAGCTAGAAGAGAATTTTTAGAAAAGACGTTTTCTAGTGATTGCTTTCACAAAAGTGATGAAGATCTTAAAATGATTGGTGTTTCTTCTATTGATTCTTTGTTTAGTAAAATTAAGATTGTTGAAAAAGGGACTGGTGAAGAGTCAACTTTAGTTAGAAGGCGTCCCAATAATTTGGAGGGTGAAAATCTTGTTGAGAAAATTGATAAAAGTGGGTTTGAAGAGGTCAAAACTTTAACTAGTGATGTGCCCACTCTTTTGGATTACAAAGACTTTAATTATGATAGTTGCTCTTTGATTGATTGTATTTCTTTGTTGCAATCCATGATAAATTCACCCCATGCTTATGAACAAAATAAAGCTTTTACTAAACATATTGTTGATGCTATGATGAAAGCTTTAGAAGAAAAGTTGGAATTAGAGGTTTCAATTCCTAGAAAATTACATGATGAATGGGAACCTACTATCAAAGTCAAGATAAAAAATTATGAGTGTTTTGCTTTATGTGACTTGGGTGCTAGTGTTTCTACAATTCCGAAATCTTTATGTGATGTGCTCGGTCTTACCGATATTGAAGAATGCTCTTTAAATTTGCACTTGGCTGATTCTACTATTAAAAAGCCTATGGGAAGAATTAATGATTTTCTTATTCTTGCAAATAGGAATTATGTTCCCATAGATTTTATTGTTCTTGATATTGATTGCAATCCGTCTTGTCCAATTATTCTTGGTAGACCGTTTTTACGTACTATTGGCGCCGTGATTGATATGAAAGAAGGCAATATTAAATTTCAATTTCCACTAAGGAAGGGTATGAAACACTTCCCTAGAACAAGAATTAGGCCACCATATGAATCAATCATGAGGGCATCTTATGGATCTAGAACCAAAGATGACAATACTTAGATCCTTGCTTTATGCCTAGCTAGGGGCGTAAAACGATAGCGCTTGTTGGGAGCCAACCCAATGAATAAAATTTATTTTTTGCCTTTTGCTTTTTGTTTTTGAGTGTTAGCATAATAATGCTACTGTTATGATTGAGTTTTTTGTGTTTTAATTAGTGTTTGTGCCAAGTAAAGCCTTTAGGATTATGTTGGGTGATAGTTGATTTGATCTTGTTGGAAAACAGAAACTTTTGCGTCCAGTAAAACAATTTTGAAAAATCACAGAAGAGACGAAAAATTCTGAATTTTTTACACAAGATTTATATATAAATTGGCTCTGTTTTCCTAGTTTTTCAGAATTTTTGGAGTTACAGAAGTATTCAAAATATTCAGATTACTACAGACTGTTCTGTTTTAGACAGATTCTGTTTTCTTTGCGTTGTGTGCTTGTTTTAATGATTCTATGGTTTTCTTTGAAGAGTTTTTGCCATAGAAAAGTTGGAATACAGTAGATATAATGCAAGAATAAAATATGAATTGGTTTGCTACAGTACTTATAGTAGTGATTTGTTTTCTTATACTAACGGATCTCACGAAGGTTTTGTTGAGTTTTGTGTGATTGAAGTTTTCAAGTTTTGGGTGATTTTACGATGGATGAAGGAATAAGGAGTAAGAAGAGCCTAAGCTTGGGGATGCCCATGGCATCCCAAGCTATTATCCAAAGAGAAGCAAGCAACTAAGCTTGGGGATGCCCGAGTGGCATCCCCTCTTTCTTGTAACGACCATCGGTATTTTACTTGGAGCTATATTTTTATTCGTCACATACTATGAGTTTTGCTTGGAGCGTCTTATATGATATGAGTCTTTGCTTGTTTTGATTTTTGTTTTAAGTCTTGAATCCTTGCTGGACACACCTATTTGAGAGAGCCAAAATTATGCCATGACTTGTTAGAATTGCTCTCTATGCTTCACTTAAATCTTTATGAGCTATGGAATTGCTCTAGTGCTTCACTTATATCTTTTTGAGCACGGTGTGCTTTATTATTTTTGAAAAAATCCTCTCATGCTTCACTTAGATTTATTTGGGAGTTAGTAATTTTTTTAAGAAATTCTCTCTTGCTTCACTTAAATTAATTTGAGAGAAAGAAATATTATGCTCATGATCTTTACTTATATTTGTTTGAGCTTATCAAAAGCAACACATGAAAATTAGTCCCAAAGTGATAGATATCCAAGAAGGATATAATAAAAACTTTCATGAAGATCATTGGACAAAATAAACTTGATTCCTTGTAATAGTTTTGAGATATGATGATGTGATATGTGAGTTATGTTGATGAGTAATTATGCTTTAGTACGAATATTGGTGTTAAGGTTTGTGATTCCCTATGCATGCACGAAAGTCAACAGTTATGCAATGAAATTATATCCTACTTGTGGTGCATTATTCGGTGTTAATTATGCTTAATGCTCGCTTATGAGATTTTTCGTTTGTTGGTTGGTCGCTTCTCAATCTTTTGCTAGCCTTCATTTTGCACTAAGTATGATCACTACTTGTGCATCCAAAACCCTTTAAACCAGTTTTGCCATATGAGTCCACTATATCTACCTATATGTGGTATTCTTTTGCCATTCTAAGAAAATTTGCATGTGCCATCTCTAATTTTCAAAATAAATTTCTCTTTTGTGTGCTCGTACCGCTC
The DNA here is from genome assembly GCA_011799875.1 of Thinopyrum elongatum. Classification (NCBI taxonomy): domain Eukaryota; kingdom Viridiplantae; phylum Streptophyta; class Magnoliopsida; order Poales; family Poaceae; genus Thinopyrum; species Thinopyrum elongatum. The sequence continues at coordinate 114,030,742 of CM022299.1, read as the reverse complement.
GCGAGGCGGTGAGGGGTGGCCGATATTTTCCATGCTAGATATGTTATTCTCATGATCAGTGTTTATTCACTTGTCATTGCACGAGAGTAAGGCAAAGGTATTAGGGATGCCCAGTCCCAAAATGAATAAATGAATTTACTTTATGTTGTCAAATAATAAATTCCTTGGAAAGTGTTGGTATGGAGGGCACCCGTGGATACGGCTAGCCATGGAAAGTGAAAGAAATGGTGGAAAAAGGAATAAACTTTATTTTCTGTTTGGGAACCGCCTATGATATATCTAGCATGGAAAGTGTGGGGAACTCTAAGTCGTTTTCGTTGGTGGGAAAAGTATACCTCCCAAAATGTTTTTATCTCTCAATTTTAGCTTTGAGCTCTGGCACCTCTACAAATCCCTACTTCCCTCCGCGAAGGGCCTTTCTTTTACTTTATGCAATTTTTATTTTGAGTCTCCATCTTCTCTTATAAAGCACCAACTAAGGGGCACTATGATCGTACTTGAGCATTGGGTATAGCTAATATGCGAGTGTGTTTCATGAATGGATCAATGATTGAGCATAATGGGCTAGGGATAACTTATTCTAGCGTTGTGTTGATATGCTTGAGTATTTAAGTTATCATGTCAAAACTAGACTATTGCTTTGAACCATATAAAAGTCCAAATGTCCATGCTATAAAGAAAAGAATATGTGATGAACATGTTAGGCAGCATTCCACTAAAAAATTCCATTTTTATCATTTACCTACTCGAGGACGAGCAGGAATTAAGCTTGGGGATGCTGATACATCTCCAACGTATCTATAATTTTTGATTGTTCCATGCTGTTATATTATCATTCTTGGATGTTTTACAATCAATTTATATCATTTTTTGGTACTAACCTATTGACATAGTGCCCAGTGCCAGTTGCTGTTTTCTGCATGTTTTTCACATCGCAGGAAATCAATACCAAACAGAGTCCAAACGCAGCGAAACTTTTTGTGGTTTTTTTTTGGCCCAGAAGACATCCAGTGGGCCGGAGAAGCACCTGGGGGGTGCCCCGAGGGGGCACAACCCACCAGGGTGCGCCTGGAGGCCCAGGCGCGCCCAGGTGGGTTGTGCCCACCTCGGTGGCCTCCCGCACCGCCTCTTTGCTCTATAAATACCCCAATATTCCAGAAACCCTAGGGGAGTCGACGAAAATCAATTCCAGCCGCCGCAAGTTCCAGAAACACCAGATCTAATCTAGACACCATCTCGGAGGGGTTCATCATGTCCATTGGTGCCTCTCCGATGATGCGTGAGTAGTTCTTTGTAGACCTACGGGTCCGTAGTTAGTAGCTAGATGGCTTTCTCTCTCTCGTTTGATTCTCAATACAATGGTCTCTTGGAGATCCATATGATGTAACTCTTTTTGCGGTGTGTTTGTTGGGATCCGATGAACTTTGAGTTTATGACCAGATCTATGTTTTTATCCATGAAAGTAATTTGAGTCTTCTTTGATCTCTTATATGCATGATTGCTTATAGCCTCGTATTTCTTCTCCGATATTTGGGTTTTCTTTGGCCAACTTGATCTATTTATCTTGCAATGGGAAGATGTGCTTTGTAATGGGTTCGATCTTACGGTGCTTGATCCCAGTGACAGAAAGGGAACCAACACGTATGTATCGTTTCTACTAAGGATAACAAGATGGGGTCTATTTCTACATAAATAGATCTTGTCTACATCATGTCAGCGTTCTTATTGCATTACTCCATTTTTCAATGAACTTAATACACTAGATGCATGCTGGATAGCGGTCGATGTGTGGAGTAATAGTAGTAGATGCAGGCAGGAGTCGGTCTACTAATCTTGGACGCGATGCCTATATAATGATCATTGCCTGGATATCATCATGAGTATTCAAAGTTCTATCAATTGCCCAACAGTAATTGTTTTCCCACCGTTTGCTATTTTTCTCGAGAGAAGCCACTAGTGAAACCTACGGCCCCCGGGTCTTTTCTTTAATATATTTGCCTTTGCGATCTATTTTTATTTGCTTTTGTTTTCAGATCTATATTTCCAAAAACCCAAAAATACCTTGCTGCACTTTATTTTATTTTGCATTTATTTGAGATCTATTTATCCAATCTATTACAACTTTTTTCCGTCCACTAGCCATTTCTTGCGCCGTTGCCCGAAAGGGATTGACAACCCCTTTAATACGTCGGGTTGCGAGTATTTGTTATTTGTGTGCAGGTGCCATTCACGTAGTGTTGCGTGGTTCTCCTACTGGTTCGATAACCTTGGTCTCATCACTGAGGGAAATACCTACCGTCGCTGTGCTGCATCATCCCTTCCTCTTTGGGGAAATACCGACGTAGTTCTAGCAGACATCAAGTACTCATCCAAAGTACTCGCAAGCAAGGATCTACACTACATATGCATTGGTATCAATGAAATGGGTAGTATCTGTGGACGGAACTGCAGAATGCCAGAATAAGAGGGGGATAGCTAGGCCTATCAAAGACTACGCTTCTGACAGCCTCCATCTTGAAGCATGTAGAAGAGAGTAGCAAGTGCAGCATCAAGTAACATCGCATAGCATAATCCTACCCGGCGATCCTCCCCTTGTCGCCCTGTGGGAAAGCGATCACCGGGTTGTCTCTGGAACTTATCTGGGTGTGTTTTATTAAGTATCCGGTTCTAGTTGTCATGAGATCGAAGTACAACTCCGGGTCGTCCTTTTACCGAGGGACACGGCTATTCGAATAGATAAACTTCCCTGCAGGGGTGCACCATATTACCCAACACGCTTGATCCCTCTGGCCGGGCTCACTTTCCTGGGTCATGTCCGGCCTCGGAAGATCAACACGTCGCAGCCCTACCTAGGCTCAACAGAGAGGTCAGCACGTCGGTCTAAATCCTAAGCGCACAGGGGTCTGGGCCCATCGCCCATTGCACTCCTGCACGTTGCGAGGGCAGCCGGTGAGCAGACCTAGCAACCTCCATTACAAAGGAAGTTGCGTTACGCGGTCCAACCCGGCGCGCGCCGCTCAGTCGCTGATGTCTAAAAGAGCTTCGGCTGATACCACGATGTCGAGTGCCCATAACTGTTCCCGCGTGGTGGTTAGTGTGTATAGGCTCGTAGCCAGACTCAGATTAAATACCAAGATCTCATTAAGCGTGTTAATTGATGTAACCGCGGACGCCGACCAGGGACTAGGCCCACCTGTCTCCTAGGTGGTCACAACCCGCCTTGTCGCTCCGCCACAAAGTAACACTCGGGGGCCGTTGGGAACCCAGGCCCACCACTACCTGGATGGAACCACCTGCCCCTTCAGCCCCCATATCCGAATCACTTGCGGGTACTCTACGAGCCGACCCGAGTTTAGTCACATCATGTATCCTGTATAATATAAATAGTATATACCCGTGATCACCTCCCGAGTGATCACGGCCTGATAGTATAGCATGGCAGACAGACAAGAATCTAGGGCCACTGATGAAATACTAGCATCCTATACTAAGCATTAGGATTGCAGGTAAAGGTGTCAACAGTAGTAGCAAAGACAGGCTATGCAGTAGAATAGGATTAACCGAAAGCAGTAACAGCTACACTACTCTAATGCAAGCAGTAGAGGGAAAGAGTAGGCGATATCGGGATGAACAAGGGGGGTTTGCTTGCATGGAAGCTCGGCAGAGAAGGACGGGTCGTCAACACCGTAGTCGACCGGGGTAGCAGCGGCGTCCGTCTCGTAGTCTACCGGAGAGAAGAGGGGGATGAAACAATGAATACAATGCAAACAGATGCATGATGATGCATGACATGACATATAACGTTGCTAGGTGTGCCCTAACACGGTAATAGGTGTTACCGACAAAGGGGGGAAACATCCGGGAAAGTATTCCCGGTGTTTGACATTTTCGGACACATGGATCGGAGGTGGATTGTTGCATGTTTGCTATGCTAGGGACGTGTGGCAAACGAACGGACTGCGTATTCGGATTCGTCTTGTCGTTCTGAGCAACTTTCATGTACAAAGTATTTTCATCCGAGTTACGGATTATTTTATATTAATTTTCGAAGTTTTAATTCAATTTCTAGAATTAACAGATTTAATTTAATTTGAAAATATAATAACATTAATTGCTATGGGTACACAGAAGTGTACCCAGTAGTTTGCACATGTGGCTGACAGGTGGGGCCCTTTAGACTGCCTAGTTAGCAGCCAACAGTTGACTGTTAACTGGACAATTGACAAGGGGGCCCATGTGTCATTGACACATTTTCCTAACTACAGACTAGTTAAACTAACTAGGGTATTAGGCTAACTAAGTAAAACCAGTTTAATTAACCAAATTAATTATGTTAATTAACTCACTAATTAATTAACATATTTATTTATTTTAATTCCTTTTTTAACTTTCGTTTTTTTATTTCTTTTTCATCCAGGGGGCTGGGCCCGTTCGGTCAGTGGCCCAGGGGCCACAGTGGGCGCTCGGCGGCAGGTGAAGACCGCGGCGGGCAGCAACGATGCGGGGCTCGCGCAGGCGGTCAGGGGTGAGCAGGGGCCGCGGCGGCGATGGCGAGCGCGGGGCAGGGGATGGCCGGCGACAGCCTTTGCAGGCGGCCGCACGAGCGCAAGCGACGGCAGGGGCGGGACGGAGCAGCGGGCGGCTAGCAGGGGAGGCGTGGCGGACGGGGCTGTGGTGGCGCGGAGCGGTGAAGAGCGCGGCGATGACGAGCGTAGGGCGCGACCCAGGGCAGGGGCAGTGCGGCCGGAGATGGCCGGGCTAGCCGAGCGGGCGCGTGGACGCGGCGAGAGGGTGGAGCGCGCACGTGACTGGGAAGGTGCGGGGGGCGGCCGTCACGGGCGGGCGCGTGCGGTGGGCGGCGGTGAGCACGGACGGGCGCCGGCGAGATGCGGACGGACGTCAGGGGCAGAAGGAGAGGGGGGAGCACAGCTCACAGCGTTGCCGAGGAGCAAGGGGTCGGCGAGGCCTGGTGTAGGCCATCGGGGAGGAGGTCGGGGAGGCGACGTGGGTGGCGCCGGCGATGGCGAACAACATCGGCGTCAGGCCGCTCGGGCGCGGCGTCTGCGGCGACGGTGGCTGGAGCCAGACGTGGGGTAGGTGAGGTGACGATGCAGTCCGGCGAGGAGGTGGCGCCGGCGAGGTGGTGGCGGGACGAGGCGGCGACGGTGAGCGCCGGCGACGTCGGGGTCGGGGCACCGCCCAGATCGGGGAGAGGGGTGGCGGCAGGGAGAGTGGGGGGGTCGGGGAGGATGTGGGGGTGCTTAGGGTTTGGGGCTGGACCCGAGGAGGTAATAGTCAGGGGGAGCTGGGCCGGCCTGGTGCAGTGGCCAGCTGGGCCACTTGGCCCAGGGAAGAGGGGGGTCTTTCTTTCCTTTTGTTTTGTTTTTTACTTTTTATTTATTTTATTTTCTGTTTTCTTTTAGTTTCCTATTTTTTTTGTTTTAGCAAAATACCAAAATGGCACCTAATTTGATGTTACCAAATATGCCACTGCCACATTAACTTGCTACCCAAACTAAAAGAGTTTCGTAATTATTTAATATTTAAAAGTATTTAAATAATAGTTTTCACTGTTGTTTTATCCATCTAATACTATTTAAATATTTTATAAAGGTGTGGTTTCTCCACCATAATTACCTATGCATTATTTGGTTCACTCCGAACATTTTAGTTTTAATTTTTGAAAACTTTTATTGTTTGCTTGATTTTGAATTTGAATTTGAATCAGTTTCGAACTAACGCGAGATTAGCAACAGTAATCGAAGTGACGTGGCATCATTAGCAAAGGGTTGGTGTAGCTTAATTATCCGGGCGTCACGGTCACTTTGGGCCCGGGTGCCATGATTTCAGATCTGAACCGTTTATGTTTTCACCATTATATCTATGTTCTAGATCCGATCTTGCAAGTTATGTGCAGCTGCTACGTGTTATGATCCGTAAACCCCGGAGTGACAGTATTCGGGATACTTTCCGGTAATGACCGTAGTTTGAGGAGTTCATGTATTCACTATGTGTTAATGCTTTGTTCCGGTTCTCTATTAAAAGGAGGCCTTAATATCCCTTAGTTTCCTTATGGACCCTGCAGCCACGGGAGGGTAGGACAAAAGATGTCATGCAAGTTCTTTCCATAAGCATGTATGACTATTTACGGAATACATGCCTACATTATATTTATGAACTGGAGCTAGTTTTGTATCGCCCTAGGTTATCACTGTTATATGATGAATATCATCCAACGAATTCACCAATCCCATGCCTACGAGATTTTCACATATTGTTCTCGCTAAGTTACTATTGCTATTGCTACTGTTACATTTGCTACAAAATCATTGCTATCACAGTTACCGTTACTGTTACTATTACCATTGCTATCAAAACTATCATACTACTATGCTACTGATCACTTTGCTGCAGATAATTAATCTCCAAGTGTGGTTGAATTGACAACTCAACTGCTAATACCTTCAAATATTCTTTGGCTCCCCTTGTGCCGAATCTATAAATTTGGGTTGAATACTCTACCCTCGAAAACTGTAGCGATCCCCTATACTTGTGGGTTATCATGACCTTTTTCTGGTGCCGTTGCCGGGGAGTATAGCTATATTTGTTGAGTCACTTGGGATTATTATCTATTTATCATTATAAAGAATCTGAAGGATACCAATACTAAGATTTTTCCCTCTAAGACGAGGGGAGATAAGGAACTGCCATCTAGCTCTGCACTTGATTCACCTTCTATTTTGAGTAGACTTGCAACACCACCACATGTTATTAATCCTGATATGTCGTAAGTTATTGATGATGCTAATTCTGCTATGAATGATACTCACGATGATGCCAGTACCTTGCTTATTGATAATGCGCCACTGAGTGAATTTCTTGATGAACAAATGGCTAGAGCTAAAGATATTGAGAATGCTGAAACTGATGAAGTACTTGAAACTGAGAATCTTGAAACACCTATTAGGCCTAGCTCTCCTAGATATGAATTTCCTAAGATACCTGAAGGTTATGTTATGGATGAGGAGACAGCTAGAGATTTTCTTGCTTGCAATGATAGAGATGATCTTAAGAAATTATTATGCAAACTGAAAGAAAAATCTTTGAATGCTAGAATGAAATGTGATCCTAAGTTTGCTACTTCACCTATCTTTGTTGATGATAAGGATTATGAATTCTCTGTCGACCCAGAGTTAATTACTTTGGTTGAATCTGATCCTTTCCATGGGTATGAAACTCAAACTGTTGTGGCACACCTCACTAAGTTAAATGATATAGCCACCCTTTTTGCTCATGATGAGAAGATTCGCTACTATTATATTCTCAAATTATTTCCGTTCTCATTAAAGGGTGATGCTAAGATATGGTACAATACTCTTGCTCCTGGTTGTGTGTGTAGTCCCCAGAATATGATTTATTACTTCTCTGAAAAATATTTTCCTACTCATAAGAAACAAGCTGCCTTACAGAAAATATTTAACTTTGTGCAAATTGAAGAAGAGAGTCTCCCACAAGCTTGGGGGAGGCTTTTCCAATTGCTTAATGCTTTGCCTGATCATCCACTTAAGAAAAATGAAGTACTTGATATCTTCTATAATGGACTAACCGATGCTTCTAGGGACTTCCTAGATAGTTGTGCTGGTTGTGTTTTCAGGGAATGAACTGTTGAACAAGCAGAGGAATTATTGAATAATATATTGAAAAATTATGATGATTGGACTCTTCCTGAACCACCGCCTAAACCCGCTCTGAAGAAGAGGGGTATCTTATGTGACGCCCAGATAATTAAGCTACAGAAATCCCCTGCTAATGATGCCATGTCATCATGTTTTTTTTAAAACTAAATTGCCACTTGATGAAAACAAAAACCAAATTCCATTTGAAGTACAAGTCGAATATTTACTTCTTCTGTCATGCAAACAAAATTGTTTGTGGTGTTGCAAATAATCTCCAAGTAATTGTCATGATGAAAACAACCTCATTTGGATTTCCAAAATCCCCCTGGGATTTAATGTAGTGGTCCAACAGCATTTTAATGAACCATTTAAATTCAAACACGATTCTAAACTTTTCAAAATAACCTCGAACTTTTTATGGTAGTGTCAAAAATTGCAATACAAATTATGAGCCAAGTTTCATATTTTGCAAAATCTTTTGATAGCCTAAATAAATACAAACAGTGCCATTTAAGAGAAAGCAGAATACATAATAAAAAAATAAAAGAAAGGGGGAAGGCCCCCTAGCCCAACTAGGCCAATCGGCCCAGCTGGCCTCCCGAACCAGGCCGGCCCAAACCCCCACTACTAACCCCCCTGGCACACCGAAACCCTAGGCCCGATCCCCACTCTTCCTCGTCCCTTCCTCGTGCCGTCACCCACGACACACACACACACACACACACACGCGCGGACGCACAGGGGAGGGGTGCATCTATTCGATCCCCCTCCTCCTGACGCGCCCGCGCCCGAAGGCCGCCACCAGCCGGCGTTGAGTGCCGCCCCTCCCAGCCTCCTTCCTCTTCATGCTGCACCGAGCCCGTCTTCCTCGAGCTCCGCCCGCGCACCGTCAATGGCCACCCCGACCTCCCGCCGCATGTCGTCGCCGTCGGGCTGCTCGCCTCCGGCCACCCCGCACCTTCCTGAGTCGCCCACGACCTCCATTGTGAGCTCCCATGGCTACTCCCCCTCTCCCCCTCCTCGATTCACCACCGTAGGCCGTCGTCCGCGTCGCCCGAGCTCCTGACCGTGGCCGCGATCTCCGAGGGGTCACCGTGTCCGTGTCCCGTGCGTCGTCGCCCCACCCCTGTCTGCGTCGCCGCAGCTCGCCACGGCCCGCTGCTACTCTGGCCACGCCGCCCATGCTCGCCGCCCTGCGCTGTCGCCTGCTGCTGGCGCCGGCGTGCCTTGCCTCTCCCCGCTCTGCGTCGCACGCCGAGACGGCTGCCGCTGCCACCCTTGCTTTGTGTTGCTTCTGCTGCCGCATCAGCCACGGCGTCGCCACGCAGCCGTCGTGTGCCCGTGCGCCTGTGTGCGCGCGTGCACGTCAGGGCCTGGCCACCGTGCCTCTGGCCGTCCAGTTCCATTAGGCCTAACCTAGGTTAGCCACTGAACTAACCCCTAACCCCACTGACCAACGGGCCCCACTACTAACTTAAATGTTTAAGACAATCTGTTAATAAAATGTGTGCCCCCATGACAAGTGGGACCCTCCCTTTTAATTAACCAGTTAATTTAGGCCCTAAAATAACCCTTGGTCAATGACAGTAGGCCCCACCTCTAATTAAACCTAATTTAAGTCAGTTAATTATCTCTGTTAAAAATATGGGCCAATGCTAGGTGGGACCCACTGGTCCTTTGACTAGTCAACAACCACTGTTGATCGCTGACTGGACAGCTGGCCCACCAGTCAGCCCCTGCTGACTGGACTGTTGACCCAGTCAACGTGCCCCACCAGTCAGCCTCTGTGTTGGTCTACTGGGTACATTTTTTTGGTACATTTAGCTTTTTGTTTTTTTTAATTTCGAATTAATAATATTCCCAAAAATTCAGAAAATGTTTAACCCTTTGAAAATTAATAGATAATAATCCGTAACTCGGCTGAAAATAATTTGTACATGAAAGTTACTCAGAAAGATGAGACGAATCTGCATACGCAGCCCGTTCGTCTGCCACACGTCCCTAGCATAGCGAACATGCAACCGTCCCCCTCCGTTTCATCTGTCCGAAAATGCCTAACCCCGGGAAAACTTTCCAGGATGTTATCCCCCTTCGCCGGTATCATGTAGCACCGCGTTAGAACACCCCTAGCCCTGCATGTTGCCCCGTCATGCTTCTGTGTTGCATCTGTTTGCATTATATTTACTGTTTCTTCCCCCTCTTCTCTCCAGTAGACCCCGAGACCGCTGCTGATGCCACTGTGATCGACTACGTCACCAACTACCCTTCTTCCCTTTCAGCGGAGCTTCCAGGCAAGCCCCCCCTTTGATCATCCCGATATCGCCCATTCTAATTTCTCATGCTTGCATTAGAATTGCTGCTGCTACTGCTTTACCTATTCTGATGCATAGCCTGTTTATTGTAACCTGCTGTTGATAATTATTTGCATATCCTAAACTGCTTAGTATAGGCTGGGTAGAGACCTATCAGTGACCCCACTTATCCCGACTGCCCCGCTGGATTATCCGAAGACCCGATCAACGGGAATTGAAGACCAGGCCCCGACACCGCACATCACCCCTCCCCCCCCTTAGTTGTAACGACACTGCAGCATTACTATCGAGTGCCGAGGGTGAAACCTCTTGTAGCACTTATGATGTTAACTCTGTAGAGTAGCTATTCGGTCGTGGTCATCGAGGGTGATTCCTCCTTCACCACTTCCGACAACGACGCCGTCGTACAACACCTCAAGTGTGAACCCAGCGAGGGTGATTCCTCCGAGTTCACCTTGACCGATACATCGAGTAGGAATCCAATGAGGGTGATACCTCGGATTCCCCTGATGTTATGGACACACGGATACTTGGACTGTACATTTGTTACTTGGAAAGGCGAGTCGACACTGAGGGGTACCCGCGTGTGATGTGAAGATGGGTTGCCTGTATGGTGCCCGAGTGATGAATACGAGGCGCGGCCGGGCATTCTTAACCCTTGCAGCAAGTCCTCGAGACGGGGCGACGGGGTCACATCTTTCGTGAGTCTCTGCTCGTTACCGCAAGCCCAAGGTACTAACGATTTGGATATTTGATCCGAGCAGGCCTCTGGCCTGATAGCACTAACCATCACGTGGGCATAGTATGGGCGTTCTGCATCGTATGCATCAGCCGAAAGCTCTGTCAGACGTCCAGTTCAGCATGGTGGGACGGTCGGATCGTGTCGGCCACCCGAGGCGATGCTGGTATCCACCATGTGCGCAACGACCAGGAGGGCGAGGGGCGATGGCCAAGACCCCCTTGCGCTTAGGATGTAGACCGGTGGGGACCTCTCTGCTGAGCTGTAGGTAGGGCTACGGTGTGTCGTTTGGCCGAGGCCAGGCATGACCCGGGAAAGTGTGTCCGGCCGGAGTTAATCGAGCATGTTGGGTAAGTTGGTGCACCCCTGCAGGGAAGAAAACTTCTATCGATAGCCTGTCCTACGGTAATGGACACTCAGAGTTATATCCCAATCGATACAGCTAGAAGATGAGATGAGACCTGGATATGAGGCTCTGGGATTGCTTCTCGCAGGGAGTCGAGAAGGGATCTCAGGACGAGGTTGATGACTGTATGGCTCTAGGATTGCTTTCTCGCAGGGAGTCGAGAAAGGATCTCTGGGTGAGGTTGAGACTTAATGATACTGCTACATTATATTGTACTGTTCTACTCTCTTCTATTGCTACAAGACCGCTGAAGATGCTAGTCTTCGATAGGACTAGGCTTTCCTCTCTATTCTGGCATTTCTGCAGCCCAGTCCACATATACAGCCTTCCTTTAATAATGTTGCATATGTAGTGTAGATCCTTGCTTGCTGAGTACTTCGGATGAGTACTCACGGTTGCTTTGCTTTCTTTTTCCCCCATATCCTTTTGATGCGACCAGATGACGGAGCCCCTGAGACAGCTGCCCACGCCGACGCTCGCTACTACTACCCCGAGGGTGGATATTATTTCGAGCTTGCCATTGACCAGGAGTAGGATCGGAGGGTCCCAGGCAGGAGGCCTACGCCTTTCGATCGCAGTGTTTTATTTTGCCCCGCCTTTCTAAAGGCCTTTATGTGCCTTCTTTTATATCTGTACTCAGATATCTGATGCTTCCGCTGACGCTTGTACGCAAGCTTATGTATTCGAGCCCTCGAGGCCCCTGGCTTGTAATATAAAGCTTGTATGACTTTATTTATGTTTTAGAGTTGTGTTGTGATATCTTCCCGTGAGTCCTTAGGCTTGATCATGTGCATTTGCGTGTATGATTAGTGCACGATCGAGCCGGGGGCGTCACATCTTATATCTCAGTCCTGAAGATATGCAAGAGGCAAAGAAAAGTATGAAGGAAAAAGGTATTAAAGCAGAGGATGTTAAAAATTTACCACCTATTGAAGAAATACATGGACTTGACACACCACCACTAAAGGTGGTAGAGGTAAATTCTTTATTAAAGTTCGATGAAGGTGATATCCCTTATAATAAACATCCTAGTCAGTGCTTATATGAGTTTGACAACTATATTATGAAACAAGATCACTTCAATGCCAATGTTATGAAACAATTGAAATATAATTCTGATATGATTGCTCGCTTGAGTGACTTGTTATTTAGAATCTCCAATGATGTTAGAGGTGTAGGAAAACATGCCTCTATGGTTCAAACTCAACTAGAACAAGTTGCTAAATCTCAAAGAGAATTACTTGATGAAATGAATAATAATATAAATGACTTTGCTGGTAGAGTAGCAACTAGAGGGGGTAAGATGACTCAGGAACCACTTTATCCTGAAGGACACCCTAAAAGAATTGAACAAGACTCCCAAAGAATTAATACTGATGCACCTAGTCCTTCTAACAACAACAAGAAGAAGAATGATAGGACTTTGCATACCTCTAGTGAACCTGAAAAAGAAAAACCTCCTGAAGATATTAATGATGTTTCTATTTCTGATGCTGAAACTCAATCTGGTAATGAACATTCAACTAGTGACAATGAAAAAGATAATGATGATGTTCATGAAGACACTCAACCAGACAATAATAAGGAACCAGATAATGATGAAATAGAACCAGCTGTTGATCTTGATAACCCACAACCTAAAAATAAAAGATATGATAAGAGAGACTTTGTTGCTAGAAAACATGGAAGAGAAAGAGAACCATGGGTTCAAAAACCCATGCCCTTTCCACCTAAATCAACTAAGAAAAAAGATGAAGAAGAATTTGAACGCTTTGCTGAAATGCTTAGGCCAGTCTTTTTGCACACTCGCTTGACTGATATTTTAAAGATGGCCCCTTATACAAAGTATATGAAAGACATCATCACTAATAAAAGGAAGATACCTGAAGCTAAAATATCCACCATGCTTGCTAATTATTCTTTCAAGGATGGAGTACCTAAAAAACTTGGAGATCCAGGAATACCAACTATACCCTGCTCCATCAAAAGAAATTATGTCAAAACCGCTTTGTGTGATTTAGGAGCTGGTGTTAGTGTTATGTCTTTCTCCTTATATAAAAGACTTGATTTGAATAAACTCACACCTACTGAAATACCTTTGCAAATGGCTGACAAATCAACTGCCATACCTATCGGTATTTGTGAGGATGTGCCCAATGTTGATGCAAACGTTACTATCTTAACTGATTTTGTTATACTTGAGATGCCCGAGGATGACAACATGTCGATTATCCTTGGTAGACCTTTCTTGAATACTGCAGGGGCTGTTATTGATTGCAATGAAAGCAAGGTCACTTTTCATATAAATGGCAATGAGCATACGGTGCACTTTCCGAAGAAACAATTCCAAGTGAATGGTATTAATGTTATTGAAAAATCTCCGACGCTCAATATTGGAAGTTTTCAACTACCTCTACCTACTGCCAAAAAGAAATATGAAATGCTTATTGTTGGGGACATGCATATCCCCGTTGAGGTAACTTAGTGTTTTACGAAATTTCTTTGGTTCATGCTAATCAAAGGTGGTTGTTAATAAGACTTGATCATCCTTATTAATGGATCATTTTTGAGAGGTATGAAGTTGATGAATCTAGTAGGCACAACCTTCTGCTCCCAACTTTTCTTTTTGTTGTTCTTAGTTAAATAAAATAAAATGCCATGTTTTGTCTGTTTTCTGAATTTCCCGTGCAATAAAAAATGACCCAAAAACAAAAGTTCTCAGAATGCCCTGAAAATTTAATACAATTTTTTTCTGAATATTTCTGAATTTTTAGTGCAAATAACATCAGAGGGGGGTGCACCAGCTGGGCACAACCCACCTAGGTGCGCCAGCAGCCCCAAGCGCGCCCTGGTGGGTTGTGGTCCCCACGTGGGCCCCCTCACTTATCTCTTCAGCCCATTCCTCCTCCTACCTCCAGAAAAAAATCACCATTGCTCTCAAACCCACGGATTTCGATCTCTTTGCTCAGAGCTCCGTTTCTGAAACTGTTTTGGGGGATTGCTACTTGGTATGTGACTCCTCCATTGCTCCAATTAGTTTTTGCTTTAGTGGATTATATTTTGAATAATTAGCTACTCTTGGTGCTGTTGTAGATGAGCTTGCATGTTGAATTCTTAGAGTTCTAAGTAGTTTGAATGCTTAATATGGCCTCTATGCATCCCTATGAGTAGTTGTTATCAATCTTGTGAAGTTTTGTTGACAAAAATTTCAGAAATTTGTACGCGAATAAAATGAACTTCTTTGGAAGGAGTTCTTCGAGGCGGAAATCCTCGGAGGCATCATCTAGTAGCGGTTCAATGCGTCGGTCTTATGTTGAACCAAGTGCAAGCTCAATAAGGGATGCCGCTATCAAATCATGCTTATGGTCGTGCAATGAATTCATGGTGAGTGCAGGTATTAAAGAAGAATTTGAGCAATATGTTCACAATGCTGAGCTCGGTCCCTACATTGAAGATAAGTGCATCCAGCATCTCAGCCTCATAGAAACATTTACTAAAGAATTTAAATTTCATCCTCGTGAGTCTAGAGTTTCGTTTAAACTTTATGATTGTCCGATTACCATATCTCTAGAAGTGTTTTGTGGTATTTGTAAAATTCCATTTTGGGGTTCACTGGACGAGCCACCAAGATCTGAGTATGAGTCATTTTTGATTAATCTTTGCTACGGTGAGGATAGAGGAGTGACACAAGGTAGAATAAAAGTATTCATTTCCCATCAATTCAATACCTTGCACTGTTTAATGGCAAATGCATCATAGGCAAACAAGACTGTAGTACATTATGTGCTCCTGACTTCAGCCTCATACACACTGCTCTCACCGGTATTAAATGTTATAACCTTGGAGTGATTATTGCACGCAGATTGCAACACAACGCTGGTAGTGGATATTTTTATGGTGGGATTTATGCTTCACGTATAGCAAAGGAGCTGGGTGTATCACCTTGGCCTAATGACCCCGTCCTACCTACTCAGTACTTAGACTTTGAGGCCATGAAGCGCCATAAGTTCCTTAAGGGCAAAATTACTGATTATACTTATAACTTGCGGTTCAATAAAGAAACCGTTGTGCATACCTTTTTGCCTGCGCCTGCTCTCTTTGATTATCACAGCAAAGGAAGGTATTATGTTCTTGAGAGCGAGGCCCATGCGCACAACGCGGAGGTCGTGGCTGCTCGGCAGGCTGAGGAGGCTGCACCAAGAGCCTCCGTGAACTATCACTCTGATTATTATGCAAGCCGCAGATGGTGATTACCAAGCTAGGCCAAAAGCCTAAGCTTGGGGGAGTACGTATTTCTACCGACATTACATTTATGTTCACACATTTCATTCCAGTTGTCGGTGTTCACACTTTTTCATTGTATTATCCATGTTATATTTATTTTCTTGTTTTCTTCTTGTGTGTTTGAAAAACTTTGAGAAAATCCAAAAAAAATGTTTCTTGATTCTTTTCGGTTTTTCTTTCTAGTTTAATTAGTTGTAGTAAAAGAAAATCCAAAAAGATTTCCTTGTTCTTCTGTTTGCTTGTTGGGAGCTCTCCCGTGTAAATAGTTTTCTTGTTTTTGTTTTTCTTTCTTTTTAATTTGCCTTCTTCAAGAAAAACTAAAAACTCCAAAAATATTTCAGTATGCTTCTCTGAAATTCTTTTTCTTTTTGTTGAGTCGTACCGAGGAGAAGACCACGATGAAAATGTTGAGTGGCCCTCATATGCATTGATATTGATCTAACAAAGAGCCCATATTACCTTGTCTTCTCCTCTTGAATAAAATGTTTTGTAGATTCTAGCTTAGTCCACGGCACTCTTGCACTATTGTTATTTTCATATCATTCGGTCGTGCAAGTGAAAGGCAATAATGACGATATTTGATGAACTGGTCGTGGCAGAGAGAAACAGGTATGAACTCGACTTGTTCTGTTTTTGTAAATACGTTTAACCTAGTATCCATGATTCAGCATATTATGATCAAACATGTTTGCAATGACAATTAGAGATTATAGTTTCTCATGCCATGCTTAAGTAGCTAGGAGTGGATAATGATTTATCTTGGATGTTAACATGCATTAAAATGATTGTGATGTAGTATGATGATATGGTATCCTCCTCTGAATGTTTCGAGTGGCTTGACTTGGCACATGTTCATGCATGTAGTTGAATCAAAACCAACATAGCCTCTATGATATTTATGTTCATGGTGTTCATATCCTACTCATGCTAGTATTCAATGTTCATTATGCATAAAGCATGTTCATGATAGTTTTCGCTCTCTAGCTAGCCGCTTCTCAACCTATTTTGCTAGCCTTCGCCTGTACTAAGCGGAAATACTGCTTGTGCATCAAAATCCCTAAAACCCAAGTTGTTCCAGATGAGTCCACCATATCTACCTATATGCGGTATTACCCTGCCGTTCTAAGTAAATTTGCATGTGCCACCTCTAAAATTTCAAATGAACATCTGTTTTTGTGTGCCTGGATTGTTCATGGAGCGACAGGGGGTAGTCAGTATCTTCCATGCTGAGCGGGTTATTCTCATGATGAGTGTTTATTCACTCGTCCTTGCATGAGAGGGGCGGTAAAAGGGATTCCCAGTCCTGAAATCAAAAATTGCAAATAATTAAACAAAACTCCCCCGGGAATGATGTTGGTATGGACGGTACCCGTGGATTCGGCTAGCCGTGGAGTGTGTTTGTTGGTGGAGGGGGAGTAAACCTTTACTTTGATCGCTTGGGAACCGCTACTAATGTGTTTAGCATGGAAGATATTGATAGCTTTTGGTCGCAAAGTAAACAGGAAGGGTGCATTTCCAAAAAAAATCATCTATCTCTGATTTAAGCTTCGAGCTCTGGCACCTCTGCAAATCCCTGCTTCCCTCTGCGAAGGGACTATCTATTTACTTTTATGTTGCTTCATCACCTCCTCAAATAAGCACCAGATCTGAGAGCACTATTGTCATCCTCATGCATTGTGTATAGTTAATGTTGGATGCATCATGACTGGATCTTTTCTACCATGAATTACAATGTTTAGTCGCTGCTCGAACTTTGGAGGTGCTCTACATTTATGTTTTGCGGTCTCAGAAAGGGCTAGCGAGATACCATTATTGTCATGTTATATCACGGTTGTTTTGACAAAGTGTTGTCATTTGAGATATCTTATTATTGCTCGCTAGTTGCTTATGCTATTGATATGAGTTAATATAATTTTTAAGAGTTATTGTTGACATGGTTAGTCATAATCTTTGCTGAAAACATGGGTACTACTTAAGCTTATTTATGTAAACAAGAGCAAAAGAGTTCATAAAAGTTTTTCTTTTTCACTTTCAGTTTATCAACTGAATTGCTTGAGGACAAGCAAATGTTTAAGCTTGGGGGAGTTGATACGTCTCCATTGTATCTACTTTTCCTAATGCTTTTGCTCTTATTTTGGACTTTAACTTGCATGATTTGAATGAAACTAACCTGGACTGACACTGTTTTCAGCAGAACTACCATGGTGTTGTTTTGTGCAGAAATAAAAGTTCTCGGAATGGAACGAAACTTTTTGGAGAATTTTTATACAATAAAAGAAAAATACTGGAGCCAAGAACCACCGGAGGGGGGCCCCCTGGGTGAGCACAACCCACCAGGGCGCGCCCCCTCCTGGCGCGCCCAGGTGGGTTGTGCCCACCTGGTGGCCCCGCAGACCCTATCTCCGACGCTATAAAATCCTATTTTCAGAGAAAAAATCAGGGAGGAAGAATTATCGCATTTCACAAGACGGAGCCGCTGCCACCTCCTGTTCTTCATCGGGAGGCCTGATCTGGAGTCCGTTTGGGGCTCCGGAGAGGGGAATCTTCGATCTTCGTCATCACCAACCCTCCTTCATCGCCAATTCCATGATGCTCCCCACCGGGAGTGAGTAATTCCTTCGTAGGCTTGCTGGTCGGTGAGGAGTTGGATGAGATTCATCATGTAATCGAGTTAGTTTTGTTAGGGCTTGATCCCTAGTATCCACTATGTTCTGAGATTGATGTTGCTATGACTTTGCCATGCTTAATGCTTGTCACTTTGGGCCCGGGTGCCATGATTTCAGATCTGAACCATTTATGTTTTCACCATTATATCTATGTTCTAGATCCGATCTTGCAAGTTATGTGCAGCTGCTACGTGTTATGATCCGTAAACCCCGGAGTGACAGTATTCGGGATACTTTCCGGTGATGACCGTAGTTTTAGGAGTTCATGTATTCACTATGTGTTAATGCTTTGTTCCGGTTCTCTATTAAAAGGAGGCCTTAATATCCCTTAGTTTCCTTATGGGCCCCGCTGCCACGGGAGGGTAGGACAAAAGATGCCATGCAAGTTCTTTCCATAAGCACGTATGACTATTTACGGAATACATGCCTACATTATATTTATGAACTGGAGCTAGTTTTGTATCGCCCTAGGTTATGACTGTTATATGATGAATATCATCCAACGAATTCACCGATCCAATGCCTACGAGTTTTTCACATATTGTTCTCGCTAAGTTACTATTGATATTGCTACTATTACATTTGCTACAAAATCATTGCTATCACTGTTATTGTTACTGTTACCATTGCTATCAAAACTATCATACTATTGTGCTACTGATCACTTTGCTAAAGATAATTAATCTCTAGGTGTGGTTGAATTGACAACTCAACTGCTAATACCTTCAAATATTCTTTGGCTCCCTTGTGTCGAATCTATAAATTTGGGTTGAATACTCTACCCTCGAAAACTGTTGCGATCCCCTATACTTTTGGTTTATCATGCATCCAAACCCCATGATATGATACGCTCTATCACACATAAGCATTATTATATCTTCCTCAAAACAGTCACCATACCTACCTATTATGGCCTTTCCATAGCCATTACGAGATATATTGCCATGCAACTTCCACCGCTTCCGTTTGATGACTTGAGCATTCATTGTCATATTGCTTTGCATGATCATATAGCTAACATAGTATTTGTGGCTCAACCACCATTCATCATTTTTATACATGTTACGCTAGATCATTGCACATCCTGGTACACTGCCAGAGGCATTCATATAGAGTCATACTTTGTTCTAGGTATCAAGTTGTAATATTGAGCTGTAAGTAAATAGAAGTGTGACGATCATCATTATTCATTGTTAGAGCATGTCCTAGTGATGAAAGGATGATGGAAACTATGACTCCCCCACAAGTCGGGATGAGACTCCGGATGAAAAGAAAAAAAAAGAAAAAAGAAAAAGAAAAAAAGGAAGGGACAAAGAGGCAGGGGCATGCTAATTCCACACTTGTGCTTCAAAGTAGCACCATGTTTTTCATATAGAGAGTCTCCTATGTTGTCACTTTCATATACTAGTGGAAATTTTTCATTATATAGTTAGATGCACACCCACTTAGTTTTCAGTTTGAGCTTTCATACACTTATAGCTCTTAGTGCATTCGTTGCATGGCAATCCCTACTCCTCACATTGATATCAATTAATGGGCATCTCCATAGCCCGTTGGTTAGCCGCGTCGATGTGAGACGACTTTCTTACTTTTTTGTCTTCTCTATATTTACCCCTATTATCATACTCTATTCCACCCATAGTGCTATATCCATGGCTTGCACTCATGTATTGCGTGAGGGTTGAAAAAGCTGAAGCGCGTTCAAAAGTACGAACCAATTACTCGGCTTGTCAACGGGGTTGTGCATGATAAATACTTTGTGTTAAGAAGACAGAGCATGACAAGACTATATGATTTTGTAGGGATAGCTTTCTTTAGCATTGATATTTTGAAGGCACAATTGTTTGTTGGGATGCCTGAGTACTGATGTCTTTATGTCAAATTATAGACTATTGCTTTGAATCACTCGTGTCTTAATATTCATGCCATGATTAGATATATGATCAAGATTATGCTAGGTAGCATTCCACATCAAAAATTATCTTTTTTATCATTTACCTAATCGAGGACGAGCAAGAATTAAGCTTGGGGATGCTGATACGTCTCTGTCGTATCTATAATTTTTGATTGTTCCATGCCAATATACAACTTTGACATACTTTTGGCAACAATTTATGTGATTTATTGGACTAACCTATCGATCCAGTGCCCAGTGCTAGTTCATGTTTGTTGCATGTTTTTTGTTTTGCAGAATATCAATATCAAACGAAGTCCAAACACGATAAAAATTTATGGAGAATTATTTTGGAATATTTGTGATTTTTGGGAGGCGGAATCAACGAAAAAGGAGGCCCACAGCCCCCACGAGACACATGTGCATGCCCCAGGGCCCAGGCGCGCCGTGGTGGGTTGTGATCACCTCGTAAGTTGGTTGGAGCTCTACTTAGGGTGCAAGGAAGCTAATATCCGGAAAATAAATCGTGTTAAAATCTCAGCGCAATCGGCGTTACGGATCTCCGAGAATATAAGAAATGGTTTTCGGCCAGAAAACAGGGACGCGAAACAGAAGATAACATAGAGTTCCAAGCTCGGAGGGGCTCCTGCCCCTCCGACGCCATGGACCAAAGGGGGAACTCTCCTCCCATCTAGGGGTGAGGCCAAGGAAGAAGAAGAAGGAGGGGGCTCCTCTCCCCCTCTCTCCCGGTGGTGCCGGAACGCCGCCGGGGAAATCAATGTGTGACGGCGATCTACTCCAACAACTCCGTCATCTTCACCAACAACTCCATCATCCTCCCCCATCTATCTACAATGGTCCACTCTCCCGCAACCCACTGTACCCTCTACTTGAACATGGTGTTTTATGCTTCATACTATTATCCAATGATATGTTGCCATCCTATGATGTCTGAGTAGATTTTTGTTGTCCTATCGGTAATTGGCGAATTGCTATGGTCGGTTTAATTTGCTTGTGGTTATGTTGCTGTCCTTTGGTGCCCATCATATGAGCACGCGTGTGGATCACACCATAGGGATAGTTGTATGTTGATAGGACTCTGCATTGGAAGGCAAGGGTGACAGAAGCTTCGGCCTAAACATAGAAATTGATACATACGGGATTGAAGGGGGACCAATATATATCATAATGCTATGTTTGGGTTTTACCTTAATGAACTTTAGTAGTTGCAGATGCTTGCTAATAGTTCCAATCATAAGTGCATAGAATTCCAAGTAAGGGACGACATGCTAGTAGTGGCCTCTCCCACATAAAAACTTGCTATCGGTCTAGTAACGTAGTCAATTGCTAAGGGACAATTCCGCAAATCCTACCACCACCAATCCACACTCATTTTACTAAGTTATTATTTTCTTTATTTAAACAACACCTAACTTTTATTTTTACGTTCTTTATTATCTTGCAAACCTATCCTACCACACCTACAAAGTACTTCTAGTTTTATTCTTGTTCTAGGTAAAGCAAACGTTAAGCATGCGTAGAGTTGTATCGGTGGTTGATAGAACTTGAGGGAATATTTGTTCTACCTTTAGCTCCTCGTTGGGTTCAACACTCTTATTTATCCAAAAAGGCTACAAACGATCCCCTATACTTGTGGGTTATCACTCCACCAAGCTTAGACCTCACTTGTCCTCAAGCGAAAGCCGATATCAAAAATCATGTCCACATGTTTAGAGAGAGAGGTGTCGTTAAAAACAAAATACGAACATAGTAACATCATGGCAATTATTATAACAGCAATAAACTTTATCATATAGCTTCTTATGAGCAAGTAAAAATTCATCACAACATCGAAGTATGAAGCATAAACTTTCTTGAAAGCAAACAAACTATGTTCTCAGTCAACTTTGCAATTACAATTCATCATATTTTCAGGAAGGGTCTCGTGTCAGAGCCTTTTGGCAAGTCCACATACTCAACCATCATTTAGTCTTCTATGATTGTTAACACTCACAACATATATGTGAGCAAAACGCTTCAACTGGACACATAGAAAGATAGGGGCTTATAGTTTCGCCTCCAAACTTATTCACCTCAAAGGTGATGTCAACAATAATAACTCATGATCACTCACATTCAACTGGATATATGTGCCTAGATCTTTCCCCACCACATGGTGCTTGCAAAAGAGAAAATAAAAAGGAATAGAGGAGAATACTTTGACTCTTGCATAAAAAGTAAGTACATAAAAGTAAAAGATAGGCCCTTTGCAGAGGGAAGCAGAGGTTGTCATGCGCTTTTTGATTTTATATGCACAATCTCTTAATGCAAAAGAATGTCACGTTATATTTCCCCTTACGATAGCAACCTTTATTATGCAGTCTGTCACTTTTATTACTTTGCCATCACAAGTTCATACAACGCTTATTTTCCCTTACACTAAAAGATCAAACACATTTAGAGGCAATTTTTATCGCCCTTTTTGCACCGATGACAACTTTCTTGAAGGATCTCACTCAATCCATAGGTAGGTATGGTGGACTCTCAAAACATGAATTTGGGTTTAAGGTTTTTGGATGCACAAGTAGTATCTCTACTTAGTGCGGATTTTTGGCTAGCAAAGAGATATTGGGCAAGCACCACATGTTAGAGGATCTATGACAATATAACTTCTATGTGAATATGAACAAACATAAATCATTACATTGTCTTCCTTGTCCAACGTCAACAATTTGGCATAAGATATTTAATGGGGGCTCACAATCATAGAAGATGTCCAAGATAGTATATTTGCATGTGAATCTTCTCTTCCCTTATTAATTCTTTCATGAATTACATCATTGACCAATGCTATGTTTGTCAACTTTCAATAAATTTTACCACTTATATTTTTTCCTTATGTAATGTCATTACTTTCCATAAGATTAGCATATGATCTTTTTCATTATTTCCTTTATTTTGATTGAAACAAGAAAGTAAAGAAGCAAAAACTCAAACTAAACTTTATTATATAACTCTCACTCAATTACATAGATAGATAGATCACGAAACTAACACTCGAAAATACATCATACTAAACTTTTATTCGACTAAATCACGAAATAACTAAGGATCGAACTAAGATAGGTAAAGGTAATAAAAGTGATGGTGATACGATACTGGGGCATCTCCCCCAAGCTTGGCACAAGCCAAGGGGAGTGCCCATACCCGTGTGCTCAAGTCTCCTTCTTTGGTGATGATGATGGTGGTGGTGGTGTTGAGGTAGTAAGTTTGTCCTCCGGCTTCCAGGCCAGGGGCTCACCATCATAAGAGGATGCCCAAGTCTTCTGAGTCTTGCAACTGGTAGCTAAACTCATACCTTTAAATCTTGCTTCATACTCGAAAACTTGATTTTGAAAATCATAGATTAGGCTTTGCAGAAAATTGATTTGCTCGTTGAAGGAGAAGACGATGTCCTTCATAGACCGGCCATCCACCATATGATCACGGATGAATTCCGTGATCATGGAGTGATTGCCACTGAGTCCACGCTCCACCATCCCTTGGCACTTGAAGATGTCCCGCTCCACCGCCTCAAGCCTGGCCTCCACGCTTCCCATCCTCTTGGGCCCTTGAACATCCCGGATGTGGAGCACCCCCTCACGCATCTCAATGGATTGAGGGTGCTTAAACACCTTTGGTAGGTACGGGTTGATGACCTTCTCGAAGAACTTGTCCTTGGAGGAGCTTGGTGGAGCCATGGCGATCTAGATCTGACAGGAAAACAACACGAGACAAGAACAGAGGATATTCCTACGATGAGGTGGTCAAATCATTCGGGGAGTATATAAAGAATTTTTATCTTGGGAAACAAGCATACTAGAGGAAAACGGAGTCGGGAACGCGTTTGAGGGGCCCACTACCCACTAGGGTGTGCCAGGTGGGGCAGGCGCGCCCTGGTGCCTTGTGGGCACCTGGGTTGCCTTCCCGGGTGTTTCTTATTTATTTTATTTTTTCTAATATTCCAAAACTGACAGAAAATATTTTTGCGGAATTTTTGGAGTCTGTTTACTTATCGTATCACGTACCTCTTCCTTTTCAGGATTCTGGAGTGTTCTGGAAGGACTCTTTTATGTGTTCCTCCGGTTTCATGGTTTGAATAATGTTAGTTTCAACATTAATAGGTGTACCTGAAATGTAGTGCTTAATTCTTTGCCCATTGACCACCTTCAGACTAGAGCCTTCGGCATTATTGATCTTAATAGCTCTAGAGCGGTAAACTTCTTCAATGATATATGGTCCTTCCCATTTGGAAAGAAGTTTTCTTGCAAAAAATCTGAAACGAGAATTGTACAATAGAACATATTCACCAACCTTGAGTTCCTGCTTTTGGATTCTTTTATCATGCCATCTTTTGACTTTTTCTTTAAATAGTTTGGCATTTTCATAAGCTTGGGTTCTCCATTCATCTAGTGAGCTAATATCGAATAACCTCTTTTCACCGGCAATTTTGAAGTCATAGTTGAGTTCTTTAATTGCCCAATATGCTTTATGTTCTAACTCAAGAGGCAAATGACAAGCTTTCCCATAATCCATTTTATATGGAGACGTACCCATAGGATTTTTATAAGCTCTTCTGTAGGCCCAAAGTGCATCATCTAATTTCTTAGACCAATTCTTTCAAGACCCGTTGAAAGTTTTTTGTAATATTAACTTTATTTCTCTGTTGCTAAGGTCAACTTGTCCACTAGATTGAGGGTGATAAGGTGATGCTATTCTATGGTTGACATCATATTTAGCAAGTAGTTTACGGAAAGCACCATGAATAAAATGTGAACCATCATCAGTCATTAAATATCTAGGGACTCCAAACCTAGGGAAAATAACTTCTTTAAGCATTTTAATGGAGGTGTTATGATCAACACTGCTAGTTGGAATAGCTTCTACCCACTTAGTGACATAATCAAGATCAACCAAAATTTGTGTATACCCATTAGAGGAAGGAAAAAGTCCCATATAATCAAAGCCCCAAACATCAAATGGTTCAATAACAAGTGAATAATTCAAAGGCATTTCCTGACGTCTACCAACATTACCAATTCTTTGACATTCCTTGTGTGTAGTTCTATCTCCCGCATGATACCCTCCGTAGGCTTCGGAGTGACATTTCCGTAGGATTTGTTCCTGTTCATGCTCAGGTATACAACGTCTAATAAGACCATCTACTCCTTTACAAAGATGTGGGTCATCCCAAAAGTAATGTCTTAAATCATAGAAGAATTTTTTCTTTTGTTGGTATGTAAAACTAGGTGGTATAAATTTAGCAACAATATAATTAGCATAGTCAGCATACCAAGGAGTATTATGAGAAGTGTTTATGACAGCTAGTTGTTCATCAGGGAAACTATCATCAATAGGCAGTGGGTCATTAAGAAAATTTTCTAACCTAGACAAGTTGTCAGCTACGGGGTTCTCAGCTCCTTTCCTATTAGTGATGGGTAAGTCAAATTCTTGTAGCAAGAGAACCCACCTAATGAGTCTAGATTTAGCATCTTTCTTTTCCATAAGGTATTTAATAGCAGCATGATCGGTGTGAACAATTACTTTAGAGTCAACTATATAAGATCTGAATTTATCACAAGCAAACACAACTGCTAGAAATTATTTTTCAGTAGTGGCATAATTTCTTTGGGCACTGTCTAGAGTTTTACTAGCTTAGTGAATAACATTTAATTTCTTATCAACTCTTTGTCCTAGAACAACACCAACAGCATAATCACTAGCATCACACATAATTTCAAAGGGCAAGTTCCAATCAGGTGGCTGACAATAGGTGCAGAAGTTAAGGCTCTCTTAAGTGTTTCAAAGGCTTCTACGCAATCATCATCAAAAAGAAATGGAACATCCTTTTGCAGAAGATTAGTAAGAGGCCTAGAAATTTTAGAGAAGTCTTTAATAAACCTCCTATAGAAACCAGCATGACCAAGGAAGCTACGAATACCTTTAATATCTTTAGGACACGACATTTTCTCAATTGCATCAACTTTAGCTTTAGCCACCTCAATACCTCGCTCAGAAATTTTGTGACCTAAGACAATAACTTCATTCACCATAAAAGTGGCACTTCTCCCAATTCAAGACAAGATTAGTTTGCTCACATCTCTGCAAAACTCGATCAAGGTTGCTTCAGCAATCATCAAAAGAAGTTCCGTAAACGGAAAAATCATCCATGAAAACCTCAACAATCTTTTCACAAAACTCAGAGAATATAGCAGTCATACATCTTTGAAAGGTAGCAGGTGCATTACATAAACCAAAAGGCATACGTCTATATGCATAAGTTCCAAAAGGACAAGTAAAGGTGGTTTTCACTTGATCGGGTTGTGATACAAGTATTTGAGAGAAACCAGAATATCCATGAAGAAAACAAAAGTGTGTGTGCTTAGACAGTCTTTCTAACATTTGATGAATGAAAGGCAGAGGGTAATGATCCTTTCTAGTAGCTTTATTTATTTTTCTAAAATCAATTACCATTCTATAGCCAGTCACTATTCTTTGTGGAATAAGTTCATTTTTATCATTAGGAACCACAGTAATACCTCCTTTCTTAGGGACACAATGAACGGGACTTACCCATCTACTATCAGCTATGAGATAGATTATACCTGCTTCTAGAAGTTTTAATATTTCAACTCTTACCACTTCTTTCATCTTGGGATTTAATCGTCGTTGATGATCAACAACTGGTTTAGCATTGGGTTCCATATTGATCTTGTGCTGACAGAGAGTGGGACTAATGCCCTTAAGATCATCAAGAGTATATCCAATAGCAGCACGATGCTTCCTCAGAGTTTCTAATAATCTTTTCTCTTCATGCTCTGTAAGGTTAGCACTAATACTAACAGGATATATCTTCTTTTCATCAAGATAAGCATATTTAAGAGTATCAGGCAATTGTTTCAATTCAAACACAGGATCACCTTTAGGTGGAGGAGGACCTCCTAAAGTTTTAACAAGCAAATTGTGTTTAAGGATAGGTTGTTGCTCAAAGAATTATTTGTCTATTTCATTTCTTCATGCAAGTGCATATCATTTTCATGGTCAAGCAAATATTATTCTAGTGGATCAGTAGGGGGTACGGCAATAGAAGCAAGACCAATTATTTCATCCTTACTTGGCAATTCTTTATTACGAGGTTGCCTATGAAATTTGGAGAAATTAAACTCATGAGACACATCACCAAAATTAACACTGACAGTTTCTCTCTTGCAATCTATCTTAGCATTAACAGTGTTCAAGAAAGGTCTACCAAAGATAATGGGACAAAAGTCATCTTGTGGGGAACCAAGAACTGGAAAATCAGTAGGGTATTTTATTTTTCCACACAATACTTCAACATCTGTAACAATCCCAAGCGGTGTGATAGTATCTCCATTAGAAAGTTTGACAGTAACATCAATGTCCTCTATTTTAGCAGGTGTTATATCATTCATAATTTCTTGGTAAAGAGTAAAAGGAATAGCACTGACACTAGCACCCATATCACATAAGCCATGATAACAGTGATCTCCTATTTTAACTGAGACAACAAGCATGCCAACAACTAGTCTATTTTTATCTTTAGTATTTAGTTTAGCAATTCTAGCAGCTTCATCACAAAAATAAATAACATGCCCATCAATATTATCAACTGAGAGATCTTTAACCATAGCAATACTAGGTTCTACTTTAATTTGTTCAGAGGGTTTAGGTGCTCTAATATTACTTTTGCGAACCATAGCTGAAACCTTAGCATGTTCCTTTATCCTAACAGGGAAAGGTGGTTTTTCAATATAAGCAGTAGGCACAACTGGGTCAACATTGTAAATTTAACCATAGCTTGTTCTTTAATCTCTTCTTTAATTGGGGGATGATATTTATACCACTTCTTCTTAGGGTGCTCAACATGAGTAGCAAATGATTCACAAAAGGAGGCTACTATCTCAGAGTCAAGTCCATACTTAGTGCTAAACTTATGAAAATCATCGGTATCCATAAAATATTTAACACAATCAAACTCAAGCTTTATACCTGACTCTTTACCTTCGTCGAGTTCCCAATCTTCATAGTTGCGTTTAATTCTTTCTAAAAGATCCCACCTGAATTCAACAGTCTTCTTCATAAAAGAACCAGTACAAGAAGTATGGAGCATGGATTGATCATTACGAGAAAGTCGAGCATAAAAATTCTGAATAATAATTTCTCTCGAGAGCTCATGATTGGGGCATGAATATAACATTGACTTAAGGCTCCCCCAAGCTAGAGCGATACTTTATCCTTCACGAGGCCAAAATTTATATATATATATATATATTTATATATATATATATATAATTCCTGTCACTATGAACTAGATGCATAGGATATTTTTTTTGGTGAAATTCCAATTTCAATCGATTCCAATCCCAAGCTCCAATATCATAACATAGCCTATACCATGTCAATGTCTTTCCCCCCAAAGATAAAGGGAAAACCTTCTTCTTAACTTCATCTTCGGGCAAGCCTGCAAGCTTAAACAATCCACAAATTTCATCCACATGTATAAGGTGCAAGTCAGGATGTTTTGTTCCATCTCCTGCATAAGGATTAGCTAGCAGTTTCTCTATCATACCAGAAGTAATTTCATAACCAATATTTTCAGTAGGTGCAGTAGGTTGAGGAGCAACTCTTTGTGCTTCCGGTCGAGGTGAAGATACCCCGAACAAACCCCTCAAAGGATTGTTTTCCATAGTGACAAGTAACAGTAAATTTCAGCTCGCTATATAAATTTTTCCTTACCAATTTCCACTTACCAAGAGCGCTTCTCCCCGGCAACGGTGCCAGAAAAGAGTCTTGATGACCCACAAGTATAGGGGATCAATCGTAGTCCTTTCGATAAGTAAGAGTGTCGAACCCAACGAGGAGCAGAAGGAAATGAAAAGCGATTTTTAGCAAGGTAATTTCTGCAAGCACTGAAATTGTAGATAACAGATAGTTTGATAGCAAGATAATTTGTAACGAGCAAGTAACGGTAATGGTAGCAAAAGTGTAGCAAGTTAGCCCAATCCATTTGTGGCAAAGGACAGGCCGGAACGGTCTCTTATAATAAGTAAAACGTTCTTGAGGGCACACGGGAAATTCATCTAGTCACTTTCATCATGTTGGTTTGATTCGTGTTCGCTACTTTGATAATATGGTATGTGGGTGGACCGGTGCTTGGGTGTTGTTCTTACTTGAAAAAGCCTCCCACTTATGATTAACCCCCTCGCAAGCATCTGCAACTATGAAAGAAGAATTAAGATAGCAATCTAACCATAGCATTAAACATGTGGATCCAAATCAGCCCCTTACAAAATAGCGCATAAACTAGGGTTTAAGCTTCTTTCACTCTAGCAACCTATCATCTAATAACTACTCCACAATGCATTCTCTTAGGCCCAAAGATGGTGAAGTGTCATGTACTCGACGTTCACATAACACCACTAAGGGAATGACAACATACATACCATCAAAATATCGGACGAATATCAAATTCACATGATTACTTGCAACATGACTTATCCCGTGGCCTCAAGAACAAGGACAACTACTCACAAATAATATTCATGCTCAAGATCAGAGGGATATTAAATAACATAATGGATCTAAACATATGATCTTCCACCAAATAAATCATCTAGCATCAACTACAAGATGTAATCAACACTACTAGTCACCCACAGGTACCAATCTGAGGTTTTGATACAAAGATTGAACACAAGAGATGAACTAGGGTTTGAGATAAGATGGTGTTGTTGAAGTTGTTTATGTAGATTGGCCTCCCAAAGATGATAGGGTTGTTGGTGATGATGATGGCTTCGATTTCCCCCTCCCGGAGGGAATTTCCCCCGGCAGAATCGCTCCACCGGAGGGCAAAAGTGCGCCTGCCCAAGTTCCACCTCGAGACGGCGGCGCTCCATCCCGAAAATACCCCCCCCCTTTATTTTTTCTAGGTCAAAAGACCTTATGTACCAGATGATGGGCACCGTAGGTGGGCCAGGGCCCCCACTACCCACCAGGGTGCGCCAGAGGGGGGAGGCGCGCCCTGGTGCCTTGTGGGCACCTGGGTAACCCCCTCAGGTAGTTCTTTATTCCAATATTTTTTATATATTTAGAAATAATTCTCCGTGAAATTTCAGCTCATTTGGAGATGTGCAGAATAGGAATCTCTGACATAGCTTTTTCAAGTCCAGAATTCCAGCTGCCGATATTCTCCCTCTTTGTGTAAACCTTGCATATTATGAGAGAAAATGCATTAGAATTACTCCATATAGTGTTATAATGAATAAAAACACTATAAATAACAGTAGGAAAACATGATGCAAAATGGACATATCAGCGACATCAGCGGTCGGCTGCAGGCGGGCACGACCGGCACGGGCGCGCAGCAGGGGCACGGGCGCGCGTAGTTTCGGGAGAGCTCGGGGGCGGTAGCTACGGCGGGAATTTGAGCAGGAAGAGGGGGAATGGATGCGGGGCTCACCACAGAGCTCGGTGGCGTGCTCGGGGAAGCGCGAGGTGGACCGAAGCAGCAGTATTCAAAGCGAATCGATGACGGTACAGGGAAGGGGAATGGCCCGATCCTAGTGTTGTGGCGATCCCCTGGTCGAGCTGTTCCTCGGAGTTGATGTAGACGACGCGGACGAATCTCCTGCCGAGAACTCAGCCGACGAGGTGGACGGTGGCCACGCGGACGACGATGGCGCGACGGCAGATGTGTCTCGGTGGTGTTCGGTGGAGAGAAGCGGCATGAGGGAGGGAGAGAAGTGGTGCTAGGGTTTTGGGGGAGGCGCGCGGGGGTTTGCTTGTAGGGGGTTGGGGGCTGGATGGCCTCCACGCCTCCAGGCGCGGCCATGGATGGCTGCCACGCCTCCCCTGCATCCTGTAGCGACGTTGAAGGAGAAGGCAGGTGGGTTGGGCCGGCCACTTTGCTAGATGGGCTTAAGTGCCCAGTAGATTAGGTCCTACTCGTCTTCTTTTTCTTTTCTCTTTTTTTTTTAAAATTTTGCTACTGTTTTCAGTTAGTTGGTCCACTAAATTAACTTTGCTATATATGAAACTTGGCACACAAATCATGCACAATATTTCAAGACCACATCCAAGGTTTTACACCATTTGGTAATGTATAGATATTTGTTTATTTAAAAAAAAGGCCAAAATAATTGCTACTAGACCATTTATTAATTTCCTAGGAATTTACTTGTGAGTCAAATGAAGTTGGTTTCCACAGGACAATGATCAAGGGAATTTATAGAATTATTCAAACATTTTAGTTTTACCGTTCGAAGAAATAATAATTTCACTTGTGTAACGCCCGGATAATTAAGCCACAGTAATCCTCTACAAATGATGCTACGTCACCACTGTTACTGTTGCTAATCTCGCTTAGATTCAAATCGGTTTGAATTCAAATTTAAATTAAAGTCAAAATTTAAAGTTTTCATAATGTCAAAACTAAAATGTGCAAACTGTGAGAAATAATTCAAAGGTAATATTGGTGAAGAAACCACACTTTTATAAAACATTTAAATGCACTTAAATAAATAAAACAATAGTTAAAACAATTAAATAAATGCCTTCTATAATTTCTAAAATATCAAACTATTTTAATTATGTGCGAAACTTTTTGTGGCTGTGGGTTATCTTGTAACTCAATTTATGGAGCTAGTTTTAGATTTAACAAAACTAAGATAAATGTGGAAATAAAATAAAACCAAAAAGAAAACAGAAATTAAAATTAAATGAAAAGGGAAAAGGAGAGAGAACCCCCTGCCTTCTGGGCCTCGGCCCACCCCGGCCAGCCGGCCCACCAGCCCATGTGCCCACCTCCCCTGTTCCACCGACCGCGTCGCTACAGGGGAAGGGTCGCCCCCGACCACCTCGCCGGCGTCGTCGGGGAGAGGATAAGGACCTCCCTCGTTCCCTCGATTCCCTCTCCCACTCCCAGATCCACCTCGCCCCGTTCCCCCTAGCTAGATCCGCCTCGCCTGAGACCGCGGTCACCGCGCTCACTGTCACCTTGGACAACAGCCGTGGCCAGTCACCTCCCCGACGCCCAGGACTGCAACGGGGAGCTCGCCTTCGTCGTCCTCGTCTTCCCGATGCAAGGGTTCGCTCTGGGTCGTCGCCGGCGCTCGAGACCGACTCCATCTTCATCATCTCCGGCCGCCACTGCTTCTTTTCGGTCTGCGCTGCTCCGGCCGTCCTCGGCTTCGCCACGACACCAGCGAGCACCTCTATGAGCCCAAGAACAAGATCCCTCCCTTCCCTGGTCAAATCCATCGCTCTAGCTCCGTTTACCACCATGACCAAAGTTGGAAGCAGCACGGCTAGTCGTCGGCGCCACTTCGGTGGCCTTTGGTCTCGCGCGTGTACCCGTCGTCTTCACTGCGTCGCGTAGATGCTCCCTAGCCCCCCTGCTCGTCGTGTGCGCGCCCGTGGCTTCGACCCCGTCGAGTCCGAGCCACGCCACCGCTCGGACCTCGCGTAGAAGCGGACGAGCTCGCGCTCGCCGTGTTCCCTGCGCCCTCCCCGTGAGCAGCTCGCGCCCGGCCACGCTCCCACGTGCTGGCCACCCTCGCCCCTGCTCCCGCTCGCCGCTTGACCCCGTCACTGCTCGCGCAGCCGCCACAACCGCTGAGCCTGGCCGTTGCTGCTCTGCTGAATGTACTGCTGCTGCTGAATGTTACTGTAGCTGCACTAGCTAGCTTTTCTATTTCAACAATGACTAACCCTCTAGACAGCCCCTAAACTGCGGCAAAACAGCTATTAACAGGAGTAAAAATAATATGAGTAGAAAGTACACTTGACAAACTTCATTTTATCCCACTGGACCAAATCCATTTGATGTATGGATTAAATGCAAAGAAAATCACAAATTGATACGTTCTGTTAACAGAAGAACAGAAAAACAGAAATGTTGCGGTAGCACTTTTCAAACAAAATTTTGAACAAGAAAATGGATGCTAACATAGCTGCACTTGATACTGTCATGTAGATCACAGAACATTGATCAAGATTGATATAAGACACTTCTCCATTGGATGAGTAGAACACTAGCTATAGCCTTTCGAAAATAGCTAAATGATGTTCAAAACTGAGGGATTTTCAGATGGCCAAATTTTAGTAAATCCTAAAAATAGCTAAAACTTTGGAAATTCATGGGAAAATAACCGTAACTTGGATGAAAAAGTTTTATATATGAAAGTTGCTCAGAAAAATATGACGAATCCGAATACACGCTCCGTTCATCTGTCGCGTGCCCCTAGCACAGCAAACATGGAACCATCCCCCTCCATTTCATTTGTCCGAAAATACCAAACTTCGGGAAAACATTCCCGGATGTTCTCCCCCTTCGTCGGTATTGTGTAACACTATGTTAGAACACCCCTAGCGTTGCTTTTTGTCTTGTCATACATAGTATTGCACTTGTTTGCTCTGTATTTATTGTTTCTTCCCCCTCTTCTCTTCGGTAGACCCTGAGACCGATGTTACCTCTATGATCGACTGCATCGACGACGACCCCTCCTTCTTGTCTGAGCACCCAGGCAAGCCCCCCCCCCTTGATCACTCTGATATTGCCCATTCCATTCTATCTCATGCTTGCATTAGATTTTGCTACTGTAATTGATTGCTCCTATTCTGATGCATAGCCTGCTTTTGTACCTGCTATTGTTACCTACCTGCTTACCCTAAACTGCTTAGTATAGGTTGGTTGGTGATCCATCAGTGACCCCCACCTTGTCCCTGTTGCCCCTGCTTGATCATCGATGACTCGATCAACGTGATCGACGACCAGAGACCGACACATCACTTCACCCCCTTAGTTGTACGACTCTGCATAGTTACTATGAGTGCCGAGGGTGATACCTCATAACGCACTCCTGATGATAGCTCTGTAGTGTAGCTATTCGGTCGTGGTCATCAAGGGTGATTCCTCCTTCACCACTCCCGATATGACTCTGTCGTGCAACCCCTCAAGTGTGAACCTCGAGGGTGATTCCTCCTACATTCACCTTGATGATTACATCGAGTGGAATCCACCGAGGGTGATTCCTCGGGGTTTCCCCCTTGATGTTTGGACACACGGTTATCTTGACTTTACTTGAGACCTTTGTGAAAGTCGGGCGGGCCCAGAGAGCACCCACAAGATGTTACGATGGCGGCTGGCTGTTTAGCGGTATCACCCAGGAGGGGGTGGTAACTCCGGAATTGTCCCAACAGCCGTCACTTCATTTAATAATGCACTAACAGGTTTGGGTATTTGTTCTGAGTTGGCCACTGGCCTTTACGCACTAACCACCACGCGGGAATAGTTATGGGCCTCGGCGTCGTAGTATCAGCCAAAGCTTTGTCAGACGTCCAGTTCAGCATTGTGGCCGGGCCGGATCGCGCCATCCAGGCAGAGGTGGTGCTAGTATCCCCTTGCGCACAATGACCCGGAGTGCAACGGGCGATGGCCCAAGACCCCAGAGTGCTTAAGATGTAGGCTGGCGGGGACCTCTCTGCTGAGCCTAGGGTTGCGATGTGTTGATCTTTCGAGGCTGGGCATTGACCCAGTAAAGTGTGTCCGGCCAGAGTAATCAAGCGTGTTGGGTAAATGTGGTGCACCCCTGCAGGGAAGATTATCTATTCAAATAGCCGTGTCCACGGTAACGGATGTTCAGACTTGTATCCTGATCTAATATAACTACAAATGGATACTTGAGATATGTGATGGATATGTGGCTCCGGGATTGCTTTCTCGCAGGGAGTCGAGGAAGGATCTCTAGGCGTTAATACTACAACATGTTTGTTAATTATAAAATGCTATTCTTTACTCTTCTAAATGCTGCAAGATGCTTGGAGCTGCTTGAAGATGCTAGTCTTCGATAGGCTAGGCCTTCCCCTCTATTCTGGCATTCTGCAGTTCAGTCCACAGATACATACCTTCATTTGATACCAATGCATACTTAGTATAGATCTGATGCTTGCGAGTACTTTGGATGAGTACTCACGGTTGCTTTGCTACCTCTTTTCCCCCTTCTTTCTTCTTTCTGGTTGTTGCAACCAGTTGGTGGATCCCAGGAGCCAGATGCCACCCCCGACGACTACTACTACCCCAAGGGTGCTTACTACTACGTGGAGCCCGCCGGCGACCAGGAGTAGTTAGAAGGTCCCAGGCAGGAGGCCTTGCCTCTTCGATCGTTGTTGCTTTTGTACTTGCCTTCTTAAGGCAGAATTGTTTAACTTATGTCTGTACTCAGATATTGTTGCTTCCGCTGACTCTGTTGTGTTCGAGATGTTGTATTCGAGCCCTCGAGGCCCCTGGCTTGTAATATGAAGCTTGTATCTTTTATTTGTGTTTAGAGTTGTGTTGTGATATCATCCCGTGAGTCCCTGATCTTGATCGTACACGTTTGCGTGTATGATTAGTGTACGGTCAAATTGGGGGCGTCACAACTTGCAACTTAAATTTGAATTTGACTTTGATTTTGGACAAGTGACAATTTGCATAGTAATCATGATGACATGGCCATCGTTAGGGGGGATATTACTGTAGCATGATTCTCGGGGTGTTACAAATTTCTTTCTTCTTTAAGGGTAATACAAATGCCACTAATTCATTCCTTCTTAGCAAACTTCTTTTTTACAAAAGTCCCCCTAATATATGCTTATTATCGCATATTATAAAAAACACATTTTTAGTGTAAATTGTGTGCAATTTTTTCATTATTTGTTTTGATTTCATTTCATTTTATTTCTTCTTAAAGGGCAATACTAATGTCCCTAATTCAATTTTTCTTAGAAAAATCATTATATTTATTTTTGTTTAGTTTTTACTTTATTTCCTTTCTTCTTTAAGGATAATACCAATGTCGCTAATTCATTTATTTTTTAGTAAACTTCCTTTTTGAAAAAAAATCACTATTATATGCTTATTATTTCATATTAGTATATGACAAATCACCGCATAGATCATGTCCTCTCGAAACATATTTTCACCCCGCTTATTGGTAAAGCAAACATCGTGTCCATATAACAAGTTCAAGTGTAATAAAAGTAAAAATAGGCATGCTGAGATAACAACACAAGCATGTCTAAATAAAAGGTGGAAAAAAGCCACGAAGTGACTGAAAGATCAGTGGTTGTCGGAGTTGATTCCTGCAGATCCCTCGGTAGGGCATCCCGACGAGGTGAGTAGATCGGAGGGGAAATAGGAGACCATATTTACTCAGGTTCATGTCCTCCCTACAAGGTAAAATCCTACTCCTGTTGGTGTATATTGCAATTGGGGGGGCGGTACAAAGTATAGGTATTACCGAGATTCTAATTTGTTTATCGTTTGTTTCGCCAGTGAGCACGAGGTCCGCCGGCTGCAACGCAGCGCACACTCCACCCCCATTGGTGGTGGTGAAGGAGGAGGTGGACGCCTACTTGACCGTGCTCGAGGAGGCCAACAGACGCTAGTACGAGGAGTCCACGCTCCAGGAGGAGGCTAGGTGGCCTGGCATCGCGTAGGCACTGGGCGAATCATCGGCCGGCGTAGAGGCCAACACACCGCCACCACCACATGTGCCTGAGGAGCTGTCATGGGGCATAACATGTAATGGACAAGCGAGGTGCCCGTGTACATGTTGTGCCCACCTGTTTGGCTGGGCGCAATAGAGGGGGAGGAGCGCAAGTACATCCAAGAGTAGGAGACGCGAGCGACGGCGGAGTGCCTAATGGAGGTGGAGCACGACAAGGAGGCCGAGTGGCGCGAGCTGGAGGAGGCGGCGGCGCGTACTGCGTACCAGTAGGCGCTCCCCTGGGTGCTGGCCCCGGAGTACATCAACCTCAACAATGAGGAGGAGGACAACGACGCCTAGATGCGCCATGATACGTCTCCGTCGTATCTACTTTTCCTCTTGTTTTGGACTCTAATTTGCATGATTTGAATGAAACTAACCCGGACTGACGCTGTTTTCAGCAGAACTACCATGGTGTTGTTTTTTGTGTAGAAATAAAAGTTCTCGGATTGGAACGAAACTTTGCGAGGATTTTTTATACAATAAAAGAGAATTTCTTGAGCCAAGAACCACCGGAGGGGGGCACCTGGGTGGGCACAACCCACCAGGGCGCGCCCCCCTCATGGCGCGCCCAGGTGGGTTGTCCCCACTTGGTGGCCCCGCAGACCTCAACCCTGACACTATAAAATCACATTTTCGGAGAAAAAAATCGGGGAGAAAGAATTACCGCGTTTCGTGAGACAGAGCCGCCGCCACCTCCTATTCTTCATCGGGAGGCCAGATCTGGAGTCCATTTGGGGCTCCGAAGAGGGGGATCTTCGATCTTCGTCATCACCAACCCTTCTCCATCGCCAATTCCATGATGCTCCCCACCGGGAGTGAGTAATTCCTTCATAGGCTCGCTGGTCGGTGAGGAGTTGGATGAGATTCATCATGTAATCGAGTTAGTTTTGTTAGGGCTTGATCCCTAGTATCCATTATGTTCTGAGATTGATGTTGCTATGACTTTGCCATGCTTAATGCTTGTCACTTTGGGCCCGGGTGCCATGATTTCAGATCTAAACCCTTTATGTTATCACCATTATATCTATGTTCTAGATCCGATCTTGCAAGGTATAGTCACCTACTACGTGTTATGATCCGGCAACCCCGGAGTGACAGAAGTCGGGACACTTCCCGGTGATGACCGTAGTTTGAGGAG
Source organism: Thinopyrum elongatum (assembly GCA_011799875.1). Taxonomy (NCBI): domain Eukaryota; kingdom Viridiplantae; phylum Streptophyta; class Magnoliopsida; order Poales; family Poaceae; genus Thinopyrum; species Thinopyrum elongatum. Next base: position 113,993,038 of record CM022299.1, on the reverse strand, counting down.
TTCATGTATTCACTATGTGTTAATGCTTTGTTCCGGTTCTCTATTAAAAGGAGGCCTTAATATCCCTTAGTTTCCATATGGACCCCGCTGCCACGGGAGGGTAGGACAAAAGATGTCATGCAAGTTCTTTCCATAAGCACGTATGACTATTTACGGAATACATGCCTACATTATATTTATGAACTGGAGCTAGTGCCGTATCGCCCTAGGTTATGACTATTATATGATGAATATCATCCAATGAATTCACCGATCCAATGCCTACGAATTTCTCTTATATTGTTCTTGCTAAGTTACTACTGCTATCGTTACTGTTACACTTGCTACAAAATTATTGCTACCATTGTTACTGTTACTATTGCTGTTGCTATTACTATCAAAACTATCATATTATTTTGCTACTGATCACTTTGCTGCAGATAATTAATCTCCAGGTGTGGTTGAATTGACAACTCAACTGCTAATACTTGCAAATATTCTTTGGCTCCCCTTGTGTCGAATCAATAAATTTGGGTTGAATACTCTACCCTCGAAAACTGTTGCGATCCCCTATACTTGTGGGTTATCAAGACCTTTTTCTGGCGCCGTTGCCTGGGAGCATAGCTATATTTGTTGAGTCACTTGGGATTATTATCAAATTATCACTATGAAGAATCTGAAGGACGCTAAGACTAAGATTTTTCCCTCTAAGACGAGGGGAGGTAAGGAGCTGCCATCTAGCTCCGCACTTGATTCACCTTCTGTTATAAGTAGACTTGCAACACCACCACATGCTATTAATTCTGATATGTCGCAAGTTATTAATGATGCTACTTCTGCTATGAATGATACTCATGATGATGCTAGTACCCTACTTGATGATAATGTGCCACTAGATGAATTTCTTAATGAACAACTTGCTAGAACTAAAGCTTTTGAGAATGCTGAAACTGATGAAATTGTTGAAACTGATGAAGAGCTTGAAAGTAAAAATCTTGAAACGCCTATTAGATCTAGTTCTCCTAGATATGATTTGCCTAAGATACCAAAAGGCTATGTTATGGATGAGGAGACAACTAGAGACTTTCTTGCTTGCAATGATAGGGATGATCTTAAGAAATTATTATGCAAACTAAAAGAAAAATCTTTGAATGCTAGAATGAAATATGATCCTAAGTTTGCTACTTCACCTATCTTTGTTGATGATAAGGATTATGAATTCTCTGTCGACCCAGAGTTAATTACTTTGGTTGAATCTGAACCTTTCCATGGTTATGAAACTGAAACTGGTGTGGCACACCTTACTAAGTTGAATGACATAGCCACCCTTTTTGCTCATGATGAGAAAATTCGCTATTATTATATTCTCAAATTATTTCCGTTCTCATTAAAGGGTGATGCTAAGACTTGGTATAATACTCTTGCTCCTGGTTGTGTGCGAAGTCCCCAGGATATGATTTATTACTTCTCTAAAAAATATTTTCCTCCTCATAAGAAACAAGCTGCCTTACAGGAAATATTTAACTTTGTGCAAATTGAAGAAGAGAGTCTCCCACAAGCTTGGGGGAGGCTTCTCCAATTGCTTAATGCTTTGCCTGATCATCCTCTTAAGAAAAATGAAATACTTGATATCTTCTATAATGGACTAACCGATGCTTCTAGGGATTTCCTAGATAGTTGTGCTAGTTGTGTTTTTAGGGAATGAACTATTGAACAAGCTGAAGAATTATTGAATAACATATTGAAAAATTATGATGATTGGATCCTTCCTGAACCACCACTTAAACCTACTCCGAAGAAGAGGGGTATCTTATATCTCAGTCCTGAAGATATGCAAGAGGCAAAGAAATCTATGAAGGAAAAAGGTATTAAAGCAGAGGATGTTAAAAATTTACCTCCTATTGAAGAAATACATGGGCTTGAAACACCACCACCACCTAAGGTGGTAAAGGTAAATTCTTTACTAAAGTTCGATGAAGGTGATATTCCTTATAACAAACATCCTAGTCAATGCTTATATGAGTTTGATAATTACATTAGAAAGCAAGATCACTTCAATGCAAATGTTATGAAACAATTGAAATACAATTATGATATGATAGCTCGCTTGAGTGACTTGCTATTTAGAATTACCAATGATGTTAGAGGTGTAGGAAAACATGCCTCTATGGTTCAAACTCAATTAGAACAAGTTGCTAAATCTCAAAGAGAGTTGTTAGATGAAATGAATAATAATATCAATGATCATGCTGTTAGAGTGATGACTAGAGGAGGTAGAATGACTCAGGAACCACTTTATCCTGAGGGACACCCTAAAAGAATTGAACAAGACTCTCAAAGAGTTAGCACTGATGCACCTAGTCCTTCTAAAAAGAAGAAGAAGAAGAAGGGTGGTAGGACTTTGCATGCCTCTAGTGAACCTGAAGTAGAAAAACCTCCTGTTAATGATAATGAAGTCTCTATTTCTGACGCTGAAACTCAATTTGGTAATGAACACTCACCTTCTGATAATGAAAAAGATAATAATGTGGTTCATGAAGACACTCCAACAAATGATAAAGAACCAGACAATGATGTTGAAATAGAACTAGCTGTTGATCTTGATAACCCACAAGTCAAGAATAAAAGATATGATAAAAGAGACTTTGTTGCTAGAAAACATGGTAAGGAAAGAGAACCTTGGTTTCAAAAACCTATGCCCTTTCCACCTAAATCAACTAAGAAGAAATATGATGTAGAGTTTGAACGCTTTGCTGAAATGCTTAGGCCAGTCTTTTTGCGTACACGCTTGACTGATATCTTAAAAATGCCTCCTTATGCAAAATACATGAAAGACATCATCACCAACAAGAGAAAAATACCGGAAGCTGAAATCTCCACCATGCTTGCTAATTATACTTTTTAGGATGGAGTACCTAAAAACTTGGAGATCCGGGAATACCAACTATACCTTGCTTCATCAAAAGAAATTATGTGAAAACCGCTTTGTGTGATTTAGGAGTTGGTGTTAGTGTTATGCCTTTCTCTCTATATAAAAGACTTGACTTGAATAAACTCACACATACTGAAATATCTTTGCAAATGGCTGACAAATCAACTGCCATACCTATCGGTATTTGTGAGGATGTGCCCGTTGTTGTTGCTAATGTTACTATCTTAACTGACTTTGTTATACTTGAGATGCCCGAGGACGACAACATGTCGATTATCCTTGGTAGACCCTTCTTGAATACTGTAGGGGCTGTTATTGACTGCAATAAAAGCAAGGTCACTTTTCATATCAATGGTAATGAGCATACGGTGCACTTTTCGAAGAAACAATTCCAAGTGAATGGTATTAATGTTATTGAAAAATCTCGGACGATCACTATTGGAAGTTTTAAACTACCTCTACCTACTACCAAAAAGAAATATGAAATGCTTATTGTTGGGGACGTTCATATCCCCGTTGAGGTAACTTAGTGTTTTACGAAAGTTCTTCAGTTTCATGCTAATCGAAGGTGGTTGTTAATAAGACTTGATCAACCTTATTAATGAATCATTTTTGAGAGGTATGAAGTTGATGAATTTAGTGAGCACTACCTTCTGTCCTTTACTTTTACTTCCTGTTTTTCTTAGTTAAATAAAATAAAATGCCATGCTTAGTATGTTTTCTGAATTTTCCATGCAATAAAAAAATGACCCAAAAATAAAAGTTCTCAGAATGCTCTGAAAATTTAATACGATTTTTTTTCTGATTATTTAAGAATTTTTGGTGCAAATAACTTCAGAGGGGGGCACACCAGGTGGGCACAACCCACCTGGGCGTGCCAGCACCCCTAGGCACGCCCTGGTGGGTTGTGGTCCCCACATGGGCCCCCTCACTTATCTTTTTAGCCCATGTCACCACCTACCTCTAGAAAAAAATCACCATTGCTCCCTCTCTCGTGTTCTTGCTCTCAAACCCGCGGATTTCGATCACTTTGCTTGAAGCTCCATTTTCGAAACTGTTTTGGGGGATTGCTACTTGGTATGTGACTCCTCCATTGGTCCAATTAGTTTTTGCTTTAGTGGTTTATATTTTGAATAAATAGCTAGTCTTGGTGCTGCTGTAGATGAGCTTGCATGTTGAATTCTTAGAGTTCTAAGTAGTTTGAATGCTTGATATGGCCTCTATGCATCCTTATGAGTAGCTGCTACCAATCTTGTGAAGTTTTGTTGAGAAAATTTTTGTGGACTAAAAATTTCAGAATTTTATTCATAGGAAAAAGATGAATATCTTTAGGAAGTTTGCTTCCAAGAAGAACTCCAAGGGTAAAATTCATGGCGGTATTTATGCTACTCGCTTAGCAAGTCACTTTAACATCCAGATACGCCAGCATGACTATCCCTTGCCCAAGGCTTATTTAGATCGCCAGGCTATGGCACATCATCACTTTATTGATGGCGAGAACATCACTATAGATATTCCCTACAACCTGGTTTTCAGCGAGAACACCCGTGATATTATTCCATTGCCTGCACCTGCTTTGTTTGATTCTATTGCCAGGGGGGGATACAGGATCATGCCAGATGACATCACCGCCTATCGAAACAACCAGGCCGCAGTAGAGGAGGAGCCTCAGGAGTGGGACGCTCGGGTGCTCGCTCCACAGCACTTTGAGGTGGGACCCGATGGTTACTACGTGTGGTGATTACCAAGCTAGGCCAAAAGCCTAAGCTTGGGGGAGTACGTATGCCCACCGACATTACATTCATGTTCACACATTTTATTCCAGTTATCAGTGTTCACACTTTTTCATTGTATTATCCATGCTAGATTCATTTTCTCGCTTTCTTCTTGTGCGTTTGAAAAACTTTGAGAAAATAAAAAAAAATTCCTGCTTCTTTTCATTTTTTTTCTAGTTTAATTAGTTGTAATATTAAAAGAAAACCCAAAAAGATTTCATTGTTCTTCTTTTGCTTGTTGGGAGCTTTCCCGTGTAAATAGTTTTTCTCGTTTTTGTTTTTTCTGTGCCTTTAATTTGCTCTCTTCAAGAACAAAACTAAAAACTCCAAAAACATTTCAGTATGTTTCTCTGAAATTCTTTTCCTTTTATTGAGTCATACCGAGGAGAAGACCACGATGAAAATGTTGAGTGGCTCTCATATGCATTACTGATGATCTAACAAAGAGCCCAAATTACCTTGTCTTCTCCTTTTGAATAAAATGTTTGCAGATTCCAGCTTGGTCCACGGTACTCTTGCACTATTATCATTTTCATATCGTTCAGTCGTGCAACTGAAAGGCAATGATGACGATATTTGGTGAACTGGCTGTGGCAGAGAGAAACGGGTATGAACTCGACTTGTTCTGTTTTTGTAAATATGTTTAACCTAGTATCCATGATTCAGCCTATTATGATCAAACATGTTTGCAATGACAATTAGAGATTATAGTTTCTCATGCCATGCTTAAGTAGCTAGGAGTGGATAATGATTTATCTTGGATGCCAACATTGCGTTAAAATGATTGTGATGTAGTATGATGATATGGTATCCTCCTCTGAATGTTCGAGTGGCTTGACTTGGCACATGTTCATGCATGTGGTTGAATCAAAACCAACATAGCCTCTATGATATTTATGTTCATGGTGTTCATATCCTACTCATGCTAGTATCCAATGTTACTTATGCATAACGCGTGTTCATGACCGTTTTCGCTCTCTAGCTGGCCACTTCTCACCCTAATTGCTAGCCTTCGCTTGTACTAAGCGGGAACACTGCTTGTGCATCAAATTCCTGAAACCCAAGTTATCCCAGATGAGTCCACCATACCTACCTATATGCGGTATTACCCTGCCGTCCTAAGTAAATTTGCATGTGCCACCTCTAAAAACTTCAAATAAATATCCTTTTTTGTGTGCCTGGATTGTTCATAGAGCGACATGAGGTAGTCAGTATCTTCCATGCTAAGCGGGTTATTCTCATGATGAGTGTTTATTCACTCGTCCTTGCACGAGAGGGGCGGTAATAGGGATTCCCAGTCTTGAATTCAAAATTGCAAATAATTAAACAAAACTCCCCTAGGACTGTTGTTGGTATGGACGGTACCCATTGTTTCGGACCAGCCGTGGAGTGTGATTGTTGGTGGAGGGGGAGTAAACCTTTACTTTTATCGCTTGGGAACCGCCACTAATGTGTTTAGCATGGAAGATACCGATAACTAATGGTCGCGAAGTAAACGAGAAGGGTGCATTTCTCAAAATTTCATTTACCTCTGTTTTAAAAACTTGAGCTCTGGCACCGCTGCAAATCACTGCTTCCCACTGCGAAGGGACTATCTATTTACATTTATGTTGTGTCATCACCTTCTCAAATAAGTGCCAGATCCTGAGAGCACTATTGTCATCCTCATGCATTGTGTGTAGCTAATGTTGGGTGCATCATGACTGGATCTTTTCTACCATGAATTACAATGTTTAGTCGCTACTTGAACTTTGGAGGTGCTCTGCATTTATGTTTTGCTGTCTCAGAAAGGGCTAGCGAGATACTACTATTGTCATATTATATCATGGTTGCTTTGACAAAGTGTTGTCATTTGAGATATCTTATTATTGCTCGCTAGTTGATTATGCCATTGATATGATTTAATATAATTTTTAAGAGTTATTGTCGACATGGTTAGTCATGATCTTGGCTGAAAACCTGGGTGCTACTTAAGCTTATTTATGTAAACAAGAGCAAAAGAGTTCGTAAAAGTTTTTCTTTCCCACCTTCAGTTTATCAACTGAATTGCTTGAGGACAAGCAAAGGTTTAAGCTTGGGGGAGTTGATACGTCTCCGTCGTATCTACTTTTTCTAACGATTTTCCTCTTGTTTTGGACTCTAATTTGCATGATTTGAATGAAACTAACCCGGACTGACGCTATTTTCAGCAGAACTACCATGGTGTTGTTTTTTGTGCAGAAATAAAAGTTCTCGGATTGGAACGAAACTTTGCGAGGATTTTTTATACAATAAAAGAGAACTTCTGGAGCCAAGAACCACTGGAGGGGGGCACCTGGGCTGGCACAACCCACCAGGGCGCGCCCCCCTCCTGGCGCGCCCAGGTGGGTTGTCCCCACCTGCTGGCCCCGCAGACCTCAACCCTGACACTATAAAATCACATTTTCGGAGAAAAAACCGGGGAGAAAGAATTATCGCGTTTCGCGAGATGGAGCCGCCGCCACCTCCTATTCTTCATCGGGAGGCCAGATCTGGAGTCCGTTTGGGGCTCCGGAGAGGGGGATCTTCGATCTTCGTCATCACCAACCCTTCTCCATCGCCAATTCCATGATGCTCCTCACCGGGAGTGAGTAATTCCTTCGTAGGCTCGCTGGTCGGTGAGGAGTTGGATGAGATTCATCATGTAATCGAGTTAGTTTTGTTAGGGCTTGATCCCTAGTATCCATTATGTTCTGAGATTGATGTTGTTATGACTTTGCCATGCTTAATGCTTGTCACTTTGGGCTCGGGTGCCATGATTTCAGATCTGAACCATTTATGTTATCACCATTATATCTATGTTCTAGATCCGATCTTGCAAGTTATAGTCACCTACTACGTGTTATGATCCGGCAAACCCGGAGTGACAGAAGTCGGGACATTTCCCTGTGATGATCGTAGTTTGAGGAGTTCATGTATTCACTATGTGTTAATGCTTTGTTCCGGTTCTCTATTAAAAGGAGGCCTTAATATCCCTTAGTTTCCATATGGACCCCGCTGTCACGGGAGGGTAGGACAAAAGATGTCATGCAAGTTCTTTCCATAAGCACGTATGACTATTTACGGAATACATGCCTACATTATATTTATGAACTGGAGCTAGTGCTGTATCGCCCTAGGTTATGACTGTTATATGATGAATATCATCCAACGAATTCACCGATCCAATGCCTACGAATTTCTCTTATATTGTCCTTGCTAAGTTACTACTGCTATCGTTGCTGTTACACTTGCTACAAAATTATTGCTATCATTGTTACTATTACTATTGATGTTGCTATTACTATCAAAACTATCATATTACTTTGCTACTGATCACTTTGCTGCAGATAATTAATCTCCAGGTGTGGTTGAATTGACAACTCAACTGCTAATACTTGCAAATATTCTTTGGCTCCCCTTGTGTCGAATCAATAAATTTGGGTTGAATACTCTACCCTCGAAAACTGTTGCGATCCCCTATACTTATGGGTTATCACGCCACCCTAGATCTGTCGGCGCTGACAGGATTTATTTTTATGTTTTATTTTATGTTTTAAGTTTTATTTAATGTATGAAATACACTATGGTTGCTTGTTTTATTTTATTTTTATTTTGTTGTCAGCCCATTTATATGAAATGCATCAGGCACTGTTGGGCGCACCTATGTTCGCCATTTAAAACTGGACACTGGCCAACCCAAATGGACAAAATCTATACCTAATAATAAAAGGGTGATTGCTTTTGTGTGTCTGTTTCTTCTTCTGCACGACTGTTTCTTCGTACGATGCGTTCGATGTCCTGGTACGTCCCTCGGTTGGGCTGCCACCTGGCTTCTTCCGTCGCTCAAATGGGCCTGGGAGGGCATGCACCTGTGGTAAAAGTTATGTTAGAATTGAATGCACCCTTTCATACGATCATCAAAAGATTCTAATCAGGGTAGCCTGGAATAGTACCACCTTGCTCTATTGAATGAATTCTCGCTAATTTAAATATGTTCGCAACTTGTCTGCAATATCAACCAGTCTCCTCAGGATCAACAAACAAACATGAGAACTGTGCACACATGAGGAGGAAGAAATGGGGCGGCTCGGTGTTGCTGGTGTGGTGCGGAGGCAAGGAGGAGGCCAGCAGTGAGAACACACGAGGATGCAGAGACAGTGCGGCTCAGTGGTGCTGGTGTGGTGCAGAGGCAAAGAGGAGGCCAACAACGAGGGCTAGGATGGCGCCAGGGTAGTGTGGTGGTGGACGCCGACCCATAGCTGGCAGAAGGCGCGGACGTCCATGGCGCTCCCGCGGCACGCGGACCAGAGAGAAGAGAGAGAGAGAGAGGGGGGGGATCAAAGAGAGAAGAGAAAAGGGAGCAAGAGAGAAGGCTGCGGAGCTCACTCACCTCGTCGGTGACCCAGTTTTCAGTGACGGGCAAGGAAGGGGCGCCGCGTGGGCGAGAAGGAGCCAGAGAGGAAAAAGGGGCGCCAGAGGAGCTCGCCGACGAGCGCGGATTGTCGGAGCACAAGCGGGGAGGTGGTCGAAGTATCAGATCAGGCGCGAAGGGGATCAGGATGCAAGGAGAGAGTGGGGGGAGAGAGATGAGGATCGGGGCTGGCCAAATAGGCTGGTCAGGTAGGCCTATGGCAAGGCGTCCGGCCTTGCTGGGCTGCGCGACCTCTCTCCACCTCTCCCAATCCTTTTTTTATATTTTCTACTTCTAATATATAGAATCTTTTGAGAAAATAAAGTGAGGGACAGAGAGGGAATCTCACAAGGGGACATATTTTTCTAGACTTAGAAAAAATATATGTAGGTTTTTATGGAAATGGTTTGAGGATTTTTTTGGAAGATGAAAATGACAAGTTTGAATTTAGAAAACCCTTTAGATGGAATCCACATGGGCTGGAATTTTGGACACGTTTGAATTTAGAAAACCCTTTAGACGGAATTCAAATGGGCTGGAATTTAAGGATGTGGACCAACATAATTAATATGATTTATGGGCACACATGTAACATTTATTTGACCAACTAAAATGTGACTCACATATTCAGAATTCAAAACGAAGGAAGTTGAAAGGTGCATTGGGGATTTAGAAGGTTCCACAGGCAAGAAGAAATATGGTCATGGGTTTGGATATAAGTGGAAGTTAGAATAAAACTACGAAAGCTGCAAACCAAATAATGCATATACTTCTTATCCATTTTGTAAAGATGGTCTGGCTTAAAGTATTATTTTTCATGTTGTGAATAACTGATGTGGGTCACAAATCAAATCATCGCACTTGTGTTTTAGGCCATTTGTATTCGGTAGGGGTATCATTGATTTTATTTTCTCCCGTTGCAATGCACAGGCATGTTTAATTCCCTCCATTTCTAAATATAAATTATTTTAGAGATTTCAATATAAACTATATACAAATTTATATAGACGTATTTTAAAATGTAGATTCACTCATTTCACTCCGTATGTAGTCTATATTATAGAATCTCTAAAATGTCTTATACTCCACGCCCGCACGGGAGTATTTACGAACGGAGGGAGTAATGCATGTTTGGGTCGGCATATTGCCGACCGTCGCGCCTTTGAACCGGAAAAAACGGCCGGTTCACTGCCGATGCCAAAAATCGAGAGGAAAGGCTAAAAAAAAAACCTTAGATTTCCCCTCCCGCACGAATTCGCCTCCCCCGCTCTCGACTCGATCCCCTTTCTGCCGCCACCCCCGCCGGCCGCAGCGGCTGCTCCCGTCTCTGCGGGCGCCTCGCCAACCACGTGGGTGCTCGGAGATGGGCCGCGGGCTTCTTCTCCCTCACACGAGGAGGCTGATATTGTTCCTGCGGCCGATGGGCTACTCCGCCTCCGCCACCGCCACCGCCACCGCCGGTTCTTCGCGCGACCCGCTCCACGTGTGCGTCGTCGGCAGCGGCCCCGCCGGATTCTACACGGCCGAAAAGGTGCGGCTATTTGGTTCCCTTGTTTTTGCCCCTCTTTGGGGGTGGGTTTCTTTGCTTATCCCGTGTGTTTCAGTGCTTTCTTCTGTGCTATAGTTGCAAAACTTCCCTGAATCCAGCTTTGTGAAAATCTAAATGCTAAGGTGCAGTCATAGCCGTGGAACTGTGTAGCTTAATAGTGCTTGTAAAATGAGAGGTGGTCTGAAAGCTGGAACCTGCTGTTGCAACAAAACCTTAAACACGAAACCATGTTTTTACAGCAACGCATATGGAGTTTTCTCTTGCATATGTTGTAACAGGAGAAGGAAAAGAACATAGTCAGGCTAAAGATCTTCTGAAGGACTTTCGTTTCAGGAGTTACTTTAATTCTTTCTGCGCACTTGTTTGGTGTTCATTGGGTCTTTTGGTTGATTGAACAGATGCTAAAGGGTCATGAAGGAGTGCAAGTCGATATTATTGACAGGTTGCCGACACCGTTTGGCTTAGTTCGTTCTGGAGTGGCTCCAGATCATCCAGAAACAAAGGTGAGCGTTCGAGTCTGTTATCTTATTGTGAAACTGAAATGCAACAAATTTTAATCTATCAGCAGCTACTACCATAACTGCAAGAAATTAAGAAACATGTTTTCTTTAGAGTTGGACGGGTGGTGTACTTCCTTGCATCATCTTGAAGAAGTAATTCATTGGTTCAACCAATATCTGTACAAGTTGCTTTATCGCCTCGTGATTTTACCTGCCTTCTCAGTTGGCATACTATAGCACTAAATAAATCCCTTAGAAGATTAATTTTTCCATGTTCTTTCAACAGATTGTGGTAAACCAATTTTCTCGTGTAGCTGGAAATCCCCGCTGCTCTTTTTTTGGGAATGTAACACTTGGAAGTGATGTATCTCTATCAGATCTTCGAAAGACATATGATGTTGTAAGTAGATGCCCATTGGTCTATCCTTTTTGCCAATTAGCTATTTTTTCTGTTGCCATATCTCTTTGAAGTTCGTTATTGGATAATGCTGATTTAGTATTTACTGATTAACAGGTTGTTCTTGCTTATGGTGCAGAAAGCGATAGATCATTTGGTATTCCTGCGGAGGTATAACATATTTTTTGACTTTCCTTAGTTAATCTTTATGCTACAGATTTTGATGGGCACAAACATCATTTTAGATTTAGTCTTTCTTTTATTGGTCACTAATGGTACTTTGTTTGTTTAGCCTCGTCAGTGATTTATCATGTATACCACATGAGAGTAGAGTGCATATGGTACTTATATTGATATTATCACCAAAATAAAGAAACCACCAAAGTTTGCTTAATCATCTATCAATAATTGCACATGAAATAGTATCACTGGAAATTCAAACTCAACTGGAACAGGCTATTGCGTGCTATAGGCGTAGCATATAGTGTGCAAGCTTTTGTAGTATCATCACATGATTTTTTTTTTCTTTGTCATGTCTGTGGGTTGGTTTATTCTTGATATCTTCTTTATATATATAGGACCTCAGAGGAATACATTCTGCTCGAGAGTTTGTATGGTGGTATAATGGGCACCCAGACATGTGCAACTTGGCACCTGACTTGACAAAGACAGATTCTGCTGTGGTCCTTGGACAGGTATATGATTTTGGTCTTGTAACGGAATAACCATTTGAATTTCAAACAGTGTATCAACATTATGGCATTGACAACAATAACTTAGTTACGCACTCCTCAATTTTTCTTAACTTGAACTACATCCGGTCCATAATTTCATTCTAAATCAAGAGATTCCTATTATTTCATTTAATCTTGAAGTACTATGTCACTATGTAAAATGGTAAAAGCAATTCAAGCTCCTTCGGTAGAGCAATCTTGTTTGAATTGTCATAACTCTGTTGCTGTTATAGGAAGTTCGTAATTTAGTGTGTTTATTACCCTTCTTCTGGGGTGAGTATTGTGCTTTATTTTTGTTTTCACAAGATTTTTGGAAAGAGATGTCCTTCTACGGGAACATGAACATGAGTGTTCCATCATATGCCCAATGTAATGTGTGTTTTTTGTCATGCTATTAATTATAATCAAGGGAAATGTTGCGCTTGATGTTGCCCGTATCCTTCTTCGCTGTACAACCGAGTTGGCTTCCACAGATATTGCTGGTTATGCTTTGGATGCTCTCCGTAGCAGCACAATAAGGTATCCCTGATTTTGGTAGAAGACTTCAATTTTTTTCAGCTCTTCTTTATGTTAGAATGATAATAAAATACTTGTGTTGCATTTGGCGGTTTATGTAAAGGAAGGTTTACTTGGTTGGGCGACGAGGCCCAGTACAGGCAGCTTGCACAGCAAAGGAATTACGTGAAATTTTAGGTAATTGTATGTTGCAAAATGTGTAAGACTTAATGCATTTTTTTCTTGAACACACATCAATATGAGTGTCATTTTGTATTAGAAGCAGCACACCACGAAGGTGCAATCTTGGTACATTCTTATTGGCTAATTTTATTGCCCATGTTAAATTCTTAAACTGACATCATGTAGGTTTGAAAAATGTGAATGTTTGCATCAAGGAGGCTGATCTTGCGACATCGCCTGCGGATAAGGTTTGTGCAGTGAAGTATGGCAGGCATTGCACATTGTGTTTTGTGACTGACCGGGTCACCATCTATTGCTTTCTTGCCCAATGAATCATGACTAGCCTAGTTTCTGAAAATCGACAAATTTAGGGATCCGAATGTGTTGCTCTTTACCGGTGGCATCTAGGGCCAGTTTTTGTCTGGCTTGAGCTGATTCTGCTCAAATCTGCTTCTTATTCTTGCACATGATTATGTTGGCTAAAATGTTGCTTGTAATATGGGAAAACTTTGTTATTAGAACCGAGGGACCTAGTTCTTTTAGCACAAAGCATGTTGGTGGAGAAACCACTGCATAGGGGACGGTGCAATAGGGAAATTGCATGGTGCGTGTGGGCTGTTAGGCAACATCTAGGATGGGGAGAGGCAGAGAGATGAAGGATAGTGAGCGATGGCCATTTATCATTAAAAATCCTGCATTTCCCTTTTATTTTCTGTGAGCACTAGAACATCAGGAAACTAATTTTAGTGAAGAAATATTGGAAGTGTTTTGTGTATACATAGGATCAGCTATTTAGCTAGAATGTGTTACTGAACCCATAAAAAAAGGTTGGTGTATTTACTGATTCTGGAGAAAGTGCAGCAATCAAAACTGTTGGGATTCAGTTGACAATTAGCATTTAGCAGTATTCTGTCCATTTTGGTTATGTGCTGAGAGTGACACTGGCCAATAAATGTTTAATCCGATAAATGTTTACAGCTCTTGGTTGCAACAGTTACAAACCAACCTTTGCTAATATTTAAATCACAGCGCTGTAAAACTTGTTACTCGTACATGTCCGTCACTATGGTATTTGCAAACATGCTGCTAAATTGACTTTCTGAATGTTTCCTCCACCTTCTCTGATGTGGTCTTCTCGCTTGTGATTAAAGAAATCTGTTATCTCATTGCAGGAGGAGATGAGGAATAGTAGAATAAAAAGACGGGTGTATGAGCTGCTATCGAAAGCTGCTACCGTGCATCAGGAAAACAATGACAATGATCAAAAGGAGCTTCATTTTGTGTTTTTTAGGAAACCTACCAAATTTCTCCCTTCAGAAGATGGTTTCACGGTTGGTGCTGTGGAACTTGAAAAGACTCTCTTAAAAGGTCAGATGTTGGGAGTATTCTTGATTATTTTTGGGTACAAGTTTTGGCGATTTGTTTTGGGTACAAGTTTTGACAGTTAGTTTTGTTGGTTATATAGATGATGGAGCAACTGGAAAGCAGGTGGCAGTTGGAACTGGTGAGTTTGAAGAACTAAAATGTGGGTAAGTGCTTTAGCTCATATTTTCTTGAATTTTTATGTGACCAATTAACTCTAGGTTTCTAAGGCCCATCTTAAGTATCTATCTTCTTAGAATTGTTTTGAAGAGTATTGGTTACAAATCCTTGCCAATAGAAGGTTTGTCCTTCGACAAATACAGAGGTGTGTGGTATTGCCTTTTTATTTACTGCCCTTTCTAATCCATAAAGAAGTTTTTTCAATAATGTTTGTTTAACACTCTATTTGTTGCAGGAGTTGTCCCAAATTTGAGGGGCAGAGTTCTGTGCAGTGAATCAGAGACTGCCACAGTGGAGCCAGGACTGTACGTGGTAGGATGGTTGAAGAGAGGACCAACTGGGATTGTTGCTACAAATCTCCATTGTGCCGAAGAAACGGTATGTACTTTAAATCATAATAATATTACCATGGTGGAACTGCCCTTAAGATATCTTGGTATTTTGTTGGCTGCTTTTCTTCCAAACAATTCCTAGGCGCACGTCGCTGTGATGTGAGCATGCAAATTTCTGTGCTGTAAAAATAATAATTTAGCTACACTTACAGTTGCTTTATTAGACATCTCCCTTGTTCTGCCCAGCACACAAACCGGCATGTTTTTGGCTTATGGTTTGTTTGAAGCTTCGTGCTTCATCCCTGTAATATACATCATGGAATTTGGCCAGAATGTTTGAAAACATTAAAATGTGATTTTATTTCACACCCAACTCAGAAAAAACTTATTCAGCATCAAGGTACGACATAATTTGTCGATTTATAATGGTGTTGCCAAGCAAGCTGCTTGATGAAATTTGTCTTTGAGGAACTGTTCTAAATATTAGTTGATTGACAGGTGGATAGCATCCTTGAAGACGACAGGAAGGGCGTGTTCACGGACCCATCGGGTCCGAAAAGGCAAGGCCGGCGGGGACTACTTGAGATTCTAGAACAAAAGAATGCCCGCTATGTGCCCTTCGATGGCTGGGAGAAGATCGATTCCAAAGAGAAGGCAGCCGGCGAGCTGAAGAACAAGCCTAGGGAGAAGATCACCAGATGGAATGAGCTCTTGGAAGCCGCAAGGCAGGGTTGATTGAAGGGCATCGAACGGAGCTGCTGGTTCAGGCGTAAACCGAATCAAAGAAACAGACTACGAGGCACAATCTGAATGCTGAAAGAACAGCCAATCACGTACATACTGAGCCGAAGAAAGTCAAGTGCTAATAATGCAGTCTTAGCAGTGAATCATTCGTACGCATACACAGTACTGCCAATCCTGGTTAAAATCCCAAAAAGGCTCGACCACTACAGCCACATGAAACGATTGTGGTCCTGAGGTGTAGAACTGCTATATGAACTTTGCCACTTCATCTAATCATGGGTATTTCTTTTGATAACAATGAACATTTTCAGTCTACGCTAATTCTAAAAGTTAGAATGCTCAAAAGAAGTCGCTAGAGCAAGGGGCTTCAATATCTTGTACGTACTACTCTATAAGCCTGCATCGCCGAAAAGAATTTTATCATACTTCAGAACTGCATTGTTGCGGTGTCTGCGGCTGGAAGACGAGCAGGGATTCTACGGAGAGAGCTCCAACCTGCTCGCAACTCAGCCAGATTTGTCGTGGAACGCCTGACGCCTGATACCAGTTGTACTGCCTGATACTTCTAACAGCCATTGGCCGCTGGCGACCGCCGTGACGCGAGCGAGGGGTAAGCAGTGCTTCGCGGAAAGCAGAGGAACCAGGATTACAGAGACGCAAGTTCAGTTTCTTTCTATTATTTCTTTTTCTGTCCTTTGCCGTCCGGCTTACAGCAAGTTAAATGGACAACTGAGTCCACACCCGACACCCATCCAGAAACAAGTTACGGCAGTACGCAGCACACATACACACACAGGCTCATTCAGATCCTATGTTTTCCCTTGACGTTGGCTGGGCTGGTGGCTGCTGAAATGGAACAACTCTTATTGTTACAGAGAAAAGTTCATTTCCGAGTATCTCCTAGGTTTCATGACGCTGCCCGCTCTGCTGACTGCTTCTCCTTGTCTTCCTCTCCCAAGAGTTTCCTCCGCTGCTGCATGAAGAACAAGAATTTGAATTTGAATCTGAGGGTGTTGTGTCAGTGTTGGAGCAGATTCTGGAGGCCATTCAAGTACTGAACTGCAGTGGACATGCAAAGATGTCTCTAGAACTTATACTACTGCTATCAAAACCTGGAAGAACCCAATACATATATGACCATCACTCCATCAGAACCAAACCAATCTTGATCTTAGCTAGATACTGGATTTTACTGTCATGTCATCAAGCTGCTGATACCTTGTAATGCAGGAAGCCAATCGGCGAATGTGAATTCGGGAAACGAGCTCAGGTCGCGTACGGCTGCTCGGAAAACGTCGGTGAGCACGGTCCTGGACTGCAGCATCACGGCCTTGAGGATCTCTTTGCCCTGCAGTTGTTGCATCATCAGATCAAACACGTGACCTGCATTGCTAGTTCAGCTCCAAGATGAAAATGGAAACGGAATAGATGGAACAGTAGTAAATAAGCCACCTCCTTGAACCCAAGCTGCACGTTGAGCTCCCGGAGCGCCCCGACATCCGCGGCGCCGAGGGCCGGGCACAGCGCGACCAGCTCGCCGGCCGACGACGGGTGTACCTGGAGGTCGTCCGTCACGACGTACCTCGTCGCGCCGCCGCCACGGACGAACCCCTCTGGCGCGCCCGCACCCGTCTCGCCGTTGCCGGCCGTCGATGAGGACCTGGGCGCCGGCGGCACGTACCGCGCCTCCAGCGTCATCTCGTCGCCGCAGGACGGGCACCTGGTGCCCCTCTCGTCCGTCACGTTCCTGGCGCACTCCAAGCAGTAGATACCGGCACTGGGGCACGTGTAGAGCTCCCTCCGCGGGTGGAAGCTGTGCTCGACGCGCGCCGGCGGGGAGAGCACGGTGGGGTGGAGGAGCGCCTTCTTGTCGGCCACGCCGGGCTGGACGTGCGCCGGGTCCAGCCGCTCCACGCTGGCGCTGGCGTAGAGGTTGCCGACGGAGCCGCCCGCGCCGCCGAGCGGGGCGAGCAGCCGGTCCGCCCGGCCGAGCGGCAGGGCCAGGAGGGAGAAGAGGAAGTCGACCACGTCCTTGCCGGCCTCCGCGAACACCACGCGCCGCGCCCCCGCTTCCACGAAGAGCTTCATGCTCGCCGTCGAGCCTGCTGCCATTGTTGGCGTGGACTGGTTCGGGCTGTCCCTCGTGCTGCGGGCGTCCTCCATTGGCCGCCTGCACGCGAGTGAACTGAGGAGGGTGAAGCGAGATTAGTAAATGTGCAACTGCAGAAACCGACGGGCGGGATTCTATCCACAGCATCGTCTACGCCATTAGTCAAACCTCGATCATCTCCCCGGTTCACGTACAACAATACGACAAGTCTACCATGAGTCAACGATTAGTCTCCTTAACCCGGCAACTCGATATTACTAATGGTTAGGTCTAACTATTTTCTTTCTTTCTTTCTGAACTGGATCTAGTAATTCCCCATGCACCATCGTTCCGTACCTTCGTCCGTGGTTCGGTCTTCGGTGTTGTTTAGCTCCCGTCAAATTACTCTTCGATCTAGCCGGCGTAAGTTGCTCGTTTCTTAGCAGGATCAATGATTCACCGGAAGGCAGAGGCGCTGCATGCGTGGCCGCCGACGCCGTGATCAGTCCAGACGAGGAGGAAGCACGGTATAATTAGCCCTAATCTATCGGACGGGTAAACCGTCCGTGGTGTGATCGTGCGGTATAGGCCGATGTATAGGGAATTAGGGATATAGAAGAAAAAATGGGTCTCGCATCAATGGGCCGCCCATCCAGCCCGCGCAGAAGAAAGATCGTATAGAGTGGCCTTATCTGCGGGCTATTATGCTTAAACTTGGGTTCAACACCAAGTGGGTTGAGTCGATTATGAGAATAGTTATGTCAGTAAATTTCTCGATTCTATTCAATGGGAAGCGCACTGGAAATTTTAAACCTAGTAGGGGCATCCGCCAGGGTGACCCCATCTCACCATATTTGTTTTTGCTTTTTGCTGAAGGTCTGTCTTGCTTTTAAGGAGCAGGGGGAATTCTGAAAATTTATCGGGCATCATTGTGGCGCCCACAACACCCCCGGTCAGTCACCTTTTATTTGCAGACGACAGCATGTTTTTTGCAAAAGCAAGTGTGGAGGGAGCAACACAGCTTAAAGATGTTATTGAAGTATACTGTAACGCTTCCGGACAACGGGTAAACCTTCAAAAAAGTTCCATTCATTTCAGTAAGGGCTGTCCTAATTCTGTAAGAGTGGATATGAAGGGCATACTAGGAGTTCCTAATGAAGCTTTGTCTGCAAAATATTTGGGTATGCCCACGGACGTAGGGAAATCCAAAAATGGGGCTTTCAAGTATCTTAAGGACAGTTTATGGGGAAAGGTCAAAGGATGGATGGAACAAATTTTAGCAACAGCAGGGAAGGAGGTACTGATTAAATCAGTTGCACAGTCTGTCCCAACTTATTCAATGGCATGTTTTAAATTGCCAAGAGGTTTGTGCAATGAGCTTAACTCTCTTATAAGGAAGTTTTTCTGGGGCAGCAAAAAAGGGAAGAGGAAGACGCACTGGGTTTCTTGGGACACGCTCACTATGCCCAAGTACATGGGTGGATTGGGGTTTAGGGACATGGAGCTGTTCAATCTTGCCCTACTAGCACGTCAAGCATGGAGGTGTCTGGTCTCTCCGGAGACGCTTAGTGCGAGAATTTTAAAGGCTGTGTATCATCCTTCTTTTGATATTTTAGATGCTGAACTAGGGCCGAGACCATCACAGATTTGGCGCGCGGTGCTAGAAGGGAGAGATATCTTAACAACAGGTCTAATAAGAAGGATAGGGGATGGCCGGACTACCCATGTCCGGTTTAATAATTGGATCCCAAGGGATGAGAGGCGAATACCATACAGAATCCGAGAACACGACTGTCCAGAGTTGGTTTCAGATTTCATAATCCAAGCTGAAGGTGTGTGGGATATACAGAAGCTGAATCAATTCTTTCTACCAATGGATGTGGATGTTATTAAGACAATCCCGATTAGCAATGTACCTCAAGATGACCTTTGGGCATGGCACTTCGAAAGAACTGGTATATTCAAGGTTAGATCTTGTTATAAAATGCTTGTGTCAATCAAGAAATCAAGGGAGGATTGGTTAGAGGAGCGCCCAGCCACAAGCTCTGCTAAATCAGAGAAGACATGGTCTAAGCTTTGGAGGGTTAATGTGCCAGCCAGGGTAAGGACGTTTGCATGGCGTCTTGCACAGAATTCCTTACCTAGTGGGGACGTGCTCAAGCACAGACATATGGCCAAGAGTGCGGTGTGTACTGTCTGTCAGGGAGCTTATGATAGCTGGAGACATGCACTGATCAACTGCACGATGGCAAGGTGTGTATGGAGTTTATGCGATCGTCAACTAACACAACATGTCTGTGCATCTGAGTGCCTCGATGCACGTGATTGGCTTTTTCATCTACTGTAAACGACACCCCATGAGGAGTTCGTCGAAATACTGCTGATGCTGTGGGCGATATGGACTGCTCGCAGGAAAGCAATCCACGAAGCAATTTATCAAAGCCCTGTAACAGTGAGGGGTTTTGTCACCAGTCTTCTGGAAGAGCTACAGCTGGTCACGGATCAGAAACAAAGTAAACAGGAGCTGGGGGCGAAGAAGAAGCATCAACCAAGCCAGGCTTGGATTGCACCGCCTTTGAACATCATGAAATTAAATGTTGATGGAGGCGTGGCGAAAGTACAAGGGAGCAGCAGCAGTAGTTTGTCGAAGTGTGGAAGGTGTTTATCAAGGATCTTCAGCTCGCGTTTTTGATGGCAATAACAGACCCTCCTTTACTAGAAGCCCTCGCGTGCTGTGAAGCAATGGCCCTAGCAAAGGATCTTGGCATTCAAAAGCTCCGTATTGCCTCTGATGCATCAGATGTGATTAAAGCGATCAAAGATGGAAGCAGGTGCAGCTACAGCTCGGTGTTGAAGGAGATCGAGCATAGGTGGCAGGACTTCCAAGTGGTGGAATTTGTCCATGAAGGCAGAGAGTGTAATACTCATGCGCATAATTTGGTTAGGAGTGCTCTGTCCTTAGATCACGGTCGATATGTTTGGCTTCTTGAGCCTTGGGATGTAACATCTGTACCTTTATTTGTTGATTAATAAAGACTATGATAAACCTCAAAAAAAAAAAAAACAAGACCTGTTTGCTAAAAAAGAAATTACAAGACCTAAGCATGGTGGTGGTGTTTCTCAAAAAAAAAAAAATTGTTCAATAAATGTTCGTAAATTCGAAAATTTCAAAATTTCAAAATTTGTTCGCATGTTCAATAAATGTTCGTAAATTCAAAAATTTGTTCACGTTGAACAAAATTGTTCGCATTTTCCAAAGTATTCAGCATTCGAAATTTGTTCACGTTGAACAAAATTGTTCGCATTTTCTAAAGTATTCAGAATTCGAAATTTGTTCACATTTTCAAAAAAGGTCAAAGTATTAAAAAAAACATGTTTCTAAAAAATTGTTCGTATTTTCTTGAAAGTTCAGAGTTTCAAATTTTGTTCATGATTTCAAAAAAATTCTCATTTTTTAAAATTTCAAAATGTGTTCCAAAATTTTTGTTTACAGATTTTGTTCCAAAAATATTTTCAATTTCAAATTTTGTTCTGAGTTTGAAAAAAATGTTCTTTCTCAAAAATAGTTCACGGATTCCAAAAATATTCGCGTTTCCAAATTTTTGTTCAGAGTTAAAAAAAAATGTTCCCTTTAACAAAAAATTGTTCACATATTCAAAAAATGTTCGAGCTTTTTATGTTTCTTCTCAAATTTGAAAAGTGTTCGCTTTAAAAAACAATAGTTCAAAATAATGTTCACGTTTGGAATTTGACAAAATGTTCGGATCTACATTATCTTTACCTTCACGCGCGATAGTAAACCAAGAAAGCTTGTCTGTCGCGTTGGCTAGGCTCGCGCGTAAGAACCAGGAGGTTCCTTGTTCGATCCCTCGCTCGAGCACTCTTTTTTCTGGATTTTTCACTGTGTTGCACTAATGGGCCGGCCCAGCTGGAGTCGCGCCTGTGCGTCCGCTCGGCAATTCGCCGCAACGAGCGGCGCATAGGAACTCCCGTAGGCCGATGTATAGGGAATTAGGGACATAGAAGAAAAATGGGTCTCGCATCAATGGGCCGCCCATCCAACCCGCGCAGAAGAAAGATCGTGGAGTGTAATTACAAGACCTGTTTGCTAAAAAAATTACAAGACCTAAGCATGGTGGTGGTGTTTCTCAAAAAAAAAAAACATTGTGGTGGTCTTGGGTTTCATGATATCAAGCTCTTTAACCTGGCATTACTGACTTGGCAGGTATGGATGGTCCTAATGGAATCAACTTCTCTCGACGCACGGCTACTCAAAGCAAAATATTTTCCTTCATGTGATTTTCTGCAAACTGAATTAGGGAGTTCTTCCTCCCAAATATGGAGATCAACACTCGATGGTAAAGATACACTAACCTAGAGCTTAGTCAGGCGTATTGGGAATGGACAGACCACACACATATGGGATCAGAATTGGATTCCTCGGGACTTCAACATGCGGCCAGTAGTAAGTCTTGAAGCTAACCCCCCTTAGTTGGTTGGCAAGATAATCACGGTCAATGTGGAGTGGAACACCGGCCGACTAGCTCAGATCTTTGTGCCAATAGATGTCGAGGCCATCCGTTCAATACCACTATGCACAAGCATGTCGATGAATTTCGGTCATGGATGCATGAGAGGAACGTCATCTTCATCGTTTGCTCTGCATATCGAATGCCGGTGTCCACGAAACTGCGTTGAGAGGCTTGGTTGGAGGAACGCCCGGACTCCTCTTGTAAGGTAAGATGAAAATGTGGAAAATTGAGGTGCCGACAAAGATCAAAATCTTCCTCTGGAAATTAGCTCAACAATCACTACCGACTGCCGATTTGCTGCATCACCGGAAGATGGCTGCAATGAATTGTTGTGGTCTTTGCGGCTCTAACAGTTAGAGATATATTTGGGTTACATGTATTTGGTAGTCTAAGATTTGTAATTCGTCTCCTACCTTATCTTCAGGAGAGCCTTCTTGCCCTCCAAGTCTTGTACTCAATATATACTCTCCCTCGAAGCTCAATAATACATCCATCATATTCCACCGATCCCTCTCTCCCTTCTAACATGGTATCAGAGCCAAGAGGTCTTGAGTTCAAGACCCGGCTGGCGAAATTAAATTGCAGGCCACTTTCGGTTCACGTTTAGGCATGAGGGAGCCACACGTGAGGGGGAGTGTTGACGTATAAATGTATTGTCTAATCTCTTCAATCAGATCGGTCTTTTGGTTGCATTGGCTAGAGCATACACTTCTACACTGACATCCCCCCGTAGTCGTAGCGGGAACGTCGTGGACGGTGTCGTGGCGCGGACGCGTTGACTGTAGAGGAAGCCGATGAGTTACTCAAGTGGATGATAGCCCTCTGTGCCGGCCGTCGACGCCTTGATTCGATCGGGCTCCTCCACCAACACTTCCCTCTTCATCTGGATTAGCTACTTCACGGACTCCAGGCTGCACGCGTCGTGCAAGATGTGCTGGTGCGTTGGTTGGGCAAATTTGACAATTTTGACCTCTGGACGAAATCAATTCACAGAATGAACTGTCCGTGAAACTATTTCACTCCCCTGACCCTTTTGTGTAGCGCCCGCCACGCCGGCGCCACACGCTACGGTGCAGCGCCTAGATCGGGGGCGTTGCACGCCTGTCCACCGTGGCAGCCCCTGGGCCCGCACCCAGCAGTGCAGCGCCTCCGAGCTAGGCGCCACACATGTAAAGTGCAGCGCCTAAGATCTAGGCGCCACACATTTGAAGTGCAGCGCCTAGCACGTAGGCGCTGCACTGTGACTTATCCAGCCACTTGGCTGGCCCCCCCCTCCCCCACTCCCCCCACACCACACACTCTCCCACTCTCTCCCCGAGCTTTGCCCCCTCTCCCACTCTCTCCCCCTCTCAAATCCTCTCCCAAATCTTGCAAATTTGAAGAATTTGTCCGTGGATTTCGAAGTCAAACCCTCCCTCAAGGTAATCTTCTCCGATCCCCTTGTTTAGATCCAAGTAATGTTATGAAATTGCTCATTTGTTGCTAGTTTGGGGAAACCCTAGTTTTGTTTGGATCTAGAGATTTGCATGGAGATGTGAGATGTTTGTTTGCCAATTTCCTATGATTAGGCTTTGTTAGTATGCTAGGGTTATTCTTATGGGTGTTCTTATGTTGGTGCTAGGGTTAGGTTTAGGGCTAGGGTTATGGTTATGGTTAGGGTTATGGTTATGGTTAGGGTTGTTGTTTGATATATATATTAGGGTTTGTATTCCGTGTTAATCCTTGGATTAGTACTCATGGAAGCAATGTGACCTTGTGTTGTTTGAATGCTTATAGGGATGGGAAGAACATGTGTGTTTGTTCATCATGGGGACAAAGATGCCTTTTTGAAAGGCAATATAGAACCGGACCCGGATGAGCTTGACATGGTGTTTGATAGTAGTCCTAGCTATGCGGAGCTCTTGCAACAAGTGAGGAAAGATTTGAATTGGATGGACCCTAGTGATATCGTTGAGTTGGAGGGAAGGCATAATGTTGGTTTTGGAATGCACATCCGTTGGAAGACAATGCGTGTCAACTCGGAGCAACGTTGGGTTGCATACAAGGAGACGGTGGCCGAATCACTAGACAAGGCTCTTGAGTTATTTGCAACGAAGAAGGTTGATTCAAGTTTGCATTTGGACTTGAACCAGAACCCCTCCCCTTTGGTTGCTAGTAGCCCCCCACCCTTGAAGCGAGATGAAATTGTTGAACCACTTTTGACCCAAGAAGTGAGGCCAACATTGAGCCCGTTTACAAACAACCAAGATGAAGCTTTGCAAGAGGACAATGATGAGTATGCGGACGATGACAATGAAGTTGATCTCCATGACAACAATGTGGGTGATCTCGACAAATATCATTTGCAAGAGACAATGGACCATTCCATGCATCGGACTCGGATGACGATGGTCCCGATGAACAAGTTGATGCGGAGGGGTTCACGGTGAAGGAGGCCAAAGCTTTCGAGAAGGTATTCGGTCGGGATTATCGGACTACATTGTTCAAGGATGTTAGTCTCGCGGATGAAGCCGTGGTAGATGGTGGCCAATGTGTATCTCTTGGGGTTAGGCCAAGCTCTCACCATGATTTGGGAGACGACAAGAACCGGATTGCTAAAGGTTCTAAGTTCGAAACCTTGTTGGAATTGAAGATGTGGCTCGACAACTACTCGGTTACGCATTATCGTCCACACAAGGTGGTGAACTCGGACGTCAATGTGCGCTACACGGTTGCATGTGCATGTGAAGATGAAATATGTCCGTGGATTGTGCGTGCAAGACCATGGAAAGGAGGTCCAACTTGGCATGTAGTGAGTTGTGTGCCAACTCACATGTGCCAAGGCAAAAGGGTGGATGGCAAGATTGTGTCCCAAGACCACAAACAACCCACGTCCGAGTTCATCGCTTACAGGCTCTCCAACTCAATATCCACACTTCCAACAATGAGCGTCCAACATGTCATTGACCTTGTGAAAGCCATCTTTCATTACAAGGTGAAATACGGCAAGGCATGGAAGGCAAAGCAAGCCGCATTTAAGATGTTGTATGGTACTTGGGAGGAAGCATACAACCGAATCCCTAGGTTGTTGTTAGCCATGGCCGCGACAAACCCAGGCATGGTTCATGTGGTCGAGCCTCATGGGGAAAAAACAATGGTTCATGACGGAAGGAAAGTCCGAGTATTTGGCCGTGCATTTTGGGCGTTCGAGCAATGCGTGAGGGCTTTCGAACATTGTAGGTCGGTCATCGCCATTGATGGCACGTTCTTGACCGGACAATACAAGGGCACCTTGTTGGTTGCGATAGCAAGTGATGCCAATAACCGGGTGTTGCCATTGGCATTTGCTTTGGTTGAGGTGGAGAACAATGACAACTGGGAGTGGTTTTTGCGTCTTTTGAGGACGAAGGTGTTACCCGCTCAGAGGGAAATTTGTGTCATATCGGATCGGCATCAAGGAATTCTTAACGCGGTGGAGATTGATATTCCCGGGCATGCTCCGTTGCACCATCGATGGTGCATGAGGCACTTTTGTTCTAACTTCTATAGGGCATGTGGCCTTAAGGAGTTGGCCGATGATCTTCAAGATTGTTGTCTCGCTTTCTCCGACAAGCGGTTCTCCACTTTGTTGAACAAATTGCTAGCACACAAAAAACTTGATCCCAGGGGTCAAGACTTTCTCAATAGGCACATTCAATACCAGAACAAGTGGGCACGTGCTTTTGATGAAGATGGCCGGAGATACGGTTAAATGACAAGCAATATGGCCGAATGCTTCAATAGGGTGCTCAAAGGTGCACGTGGATTACCCGTGACGGCAATAGTTCAATACACATTTGACAAGATGAATGCATACTTTGTAAAGTACTCGATGGAAACGGATGCACAGATAGCGGGTGAGAACCCGCGCAAGTACAAGTACAAGTTCCCACCCAAGGTTGATGAATGGTTGGTATTTCAATCACGGAAGGCGGACTCAGAAGAAGCTATATTATATGACAACGAAGAGTGGAAGTACGAAGTGAAAGAGCCAGGAGGAACCACAAACGATGGCTGGCAACATGGAGGTCGGGCTTTCAAGGTGTCGTTAACACAATGTGATTGCACTTGCGGGAGGCCATTGTTGCTTCATCTCCCATGCTCACACTTGTATACCGCCGGTCGCGTTAGGAATGTGGACATCAATCACCCACGCACCGTGAGGGAGTCGGAGTTCTCAATCATGACGGTCAAGAAAACATGGGCTCCACGCTTTCACCCGTACTTTGACCAATCACAATGGCCGGAGTATCATGGAGTTCAACTATGGCCGGATCCGGAGTTGAAGGTTGTTAAACGGGGTAGACGTAAGACAAAGCGTCTTAGAAGCGACATGGACGGATGGGGCCATGGTGGCCGCCGCGAAGCGGGCAACGACCAATTCCAAGAGCCTCGTGAGAGCTCCTGTTGTGGGGAGTGCAAAGGTCATGGCCACAACAAAAGAAAATGTACGAAACCAAGGAAAAGGTCCAAGAAAAATGATGCAAGCACAATCCAACAAGGAGCTACACAAGGGAGCCAACCAAGTGGTAGCCAACAAGTGCCAAGCCAACCAAGAGGTAGCCAACAAGTGCGAAGGCAACCACATGGTACCCAACAAGTGCCAAGGCAACCAAGTGGTAGCCAACCTAGTGGTAGCCAACAAGTGCCAAGCCAACCAAGTGGTAGCCAACCTAGTGGTAGCCAACAAGTGCCAAGGCAACCAAGTGGTAGCCAACAAGTGCCAAGCCAACCAAGTGTTAGCCAAAGAGGATCTAGGCAACAAAGAGGTCGGCAACTAGGACTTACAAGAGGCCGTTGTGGTGGTAGAGCTCGTGGTGGTGGTCTAGGCCTTGGTGATGGTCTTGGCCTTGGTGGTGGACTTGGCCGTGGTGATGGACAAGGGCAAGTTCGTTATAGAGGAATGTTTGGATACCTCGATGGACCATTTCCGTATGTTCCTCACTAACTATAATGTTTCATATGTTCTTGTTTTTCATATGTTCTTATTTTTCATATGTTCTTGTTTTACATGTGCTTCTATTTGTTCTTATTGTCTTTACTAACCATTATGTTTCACTCATTGTAGGTATGGCGGCTTCCCAACCCAACAAACCAACAATGAAGGAGGATGGCGAAGATGAGATGGCGGGATGGTGGGAGAAGGCTGCGAAGAAGCTTAGAGAGGAGGATGCAGCCAAGCTAAAGAAGAAGAAGGAAGAGGATGTTGAGGAGAAGAGGAAGGAAAGAGAGAGAGCGTCAAATGCGATGCGTGCTAGGGAGCAAGCGTTGGTGAGGAAATGTGAGGAGGCACAGAAGAAGCGTCAAAAGGATTTTGAAGAAAGAACCATGAAGCTTTGGGCAATTGCAGCTGAAAAAAAAGAGAGGGAGAATCAGATATTCATGGAGAGGGTGGTTAAGGAGGCTCACCTCATAAGGAAAAGGGAGGAGGAAGAGGAAGAAGAGAGGAAGAAGAAGAAGGGAAAGGGGCCTTGCTCTACGCAATAGAGCTATGTCATCCTCTTCGATTTGGTTGTGAACTACTATGTGTCATGAACTACTATGTCTCCTCCTCGATTTGGTTGTGAACTACTATGTGTCGTGAACTACTATGTCTCCTCCTGGATTTGGTTGTAAGAACTACTATGTGTCGTGAACTACTATGTCTCCTCCTTGATTTGGTTGTAAGAACTACTATGTGTCGTGAAGTACTATGTGTTATGAACTACTATGTGTCGTGAAGTACTTTGTGCATATGTTGTCTTCACAGTTGTTTGCTTGCTATGTATCAATCCTACTTCACATCACCTTACTATGTCTGCATATGCTAAAAAATTCACTAAGTCCAAGTGCAACGCCTAGCTCATGGGCGTTGCACTGTACAGTGTGGCGCCTCCAATCAAGGCGCTGCACAAGTCTGTAGCTATCCAGAGAGCAACAGAAGGCAGGGCAAGTTACAGACCTGTGTGGCGCCTAGCGTGGAGGCGCCACACTGTATAGTGCAACGCCCACGGATATAGTTAGCAATGCATCAACAATTGGATATATGCTCATGCCATACCTCTTGGGTGACCACACCCACATCCTCATCCTCCAAAGGATCACCATGGCCCTGGCCCGAAGTGGGATCTGATGGTGTCGCCGACCTAGACCGTTCTGGTGATACATACTCGGGGTCACGACAACCGAAAAGGTTTGATAGCCGCCTTAACTTTTGGCCCTGGCGCTGCAACATGTACAAGTGAATGAGACATGGAACGTAGCAACACATGTTAAGTGCTAGTTTGAAAGAGATGTGAACCTTAATGAATGCTCGAAGTGCACCTTCCCCATCGCTTTTGCCAGCCGGGGTTGTTTCCAGAATAGTCTCGGTCTCATCAGCTGCTTTCTTGATCTGGGCACGCTATGAACAGAAACGGTATCAAAGTGTTAGGCAAGCGAAGATGTGAATAGTGCGAATGGAAAAGCAAAAAGGGCAAATACCACAAAGTTCATCATTGGAGCTGAAGGGATCACTGAGTTGCCTTTCCTGACTAATGCGTTGTACTGGTGCTGGGCTACCTCATCAAACACGGTGGGTTCTTCCAAAATCTCCTCAGCATACGCCGGCTTGCATACCTCCACACGGGTACTTGCAAGAAACCATGTGAGATAGTTGTTGAACGCGACCGGGCAGTGCTCACGAAGCTGGGCTCGTTTTCCAGCCCTAGCTTGCTCCACACAAAGCGCGAACTACACAACATACTTCCTGTGATGCTTGGCCCAATCCTTGATCTTCCGCTGTTTTTTCCTATCCAACCTGCAAGTTACAAACAGAATATTAGCATCATCGAAACCGCCGAGAAGCTGCTAAGTGCTCAAGGTTAATTATATCTTACGCGTGTAGCAACTTGTCCGTGTCCTCCCACTCCGTCGGGTGTGGCTGGAACAAACCAAACTGGCGGAACACCCGATGTGGCAGGTGAAGCTCAACCGCCCAGTTGCATATCAGTGGGCACCGCATATGCCAGAGATCCCTATCCCTAGTGCACATCGGATTCAGCCTGAACTCTATAGGGTTACCAAAACTCTCTCCTTGTCCATACGGCTCCCATTCCACCTGCAAAATGGGATAGAATGCAAAATAGATATTGAGTTACGATACAAGCATGATAATCACTTATGCAATGTCGATTCACCTGCTCAGGCGTGATCGCGTCCAGCTCGCTCTTGTACAACTTGTACATGACCGAGGGATCATCCGTCGTCTCATTTAACACATCCCACTTGTGAGCCCAAGTGGGGAGCCGTAGTGGGTCGTCTTTGTCGTCCCAATCCTCGTACTTCACGGTCTTCGGTCGTCCAACCGGCAAACACTCCCAGCTCCATATGGAAAGTGCGAGCAGACAACCACCAATACCACCAGATTGCCTACAACAGGCTTCGTCCAACTGCACATAAAAGAGAACATGGTTGAATTAACAGCAAGAGCGCATTGATAATGTATCAATGAAGTGAAAAGGAAACAACTTCATACCTGTCGATACAAGTAAGCCAGTGTCGCTGAACCCCAACTCCATTTGCTATCGAAGACGGTCAACGCCATCAGCCACATCCATGGAGCATTCTTGCCTGTGCCATCAGCAAACATAGTCCTAGATATCACGTACCACATGTAGACACGAGCATATGTCTTGACCGTGTCCTCATTAGCATCCTCAGGGCAAGTACTAAAGTGCGATGTAATCCACGTGAAAGGAGCACCGGCTGCGACTCTTTCCTTCTTCTTGTCTTCTGCTTCTGGTTCCCCAGGCTCCGGAGGAACCATACCGATAAGGGCATGCATCTGCGCGCGCCACCCATCAGAATCGGTGTTCATACATAAAGGGTTCCCATCGATAGGAAGACCGGTGATCATAGCAATATCCTGGAGCGTCACGGTCATCTCCCCGGTCCGAAGATGGAAAGTGTGTGTCTCCGGCCTCCAATGATCAATAAGCGCGGTGAGTGCTGCAGCATTGTTGGGTGGCGTCGACCGGCTGACCACTTGAATGAAAGGGAGAAGTCCTATCTCCCTTACATACGGTGTGTACCGCTCATCATAGCGCATCCATCCAAGGGTGACCCCGTGAGACCGAAGCTTCAGAGGTGCAAGCTCCTACAAACAAACAAATCATAACATTACATATGGGGCATTTGTGTTTGGAATAAATACGAAATTCATAACACCGGCCATTTTCATTATTACCCGCTGCTCCACCGACATAGCGTACGACCGGTGTTGTTTGTCCCAGTGATCATCGAGAAGCCAAACCATCCTAACAATTTCAACAAAGCATTCTTGTCAACATGATTATCTTTTCAATTCAAAAAAACTAAAGTAGGCCTACTAGATGCAAAATTCAAAGCATATGTATCCAAAGCATTCTTCTCAATACGAGTATAATTTCAGTACAAATAAACTAAACTAGGCCTACTTCATACAAATAACTTTTCCATAGAAATAACATGTCAATCTATGTATCCAACCATATCTTTTCAATAAAATAAACTAAACTAGGGTTCCACAAATCAAACAAACAAGGGTTGTAATACATGCAAAATTCTAATACATGCAAGATTCAAATCTAATCAAATCAAACAAGGATTCCCCAAATCTTCAAAATACCATATTTTCTATGGATAGAAAGAAGGGGATCGGAGGAGAGTACCTTCTAGAATGGATTGGTGAAGAAATGCAGGAGAGGGGATTGAGAGGGGGAGAGGAGGAAGCCGCCGGCGCGCCTGTTCTGTAACTCCTCCAGGAACGAATGGGTGGGGTGGGGGGAGGGGGAGCGGGCGGCTGGCATCTAAGTCACAGTGCAGCGCCTAAGGTCTAGGCGCTGCACATTACATGTGTGGTGCCTAGATCATAGGCGCTGCATTGCTGGGTGCGGGGCCCAGGGCTGCCACGGTGGACTGGAGTGCAATGCCCCAGAGGTAGGCGCTGCACCGTAGGGTGTGACGCCGGCGTGGCGGGCGCTACACAAAAAGGTCAGGGGAGTGAAATAGTTTCACGGGCAGTTCATTCTGTGAATTGATTTCATCCCGAGGTCAAAATTGTCAAATTTGCCCGTTGGTTGACGCTCGGCATGAGCATGGCTAGTTGATCCACACCGTGAGCATATGGCCCTAGGTCACGTACTTGCACCGTTGGCTGTATGGCACTTTTGTGTCACATGCACCGCACGTGAGTGCTACTTTGGCCAAGGCGTCTTTGCTCGCGCGTGTCTCCGCTGGCCGGCAGCGCCTCCTGCTACGTCCGGCCACACACAGCTACACCGACTTTATCGTCCGTCCAGCAGTCACGTCTTCGACCCCTCGAGCAGTCAGATTGATCACCTGTCCGCTGCTTCGCCGCAGTGCGACCGACCTGGCCCGTTGGTTACGCGCGCCTCCGCAGGTCCCGTGAAGATCGTCCCCGAGTTCAGCGCGCCTCTCCACCGATCAAACATTGGGCCGCCGCTGTGTCGCCTCATCGGGCCGCAGTGCCGCCGCCCCATAGTTCTCCTCGCGGCTTCATCGACTCGCGCGTCGCCGCTGCGTCGCCCCTTCGGGCCGTAGTGCCGCGATACACGGTACCCGCCGCCGTCCCGAGGCAGTCCCTGCGGTTGCATCGACCCGCGTTCTGCCGCTGCGCCACCCCTTCGGGTCGTAGCGCCGCGGCCCGCGGTCCCTGCCGCCACCCTGAGGTCTTCCTGCCGTCTCCCCGACCTGCCCGCCGCCGCTGCGTCGCCCCTTCGGGCCGTAGTGCCGTGGCCCGCGGTCCACTCCGCCGTCACCGTGCGTCGACTTTTAGTGGTATGCCATGCCGCCTCCCCTGGCGCGGGAACGCCACCGTCCGCGCCGGTCTTCGTCACGCTGTCAGGGTTCCTCGCCTACTTCAAGCACCGCCGCTGCCACCGCCGTCAGGCCGCTGCCGTTGCTCTTTGTTGGCCGCCGCCGCCGCTACCCTCGTAGCCACCGCCGCCCGTCCACCCCCTTCATCTTCGTCCAGCACCAGCCCGTCGCCAGCGTGGCCGTCATCTACCCCGACCACTTCGTCTACTCCAACCACCGTTGGTGACATCGGCCCCGCGCCGATGGACGTCACAATCATCGTCGAGTTCTTCTCTGCTGGCCCCTCCGACTTCTCCGACATGGCATACAGCTCGTGCAGGTCCCAGTCTACGCATGCCCGGTGCTGGCAACAACGAAGCGTGCCTTCGTCTACGACGTGTCCCCGGGCCTGGCAAGCCTGATGCGGCGCTTCATCAACTATGTATCCGTCCGTCTACGCATGCCCGGTGCTGGCAACACCGGTGCGTGCCTTCGTCTATGATGCGTCCCCGGGCTTGGCAACCCCCGCGCGACGCGTCGTCAACAACGTCTTCTCCCCGGCGCACCACTCCTTCGACACCACTGCGGCCATGACTAACTCGGCGCCTCCTTGCGCCCGCGGCTCCATGGCGTTTTCCTCAACACCGGCTACCCCGACTCGACATCGACCATGGCATTCTTTGCACGGCTACCTCGACCACGGCTACACCACCCTACGCTCTCGGCTACCTCGACATCGGCACAAAGGGTTATCATCCGCTTGAGTAACTCGTCGGCTTCCTCTACAGTCAACGCGTCCGCGCTGCGACACCGTCCATGATGCTCCCACTACGACTGCGGGGGGATGTCAGCCCGTCGGCTGCTATTCTCTCCAGTCTGACCGTCCGCGATGCTCCTGTTGTCTGCGACGCTACCGCTATGATTGCGGGGGGGGGGGGGGGGGTGGTGTTATAGATTATCTTTGGGTTACATGTATTTGGTAGTCTAGGATTTGTAATCCGTCTCCTATCTTATCTCCAGGAGAGGCTTCTTACCCTCCAAGTCTTGTACTCAATATATACTCGCCCTCGAGGCTCAATAATACATCCATCATATTCCACCGATCCCTCTCTCCCTTCGAACACTAACGACTCATGGCATCGCTCCTTGCTTGAGTGCAGTATGGCGAGGTGCATCTTGGCTCTAGAAGACCACGAACTGGTAGACATTCTGTTCGACAACAAAGAACCGGATGCGAAATGATGGATTTTGTTGCTGATGGATGTGCTCCCACACGCTGATTTCACCAAAGTCTTGGCCACCCTTTGGGAAATATGGAAGAAAGGCGATACATGAACAGATATTCCAGACTCCGCACGCCACACATCACTTTGTGAAGCTACACCAGAGAGTTAGAAGCATGTCAGAAGAAGAAACTCACTGGTCATCCTGTTGCAACTAATACAACTACTATGTTAGAATTAATGGGCTAGGCCCATAGCAATTTCTGAAATCTCAAATAGAGGCCCATGTGTAAAATGGCAAGTGGTGGTGCTAAAGTTTAGTCCCACCCCGAAAGTTGAAGAAGAGTTGGACCTATTTATATAGTGGGTTCTCTCCACCACTCTAAGTGGTGTGTTGAGAAGAGAAAGGGAAGAACACACGCGCTCGCTCGCTCGCCTCGCCCGGGCCGTGGCGAGGCGAGGGGCGCAGCTTCCTTTTGCCGTTTTATTTTTTATGTCTTGGCAGACAAGTTAATGATTTCTTGTCCAGTAAGTATACATTTTAGAAACCAAGTCGGTTTGGGATTGTGATCGCGACACAATACCGCCTCGGGTCCTAATATATATACTGCTATCGGCTGCGGCCATAGACACACCGAAAACACCTAGGGTTTTGCCTCATCTCGCAACTTGCGCCGCCATCTTAGTCTACTCCATCCCAAACGCCGGCGTGCATCAGCGCGTGGGAGAGCAGGTCTCCGGAACCGTTCATCCTTGCGATCCTACACTGGGAGAGGACGAATTAGGTTTTTGGGAAGTGCTCTGCGCGACTGCTCAAGTTAGTCATCACGGGTCGTCTTCCATCCAAGTCGGGCGGTGTTACTCATCGTCGTCTTCATCACCGTCCGCAGTAGATCGTCGCCAACATCGTCATCAACACCGTCGTACCCAGAACAGCTAACGAACAATACATCCAACACCATCTGTTCATGTCTCTCTACAGCTGCTGTTTTGTATGCGATGTTGTTTTGCATGTTTTGCTGTTCTTCTAGTTTGCTAGATTGTTGCATGCTAGTATCTGCTCTAGTCATGAATTATTTACTGGAATTAATCATGAACTTGCCTAATTTTCCAATAATCCAAAAACCTAATTGTAGGCAATTTCCTGAGTTAACTATGGCTGGATTCGCTGATGCACTGAGGCCGGATAAGTTTACCGGTGTGCACTTTAAGAGGTGGCAGGTGAAGACCACGCTCTGGCTTACTGCTCTGAAAGTTTTCCACGTTAGTGTTGGTGCTCCAGAGGGAATGTCTGACGAAGATTAGAGAAAATTCCTGGAAGCCAATACTATGTTTGTGGGATGCATTCTGAGTGTTCTTGCTGATCGTCTGTGTGATGTGTACATGCACATAGATGACAGAAAGACACTGTGGGATGCACTGAATACAAAATTCGGTGCAACAGATGCAGGCAGTGAACTGTACATCATGGAGAGTTTTCATGACTACAAGATGGTGAATAACCATTCTGTGGTTGAACAAGCTCATGAGATACAGTGCATTGTGAAGGAACTTGAACTCCTTAAGTGTGTTCTACCCGACAAATTCGTGGCTGGATGCATGATTGCAAAGTTGCCTCCTTCATGGAGGAATTTCGCCACAGCTCTGAAACATAAGAGACAGGAGATATCTGTTGAAAATCTGATTGCATCTCTTGATGTTGAAGAAAAAGCTCGGGCTAAAGACGCTACTGAGAAAGGAGGTGAGGTTCAGCCTACCGCCAATATGGTGCAGAGGTACCCACAGAACAAGAACAAAGGGAAGAACAAACCTGTTTTCAACAAGCCTACCAAGACTACTACATTCAAGAAGAAGAAGTTTAACAAGGCTGAGCTAGAGTGCTACGCCTGTGGGAAGCCCGGACACTTTTTCAAGGAATGCCCATGATGACCGCTAGCAATACTGATGGGTATGGTAATTTACCTATTGTGCTTTCAGTATTTCAATCATCTTCATGGTGGATTGATTCGGGTGCTAACGTTCATGTGTGTGCTGACGTCTCCTTGTTTACTTCTTATCAGGTTGCAAGGGATTCTTCTGTCCTAATGGGGAATGGGTCACATGCTTCTGTTCGTGGCATTGGTACGGTGGATCTGAAGTTTACTTCAGGAAAGATCGTGCAACTAAGGAACGTGCAACATGTCCCTACTATGAACAAGAATCTAGTTAGCGGCTCCCTTCTATGTCGAGATGGGTTTAAGGTAGTTTTAGAGTCGAATAAAGTAATCGTGTCGAGATTCGGACAATTTATAGGAAAAGGCTATGAGTGCGGAGGCTTGTTCTGCTTTTCCCTTTTAGATTTTTGCAATAAGTCAGTAAACCAAATTTGTGCTAGTATTAATGATGATGCAAGTGTTTGGCACTCTCGTTTATGTCATATTAATTTTGGTTTGATGTCTCGGCTATCCAATATGAGTTTAATTCCGAATTTCACCGTTGCCAAAGGTTCTAAGTGCCATAGTTGTGTGCAATCAAAGCAACCTCGAAAGCCTCATATGGCTGCCGAGGAGAGAAACTTGGCACCTCTAGAACTCATACATTCTGATCTTTGTGAGATGAATGGTGTGTTGACAAAAGGTGGAAAGAGATATTTCATGACTTTGATTGATGATGCGACTAGATTTTGCTATGTTTATTTATTGCAAACTAAAGATGAAGCATTAGACTATTTTAAAATCTATAAAGCTGAAGTTGAAAATCAACTAGAGAGAAAGATCAAACGTCTTAGGTCCGATCGTGGTGGAGAGTATTTTCCCAAAGTATTTGATAAATTTTGTGAGGAACATGGTATTATTCATGAGAGGACGCCTCCCTATTCACCCCAATCAAATGGGGTTGCCGAGAGGAAAAACCGCACGTTGACTGACTTGGTGAATGCCATGTTAGACACTGCTGGTTTATCTAAGGCATGGTGGGGGGAGGCTCTATTGACTTCATGTCATGTCCTGAATAGAGTTCCTAACAAGAATAAGGAGAAAACCCCTTATGAGGAGTGGGTTGGGAGAAAACCATCACTTTCTTATTTGCGCACTTGGGGATGCTTGGCAAAGGTCAATATTCCTATTCTTAAGAAATGCTAACTCAAACCAAAGACAGTGGATTGTGTCTTTCTAGGGTATGCTCAACGGAGCATTGCTTATAGATTTTTAGTGGTAAAATCTGAAGTACCTGATATGCATGTTGATACTATAATGGAATCTCATGATGCAACATTTTTTGAGAATATATTTCCTATGAAAGATATGCATAGCATTGCTAGATTTTCTTCTGAGATAATTCCTGAATCTAGTACAACTGATGAATATTTCAAACAATCACATGAGGAAGTCCTTGAGAAGGATAACGATGAAGTTCCTGTAAGGAACAAGAGACAAAGGGTTGCAAAATCCTTTGGTGATGATTTCATTGTATACCTTGTGGACGATACACCCAAGTCTATTGCAGAGGCATATGCATCTCCGGATGTAGATGATTGGAAGGAAGCTGTTCATAATGAGATGGACTCAATTCTTTCTAATGGAACTTGGGAACTAACTGATAGACCATATGGTTGTAAACCTGTGGGCTATAAGTGGGTGTTCAAAAATAAGCTAAAGCCTGATGGTACTATTGATAAGTACAAGGCGCGGCTAGTGGCCAAGGGCTACACTGAGAAAGAAGGCGAAGATTACTTTGACACCTATTCACCTGTTGCTAGAATGACCACCATTCGAGTGCTACTTTCCCTGGCTGCCTCTTATGGTCTTATCATTCATCAAATGGATGTAAGGACAGCTGTCCTCAATGGAGAGTTGGAAGAGGAAATCTATATGGATCAGCCTAACGGGTTTGTGGTAAAGGGTGAAGAGAGAAAGGTGTGCAAGTTGTTAAAATCTTTGTATGGTCTGAAACAGGCACCTAAGCAATGGCATGAAAAGTTTGAAAGGACTCTGACTTCTACAGGATTTGTCATTAACGAGGCTGATAGGTGTGTTTACTATCGCCATGGTGGGGCAATAGTGTTATATTATGTTTGTATGTGGACGACATACTGATCTTTGGTACAAACATTAATGCAATCAATGAGGTCAAGTCTTTTCTATCAAATTTTTTTGACATGAAAGATCTGGGAGAAGCCGATGTAATTCTAAACATCAAACTTATTAAGGATGAGAGTGGGATTACTTTAACACAATCTCACTATGTTGAGAAGGTCTTGAACCGATTCGGTTTTATGGATACCAAGCCTTCTCCAACACCTTATGATCCCAGTGTGACACTCAGAAAGAACAAGAGATCAATTAAGATACTCTCAAATTGTCGGTTCACTCATGTACTTAGCTAGCGCTACAAGGCCAGATATCTCTTTTGCTGTGAGCAAACTGAGTAAGTTCATGTCCAACCCAGGTGATGATCATTGGCATGTACTAGAAAGGGTCTTGCGCTATCTGAGAGGTACTATGAGTTACAGAATTACTTATTCAGGGCATCCTGCTGTGCTAGAAGGATATAGTGATTCAAATTGGATCTCCGATGTTGATGTACTCTACGCAACAAGTGGGTATGTATTTACTCATGGAGGTGGCGCAGTGTCATGGAGGTCTTGCAAACAAACCATATTGACGAGATCAACTATGGAAGCAGAACTAACTACTTTAGGCACAGCTATTTTTGAGGCAGAACGGCTGCGTGAGCTCTTGATGGACTTGCCTGTGGTTGAAAAACCTGTACCAGCTATTCTTATGAATTGTGACAACCAAACGGTTATCACTAAAGTGAACAATTCTAAAGGTAATGCGAAGTCATCAAGAAACATGAAGAGACGTTTGAAGTCTGTCAGGAAGTTGAGAAACTCCGGAGTAATAACTATTACGTATATTCAAACAGACAAAAACCTGGCAGACCCCTTTACAAAGGGACTATCACGAAATGTGATAGATATTGCATCGAGGGAGATGGGTATGAGACCCATAGATGTTACACCATAGTAGTAACCCAACCTTTGTGACCGGAGATCCCGTGAATTAGGATCTGGGAAGAACAAGCTATTGGTTAACTGAGGAAAGTAATAACTAATGACCGTCTCTAAGTGAAGATGCAAAACTCTCAGAGCTGTCAGGCTCAAAGCGGTAAGGCAGGTTGGTAACATGCCTTAATGTGGTTCTATTGGCTATAATTAGCAAAGATGATGTCCTACAGAGTAGTCTTGAAAGAACACACCTATATGAGTTCCGACTGTAAACGTCGCAGTCTATGAGATTTGGGTGATCTCTAGTAAGCTCATGAAGGGACCAGGGAGTATGACGTATAAGCTCCAAACCGCGGGGTAGCCTACTGGCAGTCAGGTACTGGTTAAGACTTTGAGTGAAACCTGTTCACACAAAAGTAGCAATTCAAGGCATAGTCCATTGTCAAGTTGTGAATGGATGTAGCTTAAAGTTCTAGGCAGAAGTTCAACTTAACAGTCTCTGATAAAACACTGGTATATTAAACAAGTGGTGAGAGAAGGCAAATCTCTAAATGGGTATTTGATATTTGGTGGGGGATTGTTAGAATTAATGGGCTAGGCCCATAGCAATTTCTGAATTCTCAAATAGAGGCCCATGTGTAAAATGGCAAGTGGTGGTGCTAAAGTTTAGTCCCACCCTGGAAGTTGAAGAAGAGTTGGACCTCTTTATATAGTGGGTTCTCTCCACCACTCTAAGTGGTGTGTTGAGAAGAGAAAGGGAAGACCACATGCGCGTGCTCACTCGCCTGGCCTGGCCTGGCCTGGCCAGGCCGGGCGGGGCCGTGGCGTGGCGTGGCGAGGCGAGGCGGCGCGTATGTGCGACATGCGTGTGAATGGTCCGCCGAAATTTGGTTCGTTTCCTTGCAGGGGCGCAGCTTCCTTTTGCCATTTTATTTTTTATGTCTTGGCAGACAAGTTAATGATTTCTTGTCCGGTAAGTATATGTTTTAGAAACCAAGTCGGTTTGGGATTGTGATCGCGACACAATACCGCCTCGGGTCCTAATATATATACTGGTACCGGTTGCGGCCATAGACACACCGAAAACACCTAGGGTTTTGCCTCATCTCACAACTTGTGCCGCCATCATAGTCTACTCCATCCCAAACGCCGGCGTGCATCTGCGCGTGGGAGAGCAGGTCTCTGGAACCGTTCGTCCTTGCGATCCTACACCGGGAGAGGACAAATTAGGTTTTTGGGAAGCGCTCTGCACGACTACTCAAGTTAGTCATCACGGGTCGTCTTCCGTCCAAGTCGGGCGGTGCTACTCATCGTCGTCTTCATCGCCGTCAGCAGCAGGTCGTCGCCAACATCATCATCAACACCGTCGCACCCACAACAGCTAACGAACAGTACGTCCAACACCATCTGTTCATGTCTCTCTCTACAACTGCTTTTCGTATGCGATGCTGTTTTGCATGTTTTGTTGTTCTTCTAGTTTGCTAGATTGTTGCATGCTAGCATCTGTTCTAGTCATGAATTATTTACTGGAATTAATCATGAACTTGGCTAATTTTCCAACATACTAGACGTCGATGGACCCCTCCTGATTAAGGTTTTGCTAAAATCAAAGTTGATGGGGCTGTTTCGCGTAACTATAATGAGGGTTCATATAGTGCAGATTGCGGGGATGACTCAGGGACATATTTAGGGTCCTCGGCATTCAGGTGCTCAGGGGTGACAGACCCGGCCACACTTGAGGCCTTGGTGTGCCAGGAGGCTCTGGCTCTCGCCCTTGATCTCTCATTATCGCATGTGGTCATCGCTTCTGACTGCAAGGGTGTGGTGAATGACATACATAAGGGTATGGGAGGCCTGTA
The DNA here is from genome assembly GCA_011799875.1 of Thinopyrum elongatum. Lineage (NCBI taxonomy): Eukaryota > Viridiplantae > Streptophyta > Magnoliopsida > Poales > Poaceae > Thinopyrum > Thinopyrum elongatum. The sequence continues at coordinate 113,952,941 of CM022299.1, read as the reverse complement.
CTTATGCAAGCATTATCAAGGAACATTGACTTCAAGGCAGTTTACAAGATGCTCCTTCATCTTCGAAAGGACGTGATACAAATATCAAGGAACATAACTTTGCTAAGCACGCTCTACGACTTTCGTTAGGACACCATATGTGGATCCATAATCCTCTGGACCTAAATTATATTCCCATGAATCTTGTTTATGATCACTAATAAAGAGTGTGTTTAGACTAAAAAAATAGCCTCTTCTCAGAAAAAGAAAAGCCATTCCCCTTGACCCCGTTGATCCAGGATATAAAAAGTAAATAAATACATGTATAAGTAAAAGGCATCACAACAATGAACCAAACATAGCTCAGTTGGTTGAGTTTCTTTTGGTCGAACCTATCCACCCGGATTTAACTCATAAACTTAGCATGACTGCTCATACTTCCCTAAATTTATTCTAGAATTCAATTGTTTTATTCTTCAGTTGTAAGCAACGTGTCTGTTAGAAATCTGGGATTTTACCTATCAAAACAAGGTATACCGATAGTAATATGCATTGAAAACAACCTGGCGGGTGCTGTAGTGTGGTGGTTTTAAGAGCATGTTGATCACATTTTTGTTAGAACTTAGCAAAAGTCATGTACCTTTTAAGTTCCTGGATGTTTTGAGGAAAATGTTAGAAACTCACATCTTTGTGTGCAATATTATCAGTTCGCTACATAAACCCAAAAATTAGTTGTGAACTAAGCACGGTTTGGATAGTTAAGTTCTTTTGTGGAATCAGTGGGTTCAAATCCTTGACTTAATGTGGGTGCTTGCATATTTTCTGGATTTATTTTAAACTTGTTGGCACTGTTCCTTTAGTGGTATGCCATATGCATCGACTTATGTTTTGGTTTCCTAGCGACATTGAGGAGGCAACGTTGACGACTATGTGTTTGAATAAGGTCTCTACAGCCTCTCCTTACTCGATGCCGCCTGATCTGGTGTCGTTGAAGGGATTTTGTGAGAGTTCGTGTTGCCAAGTTTGTTTGCTCTATTTGGATATTGGCAGTTGGTGTGTCTATCAAGGAGAACATTTCCCTAGCTATTGCTATGACGACTTTGACATTTTCTTCCGCATTGTTCCGTGGCATGGTTTGATTTCTCCAACTCTCTGGACCACTGGTGAAGGATTGCAAGCCTATACTATGTGGGGTTATCCTCAACCGATGTTTCTTTAGCAATTTCTAGTTCTTATTTCAAGCGTTAAGTGGCTATTGTTGTATTTAAAGCCTGGTACTAGGTTAGTGCCCGTGCATTGCAACAGGGGCCATACATACTCTAGTTGTTCAACACCAATCATGTTGAACATACATTAGCTTTAGAGTTCTCATGAGTATCAGGTGTTTTTACTTCTGAATCCAAACTTATCACCTTTATCAATGATGCATCTCCTTCCCTCCCTCTCCCCCCTCTCTCTCCATGTCCCTCTGAGTCTCTCTCTCATGTTGTGCATTGTTGTGGTAGTTCCAACATCCACTATTTCTATACAAACTATATTTTGTCTTATTTGTATATATCCATCTCTTTGAGTAGCCTTTTTGTTGTTGTTTTATGAGTGTTAAGATAAAGTTTTATGCCAGAAAATAGCACACTTGATGCTCTTAAGGACCTGTTACAAATTTATGGTCTAGATGCTGACATACTTGCACATCCGTATGTCTCAATTGACTGCTCATGCGAATCAACCAAACTCGTACCCACTGCAAGAAAGCTAATCTTGAAGTGTAGTACAAATCAAGCATGGAATCAAGAGATATCACTTGAAAAATATGCCCAACATAGAAGTACTTTCATTTTCAGAACTTTCACATAAGGATCTTTTATCTTACACACGGGCTAAAAAATCCATCAAATTTCAAACAAATCATCCGACCAACATGTTCACATTTTAACCATAGACCACTGGTAATGAACAATGAACAATAGAAGAAAACACAGACCACCGCGTAATTAGTAAGGAGACTCATCCTTTCATGCCTAATTAAAGGGTTTAGAAGTACTAAATCAAGTGAGTGGTGATGTATTTTGCTCTTTAGCAATTGTTTTTGACCTCATATATGATTTGATTTTTCGCTAATTAGTGATCACGATAAGTGTTAATAGTAATCAAAAGAAATATAAATGACACCAACATCAAATCATGTAGTGCACCTAGTTGATCTATACAATTTGGCAAGAATAGTGGGTAGAATTCTGTTATTTTCTGCTGTCATTTTTAGCAACCTGTAGGTAAGAAAGAAATTCATCGATACATCATTACAAAACAAAGTTGCACAAATATTTGCTATTATCTCACGAGAGCTGTTATCTCACGCGCGCGCTGCAACGTGCGATTTCCGACACGAAACTATTCCATGCACGATACAAGAGCACAATTTATAGACGACACAACAATCCAGCGGACGGCGACTTGCTCAATCATACGTATGTCCGGCCAGATTTAACCATAGTGTGTGCATCATCCAAAGTTTGTCGTGTGCATAGCACTTCTCTTTCCAACGGGCCGCACTTGCCCTTTTTAGCAAGTCTGAGATATCGTTTGCGGCAAATCAGGGCCCCATCCGTTGAAATCAGGTGGGGTGAGATTAAGGTTCATGGGAGAGAGAGAGAGAGACAGAGTAGGGAGGATCCAGCGTTGTACACGCACATGTGGGCTGATGCATTAACGTGGGTGGGCTCATCCATCCTTGGCTTTCGATAGCGTGAGGAAACAAGATCACTCATTGCAGCGCTCGCTCACGAAGGAGCATTTCCGTTATCTCACACATTGTAGGGAGATAGCAAACCAGTTAATTGATACATAATGGATTCATGGCCAAAAGAATAATTGACAAAGCAACCTACCATTAAAGGAATCATCAAGGGTCAAGGGCCTAAATCATTAACACTGGGCGTGAAAATAACTGCCTTCACATCCGGCGAGATCTGGAAGATTACACCGACACAACAACATCAAGGAGCTGTTATGCCATGCTTCAGAGCATAATATTCTTCTAGCATATACCTATACCTGGTGTGTGATGTTGCACCAGTACCTCGTGATACTGGCCATGCTAGTTGCCAGCGCGACGTCGCCTAGCTGAACCTGCCCAAAGATGTGTTCATCATGGGCGATGCACACCACCGCATTAGTCCAATGCACCTTCTCCGTCTACTGCAACAGCTTGCCCTTCAGGGCATCACTAGTCAGGTCTCATCGTGCTCGATTCCACCTCGACCTTCTAGGCTGCCCGAGCCGTGATTGATGCACGCTTGGTGCCAATTCTATCGGTCAATGGAGGAAGATCACGATGAATGCTGATGGGCACTAAGGATATGAGGGCGAGATCGGACAATGCAGCGGACAGAATGCAAGGATCATGATGGAGGGCGAGGTCCAGCACAACAACCGCTAGGTAAAAATAGAGCACATGAGTGATTGTGCACGGGAACATCCAAAGCTTTTCACGTCGGATCACATGAAGTGATCGTGCGTGGGGTTGTAGGCAATTGGAAGCCCGATGGAAAGCAGCTGTTGTCGATTGATCTGATGTATATATAGCAGTACTAACTGATGACCCACAAGTATAGGGGATCAACCGTAGTCCTTTCGATAAGTAAGAGTGTCGAACCCAACGAGGAGCAGAAGGAAATGACAAGCGGTCACTAGCAAGAGTGAGATCTGATAGAGATAGGTATAAATGATAAGTAAAAGTGTAAATAAAGTAAAGATAAATAAATTGCAGCAAGGTATTTTTCGGCTTTTGGTTTTATATATCTGAAAATAATATGATAGAAATAGACCCGGGGGCCATAGGTTTCACTAGAAGCTTCTCTCTTGAAAGAAACATATGGTGGGTAAACAAATTACTGTTGAGCAATTGATAGAAAAGTGCATAGTTATGACGATATCCAAGGCAATGATCATGAATATAGGCATCACGTCCGTGACAAGTAGACCGACTCCTGCCTGCATCTACTACTATTACTCCACACATCGACCGCTATCCAGCATGCATCTAGTGTATTAAGTTACCAAGAACGGAGTAACGCTTTAAGCAAGATGACATGATGTAGAGGGATAGATCCAATCAATATGGTAAAAACCCCATCTTTTTATCCTTAATGGCAATAATACAAATACATGCCTCGCTACCCCTACTGTCACTGGGTGAGGACACCGTAAGATTGAACCCATCACAAAGCACCTCTCCCATTGCAAGAAAGATCAATCTAGTTGGCCAAACCAAATCAATAGATCGGAGATAAATACAAAGCTATCTTAATCATGCATAAAAGAGTTAAGAGAAGACTCAAATAATATTCATAGATAATCTGATCATAAACCCACAATTCATCGGATCTTAACAAACACACCGCAAAAGAAGATTACATCGAATAGATCTCCCAGAACATCGAGGAGAACATTGTATTGAAGATCAAAGAGAGAGAAGAAGCCATCTAGCTACTAGCTATGGACCCGTAAGTCTGTGGTAAACTACTCACACATCATCGGAAGGGTAGCAAGGTTGGTGTAGAGGCCCTCCGTGATCGAATCCCCCTCCGACAGAGTGCCATAAAAGGCCCCAAGATGGGATCTCACGAGAATAGAAGCTTGCGGCGGCGGAAAAGTATTTTTGTGGACGCCTCTGATGTACGGGGAATATTTGGGTATTTATGGAGCTGGAATTAGGGTTAGAAGAGCCACGAGGGGCCCACAAGCCTGGGGGGCGTGCCCCCTGGGGCGCGCCCCTAGGGCTTGTGGCCTCCTCGTGGGTCTTCTGGCCTCCTCCCGAAGCTTCATGGGTGTCTTCTGGTTCAAGAAAAATCATCGTAAAGTTTTATTCCGTTTGGACTCCGTTTGGTATTGATTTTCTGTAAAAGACAAAAACAAGGAAAAAACAACAACTGGCACTTGGCACTAGGTTAATAGGTTAGTCCCAAAAAATGATATAAAATAGCATATTAATGCATATAAAACATCCAAGATGGATAATATAATAGCATGGAACAATAAAAAATTATAGATACGTTGGAGACATATCAAGCATCCCCAAACTTAATTCTTGCTCGTCCTCGAGTAGGTAAATGATAAAAACAGAATTTTTGATGTGGAATGCTACCTAACATGTTTGTCAAGTAATCTTTCTTATTATGGTATGAATATTCAGATCCATAAGATTCAAAACAAAAGTTTAATATTGACATAAAAACAATAATACTTCAAACATACTAATAAAGCAATCATAGCTTTTCAAAATATCATGGCTAAAGAATGTTATCCCTACAAAATCATATAATCTTGTCATGCTCTATCTTCATCACACAAAGTATTTATCATGCACAACCCCGATGACAAGCCAACCAATTATTTCATACTTTTAATGTTCTAAAGTTTTTTCAACCTTCATGCAATACATGAGCGTGAGCCATGGATATAACACTATAGGTGGAATAGAATATGATGGTGGAGGTTATGTGGAGAAGACAAAAAAGGAGAAAGTCTCACATCAACTAGACAAATTAATAGGCTATGGAGATGCCTATCAATTGATATCGATGCGAGTGAGTAGGGATTGCCATGCAACGGATGCACTAGAGCTATAAGTGTATGAAAGCTCAAAAGAAAACTAAGTGGGTGTGCATCCAACTTGCTTGCTCACGAAGACCTAGGGCAATTTGAGGAAGCCCATCATTGGAATATACAAGCCAAGTTCTATAATGAAAAATTCCCACTAGTAATATATGAAAGTGACAACATAGGAGGCTCTCTATCATGAAGGACATGGTGCTACTTTGAAGCACAAGTGTGGAAAAAGGATAGTAACATTGCCCCTTCTCTCTTTTTCTCTCATTTTTTCTTTCTTTTTTTCTCCCTTTTTTCTTTTCTTTTTGGGCTCTTTGGCCTCTTTCTTTTAATTTTTATTTTGGGCTCTTTGGCCTCTTTTTTTAATTTTAAGTCTGGAGTCTCATCCCGACTTGTGGGGGAATCATAGTCTTCATCATCCTTTCCTCGCATGGGACAGTGCTCTAATAATGATGATCATCACACTTTTATTTGCTTACAACTCAAGAATTACAACTTGATACTAGAACAAGGATATGACTCTATACGAATGACTCATGTATGAAAGCAATATGACAATTATGGTATGTGTCATAATAAAATGCAACGGTGAAAGTTGCATGGCAATATATCTTGGAATGACTATGGAAATGCCATAATATGTAGGTATGGTGGCTGTTTTGCGGAAAGGTATAAGGTGGTTTAATGCACCGGTGAAAGTTGCGCGGTACTAGAGTTGCTAGCAAAAGGTGGAAGGGTGAGAGTGCGTATAATCCATGGACTCAACATTAGTCATAAAGAACTCACATACTTATTGCATAAATTTATTAGCCCTCAAAACAAAGTACTAATAGGCATGCTCCTAGGGGGATATATTGGTAGGAAAAGACCATCGCTCGTCCCCGACCGCCACTCATAAGGAAGACAATAAAAAATAAATCATGCTCCAACTTCATCGCATAACTAGAGACCATGTGTGCATGCTTCGGGAATCACAAACCTTAACACAAGTATTTATATTAACCCACAATTACCAACTAGCATGACTCTAATATCACCATCTTTATATCTCAAAACAATTGCAAGGAATCAAACTTCTCATATATTCAATGATCTTCATGAAAGTTTTTATTATATCCCTCTTGAATACCCATCATATTAGGACCAAATTCATAACCTAAGCAAATTGCCATACTATTTTTAAGACTCTAAAAATAATATAAGTGAAGCATGAGAGTTCATCAATTTCTTTAAAATAAAACCACCGCCGTGCTCTAAAAAGATATAAGTGAAGCACTAGAGCAACTACCTAGCTCAAAAGATATAAGTGAAGCACATAGAGTATTCTAATAAATTCACGATTAATGTGTGTACCTCTCAAAATGTGTGTACATAAAGTATGATTGTGGCAAACTAAAAATAAAAAACTCATATAATACAAGACGCTCCAAGCAAAACACGTATCATGTGGTGAATAAAAATATAGCCTCAAGTAATTTTACCGATGGATTGAAGACAAAAGAGGGGATGCCATCCGGGGCATCCCCAAGCTTGGATGCTTTGTTCTCCTTGAATATTACCTTGGGGTGCCTTGGGCATCCCCAAGCTTAGGCTCTTGCCACTCCTTATTCCGTAGTCCATCAAAATTTCACTCAAAATTTGAAAACTTCACAACACAAAACTCAACAAAAACTCGTGAGCTCCGTTAGTATAATAAAAGCAAATCACCACTCAGGTACTGTTGTGAACTCATTCTAAATTTATATTGGTCTTATATATACTGTACTCCAACTTCTCCATGGTTCATACCCCCCGATACTCCCCATAGATTCATCAAAATAAGAGAACAACGCAAAGAAAACAGAATCTATCAAAAACAGAATAGTCTGTACCAATCTGAAAACTTCGTATACTTAGGTAACTCTAAAATTTCTGAAAACTTAGGAAGACCTGGGAAATTTGTATATAAATCTTGTGTAAAAAAATCAGAATTTTTCGTCTCTTATGTGAATTTTTAAAATTCTGCAGCTGGACGCAAAAGTTTCTGTTTTTCAGCAAAATCAAATCAACTATCACCATAAACCATCCCAAAGGTCTTACTTGGCACAAATACTAATTAAGACACTAAAACACAATTATTACAGAAGTAACATTGCATATTTATTCAAGAACAGAAGCAAAAACGAAAAAACACAAAAAATAAAATTGGGTTGCCTCCCAACAAGCGCTATTGTTTAACGCCCCTAGCTAGGCATATTGCATAGATCTAGGTATTGTCATATTTGGTATTCAACCCATAAGTAGTCCTCATAATAGATTCATATGGTAACCTAATTTTATTTCTTGGGAAGTGTTCCATGCCCTTCCTTAATGGAAATTGAAATCTAATGTTTCCTTCTTTCATATCAATAATTGCACCAATCGTTCTAAGGAAAGGTCTACCAAGTATAATAGGGCATGTAGGATTGCAATATATATCAAGAACAATAAAATCTATGGGCACATAATTCCTATTTGAAAAAATAAGAACATCATTAATCCTTCCCATAGGTTTCTTAATAGAGGAATCCGCTAGATGCAAATTCAAAGAACAATCATGAAGTTTATGGAAACCTAGCACATCACATAAAGTTTTTGGAATAGTTGAAATGCTAGCACCCAAATCACATAAAGCATAGCACTCATAATCTTTAATCTTAATCTTAATAGTAGCTTACCATTCATCACAAAGCTTTCTAGGGATTGAAACTTCCAACTCAAGTTTTTCTTCAAAAGATTTCATCGTAGCATCAACGATATGTTTAGTAAAAGCTTTATTTTGATTATAAGCATGGGGTGAATTAAGCATGGATTGAAACGAAGAAATAAAATCAATCAAAGAACAATTGTCATAACTAAAGTCCTTGAAATCCAAAAGAGTGGGCTCATCACTACTTAAAGTTTTGAACTCTCCAATCCCACCTTTATCATTTTTTTCATTAAGATCTTCACCCTCCAATTTATTGGACACCTTCTAGCTAAAGTTGACTCATATCCAGTACCTTCTTTATCAAGTTTTATATTAGCAAACAAAGATTCAATAGGAGTCACACCAATCACTTTAAGATCTTCATCATTACTAACACAAAAACTAGAAGAACATGCTTTTTCAAACCAATCTCTCTTAGCACGCATCCTAGTGGTTCTTTCTTAACTTTCATTAATAGAGATTCGAATAGCTTTTAAAGACTCATTAATATCATGCTTGGGTGGCATAGATATAATCTTAAAAGAATCAACCTCATGAGAAATTCTATCAACGTTTCTAGCCAAATGATCAATCTTAAGCAATTTTTCTTCTACCATAGCATTGAATATCTTTTGGGAATTTATAGAATCCTTAATATTATTATCAAGATCAGAGGGTATCTTATTATAATTTCCATAAGAATTGTTGTAGGAATTACCATAATTATTAGAGGAATTACTAGGAAACGGCCTAGGATTAAAATTACCTCTATAAGCGTTATTACAAAAATCGTTCCTACCAACAAAATTCACATCCATAGATTCATTATTATTCTCAATCAAATTAGACAAAGGCAATCATTAGGAGCAATAGGAGCACTCTTACTAGCAATCAATCTCATAAGTTCATCCATCTTTCCACTCAAAGTATTAATTTCTTCAATCGCATGCACTTTTTTACTAGTAGAAGATCTTTCGGTATGCCATTGAGAGCATTTTTCCATAATATTATCTAGGAGTTTAGTAGCTTCTCCTAATGTGATTTCCATAAAAGTACCACCCGCGACGGAATCTAAAAGATTTCTAGAAGCAAAATTCAATCCAGCATAAAAATTGTGTATGATTATCCATAAACTCAAACCATGCGTAGGGCAATTTCTTATCATCAATTTCATCCTCTCCCAAGATTGTGCAACATGTTCATGATCAAGTTGCTTAAAATTCATTATATCGTTCCTAAGGGAGATGATCTTAGAGGGAGGAAAATACTTGGAAATAAAAGCATCTTTACATTTATCCCATGAATCAATACCATTTTTAGGCAAAGATGAAAACCAAGTTTTAGCACGATCTCGTAGTGAGAACGGAAATAGCTTCAATTTAACAATATCATTATCCACATCTTTTTTTCTTTTGCATATCACATAACTCAATGGAAGTATTTAGATGGGATGCAACATCTTCATTAGGACTACCAGAAAATTGTTCTTTCATAACAAGATTCAGCAAAGCGGCGTTAATTTCATAAGATTCCACACTAGTGGCGGGAGCAATCGGAGTACTAATAAAATCATTATTATTAGTGTTGGAAAAATCACACAACTTGGTATTTTCTTGAGACATCGTGACAAAGCAAGCAATCTAGCACACAAGCAAACAAAAGGCAAATGAAAAGAAGAACGAAAAGAAGGCGAATAAAAAGGCAAATATTTTTGTGTTTTTCTGAAAACGTTTTAGAAGTGTGGGAGAGGGAAACGAGAGGCAAATGGAAAATAATGTAAGTGCAAGAGATGAGAGTTTATGATAGGTACTTGGTAGGCTTGATGTATATCCTCCTCGGCAATGGCGCCAGAAATTCTTCCTGCTACTTCTTGAGCTTGCGTTGATTTTTCCCTTGAAGAGGAAAGGGTGATGTAGCAAAGTAGAGATAAGTATTTCCCTCAGTTAAGAACAAGGGTATCAATCCAGTAGGAGGAACACCCAAGTCTCCAATAGATGCACCTGCACAAACTAACTAACACTTGCACACAACGCGAAAAAGGGGTTGTCAATCCCTTCACGGTCACTAGCAAGAGTGAGATCTGATAGAGATAGGTATAAAAGATAAGTAAAAGTGTAAATAAAGTAAAGATAAATAAATTGCAGCAAGGTATTTTTGGGTTTTTGGTTTTATAGATCTGAAAATAATATGATAGAAATAGACCCGGGGGCCATAGGTTTCACTAGAGGCTTCTCTCTTGAAAGAAACATACGGTGGGTAAACAAATTACTGTTGAGCAATTGATAGAAAAGTGCATAGTTATGACGATATCCAAGGCAATGATCATGAATATAGGCATCATGTCCGTGACAAGTAGACCGACTCCTGTCTGCATCTACTACTATTACTCCGCACATCGACCGCTATCCAGCATGCATCTAGTGTATTAAGTTAACAAGAACAGAGTAATGATTTAAGCAAGATGACATGATGTAGAGGGATAGATCCAATCAATATGGTAAAACCCCATCTTTTTATCCTTAATGGCAACAATACAAATACGTGCCTCGCTACCCCTACTGTCACTGGGTGAGGACACCGCAAGATTGAACCCATCACAAAGCACCTCTCCCATTGCAAGAAAGATCAATCTAGCTGGCCAAACCAAATCAATAGATCGGAGAGAAATACAAAGCTATCTTAATCATGCATAAAAGAGTTCAGAGAAGACACAAATAATATTCATAGATAATCTGATCATAAACCCACAATTCATCGGATCTCAACAAACACACCGCAAAAGAAGATTACATCGAATAGATCTCTAAGAACATCGAGGAGAACATTGTATTGAAGATCAAAGAGAGAGAAGAAGCCATCTAGCTACTAGCTATGGACCCATAGGTCTGTGGTAAACAAATCGCACATCATCGGAAGGGCAGCAAGGTTGGTGTAGAGGCCCTTCATGATCGAATCCCCCTCCGGTAGAGTGCCAGAAAAGGCCCCAAGATGGGATCTCATGAGAATAGAAGCTTGCAGTGGTGGAAAAGTATTTTTGTGGACGCCTCTGATGTACGGGGAATATTTGGGTATTTATGGAGCTGGAATTAGGGTTAGAAGAGCCACGAGGGGGCCATAAGCCTAGGGGGCGCTCCCCATGCTTGTGGCCTCCTCGTGGGTCTTCTGGCCTCCTCCCGAAGCTTCATGGGTGTCTTCTGGTTCAAGAAAAATCATCGTAAAGTTTTATTCCGTTTGGACTCCGTTTGGTATTGATTTTCTGTAAAAGACAAAAACAAGGAAAAACAGCAACTGGCACTTGGCACTAGGTTAATAGGTTAGTCCTAAAAAATGATATAAAATAGCATATTAATGCATATAAAACATCCAAGATGGATAATATAATAGCATGGAATAATAAAAAATTATAGATATGTTGGAGACGTATCAATCAGCCCCTTACGGAATAGCGCATAAACTAGCACTACAAAAAAATACACTTCCGTGATGATACGTGTTTGTCACAGTAGGTCACGTTTTCTGTCATGCATGTACATCCATGACGATTTTATGTCAAAATCAAGATAGTCATACCTATGCTGTCATAGAAGTGTTCCATGACAATACACTGGTACGCGTCGGTGCTATACAAACGGTTTTTAACCCCTTTCCGCGATGGCGTTCGGAACCGTCGCCAAGTGAGTGACTGCGATAGGGGGGTCCTTCCCACACGACCCAGAAATCGTCAGGGATATGCCCTCCTGGCACACACGCTCGGCAAAATGAGGTCGTGTGCGACCGGCGAGCGCTCAAATATGGTTATACGTACAGTAGTGCTAAAAAAATACAATTATACAGGCGAAATCGTTTCCGGTCGTAAGTACATCCCACACAGTCAGTCCCCGCTAAATGTTTTCGTTCGTATGTACATTCCACACAGTCAATCCAAGGAATATGTTTCCGTTAGTATGTACATCGCACGCGTTCTTCTATGACAAAACGTTTGCGATGCGCACAACATCACAAACAGTCCATAATTTCGAAGCGTGTGTGATAAGGTGACTATCGCAAACATTCAATAAGAAAGAACTGTGTGCGATGCTGTTGTTAATCGCACATGTTTTTTCTTGGCTGATCGTGTGTGCAGTGGAGATTGATCGCACATGTAGTGGATCCTAGAAACATGTCTGATCTCCACGTCTATCGCAGACGTTTCGCTTTCGCAAACCGTGTGCAGTGTAATCCCTAATTAGTCCCTAATTTTAAAATCACATGTTTTGAATTTGAAAGTAGGCAATCACTTATTTCATATCCAACCATGTTTATTACAAATATAGGTTCAACCACTAATGCATAATTCGATGCACAGGTACATATACTGAAGAACTACAGAAGCACCAAGTAAAGAATGATGAACCACAGTTGTACTAAAGACTGTAAAGAGAGAGGCGAAAGTCATTCTGGTTGCTGGAGAAGGTGAAGCGGAATGCCCATATTGTGCCCTCCTCCATGCGTAATGCGCGCACGACTCTAGGCCAACCCCTTGTGATGGCTACCCTCCATCCTTCACTGTCTTCATTACGACTTCTCGATGCTCGTTGTAGTCTGGATGAAATACTTTAACCTTCATTGCGTGTCCACCAATCATGTACTTTGCGAGGTAATCTTGAGTGAACTGCTTCGAGAACCACTGCGAACGAAAAAGATTTAGACATTGTTGTCTAACAACTCATTATGGGCAGTAAAAAGAGAAGGCTGCAGAGTTTGTAGTTACCATCCTATAGCTCACTGTTGTGTTGGATAGAGCATAAACAAATAATTTGCTTGCCACCATTCGTATCTTTTTGCTAATAATCCTTATCAGTTTCCTCACTTGATGCTTGTTCATGAATATCTCATTGCCCCATACGCAAAAAGGGTCGATGCGTGGATCCTTGCCAAGGGCATATGTACCTACAAGCAACAAGTCAATATTAGAAGCTAACAAGTGTCCAGGCCTGGATCTATATGCACTACATTATGGAACGACGGGGGGAGTACAAGCCGAGGGATGAAGCTAACCTCGGCGGAAAATGGTGGCCACTCCCGTTGTTGTCCTGCATAAGTAGTGGAAATGCATGATAAGTACAGCAACCTTAACATCAAACAAGTATAGCAAAGGTAAACAACATCATCTCCAAATGATAGCTTGAATTTGTTGGTTTCAGCATGCTGTTAAAGCAGATATAAAATGGAAGGCAATGTTACCGACAGCAGACTTAACAGCCATCAAATATTGCAATTCAAACTGGTATTATTGAAAATGAATAGAACGTAGGTAATGCTAAAACATCACACTGGATAAATGTGTAAAACTGAAATAAAGGGCATGTGTTAACTACCAGGCATAACTGGAACCAAATATAGCCGTTCAAACTGCTATTGATGCAGTCGAGCGGCACAATTCTGACTTGCACATAATGAACAACACATTGTGAATGACTGAAATAAACAAGGCATAAATGATCAGTATAACAACCAAATATAGCCATTGAAAACTAGACAGAGTCTCACTGCAACCAACCTAACAAGCAAATACAGATAAACAGGGCATATGCTTGAAAATTGGACAAATGCTCACTGCAACCAACCTAACAAGCAAATACAGATAAACAAGGCATCTGCTTAAAAACTGGACAAATGCTAAAAAAAAGCAACCTAACAACCAAATACAGATAAACAAGGCATTTGCTTGATAACTGGACAAATGCTCACTGCAACCAAACTAAGAACCAAATACATATAAACAAGGCATCTGCTCGATAACTGAAAAATGCTCACTGCAACCAACCTAACAACCAAATACAGATAAACAAGGCATCTACTCACTATAAACAACAAAATATAGCCATTCATGGAACTGAAGTGGACAATTCATACTTAAACATCACATAGCCCTATTGAACAATACATTTTTGCATAACTGAAATAATTAAACACGGCACAGTTAAAGCACCGCACGACAAATGCTACTACAACAAAGGGTACGGGTTGGCAAGCTAGAAAAGGTAAGATTTGCTGATAGGATGTTGCCTCACATTTCATAGACGTGATCCTTCCAGTTGGAAGAGCACAGACCCATGGTGTGCTCTCTGATGTCATAGATGGGATGTTTCACCTTGGAAGAACCTTCGTGGGTGCCCTCCTCGTGGTCGTGGTCGATGAGATCTGACTTGGCAATTGAGGATCCCAAGCCGCCGCCGTAGAACATGTCCTTCAGAAATGACAAAATGGGCTCGATGGCGTATAAGGATCGCAAATCCTTGACCGCTTGGCGGAGGAGATCAGCGGCAGGGCCGTCAAAGAGATCGACGGCGGTTGAACCAGAGGGGTTGGGGATGGACCACTTAACCTGTGACATGGCCCGCGTGAAGCCGTCGCTGTCGACGAGCTTGATGTCGTAGCCAGCTTTCCCGAGATACAGTAATACGCTAGCCCGATGACATGAAGCCTTCGGCATGGCAACGTAGTCAACGTCTTCGCCGGCTTCCACGGTGACGTGTTGCTCCGGGATCGACACGTCAGGGCGAACGGCGGCCACCTTGCCAACGTCCGCCGAAGAGGCCATGATAAACCTCTTCTTGGCCGAACGCTCGTCGGGCTCCTCGGGATACATGGTTGAGCTTAGGCTGCGACATTCTGGAGCAGGGGATGTGGATCTGGCGGGGAGGGACACTGCAGCCCTCATCTAAAAACTCAGGGGAGTGGGGCGACGGTATGGGAATCGCTGGGTAACCTGAACTTTATTATCTAAGCTAGGAGGAACGGGCAGACTGGCAGGGGTTGGCGGTGGCGCCGGCGGCGGCCGAGAGCTAGGGTTCGAGGGGGGAGGGGGCCGGGTGGGAGGACTATGGAGGGCGGGGGTGTTTGAGGATACACTGCGGCTACTGAAAATTTTAGTAATGGTGGGTGGAGATGGTGGTGGACGAGGGAGGGCGACAGTTCAAATGCCTCGGCTACTGCAATTTTACTATAAGGTCGGTGCTGGAGGAGTGTGGGCGACGGTTGAAGTACGGCGTCTACTAAAATTTGGGTAAAGGAATTGATGCGGGGCGGGAGTGCCCAAGATCATGCACGGTCCAATAAGAATATGCGTGTATGATAATAAGGAAAAGTGGCGGAACCGCCGATTTTTGCAACGCTCAAGGCGGGTAGTTTGTTTTTATATTTCTAGCTAGCAGGTCTATCACACACGGTTCGTCCTAATTTCTAAATAAACTTACCCGCCTTTAGCTTGCGCAGGTGGTGATTTTACAGCGCACTTGCATCACACACGGTTAAGCCAGTACCTGCACCCTTTGCTCACGCTTGCGCAGTCGTGGTGATTTTACAGCGCACTTGCATCACACACGGTTGAGCCAATACCTCCACCTTTGCTCGCGCTTGCGCAGTCGTCGTGATTCACAGCGCACTTGCATCGCACACGGTTAAGACATTGTACCCGTGTCCGTTGAGCGTCATCAGAGTATTTGCAGCAAAAAAAAACGTTAGAGAGGGTCAGAAGACAGCCACACCAGCATGTGGCCCAAATATATATGAGTGAAAAGGGTGGCCTGTGATGTTCAAAATTCCAATGCAAAACTTTGACCGCGCAGGCCCACGGTTGGGCGCGTCGTCGAAGATCGATGGGAGGGGCCAGAAGTCAAGAACCACCTGGAAGTGGCCAAATATATGTAGGAATATTGGGTGTGATGTTTAAAACTTTAAATACACAATGCACAACTTTGGTGGCACCTGCCTCGCAAACCCGAAAGCACCCTTGGATATATCTATAATGACATAATGTCGTAGCTAGCTAGGATGCTTGGCCCACCACCTCCCACTTCGTGTCAGCGGGGCGGATGCATGTATTGATACTTTGGTCATACATGCATGTCGCCATGACCTACCATAAGACGGACCAATGAATCTATCGTTTGGTCAAACGACAACTGTTGTTGTCGATAAACCGCTTGGGCCAATAGATTGAACCATCATAAAAATTGTACGAGAGGGACCACAAAACCAGCACCTCTTGCATGCGGCCCTAAATGATGTACGTTGGGAAGGGGTGATGTGTGTTTTCAATATAGAATAATGTACAATTTAGATGTGGTGCCTACCTCTCGATACAGACAACAACCATGAAGGCAAGGTAGTTAAGGACGAGATATGCAGGGTACGATGTAGGTCGAACCCAGCAATCCGAGCATGTGTGAGGGAATCCTGACAACGCATGAGCTTGAGCTTTGGTTGAGCGACATGTGACGGTGACCGGCCCTAACACGAACTAGGAGGAATCCATTCATGGCCAACACATACCCCTCATTATCGGTCAAAGGGATGATATATATACACTCGGGGAGCCCACATATATGCATGTCATCACAAAAAACCGCACAAGGGAGATGTGGTCGATCAGAAGACCCCGTATACACTGCATGCAGCCCGAAAATATGTATGGATACGGTGGTGTGTGATGTGTTTAAATCCTGAATGCACAACTTCGATGGGCCACCAACTACATTACAAGCCGAACACCGTACCCGACTCCAAGCCTGGTTCAATACGTACGATGTCGGTTTGCCAACTTCGAGGCGGCGGCGGGGGGGGGGGGGGGGGGGGGGGGGGGGGGGGGGGGGGTCATCCCACGCATGCGCTCAAACTTTATTTTGTCTAGCATGGAACACATCTATACCCCTATATAGTGTGCGAATAACTTTGAAAGTTGGTCGTTGGATGAAGCCAATCCGACGGTACAGAGATGGCAAATCCGAGCACTACTGGCCATTGGATATCATCTACATTCCACCAGATTCTGCCGCATGTACAATCTAGAAGACTCCATGGTTGAACTTAAGCATAATGCACAAACCTCAAAACACAAGCACATCTCCTTTGTTCTAGAATCTTCCATATCTTAATTGCCCAAACTTTTTTTCTAAATGAATTGTCACTATTTGTTTTTACTTTATGCTTTATAATGCACAATTCCATGAATCTTAAAATAGTTTTTTTTATAAAACTAATTGATTTTGAAAGAGATGAACTATAAGAATTAAACGAACATCTACGTCATGCATATATGACTCAAAGCTTACATGCTATAGTGTGGTATTTATTCATAATTTGGTTACCAAATCTCATGCGTGCAATGCACGTGTACCTTACTAGTATCAATAGGAAACCATCATTGTCAAACCCTTCTCGTTGTTGGGTCAAAGGGATAGATTGTGTGGGCCCCCTCATTGTCGGTAAAGGATAATATATATACCTCGGGGAGCCCACAGATATGTGCACCGTCTATAAACCGCACAAGGGAGACATGCTCGATTAGAACACCCTGCCCCCTATACCCTGCATGCGACCTGAAAAAGGTTTATATAATCGCCATGACAGGTCAAGTCAATCATTCTTTAATTTTTTAGAGAAAAAAATAACCAATAAAAACATAGTCTACAAATTAGCAAAACAAGGATCCCAAGGTTTATATAATTGCCATGATAGGTCACTATAGAGATTTTTATATCTCTATAATGACCGTGTCATGGCATTTAAATGAAGCTTGAGATATGCAACTTCCCACCGGGTCACCCACCCTTGGACTACTCCAGCGCGAGCATGCTTAACTTCTGCATTCTATTCGACTAGGCTAGTGGATGGGAAGCCGCCCCTTGCTGATAGGAATTGCCTCCTTGCCATTAAGGCGTTTCACGCTGGTCACCCTATGGGACCTACTCCCTCCTATCACACACATCTATGCTTTTAGAAACTGTGTGCAATATTTACATGGCCGGTGTGTCGCCGTCTAGCCTTCAATGAGCACTGACACTGGTAGCGGGAAAACAATGGGAGAAGAGGCGGGAAACCGATGAGAGGAGTGGCGGGAAACGGTAGCCTATTTAGAAAACGTAGTAGAGAAGGAAGCGTGAGCTAGCACGACGCATGCACACAGTGCTTACCCATGTACTGCATGTGCTGTCGAAAGGGCTGAGGGTTGCCGTTCGATCTGGGAGCATCCAACGGTGCAGACGTACGATCCGTGGGGTTTGGGTTCTGGCCAATCAGAACGCACGACTTAGATCATGATTTGGTAGGCACACGGCTTTCGTGAGTGAACCGTGTGCTATTTGAAAACATTTCGTGAGAAGAATCATGGTTTTTAAATCCCCGTAAATCCAAAACTCACCCGAAAATCGTGAAATTTGGCATGGTGTCACGACATGGCACATATATGTCGAGGAATTTTTTTCGTCCATTTTGGCGCAAGTTTTATTACAAGCCTCTTACAAACCGGAGCTTCTCTCAAAGAAGCCTCGTGGTTCCGATAGGGAAATGTGTCCCACTTGTGGGCGAAACGTAATCACTGCCTCTTTTCACCTTGTATTTTCTTCTACGGGCAACATGGACCGACAGGATATCCTTGCTGAAATTTAAACTTATTCAGGGTTCGTTTGGCCTTTTTATACACTAATTGAGTTTCCTAGGCATTTAATGTCCATAATTCAAATCTGAACTTCAAATACATGCTCCAGTTCACCAAAATGGCTAGAAAAAATATACATGTGTCCTTGGGTGCATGTTTAGGTCCCATGCAAGGAATGGGAACAAATTACAACCGTACCGGCGTCCTGGCTCGTCCTCAACCATTTGGAATCTCGGTTTTTAAATCCCCGTAAATCCTAAACTCACCAGAAAGTCATCAAAGGTGGCATGGTGTCACGTCATGGCACATATATGTCGTGGTAAAAACACTGTCCAATTTGGGCCAAGCTTTATTACAAACCTCTTACAAACCGGAGCTTCTCTCAAAGAAGCCTCGTGGTTCCGATAGGGAAACGTGTTCCCCTTGTGGGCGAAACGTAATCACTGCCTCTTTTCACCTTGTATTTTCTTCTATGGGCAACATGGAACGACAGGATATCCATGCTGAAATTTAAACTTATTCAGGGTTCGTTTGGCCTTTTTATACACTAATTGAGCTTTCTAGGCATTTAATGTCCATAATTCAAATCTGAACTACAAATACATGCTCCAGTTCACCAAAATGGCTAGAAAAATTATACATGTGTCCTTGGGTGCATGTTTAGGTCCCATACCACGAATGGGAATGAATTACAACCGTACCGGCATCCTGGCTCGTCCTCAAACATTTGGAATCTCAGTTTTTAAATCCCCATAAATCCAAAACTCACCAGAAAGTCATCAAAGGTGGCATGGTGTCATGTCATGGCACATATATGTTGTGGTAAAAACATTGCCAATTTGGGCCAAGCTTTATTACAAACCTCTTACAAACCGAAGCCTGTCGCAAGAACCCTCGTGGTTTCGATAGGGAAACGTGTCCCCTTGTGGGCCAAACGATAATCGCTCCCTCTTCTAGCCTCGTATTTTCTTCTACATGCAACACGGAACAACAAGAGATTCGCGCTGAACTTTGAAATTATTCAGGGTTTGTTTGACCTTTTTTATTCATTAATTGAGTTTTCTAGGCATTTAATGTCCATAATTCAAATCCGAACTACAAATACATGCTCCAGTGCACCAAAATGGCTAGAAAAAATGTACATGTGTCCTTGGGGTGCATGTTTAGGTCCCATGGAATGAATGGGAATGAATTCAACCATCTCGCCGTCTTGGCTTGGCCACAAACATTGCGAATCTCGGTTTTTAAATCTCTGTAAATCCAAAACTCACCAGGAAATCATGAAACTTGGCATGGTGTCACTACATGGTACATATAATTGTCCAATTTGGGCGAAGCTATATTACAAGCCTCTTACAAACCGAAGCTTCTCGCAACTCTCGTGGTTCCGGTAGGGAAACATGCCCCTCTTGTGGGCGAAACGATAATCACTGCCTCTTCTCGCCTTGAACTTTGTTTTCTACAGACAACATAGAATAACAGGAGTGTCGTGCTGAAATTTGAAACTGTTCAGGGTTTGTTTGGCCATTGTATATATTAATTAAGTTTTCTAGGCATTTAATGTAGTCCATAATTCAAATTTGAACTACAAGCACATGCTCCAGTGAAGCAAAATGGGTGGGAAATCGTACATGTGTCATTGGGTGCATGTTTAGGTCTGATTTAAGGAATGTGAATGAATTACAAACTTCTCGTCGTCCTGAAACATTGAGAATCTCGGTTTTTAAATCCCAGTAAATAAAAAACTCACCCAAAAAACATGAAACTTGGCATGGTTTCATGACATGGCACATATATGTCGTGGTAAAAAAAATTGTCTAGTTTGAGACAAGGCGCACACATTAATAGCCAACGAAGTCCTTTTTGAAACAAATAGCTGACACGTTAATATCGCAAATGGTTGTATTATATGAACCGTGTCTAAATTTAACCATACTCGGTGGCGTGCGTGCAGGTGTTTGATTAGACGGGACGAGCGCGAGAAGTCCGCCGTGCAGGCTCGACGGGACGCGTGCGAGCAGTCCGCCACGCAGGCTCGACGGGACGCGTGCATCCTGTCCACCTCGTAGGCTCGACAGGACACGTGCGAGCAGCAAGGCCACCCATGCTCACCGGGAAGCGAGCTCTTTGACCTCCATGCACCAGCCGCCGCCCGCCTCGCTCACAACTTCTCCATTAATGGGTTAATTAAAGCACCTGGACGGAGGGTGTTTGCTTGTGATCCCATGGCAGCATTTGCTTTGTTCGTGTTTTCAACTCGTATTCCGGCCTAATTTAAATTGCCACATAGGGCAATGGATAATACGATGACAAATAAAATGGCAACGGATAATACAACGACAAATTTACTATGGCGTAGATAATAATTGTCTTACATATTCCGGATAATTTAAAATGCCACATGCGGCAAAGCCCGAAAGACACGAGGGCAAGAGAAGAAGGAAATCGCAGACAACGATCTGGGTCGCTACTGTCTCTACTCGTCGATGGATCGCCAGGCGACGACATCCTCCAGCTCCTTCTTCAATTCCTCATGACTTTGCTTGAATGCAGCCACGGATTCCTCCACCTCCTGCTCGCGCTCGATCCGGAGCTTCCTAAAGTCACCCATCAGTTCCTCGACGACTGCTGTCAGCGTCATCCCCGAGGCACTGCTCTGATCATGCAGCATCTTCCAGCCGGCGTCCTCCTCCTCCTTCTCGGCGAGCGCCTTGAGGAGCTTCGCATTGTCACCCATGAGTTGCTCGACGAGGCCGGTTGCCTTGTCAACCGAGGCATCGCTGATCTTGAGCAGCTTCATCAAGCCATTGACCCTCTCCTGCTGCTTAATGAGGCCAGCGAGAATGTCGTCGTCGCCGGCCAAGGACTTCAGCAACGCCAGCTCATCGCGATCGCCGATGCGGCGAGTGCGCTTGTGAGAGCCCTCGCGTGCCCGTGAGAGCTCGTTCGAGGGCTCCGCGGCGCGCCGGGACATCTCTGCTGTGGCTGCCGCTTCGCGGCGGGACCTCTCTAGTGCTTCCGCGGCCTTGGTCTTTGCTGCCTGGTTATATGTCCACCCGAAACTCCTCCTACCGGTCATGGCGGAACGACTTGACAGGAAAGACCAATTTTGTGGGTGATGAGGAGAGGAACTGTGAAGTAATTTTTGAGTGGGTAGTTTTTATAGCCCGGTGCTAAGTGTGAACACATATTAGTTTGATAGGTGTGAACAGATTTGCTATTACTTATTAGTTTGACGAGAAACAAGGTCAAAATTTATTGATGGTTCTGGGCCTACAAAGCCCGGTCTGTTGTTCTGGCTCATCGCAAACAGTTCTTTTGGATCAACCGTATGCCACGCATCGGAAGCCCAAAACATGGGCCCGCGTTCTCGGATGTACGTGTATGTGTCTGCCCACTATCACACACGGTCAAGATATCACCATCGTGTTCTATGGATGCGCTGTGGCGCCTCCCACGGGGTGCCAGAAGGTTGACCACATGGTTGCTTACCGTTGAGACAGCCGTGGCGCGCTCTGCTCCTCGCAAACAGTTCATCTATGTGAACTGTATGCCGCATATCACACACATCTTGTTAAGTTGATCCGTTTCTGTTCTCTTCCCTAATCGAAAACTGTTCGTCCGAGTGAACCGTATGCCGTATATCACACACACCTTGATCTGGCTGACCGTTTCTGTTGCATTCCCTAATAGCACACAGTTCATCGGAGTGAACTGTATGCCGTATATCGCACACACATTGATATGGCTGCCCGTTTCTGTTGTTCTGACTCATCGCAAACAGTTCTTCTGGATCAACCGTATGCCCCGCATCGCACACGTAATTAAAATCTGAACCATATTTGATGTCTCCGCCATCGCAAACATTTTGCATCTTTTTTGATGGTTTTTTTACATCCCCGTTTGCGATTAATGCATCGCACACAGTTTCGTCAAAGGGTCTCTGATCATAGTGTCGCATTAGCAGCATCCTGCAGTAGTGATACCAAAATTATCATCATGGAAGTGCCCACTTCCATGATGATAAATTGCGCGTCATGGAAGTGCTTTCGTCAAGGGTAACAGACACGTGGCATCCACCATAACAGGTTGCCATTAAGCTATCGAGTTCTGGTTTGGATCCGATAACTCGTTAACAGCCCGGACCAATGGGGATTTTCCATGTGTAAAATTCTCATTCGCCGGCGGATCCATGTGTCGGCTCAGTGTTGGGATAGATGTCCTCCAGCGAATGAACGAGACACGTCTATGATACGTCGACACGCGGCTCGGCCCAAGAGTGGCCCATTCATGTCAGAAGGCCGACCCATTTGACTTGGTCAAAAGGTAACGGCCTGGCCCACTGAAAGCCTGTTAACGGCCTATTCGCATATAGCCCATTTACAGCCCGCTAACTCACGGCCCATTATGGCCTATCAGAATTAGGCCCAGTAGCGTCATCTGGGCTGTCCAATATGATTCCAGCCCGTTGTTACTTCCGTCCCATTAACGGCCCATGGTGAACCTGGCCCATAGTGAACAATATATCGCTTTATACCCATTAACGGCCCATTATTCCATTAGGCCATTTCTAGCCTGTGTTATCTTTCGGCCTTCTAAGGGCCCATTTATTCTTGGGCTGATTTGCAGCATTCGATTACTTACGGTCCGTTATTGGCCTGTTCCGCTTGTGGGCCAAATTCAGCCCGTGGTTAAAGTTGGCCCATTTGTGGCCCGTTAATCCATTGGGCCGTTTTCATAGTGTCATGAAATACGGCCCATTAACGACCCGTTATGCCTGTCGATAGAATTAAGCCCGTTATACTCATCGGCCTATTAATGACCCATTATGGTCGGCCCATGAATGGACGATTCCCACTCTAGCCCATTTACGACGCATAATGCGGTCCATTATTGGCCCATTTTTGGCCAATGGATCATACGGCCCGTAGAAGGCCCATTGATTCTACGGCCCGTAGAAGGCCCGTAGGAGGCCCATGGTCACTACAGCAAATAGCAAGTCCATGGTGACAACGGTCCGTATGTTGCCCATGGTTATTGTGGCCTAGTTTTAAAAAATAGGTTATTGCGGCCACTAGCAAACCGTGGAAAAATAACTGCACTGACTACAAGCTAACAAATTAACAAGACAATAAGGAAATAAATAAGCAAGCAACTTACGCTAGGCTATTACAGCTATTACACATATTATATCCACTGGGCATCAAAGTTCGCCACCAGTGCAAATATGGGGAACAAAGCAGCATATTACATACACTGGTTGTCAAAGTTGGCAAGCAGTGCAAATAAATGCCGCAACAAAACAAGCCCAGAACTAAAACCACTTCAGAAGAGCTCAAGAAACAATATCCTGGGTATCCACCATGCTGGCAAGAAGCTTAGCAAGCTTATTAGCTTTCTCTTGTTTGGCGCCTAAATCCTCCAGCGCTTGCTGTTGCACCAGAAAGTATGCATCTGAATTCTGTAGGGACTTCCTCAGTCCTTCGGCTTCGTGTTGCAGCACATCTGATCAATGTGTTTCAACTTGAAGTTGAGACTCAAGAAGCCTAACTAATTCAGGTAGCGAGTTCGAAGATCTTGTGCCAGCAGTAGTGGCCAGTAACTCGAACACTACATCAAGACAGGACTTTGGGGTTGTCTCACTGTCTTCAAGATAGTTTTTATTAGCTTTCTTGGAGACCAACAGGGATGTCTCAGTATCTTGAACCTTATCTACATTACTTCCTTTACCATTGCAAAATGGGGTACTCTTCTCCAATATTTTGTCCGCATTCTAAAAGAGAAACAAGCAGACACATCACAGGTTTACCATGTGGTATGTGAAACTCATTTTGATAAACCAGTTCAGTAGTAAGGTGGACATGATAACAACATGAAACAAACATATATCTATGTACTATGGTCACTGTATGGTCTATATCATTCTAGTTTATGTTGCCAAATCAAGATAGAGATAGTTCAAATTATATCTGTTTAAGACAAAGCAACATAGATAGAATATAAGTGTGAGAAACTACACTACACTAACAACACTTGTAATGTGCATGGCATGAGAACGTAACTGTTTATTCAATTGAAATTGAAATCAACATAGAGCAAGTTACAACAGCAAACCAGTTAAAGAAATAGGTTTAAAACATACCTATTGTGCCATTGGAGTTTCAATTGCATCCTTCAAATTTGAAATTAGTTGGTATGAGTAAATACAATGATGCAAGAGCAAAGGAGTATGAACCATAGCTACGGAACCTGACCTGAGAACAATTCTTCTTCTGCTTTAAGCATTGACTTGGGTTCGGAGTGGTGGTCCTCGTGCTTTGGGCACTGCAGTTGCCTTACTAACTGCTCGTGTTTGGGTGCTCTGTGGTGGAGACGGTGCTGTGTCAACTGGAACTGGGTTACTATCTGCTGGGGTTGGGGTTAGAAGGGGTGTAGCTGGTTCTCTGTCCAACTGGGTAGGGGTACAATCTGCGTGTGTCTGGGTTATGTGTGGTGGGGCTTGTTCTTGGGCAAGTACAACCGTGGTTCTATCTGCATCGACGGGTAGCACTATCTTTTCTGAAGACCGTGTTTTTACTCCCATAGATACTGCCATCACCCCCTCCAATTCAAATGGCTGATAAAAAAGAAAAGTAATTGAATGTACAGACATTGTATGATAGACAGGTGCAATGGATAGTAGGGAAGAAAACAGGGCATGAAATAATTCACATTTATGTTGTCTAACCAAACAAGATAGCATGCCACAATTTCACATATATGATGGCTAACTAAATAGGATAGGATGACATAGTTTCACATATATGATGGCTAACTAAACAGGATAGACTGACAAACTTCAAAATATGATGACTATGTAAACAGGATGACATGATATAACTATACGATATGTCTATTAAAGTGGTTGGCATGCCATAATTCACATACATGCCGTCGATGGAGACATGATGGCATGATATAATTCACGGATAGAATGACATAATTCAAAATATGATGACTATGTAAACAGGATGAGATGATATAACTATATTATGTCTTTAGAAAATGGGTTGGCATGCCATAATTCAGTTACATGCTGTCTATGTAAACATCATGGCATTATATAATTCAAACATGTGATTTATATACTAAGCAAGTAAGCAGAGGGCAATCGCATATATGATGTGTAAACTAAGCAGATGGCATTCAATATTGTGTATATGATGTAAAAACTAAGCATTGCAAGACAACATATGCATGATATGAGTAATACAACCCTGCCAAGTTTGAGCATACACCTCAGGGGGGAAATAGGACTGGTCATCTCTCTCTGAATCCTGCTCTGAGGAGCTATCTGTAACCAGCAAGATACCTGCTTCAGCAGGTAGCACTGTCTGCTCTGAAGACCTTGTTTTCACTCCAGATTTTTCCATCACCAATTCAAATGGCTGATGCACAGGAAGAGTAGTTGAATATACAAACATTGTCAATAAATGGAATACGTAATACAAAAAAAGGATGGCATGATATAATTCACATATATGATGCTTGGCTAAACATCATGGCATTGAATAATTCACATATATAATGCCTTGCAACAAGATAGCATTGCATAATTCACATATATAATGTCTTGCAACAAGATGTCATTGCATAATTCACATATATGGTAATTAGACACTGAACATGTGGCATTCATGATATGAGCAATATAACCCTGCCAAGTTAGAGCATGCACCTCGGGGGGGGGGGGGGGGAGGATCTGACCTCTAGTTGAAAGGGTGGTGTAGACTGGTAATAATGTATTAGAGTGGGGGGGGGGGGGGGGGGGGGGGGGGGGGGGGGGGGGGGGGGGGGGGGTGGGGGGGGGGAATAGGACTGGTCATCTGTCTCTGAATCCTCCTTTGAGGAGCTATCCGTAACCAGCAAGACATGCGCTTCATCCGATAGCATTGTCTGCTCTGAAGACCTTGTTTTCACTCTAGATTTTTCCATGACCGTGTCGAATGGCTGATGCACAGGAAGAGTAATTGAATGTACTAACATTGTTGAAAAATTTAATACGTAATAAAAAAAGGATGGCATGATATAATTCACATATAAGATGATGGGCTGCTACTTCTTGAGCTTGTGTTGGTTTTTCCCTTGAAGAGGAAAGGGTGATGCAGCACAGTAGAGGTAAGTATTTCCCTCAGGTAAGAACCAAGGTATCAATCCAGTAGGAGAAGAACGCACAAATCACCAACACCTGCACAAACAATCAAACACTTGCACCCAACGCGATAAAGGGGTTGTCAATCCCTTCATGGTCAATTGCAAAAGTGAGATCTAATAGAGATAGATAAACAAAAGATAAAATATTTTTAGGTTTTTTTGGGATATAGATCTGAAAATAAAAGATTGCAAAATAGTAGATCGGAAAGTAATATGATGGAAAATAGACCCGGGGGCCATAGGTTTCACTAGAGGCTTCTCTCATGAAGGCAAATAATACGGTGGGTGAACAAATTACTGTCGAGCAATTGATAGAAAAGCGCAAAGTTATGATGATCTCCAAGGCAATGATTATGCATATAGGCATCACGTTCGTGTCAAGTAGACCGACTCCTGCCTGCATCTACTACTATTACTCCACACATCGACCGCTATCCAGCATGCATCTAGAGTATTAAGTTCATAAAGAACGGAGTAACGCCTTAAGTAAGATGACATGATGTAGAGGAATTAACTCAAGCAATATGATGAAAACCCCATCTTTTTATCCTCGATGGCAACAATGCAATACGTGTATCGCTACCCTTACTTTGTCACTGGGTGAAATCACGCAAGATTGAACCCAAAGCTAAGCACCTCTCCCATTGCAAGAAAAACCAATCTAGTTGGCCAAACCAAACCGATAATTCGAAGAGAAATACAAAGATATTAAATCATGCATAAAATAATTCAAGCTGATCATAAATCCACAATTCATCGGATCTCGACAAACACACCGCAAAAGAAGATTACATCGGATAGATCTCCAAGAACATCAAGGAGAACGTTGTATTGAGAATCAAAGAGAGAGAAGAAGCCATCTAGCTACTAGCTATGGACCTGTAGGTCTGAGGTAAACTACTCACGCATCATCGGAAGGGCAATGGAGTTGATGTAGAAGCCCTCCGTGATCGATTCCCCCTCCGACGGGATGTCGAAAAAGGCCCCAAGATGGGGTCTCACGGGAACAGAAGGTTGCGGCGGTGGAAAAGTGTTATCGTGGATGCCTCTGGTGGTTCTGGAATATATGTGAATATATAGGAGGAATAGCTAGGTCAGGGGAGTCCCGAGGGGCCCACAAGGCAGGGGGGCGCCCCCCTAGGGCGCACCCTCCACCCTTGTCGCCGCCTCGTGGCTCTTCTGACTTGGACTCCAAGTCCCCTGGGTGTCTTCTGGTCCAAGAAAAATCATCGTGAAGTTTTATTCCGTTTGGACTCCATTTGGTATTCCTTTTCTGCGAGGCTCAAAAACAAGGAAAAACAGAAACTGGCACTGGGCTCTAGGTTAATAGGTTAGTCCCAAAAATAATATAAAATAGCATATTAATGCATATAAAACATCCAAAACATATAGTATAATAGCATGGAACAATCAAGAATTATAGATATGTTGGAGACGTATCAAGCATCCGCAAGCTTAATTCCTGCTCGTCCTCGAGTAGGTAAATGATAAAAACAATTTTTTTGATGTGGAATGCTACCTAACATACTTATCCATGTAATTTTCTTTATTGTGGCATGAATGTTCAGATCCATAAGATTCAAAACAAAAGTTTAATATTGACATAAAAACAATAATATTTCAAGCATACTAATAAAGCAATCATGTCTTCTCAAAATAACATGGCCAAAGAAAGTTATCCCTACAAAATCATATAGTCTGGCTATGCTCCATCTTCGTCACACAAAGTACTCAAATCATGCACAACCCCGATGACAAGCCAAGCAATTGTTTCATACTTTTGATGTTCTCAAACCTTTTCAACTTTCACGTGATACATGAGCGTGAGCCATGGATATAGCACTATAGGTGGAATAGAATATGGTGGTTGTGGAGAAGACAAAAAAGAAGGAGATAGTCTCTGATACGTCTCCAATGTATCTATAATTTTTGATTTTTCCATGCTATTATATTATCATTCTTGGATGTTTTACAATCATTTTATAGTCATTTTATATCATTTTTTGGTACTAACCTATTGACATAGTGCCAAGTGCCAGTTGCTGTTTTTTGCATGTTTTTTACATCACAGGAAATCAATACCAAACGGAGTGCAAATGCAGCGAAACTTTTTGTGGATTTTTTTGGACCAAAAGACATCCAGTGGGCCGGAGAAGCGCTTGGGGGGTGCTCCGAGGGGAGCACAGCCCACCAGGGAGCGCTTGGAGGCCCAGGCGCACCCTGGTGGGTTGTGCCCACCTCGGGTGCCCCCCGAACCACCTCTTTGCTCTATAAATACCCCAATATTCTTGAAACCATAGGAGAGTCGACGAAAATCAATTCCAGCCGCCGCAGAGTCCACAACCACCAGATCCAATCTAGACACCATCATGGAGGGGTTCACCACTTCCATTGGTGCCTCTCCGATGATGCGTGAGTAGTTCTTTGTAGACCTACGGGTCCGTAGTTAGTACCTAGATGGCTTTCTCTCTCTCGTTTGATTCTCAATACAATGGTCTCTTGGAGATCCATATGATGTAATTCTTTTTGCGGTGTGTTTGTTGGGATCCGATGAACTTTGAGTTTATGATCAGATCTATCTTTTTATCCATGAAAGTTATTTGAGTCTTCTTTGATCTCTTATATGCATGATTGCTTATAGCCTCGTATTTCTTCTCCGATATTTGGGTTTTGTTTGGCCAACTTGATCTATTTATCTTGCAATGGGAAGAGGTGCTTTGTAGTGGGTTCGATCTTACAGTGCTTGATCCCAGTGACAGAAGGGGAACCGACACGTATGTATCGTTGCTACTAAGGATAAAATGATGGGGTCTATTTCTACATAAATAGATCTTGTCTACATCATGTCATCGTTCTTATTGCATTACTCCATTTCTCCATGAACTTAATACACTAGATGCATGCTGGATAGCGGTCGATGTGTGGAGTAATAGTTGTAGATGCAGGCAGGAGTCGGTCTACTAATCTTGGACGTGATTCCTATATAATGATCATTGCCTGGATATCGTCATGATTATTTGAAGTTTTATCAATTGCCCAATAGTAATTTGTTCACCCACCGTTTGCTATTTTTCTCGAGAGAAGCCACTAGTGAAACCTACGGCCCCCGGGTCTCTTTTCCAATATATTTGCTTTCAAGATCTATTTTGCTATTCGCTCTTTTCTTTATTTGCAACTTTTATTTTCAGATATATTAAACCAAAAATATAAAAATACCTTGCTGCACTTTATTTTATCTGGTGTTCGATCTATCAATATTTACTACTCTCTCACGTCCGTTTGCCAATTTTTGGC
The DNA here is from genome assembly GCA_011799875.1 of Thinopyrum elongatum. Lineage (NCBI taxonomy): Eukaryota > Viridiplantae > Streptophyta > Magnoliopsida > Poales > Poaceae > Thinopyrum > Thinopyrum elongatum. The sequence goes on along the minus strand of CM022299.1, from coordinate 113,922,741 downwards.
GTCGTTGCCCGAAAGGGATTGACAACCCCTTTTACACGTTGGGTTGCGAGTATTTGTTATTTGTGTGCAGGTGCTGTTTACGTAGTGTTGCTTGGTTCTCCTACTGGTTCGATAACCTTGGTTTCATCACTGAGGGAAATACCTACCGCCGCTGTGCTGTATCGTCCCTTCCTCTTTGGGGAAATACCGACGTAGCTTCAAGCCGCATCAAAAGGAATTTCTGGCGCTGTTGCCGGGGAGGATCTTCAACATATACCAGGTTCCTAATCACAAATCTCATCTCCTCGTAATTTACATTATTTGCCATTTGCCTCTCATTTTCCTCTCCCCCACTTCACCAATTTGCCGTTTTGTTCGCCCCTCTTTTTCGTTCACCTTTTTCTTGTCAGATCTCATGTTTGCTTGTGTTGCCATGTGCCTTCCATTTGCTTGTATCTTCGCTTGCTAAAAAGCTATTGTTATGGATCCTCATCCACTTGCTAATCTTTTCAAAAGATCCAATTATGATGAACCAATTGCTAGTGAATTGAGTTCACTAGATTATCTTTATGAAGTTTTGCTTGAGATTTATGAATCTGAAAATTGTGATGAAGTGTTAAACGAAGGAATTTATAAAGTGGTTCATGATAGCTCCTTGAATGAAAAGCATGATTGCAATGATGTTATTATAAATTCTATTAATGTCAATTGTGCTAATAATATGCAAAACCCCAAGCTTGGGGATTCTAATTTTGATATGTCCACTACTTATTGCAATGATCATGATTGGGGTGATTCTTCTTATGATCTTGAAAATTTATTTAAGCCTCGTGATGAATATGTTATGGATAATAATGTTTTCAATAATATTGAAAGCGGGTTTGGAAGAGTGTCAACTTTAGGTAAAAATAATCCCACATATTTGGAGAGTGTTCAATCTTATGAATTTTTTGATAAAAGTGGGCTTGGAGAGGTCATGACTTTATTTGATGATAATCCCACTATTTTGGAAGAGTGTCAACTTTGCATGCATGTGGATCATGTAGAGAGTATGTTATGTGATAGCTATATTGTTGAGTTTGAATATGATCCCACATGTAATTATTATGAGAGAGGGAAATATGGTTGTAGAAATTTTCATGTTACTAAATTACCTCTCTTCATGTTGAGATTCCTATTATTTTCTTCCATGCATATGCTAGATCTTGCTTGTCTTGCTAATTTGTTTTCCTATAAAATTCCTATGCATTGGAAATATGTTAGACTTAAATATGTTTGTCACATGTTTTATTATGCTCTCTTTGTGTTTTCATTATTATCTTTCATGTGAGCATCAATAAAATCTTATGCCTAGCTAGGGGCATAAAACAATAGCGCTTGTTGGGAGGCAACCCAATGAATAAAATTTATTCTTGCTTTTTGCTTACTGTTCTTGAGTGTTTGCACAATTATGCTACTGTTATAATTGTGTTTTTTGTGTTTTAATTAGTGTTTGTGCCAAGTAAAGCCTTTAGGATTATGTTGGGTGATAGTTGATTTGATCTTGTTGGAAAACAGAAATTTTTGCATCCAGTAAAACAATTTTGAAAATTCACAGAAGAGACTAAAAATTCTTATTTTTTTACACTAGATTTATATACAAATTTCCTCTGTTGTCCTAATTTTTCAGAATTTTTAGAGTTTATAAGTATTCGAAATATCCAGATTGCTACAGACTGTTCTGTTTTTGACAGATTCTGTTTTCTTTGCGTTGTGTGCTTGTTTTGATGATTCTATGGTTTTCTTTGATGAGTTTTTGCCATAGAAAAGTTGGAATACAGTAGATATAATGCAAAAATAAAATATGAATTGGTTTTCTACAGTACTTATAGTAGTGATTTGCTTTCTTATACTAACGGATCTCACGAAGGTTTTGTTGAGTTTTGTGTGATTGAAGTTTTCAAGTTTTGGGTTATCTTACGATGGATGAAGGAATAAGGAGTAAGAAGAGCCTAAGCTTGGGGATGCCCATGGAATCCCAAGCTATTATCGAAAGAGAAGCAAGCAACTAAGCTTGGGGATGCCACTGGATGCCCCGAGTGGCATCCCCTCTTTCTTCTAACGACCATCGGTATTTTACTCGAAGCTATATTTTTATTCATCACATACTATGAGTTTTGCTTGGAGCGTCTTGTATGATATGAGTCTTTTCTTGTTTTTCTTTATGTTCTAAGTTATGAATCCTTGCTGGACACACCTATTTGAGAGAGCCAAAATTATGCCATGTCTTGTTAGAATTGCTCTCTATGCTTCACTTAAATTTTTATGAGCTATGGATTTGCTCTAGTGCTTCACTTATATCTTTTTGAGCACGGCGTGCTTTAGTATTTTTGAAGAAATTCTCTTTTGCTTCACTTAAATTAATTTGAGAGAAATAAGTATTATGCTCATGATCTTCACTTATATTTGTTTGAGCTTATCAAAAGCAACACATGAAAATTAGTTCCAAAGTGATAGATATCCAAGAAGGATATAATAAAAACTTTCATGAAGATCATTGGAAAAAATAAACTTGATTCCTTGTAATAGTTTTTAGATATGATGATGTGATATGTGAGTTATGTTGATGAGTAATTGTGCTTTAGTAAGAATATTGGTGTTAAGGTTTGTGATTCCCTATGCAAGCACGAAAGTCAATAGTCATGCAATGAAATTATATCCTACTTGTGGTGCATTATTCGGTATTAATAATGCTTAATGCTCGCTTATGAGATTATTCATTTTTTGGTTGGTCGCTTCTCAATCTTTTGCTAGCCTTCATTTTGCACTAAGTATGATCACTACTTGTGCATCCAAAACCCTTTAAACCAGTTTTGCCACATGAGTCCACTATATCTACCTATATGCGATATTCTTTTGCCGTTCTAAGTAAATTTGTACGTGCCATCTCTAATTTTCAAAATAAACTTCTCTTTTGTGTGTTTGTACCACTCGCGAGGCGGTGAGGGGTGGCTAATATTTTCCATGCTAGATGTGTTATTCTCACGATGAGTGTTTATTCACTTGTCATTGCACAAGAGTAAGGCAAAGGTATTAGGGATGCCCAGTCCCGAAATGAAAAATGAATTTACTTTATGTTGTCAAATAATAAATTCCTTGGAAAGTGTTGGTATGGAGGGAACCCGTGGACACGGCTAGCCATGGAAAGTGAAAGAAATGGTGGAAAAAGGAATAAACTTTATTTTCTGTTTGGGAACCGCCTATGATATATCTAGCATGGAAAGTGTTGGGAACTCTAAGTCGTTTTTGTTGGTGGGAAAAGCACACCTCCCAAAATGTTTTTTATCTCTAAGTTTTTCGCTTTGAGCTCTGGCACCTCTACAAATCCCTACTTCCCTCTGCGAAGGGCCTTTCTTTACTTTATGCAATTTTTAGTTTTAATTTGAGTCTCCATCTTCTCTTATAAAGCACCAACTAGGAGGCACTATGATCGTATTTGAGCATTGGGTGTAGTTAATATGCGAGTGTGTTTCATGAATGAATCAATGGTTGAGCATGATGGGCTAGGGATAACTTGATTTAGTGTTGATATTTTGCAAGACATAGTTGCTTGTTGATATGATTGAGTATTTAAGTCATCATGTCAAAACTAGACTATTGCTTTGAATCATATAAAAGTCCAAATGTCCATGCTATAAAGGAAAGAATATGAGATGACATGTTAGGCAGCATTCCACATAAAAAATTCTATTTTTATCATTTACCTACTCGAGGACGAGCAGGAATTAAGTTTGGGGATGCTGATACGTCTCCAACGTATCTATAATTTTTGATTGTTCCATGCTGTTATATTATCATTCTTGGATGTTTTACAATCATTTTATAGTCATTTTATATCATTTTTTGGTACTAACCTATTGACATAGTGCCAAGTGCCAGTTGTTGTTTTTTGCATGTTTTTTACATCGCAGAAAATCAATACCAAATAGAGTCCAAATGCAGCGAAACTTTTTGTGGATTTTTTTGGACCAGAAGACATCCAGTGGGCCGGAGAAGCGCCTGGGGGGGTGCTCCGAGGGGAGCACAACCCACCAGGGCGCGCCTGGAAGCCCAGGCGCACCCTGGTGGGTTGCGCCCACCTCAGGTGCCCCCCGAATTGCCTCTTTGCTCTATAAATACCCCAATATTCCAGAAACCCTAGGAGAGTCGACGAAAATCAATTCCAGCCGCCGCAGAGTCCAGAACCACCAGATCCAATCTAGACACCATCATGGAGGGGTTCACCACTTCCATTGGTGCCTCTCCGATGATGCGTGAGTAGTTCTTTGTAGACCTACGGGTCCGTAGTTAGTAGCTAGATGGCTTTCTCTCTATCGTTTGATTCTCAATACAATGGTCTCTTGGAGATCCACATGATGTAACTCTTTTTGCGGTGTGTTTGTTGGGATCCGATGAACTTTGAGTTTATGATCAGATCTATCTTTTTATCCATGAAAGTTATTTGAGTCTTCTTTGATCTCTTATATGCATGATTGCTTATAGCCTCGTATTTCTTCTTCGATATTTGGGTTTTGTTTGGCCAACTTGATCTATTTATCTTGCAATGGGAAGAGGTGCTTTGTAGTGGGTTCGATCTTACGGTGCTTGATCCCAGTGACAGAAGTGAACCAACACGTATGTATCATTGCTACTAAGGATAAAATGATGGGGTCTATTTCTACATAAATAGATCTTGTCTACATCATGTCATCGTTCTTATTGCATTACTCCGTTTCTCCTTGAACTTAATACACTAGATGCATGTTGGATAGCGGTCGATGTGTGGAGTAATAGTAGTAGATGCAGGCAGGAGTCGGTCTACTAATCTTGGACGTGATGCCTATATAATGATCATTGCCTGGATATCGTCATGATTATTTGAAGTTTTATCCATTGCCCAACAGTAATTTGTTCAACCACAGTTTGCTATTTTTCTCGAGAGAAGCCACTAGTGAAACCTACGGCCCCTGGGTCTCTTTTCCAATATATTTGCTTTCAAGATCTATTTTTCCATTCGCTCTTTCCTTTATTTGCAACTTTTATTTTTAGATCTATTAAACCAAAAATACAAAAATACCTTGCTGCACTTTATTTTATTTGGCGTTCGATCTACCAATATTTACTACTCTCTCACGTCCGTTTGCCAATTTTTGGCGCCGTTGCCCGAAAGGGATTGACAACCCCTTTTACACGTCGGGTTGCGAGTATTTGTTATTTGTGTGCAGGTGCTGTTTACGTAGTGTTGCTTGGTTCTCCTACTGGTTCGATAACCTTGGTTTCATCACTGAGGGAAATACCTACCGCCGCTGTGCTGCATCATCCCTTCCTCTTTGGGGAAACACCGACATAGCTTCAAGCCGGTATTGTTTAACGCGCTTAGCTAGGCATAAAAACACATATATCTAGGTATTGTCATCTTTGGCCTTTATCTTTTTAATAGAGTTATGCTCCGATGTGGGAGGTTCTTTGCGTTTCTCATCATATTCAGAAATCTTTATATCTAGAGCATCCAACCGCTTATTGCAAAGAGTGATCAACATATTCATGCGGTGTAGGTTTCCACTAACATTTTTGAGGGGTTCAAGAGATTTTTGCAAAGTTTTCTGTAATTCACACAATTTCTCAAAAACTTGTGTTCCCTCTTGGGTAAGATGTAATCCCTTTTGTGGGGTTGATATTCCTACTACTCCTTCTATTATCTCATAAGCAATGTTGGCATCAATTTCAATAAAATTTCCTTTAGCAGCGAAATCCGAAAGTTGCCTATGGGACATGGTTAGTCCAACATAAAAATTACGAAGTAGAATCTTAATATCCCCCTTTATAGTGCAGTTGTGGTAAGACTTTAACATCCTATACCAAGCATCCTTTAAATTTTCTCCTTGTTTCTGTTTGAAGTGAAGAACTTCAAAGTCGGGAGACAAGGGAGGAGTAAAAGTGCTAGTCATAGTAAAAAAAAAGTAAAGACGTGGCAAGCAATCTGACACACGAACAAACAAAAAAGCAAACGAAAAAGACGAATGGAAGAAGGGCGAATAAAAAGGCAAATCTTTTCAAAAATCGTTTTAGAAGTGGGGGAGAGGAAAACGAGAGGCAAATGGCGAATAATGTAATGCAAGAGATGAGAGTTTATGATGGGTACTTGGTATGTCTTGACTTGGCGTAGATCTCCCTGGCAACGGCGCCAGAAATTCTTCCTGCTACTTCTTGAGCTTGCGTTGGTTTTTTCCTTGAAGAGGAAAGGGTGATGCAGCACAGTAGAGGTAAGTATTTCCCTCAGTTAAGAACCAAGGTATCAATCCAGTAGGAGAATAACACACAAATCACCAACACCTGCACAAACAATCAAACACTTGGACCCAACGCGATAAAGGGGTTGTCAATCCCTTCACGGGTCAATTGCAAAAGTGAGATCTGATAGAGATAGATAAACAAAAGATAAAATATTTTTGGGTTTTTTTGGTATATAGATCTGAAAATAAAAAATTGCAAAATAGTAGATCAGAAAGTAATATGATGGAAAATAGACCCGCGGGCCATAGGTTTCACTAGAAGCTTCTCTCATGAAGGCAAATAATATGGTGGGTGAAAAAATTACTGTCGAGCAATTGATAGAGCGCAAAGTTATGATGATATCCAAGGCAATGATTATGCATATAGGCATCACGTCCGTGTCAAGTAGACCGACTCCTGCCTGCATCTACTACTATTACTCCACACATCGACCGCTATCCAGCATGTATCTAGAGTATTAAGTTCATAAAGAACGGAGTAACGCCTTAAGATGACATGATGTAGAGGAATTAACTCAAGCAATATGATGAAAACCCCATCTTTTTATCCTCGATGGCAACAATGCAATATGTGTCTCGCTACCCCTACTTTGTCACTGGGTGAAATCACGAAAGATTGAACCCAAAGCTAAGCACCTCTCCCATTGCAAGAAAAACCAATCTAGTTGGCCAAACCAAACCGATAATTTGAAGAGAAATACAAAGATAATAAATCATGCATAAAAGAATTCAGAGAAGATTCAAATAATATTCATAGATAAGCTGATCATAAATCCATAATTCATCGGATCTCGACAAACACACCGCAAAAGAAGATTACATCGGATAGATCTCCAAGAACATCATGGAGAACGTTGTATTGAGAATCAAAGAGAGAGAAGAAGCCATCTAGCTACTAGCTATGGACCCGTAGGTCTGAGGTAAACTACTCACGCATCATCGGAAGGGCAATGGAGTTGATGTAGAAGCCCTCCGTGATCGATTCCCCCTCCGGCAGGATGCCGGAAAAGGCCCCAAGATGGGATCTCATGGGAACAGAAGGTTGCGGCGGTGGAAAAGTGTTTTCGTGGATGCCTCTGGTGGTTCTGGAATATATGTTGTCGGCGTACGACACCTATGGGATCCTAAGGGACCCCTTTACGGTTCGGCAGGGAGAGAAGTATGCACAAAGAGCAGAACCAACGATCGACGCGGGGAGATTTTACCCATGTTCGGGTCGCCAATCAGAGTAAAACCCTACTCCTGCCTTGTTTTATTATGAGTGTTCTTGAGCCCAGGCTCCAGGAGCGCTTGCGATGAACAGTATGTTCAAAGAGCAGCTACGCATGCAGAATGGGCCAGAAGATCCTCCCCCTGTAGCAGTTGCCTTGGGCCTCCTTTTATACGCTCGAAGGGGTCACCACAGTGGCAAAATGTACATACATTGAGGTGTAAAGTAGCTACAGGGTCATCATACCTAACCCCTGACGGATTAGGACGGAAGCATTTAATGCACCGTGAGGTGTCCGTTTAGGTGTCCTCACTTTCTTGGGGATGGAAAAAGGGGCCATCCCATCAGCACCGCTTAAGCTCTCCTCCACTGGCGCGTTGCCACGCATCCAGAGAAGGACCCAGAATGCCAGGCTGGTTGCTGTGCTGAAGCGGCAGAACAGTGATAGAATCTTGCCGGGGTGCAAATCTTGCCGGGCCCAAATCTTGCCGGGTTTCACGAACCACCCCGGCAAGATCTTGCCGGGGGCCTGGCCTTCGGTCTTCAGATCTTATTAACTCCTAATCCTTTGATTCTCGGTCTGAGTGTCCCCTTGACAATCTTGCACTAATCTCCAATTACTCCCCCGGCAAGCCTTGCCACGGGCTTGGCTACGACTGCCCGTGCACAAGTATGGGGTACTAAAGTCCCAATACTTAGTACACCGACAGGAGCCCCCGTGCCTAGGCCATACACGAATGCGAGGCGTTGTTGGGCTAGGCCCAAACAGTGCACGGGCACGCGTGGCAGGGGATTAACTGCTTGCGATGATTTCGCTTACTGCATCCTCCCACTATGCGCATTGAATGCGCGACGTGGGGCGCGTGCGCTAAATGGCCGCGGCCGCAGCGCGCTTGTAGAAGTGTATTCTCATTGGGCAGTAAATGAGGCGGCCTCGCTCCTTCCCCATAAAAAGGAAACCGCAAAGGCGCTGCCTATTTACCCCCCTCTCTGTCCTCCTCAACCTGAAATCCGCCATTGCCTTCCTCCTCTCGAGCTCAGAGAAAAGCTTTCCCTCATCCGCTCGTCGCTTCCACGCCCGCTCCATCCTCGGCTTCCGCCCCTGCAGTCGCTATGCCGCCCAGGACCAGCAAAGGCAAGGGCAAGGAGATGTAAGCCGATGTCCCAGAGAGCGAGCTGGTGAAGATGCGGCAGAAGTTCGTCGTCTTCGCCCTGTCGCTTGATGCGAAAGCTCTGAAGAACCGGTACCAGTGTATGTGGGCGAGGGAGACGCAGGCTCACCCACCACTCGCGTGATTCCAGGTTCTTGTTCCCAAAGCGGACTAGACAGATACCCCTTCTTCGTCGCTTATTTCTATTGTGGGCTCTGTCCTCCATTCTCTGACTTCTTCAACGACATTATGTACACATACGGCTTCCATCTTCTTGATTTCACGCCGAATGCTGTACTGTGTATGTCCATCTTTGCTCATCTTTGTGAAAATTTTGCCGGAGTGGTTCCCAATACTGCCCTCTTCCGCCATTACTTTTTTGTGGCGCCCCCGGCTCAATCGTACACTAATCATGCACGCAAACGTGTACGATCAAGATCAGGGACTCACGGGAAGATATCACAACACAACTCTAAAACATAAATAAGTCATACAAGCATCATAATACAAGCCAGGGGCCACGAGGGCTCGAATACAAATGCTCGATCATAGACGAGTCAGCGGAAGCAACAATATCTGAGTACAGACATAGGTTAAACAAGGTGCCATAAGATGGCTAGCACAAACAGGGATACAACAGATCGAACAGGCGCAGGGCCTCCTGCCTGGGATCCTCCTAACTACTCCTGGTCGTCGGCGTCCTGGACGTAGTAGTAGGCTCCGTCCTGGTGGTAGTAGTCGTCGTAGGTGGCGTCTGGCTCCTGGGCTCCAACATCTGGTTGCGACAACCAGCAAGAAGGGAAAGGGGGAAAGGAGGGGGAAAGCAACCGTGAGTACTCATCCAAAGTACTCGCAAGCAAGGATCTATACTACATATGCATGGTATATGTGTAAAGAGGCAATATCGGTGGACTGAACTGCAGAATGCCAGAATAAGAGGGGGATAGCTAGTCCTGTCGAAGACTACGCTTCTGGCAGCCTCCATCTTGAAGCAATAGAAGAGATTAGTTGGAAGTTAACCAAGCAACAACGTATAGCATAATCCTACCCGGAGGTCCTCTCGTCGCCACCATGCGAGAGAGCGACCACCGGGTTATATCTGTCACTTGTAAGGGTGTGTTTTATTAAGTATCCATTTCTAGTTGTCATGAGGTCGGAATACAACTCCGGGTCGTCCTTTTACCGAGGGACACGGCTATTCGAATAGATAAACTTCCCTGCAGGGGTGCACCACATATTCCCCAACACGCTCGATCCCCTTTGGCCGGACACACTTTCCTGGGTCATGCCCGGCCTCGGAAGATCCACACGTCGCAGCCCCACCTAGGCTCAACAGAGAGGTCAGCACGCCGGACTAATCCTAGGCACTCTGGGGTCTGGGCCCATCGCCCAGTGCGCTCCTGCACGTTGCGTACGCGGCCGCGAGCAGACCTAGCAACCCACACGATCACGGCGGTTACGTTAGCGCGGTCCAACACGGCGCGCGCCGCTCAGTCGCTGACGTCAAGAAGGCTTCAGCTGATACCACGACGCCGGGATACCCATAACTACTCCCGCGTAGTTGGTTAGTGCGTATAGGCCAGTGGCCAGACTCAGATCAAATATCCAATCTCGTTAAACGTGTTATTATGAAGTAAACGCGAACGCCGACCAGGGCCTGGCCCACCTGTCTCCTAGGTGGTCTCAACCTGCCCTGTCACTCCGCCACAAAGATCCACACAAAGGGCCGTTGGGACAAAGGTCCTTTCAGCCCCCAATCCGTGAATCACTCGCGGGTACTCTTCAAGCCGACCCGACTTTAGTCACCATTTGTATAGTATGTATATATGTATAGCATACACCCGTGATCACCTCCCGAGTGATCACGGCCCGATAGTATAGCAAGGCAGACTGACAAGAATGCAGGGCCAATGATGACAAACTAGCATCCTACACTAGGCATTTAGGATTGCAGGTAAGGTATCAACAGATGTAGCAACAATGACAGGCTATGCAGCAGAATAGGATTAACCGAAAGCAGTAACAGGCTACACTACTCTAATGCAAGCAGTATAGAGAAGAATAGGTGATATCTGGTGATCAAGGGGGGGGCTTGCCTGGTTGCTCTGGCAAGTAGGGGTCGTCAACAACGTAGTCGGTCGGGGCACCAGCAGCTGCGTCGGTCTCGTAGTCTACCGAAGAGAAGAGGGGGAAGAAACAGTAAACACACGGCAATAATGCAACAGGGATGCATGACATGTCTAAATGATATGCCGGGGTGATATACAGCCTAACTAAGCGATTTAGTTAATTTAGGAATTTATTCGGATTTATTTAATTAAAGTTGGACACTATTCATTTATCGAAATCGGTCTAATTGTTCAACGTTCTCATAGCTGCGGGCGTCTGACGGAGATACCGAGGGCGTATCCGGGTTCGTATCGTCGTTCTGAGCAAGTTTCATGTATAAAATATTTTCATCGGAGTTACGGTTTAAAAGATATGATTTTTCAAAGTTTAAATCAATTTCTGGAATTATTTAATTAATTAAATTCGAATTATCCAAAACAGTGCGAGGATGACGTCATCGCGACGTGCTGCTGACGTCAGCAGTCAACAGCGGCTGACCGAAGTCAAACCTGACAGGTGGGACCCACCTGTCAGCCTCACAGTAGGTTAATTAGGCTTAAATTAAACTAATTAGGATTAGTCAGGGGGTGGGCCCCATTAGTCAGAGGCTAATTAGTCAGCTAATTAACTAATTATTTTAATTAACAGTTTTAATTAGTATTCTTATTTATCTTAAAACGTTTAATGGGCGGGGCCCACACGTCAGCGACCCGGGCGGGCCACGTCGGCGTGGACTGGGTCAACGGGACCCAGTGGGGCCCAGGGTCAGTGGCACGGGCGGTGGGGCCCGCGGGCCACGTCGGCGCTGAGTCAGCGCGGCCACCGGAGTGCGCCGGCGAGCTCAGGCGCGGCCGAGAGCTCCGGTGAGCGCGGGTTTCGCCCACAGGGCACCCCAGGGGCTGGGGCCGGGCGCGTTGGAACGTGCGGAGCACGCCGCATGCGATGGTGGCGGTGGTTGGCTCGGGGGTGGCCGGAGAGAGGCCGGCGTCGACCCGAGGCGGAGCACGGCTCCGGTGAGCGGTCGGGGACGGGACTAGGAGGGTTCGGCGCGGGGGTTTTTGGCGCCGTTCGAAAGAGCCGGATGCCCCGCGTCGAGCAGTGGCACAGGTGTCGCCAGGGATGACTGAAAACGACGGCGGCGCCCAACTACGCGGCAACCGGAGCACGGCAGCTACGGTGGCTAGTTGCAGTGCGCGAGGGGACGAACGGGGAGGAGCAGGAGGTAGGGAAGGAGCTCACGGTGATGGTCGCCGTTCAAATGTGCTCGACGGGGAGGCGGAGCAGACGGGGCGATGGAGATCGCCGGCGGGGATCCGAGAAGGGGGACGACCCAGGGAAGCAGCTGGGGGGGCCCCCGGCGTCGGTTCCTTGGCGTAGTCGAAGCAGCGGCCGCCGGCGAAGCTTGGGGACACGTCGTGGAGACGAGAGGTGGGCGGTGGTCGCGAGGTTCAACCGAGGCCGTCCATGGCTGCGCTCGGAAGCGATGGCCGAGGGGGAGAGAGTGGGCGAGGGGGAGCCAGGGGGGTCCGGGGCGCTGCCCTTGTACGAGGCAGTCGCGGCGACGCGCTGTCGTGCGGAGAGAGGGGGGGCCAGGGCGTGCGCCGCGCTGTTGGCGCGCACCAGGCGCTCGACAGCTGTCCGGGGTGGGGGGGGGGGGTGAGCAGTGCGGGGGGGTAGGGGATGGGGCTAGTTGGGCCGGGCACTGTGGCCACTCAGGCCCAGTGGCCGTGGGCCTTTTTCCCCTTTTCTTTTTCTTTTCTGTTTCTCTTTCCTTTTCTTTATTCTCTTTTCTCCACTGTTAAATGTTTAGGCCCCAAATGGTTTTTGTAAAAAGTGTGACCTACTTCATAAATACCAGTGCATTATTCCCTAACACCTAAAACTAGTTTGGGCAAAACATAATTTCATATTTATTTCAGATTTAATAAATGGTTACTAAATATTATCTTTATCCACTGTTTGAGGTTGTTCGAGTCACTTATCCAATTCCAATGATGTTGGTTTCAATTTTAGAATAGCCTCTGGAATAATTGCTACTTATCTGACATTTTAGTTTCTATGTTGGACAACTTTTATATTCCACTTTCATTTAAATTGGAACTTGGCTTAGGAGTTGAAATGCAATATGATGCTAATGATGATTATGCACTATTAATCATGATGACATGGCCTCATCAAAAGGGTGATCTCTGTAGCTTAATACAGGGGGTGTTACATTTTTCCCCCGTATCCAAAAAGGGGAGGCCCTCTCTGGTTCTATCGCCTGGATTCTAAGGGCTTGGAATAAGGAAATATACCCAGAAGGGGTTTACCGCGAGAAGTGGGACGAATGGCGGGCTGAGTGGTGCTGGATCAAGGAAGCAGATCCCCATCCGTTCTGTTTGCCTCGACAGCAGAAGGCGGTCCGGGGCAGTGACTGGAGCGATTTCGCTACTGAAGATGAAAAGCTCATGATTGCCACCACCAGAATCCTTCGCCTGAAAGCTGCCGGGCTCACAATGGAGATGATTGGCTTCGATTTCCTCCGCCGCCGCATCGCCCCTTTGCAGAATAAAGGGAGATCAGCTTGGGAATACCAAAACGCAGCAGACATCATGAGACTGCGCCCCGGGTTGAACAACAATTTGACTGCTATGCAACTTGGCGCTCTCCGTCAAAAGTTATTCCAGCGTGACAACAAGCATCGGTTGCCGGCAAGAATTGTCCCTCTGTGCAACAACTTTGCCCTGGGGTCGATTATCGCCACCATGCCGCTGTTCAACGCCCACGATCCTGATGCGACTTGGGTCGAGCCATCCGAGGAAGAGGCACAAAGGTTCTTTGACAACTTGACGGAGAGAGCCGTCCGGGAAGAAACAGACCTCATCCGAGCCACCACTGACGAAGAAGTGACATACATCACCACTAGGGCGGAGGAGGCGAATCTTGCCATGGAGGCTGGTAGCGCCGGCTTCATAGAGTGGGAAACCAACGACGCAGAGGTAGTGGTGGAAGGAAAACCTGCCGGGAAGGACAAGGCTGCCGGGGAACAGAGCAGTGCAGCCGCTGAGAGCTTGTCCGACGAAGACGCGGCCGAAGAAGAACCGCAAGAAGAGCTCCCAGCCCCGAAGAAGACAAAGCGTGTTCTTCGAAAGGCTGCATCTGGCATCTCGGCAAGCCAACCTTCTTCGAGCAGCGAGGCTCCCAGCAAGAAGGCGGCCGGCAAGACTACGCCGAGGCAAGGAGTCCGACAGCAACCTGCGCGGCAAGCGAGACCCGCACCAGCGGCAACTGCTGAGGCAGCAGGGGCGTCTCGCACTACCGCACAGGAGGCTGATGTGGCGGAATCACGCCAACCTCCTGCGCCTGCTATAGCCAAGCGACCCAGGACCCCTCCTCCGCCCCCTCACATGGACACAGCACCGGAGGTCGATTTCGACATCTCCGGCTTTAGCCCGGAACGAGAAGAGGAAGAGTAAGTGTCCTGTCATAGCCCTTATCTTCCAAATCTTGGAGTAATCTCATAGCCTTGCTTGTTTTGTCTCTGCAGCGATGCATAAACCTTGGCGAAAAGGGCGGCGAAGAGGTTGAGAACTTCCACGGGCGACGAGCCCCCGGCTGGCTCCACGAGCACGCCAGAAATTGTCGTCGTCAGCCCGGAGCTCAGCCCTCAATGCAGCCCCCAGCGCAGCCCCCAGCGTGAGTTCTCCACTCGTTTTCTGCTGATGGGCGCTGAGGTTTTTATCCTTGCCGCTGATATCTTTGGGCTTGCAGGAGAAGGACAGCAACAAGGGGAGTTATCAGGAGATACCTCCGTCGTGCCACCTCCGTCAACCACACCGCCCACAAGCGCATCCCCGGCAAGAGATCACACCAACGAGCTTGTCTTGGTTGAGGAGGAGCCGACAACCATTGGTACTGGCATCCTGCCCCCGGCAACCGAGGTTGCCGGGAGGGGCGAGGCCACCTCTCAACAGCTCGATGCAGGTAACCAATTGCCTTAGAGCGCTTGCTATTCTTTCCTTTATCTCTTTTTCTTTTGTCTTCTTGAACTTCAATCTTGATCTCATTCTATTTCTCTCCTTTGTCCTTTAGAATTCCCTGAGATGGAATACATGGACATCGACGCTGTCATCGAGGATACCGCCAGGGATGTTGCCGCCGAAGCCGACAAAATCACTGCCAGCGAGGCCGCCATGGATGCCACCGTCGGAGCCGGCGGTGCCATTGCCGATGAGGCCGCCAAGACCGCACAGGAGGAACCCGCCAAGGAATCTGCTGAAGAGGGCGGCAAGGAGGCTGGTGACCGTACTGACGGCATTCCTGCCGCAGGAGCGCCAGGCGCTACGCCGGCCATGGAGCCCCCAGCTACTGGTGAGGCGGTTGCTGAGGATCAACCGTCAACATCCGAAGTCCCCTCATCAAGCAAATATCTCAAAGTTGGCGAGAACCTGTTTGTCAACTTGCCGGGGATGGCAAGCATTGGGGCACCGGCCGAAGGAGAAACTTTTGATGAAGAAATCATCACTGCTGCCGGGCTTAAGATCGTCAACGAACCAAATGTCAGCAGCAGCAAATCTGAGGAAGATCAACTCCTTCAGGCCATGGGCGATAACTTCCGCAAGCTTCAAGCACTCCACCGTGCCCAAAAAGAGAAGGTAGATTCCAGAGCTGTAGTTGTTGAAGCGGCTGAAGCAGATTTCCAAAAGCGCGGCAAGCAAACGCAAATCTGGTACGCCGAGGCCTATCAGGAGTTAACTGCCAATCGGGAACAAATAAGCCAAGGCTGGACGGAGCTCCTCTTGAAGCAATCTGACATGGAGAAGGCGCAAGAGGAAGCTACGCAAAGAATTGCTGCTGAAGATGCTCTCCTGACGGAGCGTCGCATTGCGCTTGATGCTCACGAGGAAGACCTTGCCACACGTGAGCAGGCGCTCGCCGCCAAGCTTCGCAACAAAGATGAAGATATCGAGAAGCTTGTCGCGCGGCGGACCCAGGAGCTGGAGCAGAAGCACAAGGAGGTGCTCAAAGCTCTAACTGCAGATCACGCCGGCAAGCTCAAGGAGGCCGTCGATGCTGCCAAGGCCGCCAAGAATGAGCTGAGCGACAAAGTCAAGAAACTGGAAGTGGACCTTGAAGAACACGGCAAGGAGCTCTCGACGCTCAAAGGTGACAGGGAAAAAACACTCCACACCCTGGCGGAGATGCAAGTTGCCATGTCTGACAAAACCAAGCAGCTCTCCTCAGCAAATGATGCTATCGCCGATCTGAGGCTGAAATTGACCACTCTGGAGAAGTCACTTGAGGACAGCAGAGCCCGCGAGAAGGCCCTGAGCAAGCATCTTCAAAATGAGAAGAACCTGCTCAAGAGCGCCGCCGCCGCCCAAATTGACTACGAAAAGGGGGTGGAGATCTGGACTGAACGCCTCGTCGATGCTGCAGAGAAACTCACGGCAGAACTGTCAACCATGGGCCTGTCAAACTTCAGGTATTCCTCCGAAGAAAGGATATCTTCGAGCGCTAGGTTGACGATGTTCTTCGAAAGCATCATTGATGCTCTGAAGCTGCTTCAGTCTAACCGGGCGACCCAACTGGCCAACGAATCCCGCCAGCTTTGCCGGGCTGTCCTCCGCAAGGTACTCATCAAGGTGGTGCACAATAATCCTGGCATCGACCTCACCAACGTGCTCGGCAGCCTGCCAAAGGACGCAGACCTCAAGGCACTTGAGGAGCTTGTCGCGCCTATCCTTGAGAGGGTGGATTCAATCAAAAGGGTCAAAGGCCAGCGCAGAGATTAGCTGCTCCACCTCTTCTTGCCGTCGCCATTCCATGCCAAAGACAATTAAGTCTTAAGTTAGAACTGCGGCAACTTATTAATGTAATATAACTTGCTTATGTTTGGGTACATGCATGCTATTTCCCTTGTCTGATTCCTTTATGTATGGAGTTCACCCTACGCTTACTGAAAAACTTGCCGGCGCGCAACCTGCCGCGAGCGTTGGGTGCGGGACTTCAGCAGCCTGCTGGAGGTGCAGCAGCCGGAAAGACTCCTTGGCGTTCTCAGTGCAGCCACTTAAATCGTTGAGCGGACTCGAAACAAAATAACTTTGCAATAAAGGAAACTTCCTCTAAGTCTTAGAACTTAGCTTTCTGTCGCTGTTCTTCCTCCGGTAAGGTGCCAATTCTGAACGTCGCCAACTGGTACCCATATCTTCCTCCCCCCCGACAAACATGCACGCGAGGAACCCTTCTGTCTTTTGAGAAAAAGAAAGAAGAGAAAATAAAGATATTGAACCTTGGCGGTTCGTTAGAACTTACCGGGAGCAAGTGTCATACAACATCTTAGACAAACATGCATATATATATATGAACATGGGAATCAATAAGGAAATGCACAACACTTAAACTTATTCATCTGGGCTCAGGTTCTGCGCCTGGCTTTATACAAAGGATTACATGCCTCGCCGGCAAGACTTGTACAAAAGGGTGGTTGCCGAGGGCCCCCGGCAACCGCGCCTTATGGGTAGAACTTGCGAAGATGTTCGATATTCCAGGAGTTGCTCACTGGAATGCCATCTTCGGTCTCCAGGCGGACAGCGCCGGGCCTGGTGACTCGTACTACCCGATAAGGGCCTTCCCACTTCGGCGTCAACTTGTTTGGATTCTTGGCGGACTGAATCCGTCGAAGAACAAGGTCGCCTTCCTCAAGGCTTCGGGCATGAACTTTGCGGCTATGGTAGCGACGCAAAGCTTGCTGGTAGCGTGCAGCTCGCACAGCAGCCTGAAGACGATTCTCCTCAAGGAGCACAGCGTCATCTTGCTGCAGTTGCTCTTGCTCGAGCTCATCATAAGCGAGCACTCGAGGTGATCCGTATATGAGTTCCATGGGGAGAACTACTTCCGCTCCGTAGACCAGAGCAAAGGGTGTCTGGCCGGTGGCTCGATTTGGTGTCATTCTGATTGACCAAAGAACCACCGGCAACTCATCAATCCAGCGTCTTTCGCACTTTCTCAGCCTATCAAAAGTTCTGGTCCTGAGACCGTGCAGCACTTTAGCATTTGCCCTCTCCGCTTGGCCGTTGCTTCTCGGGTGAGCAACAGAGGCAAAACAAATTTTGCCGCCAAGGTCTTGGACGTACTGCATGAAGGTGCGACTTGTGAATTGCGTGCCATTGTCGGTGATGATCCTGTTGGGCACACCGAAACAGCAAACTATCCCTTTAAAGATCTTGACGGCTGATTATGCTATCACCTTCCTCACTGCTTCCACCTCTGGCCACTTTGTGAACTTGTCGATAGCAACGTACAAGTACTCAAAGCCCCCGGTAGCACGGGGGAAAGGGCCCAGTATGTCGAGCCACCAGACCGAAAATGGCCAGGAGAGAGGGATTGTCTGAAGAGCTTGAGCTGGCTGATGCGATTTCTTCGAATGAAACTGGCACGCTTCACACTTGGTTACTAGTGCAGTTGCATCCTGGAGAGCGGTGGGCCAAAAGAAACCTTGCCGGAATGCTTTCCCGACAAGTGCTCTTGATCCTATGTGAGAGCCACATATGCCTCCATGTATCTCTGCCAACAGCTCTAGTCCATCCTCCCGAGGAATACACTTCAATTTCACACCGTTTGGTCTCTTTCTGTATAGGACGTCATCGACGAACTTGTACATAACAGACCGACGGGCTACTTTTTCCGCTTCTTCCTGTTCCTCCGGGAGTACTCCTGTTTGAAGGAAATGGACAATGTGCTGCGCCCATGCTGGAGCCTGGGGATCGACAGCTAGGACTAAAGGCATCTCCTCCGCCGGGGGAACATTTGTCTCGACGGCGAAAGCGTGAGGTTCCGCCGGAGCCTGTCGTTCCCCGGTAGGTTTGTCGTTGATCCCGGCAAGTTCCTTGTCGGCGGCTCCGGGGAGCTCTGCCAGAAAGTACTGTCCAGAATTCAACTTTCTTCTCTTTTCTTGCCACATTGATGGCGCCACGGATGGTTGAGTCAAATGGAGCACAAAAGTTCCTGGTTCCACAGGCAACTTGAGGGCAGCGCGCTTTGACAGGTCATCAGCAATACTGTTCTCGACACGAGGGATGTGCTTCATTTCCAGACCGTCAAAGTGCTCTTCCATTTTTCTCACTTCATCCACGTAGACTTGCATCAATGGACTCTGATAACTCTTGTTAACTTGCCTGACGACAAGCTGTGAATCGCCTCTGATGACGAGCTTCTTGATACCAAGGTCTGCCGCGATCCTGAGACCGGCAAGCAGGCCCTCGTACTCTGCAGTGTTGTTCGTTGAACTCTCCTGGGGAAAATGCATCTGGACTACGTAGTTGAGGTGCTCTCTGGTGGGTGCGACAAGCAGCACACCAGCACCGGCGCCTTGCAGCGAAAAAGCCCCATCAAAGTACATAACCCATTCCTGATCGATTTCCTTGCCGGGGAGAGTTGTTTCTTGAACCTCTTCGTCTGGCGTTGGGGTCCATTCCGCAATGAACTCTGCCAAGGCCCTGCTCTGAATTGTCGAAGTGCCTTCAAACTTGAGACCAAAGCTTGACAATTCCAACGCCCACTCCACAATCCTGCCGGTTGCTTCTGGATTTCGCAAAATCCGTTGCAACGAAAAGCGAGTGACGATGGTGATTTCATGTGCTTGAAAATAATGGCGCAGCTTCCTCGAGGCCATAACGAGGCCGAAGAGCAACTTCTGCACGCCAGAATACCTTGACCTAGCTCCCTGCAAGAGGGAGCTAACAAAATAAACTGGGCACTGCACCACCTTTTTCTTCTGCACTGGTTCTTCTGACTGCGCAGATCCTGTCTTGCCGGGATCAACCCTTGCCGGGGAAGATCTTGCCGCGTCGCTTGGCGGTCCTACCGCTGGTGTTGCTTCCTTATCAGCTTCTCTCTGTGCCACTAACGCAGCACTAACCACTTGATTTGTCGCTGCCAAATATAGCAGCAACGGCTCTCGTGGTTTAGGCGCGACTAGTGTCGGCGGAGAAGAAAGGTATTTCTTCAAATCTTGCAGCACAGCCTCCGCTTCCGGAGTCCATTTCATTGGACCTGCCCTCTTCAAAATTTTGAAAAAGGGCAGGGCGCGCTCAGCAGATTTGGAAATAAACCTGCTTAGAGCAGCAACACAGCCGGCAAGACGACGGACATCCTTGACGCGTCTTGGCGCTTCAATCTGCTCAATAGCTTTGATCTTGTCGGGGTTCGCTTCGATTCCCCGTTGAGATACAAAGAATCCGAGGAGCTTGCCAGAAGGAACACCAAACACACACTTCTCAGGATTGAGCTTTAAGCTGATCTTGCGCAGATTTGCAAATGTTTCTTCCAGATCTTGTATGAGCGTCGCCTTGTCCTTGGCTTTAACCACTATGTCATCCATGTATGCCTCCATATTTCTATGGAGCTGAGGCTCAAAACTAATTTGGACCGCTCTCGCAAATGTAGAACCAGCACTTTTCAACCCGAAAGGCATTCGTATAAAACAATACGTACCACATGGGGTGATAAATGCGGTCTTTTCTTCATCTTCTTTTGCCATGAAGATCTGATGATACCCTGAGTAGGCATCAAGGAAGGACAGTAGATCACAACCAGCGGTGGAGTCCACAATCTGGTTGATGCGCGACAAGGGAAAGGGATCTTTTGGACAGGCTTTATTGATATCTGTATAATCAATACACAACCTCCATTTCCCATTCGCCTTGCGCACTACAACCGGATTAGCCAACCACGTTGGGTGAAGCACTCCTCTGACCAATCCTGCCGCTTCCAGTTTCTTGATTTCTTCGGCAATAAATTCTTGCCGCTCCAAGGCTTGCTTCCTGACCCTCTACTTGATGGGCCGCGCGTGAGGACAGACAGCAAGGTGGTGCTCAATTACCTCCCTGGGAACACCGGGGATGTCAGACGGTTGCCATGCAAACACGTCGGCATTCGCCCGCAGGAAGGTAATGAGCGCGCTTTCCTATTTGTCATCTAGGGTGGAACTTATGGTGAAAGTTCCTCCCATTTCGTCCTCCCTGATGGGCACCTTCTTGGTCTCTGGTGGAGTAGCCTTGGATTTCTTGTTCTTGCCGGTGGAACTCTCTGGTGCGTCCTCAACGGAAGCGCAGCACTCCGAGGAGGTGCGCTTGCCGGAGTTCACGCCAAGATTCTTGCCGGTCTTCTTCTTCCCCCCGGGAGTTCCAGCGGCAGGAGTAGATGCCTTGACGGCAGGTGTTGCAACTGCTTCCTGGTAGAGTTGGTCGGCACAGATGAGTGCATCCTTCTTATCGGAATGGATAGTAATGACACTCAACGGCCCGAGCATCTTCAATACATTATACGCGTAGTGTGATGCCGCCATAAACTTAGCCAGCGCGGGGTGGCTAAGGATCCCATTGTACGACATAGGAATCTTGGTGACATCAAACACCACCTTCTCTGTCCTGTAGTTGAGCTCGCTACCAAACGTCACCGGTAGCGTAATCTTGCCTTTTGGCTGGGTCCTTCCTGGATTGACCCCTTGAAACGTGCCCGTTTCCTCGAGATCTTCATCAAGAATTTGGAGCCTCTTGAGCACATCCGGTGAGATTAGGTTCAGTCCGGCCCCACCGTCAACTAGCATTTTTGTCACCTTGAGGTTGTGAATTGTTGGTGAGACCAACAATGGCAAGCACCCGACCGCGGTTGTGCGATCAGGGTGATCCTCGGCGTCGAAAATGATAGGCGTGTTGGACCACTTCAGGGGCTTACATGCATCGAACGACGACTCTGTTGCATTAACTTCTTGTACCCATTGTTTAAGTTGATGGTGGGAAGAATGCAATGAGGCACCCCCGTCGATACACATAGCCTCTGTAGCTTTCTAGAATTCTTGCTCACTGGACTCATCATCTTCTCCATCATCATCATCTCCCTCTGCTTTATCACGGCCACGAGCGGGCCTCTCCCTCTGTTGCTTGGCCTTGCCGCGGCGACCCCCTCGGCCACCGCGCTTCTTGCCGGATCCCTCAGCACTGTCTAGGGCCTTCTCCTTGTCCCGCTTTTCATACTCAGCTCTCTGCTTCTCGACGAGCTGCTCAACTTGCCGGCAATTTTGGAGATCGTGGCCCTTGGTGCGATGGATCTTGCAATACTGCTTGCCGGAGCTTTCCGACCTGTCGGCAGCCGCCAAGGCCTGGCAGGAGGAGCACCCGACAAGTTCCTTGCCGGGGTCGTCAACCCTGGCCTTCTTGGCGGCGCCGGGGTTGCCGGATTCCTCTACAGCAAGCACGGCCTTGCCTCTGCGCTTCTTGTTCCGCCGCCGGCCTTTCCTTGACGGGGTTGTAGCGTCTTCATCTTCATCTTCTGATTCGCCCCCCGTGCCAACAGCCTCGCCAGGGAGTTTCCTCCCCTCTTCAGCTCGGGCGCACTTGTCGGCCAGAGCGTAAAGCTCGGCAATACTCCTGACTTTGTTCATTGCCAGCTCTTCCCGCATTTTGCGGTTACGCACGTTCTGATGAAACGCGCTAACGACAGCGGCAGGGTGAACGTCAGGAATATTGTACTCCACCCGGCTGAATCTCTGGATAAACTTGCGCAGGGATTCGCCTTCCTTCTGAGGATGATATGCAAATCACTCTCTTGGCCAGGCGCTTGGTGGCCTCCAACAAAGGCGCCAACAAACTGATGGCACAGATCTGACCAAGAAGAAATAGAATTCTCCGGCAGATGCATCAACCAC
Source organism: Thinopyrum elongatum (assembly GCA_011799875.1). Lineage (NCBI taxonomy): Eukaryota > Viridiplantae > Streptophyta > Magnoliopsida > Poales > Poaceae > Thinopyrum > Thinopyrum elongatum. The sequence continues at coordinate 113,900,292 of CM022299.1, read as the reverse complement.
GACCTGATGTTGGGCTTGAGCACCAACGGGAAGTAGTTGGCAAGTATCTTGTCGTCTCGGCCCCCGGCAGCCTGCACCGCAATGGTGTAGATGCTCAGGAACTCTGAGGGGTGAGTCTTGCCGTCATATTTCTCCGGAACCTCTGGCTTGAAGGTTCGGGAATTGGGCCACTGGACTTGCCGCAGCTCACGGGTAAACGCTGGAGTACCTACCTCGTAAGGCAAGTCGCCTGCGTCCCCTGGCGCAGGCTCATCGACAGCGGGCCCTGCGCGCCTATCAGATTGATAGCATGCTTCCCGTCGCCGCTCGATGGTGGTTCGAGCGTCCTCTTTGCTTCGTTCCTGGAGAACTTGACGCTGGTCGCGGCGCATTCGTGGATCGGACGGCGCCGTGGAATCATCGTCACGGCCATCAGTCCACCGGTTGTCGACCGCCGCTGGTGTCGTGGAGGAGAGTGCACCATGGTTGCACCACCTCCGGTTTTCTCCACATCGGCTCGCGCCGGATAGATGGACCGCCGCTGCGAGGGCCCTGCCTCCTGTGGCCCATCTTTGTTGGCGAAGCCAATGAGGCTCTGGATAGTAGCTCGCCACTCCTCCATCTTCTCCAGAGCAGGAGGGAAATCAAGGAGCAGCTGCGCACGTGCCAAAGCTTCCGCTGGCGTAGGCGGCGGCGACAGGTGCGAGGTACGTGAGGTGCTCTGACTCCTATCAATGTTAGAAGGAGCACCGTCACAATCACGCGACCGCGCGCCACCTCCGCCGGCAGTTTGGCGTGCATGCTGGGCCTGCGTGCCTTGGGGTCGATGCGCAGAAGCCTTTTCATGGGGACACCCTGAACCACCAGCGCCATGACGTTGCTCATCGCGCACGACCTGGGTAGGCCGTGACGCTTGCGCCGGCGCAGGAGCCGCAGAAGGCATCCTCTGATCTCTGGAGTTCGTTGTGCCGCCCGTAGGCAACACAACTCCATCTCTGGATCCAGCGGCGTGTGGGTTGCCGCTGCCACTGCGAACGATGCCACTCACCTGGCTTGGATCACCTGAACGTCATGGAGGCTCTAAACCTCTTCCTTCTGCATCCACGTCATCACCCGTACGCGAGGGCACAGGCAAAACGAACGTGGATGGCTGCGCCGTTGCAGCGCTCTTCTTCTTGGGTGGCATGATGATGATGAGGGTGATGAAGAAACTAAGGCGCCGATCACTGGATCAGATTCGCACAACCAAGATCCCCCTACCTGGCGTGCCAAAGATGTCGGCGTACGACACCTATGGGATCCTAAGGGACCCCTTTACGGTTCGGCAGGGAGAGAAGTATGCACAAAGAGCAGAACCAACGATCGACGCGGGGCGATTTTACCCAGGTTCGGGTCGCCAATCAGCGTAAAACCCTACTCCTGCCTTGTTTTATTATGAGTGTTCTTGAGCCTAGGCTCCAGGAGCGCTTGCGATGAACAGTACGTTCAAAGAGCAGCTATGCATGCAGAATGGGCCAGAAGATCCTCCCCCTGTAGCAGTTTCCTTGGGCCTCCTTTTATACGCTCGAAGGGGTCACCACAGTGGCAAAATGTACATACATTGAGGTGTAAAGTAGCTATAGGGTCATCATACATAACCCCTGACGGATTAGGATGGAAGCATTTAATGCACCGTGAGGTGTCCGTTTAGGTGTCCTCACTTTCTTGGGGATGGAAAAAGGGGCCATCCCATCAGCACCGCTTAAGCTCTCCTCCACTGGCGCGTTGCCACGCATCCAGAGAAGGACCCAGAATGCCAGGCTGGTTGCTGTGCTGAAGCGGCGGAACAGTGATAGAATCTTGCCGGGTTTTGCGAACCACCCCGGCAAGATCTTGCCGGGGGCCTGGCCTTCGGTCTTTAGATCTTATTAACTCCTGATCCTTTGATTCTCGGTCTGAGTGTCCCCTTGACAATCTTGCACTAATCTCCATTTACTCCCCCGGCAAGCCTTGCCGTGGGCTTGGCTACCACTGCCCGTGCACAAGTATGGGGTACTAAAGTCCCAATACTTAGTACACCGACATATGTGAATATATAGGAGGAAGAGCTAGGTCAGGGGAGTCCCGAGGGGCCCACAAGGCAGGGGGCGCGCCCTCCACCCTTGTCGCTGCCTCATGGCTCTTCTGACTTGGACTCCAAGTCCCCTGGGTGTCTTCTGGTCCAAGAAAAATCAGCGTGAAGTTTTATTCCGTTTGGACTCCGTTTGGTATTCCTTTTCTGCGAGGCTCAAAAACAAGGAAAAAACAGAAACTGGCACTGGGCTCTAGGTTAATAGGTTAGTCCCAAAAATAATATAAAATAGCATATTAATGCATATAAAACATCCAAAACAGATAGTATAATAGCATGGAACAATAAAAAATTATAGATACGTTGGAGACGTATCACGGGCTAACCAGGATGGCATTGCCAAATTCACATATATGATGCCTGGCTAAACAAGATGGCATTGCATGATTCACATATATGATATAGAAACTAAACATATGGCATTCACACAAAGCATGTCTAAACTAAGCAGATGACATATTTTATGTATAAAGTAAGCAATGCAAGGCGCCATATGCATGATATGACCAACATCAGCATGCCAAGTTAGAGTAAAAGAACTCAGGGGGTAAATAGGAGTGGTCTGCTCCCTCTGAATCCCCCTCTAAATAGTTATCTTCCTCTTGATTACAGTCTGGAATGGGGGAGCGGGGTTGCCTTTGCGCCTTACATAGAGCGACGTCTGCATGAAATTTTATTGCCATGCAAGGCTCGTCTATTGTGCTCTATATGGTCAGTACCATTGTGTACAATAACTGACATGCATAGGAATAAAACATAGCGAGATTATGTAAGGAGTGCATGCACAAATCCAGAGTGATGGTAGCAACTTGTGGATAGACCCAAAACCAATGATAGCAGGCAGATAATAGCTTCAGTTAAAAAATACAGATAATGGCTCCTTTAATGTTTGTTTCCCACCCAACATGAAACTCATAGTAGACACCCAAGATTAACCAGATAGTAGACAGATGCTATTGATTGCTGCCCCAATATGTACCCCACAACCATTTAAAAACTCAAGTTTGAGCATTAGTTTGGACCTGACTCGTAGTCTAATCAGTGAACAGGACGATAAAGTAGCATGTTATATTAAGCGATGCATAACATAAGCAGACACGAAAGAGTGCGACCTCTCTTGCGGACCCGTGTAGTCCTCAAGGTCATCTGCTCAGTTGATGATGGCCATGCAATTGTCGTGGCTGCCGGCGGAGGGGAAGAAGATCTAAGGCAACAAAAGACAGTCTGGAAGGCAAATCCCTGCTGTGGTGAACCTTTCTGTCATTGGAGCAGCTGAGCTGGGGTGGACGACAGCGCAGCAGGAGCGGGACAAACCACACAAGGTTTTCTTTGACACATATCTGTAATAGAAGTAATTCTATAAGGGCTTGTTTGAATTGGAGGATTCTAACAATGTAGGGATAGGAAATACACATGAATAGGATAGGAATGCACGTGCAAAATAGAGAATTTAAAAACACTGGGTTTCTGTCAATCTGGGTGTTTGGTTCACAAGAATTGGAAGATAACAGGAATGCAAAGAAGCATGGTGAAATTAAGTCAAACCACAAGAAAATGTACAATTATAATGCTATTATGCTACTATCTCTTAGTATTGTGCTTCATGCATACGAATTTGAAAAGGAGGCCAAGTGGATATTAAAATTCCTATGGTTTTTCTTTGAAGGAGACACTAAAGGAACAAATCCTACAGTTTTCCTTTGCTCCATTCCTTTGAACCAAATGCATGAATAGTAGTACCATAGGAAACTTTCCAATTCCTATGTTTTTCCTTCACTTTTCCTTTCAAGCACTGGCGATTCTAGTAGGCAGACTTGAACAGGCAAAATTCTACACTCCAAAAATGTTTTTGTGCTACTTCTACAACTTTGGACCCAGGCCACTGGCCTTGTAATGCCCGGATAATTAAAGCTACAGTAACCCTCTACCAATGATGCCACGTCACCGTGATTACTGTTGTTAACCTCACTTTGATCCAAACCCGATTCAAATTCAAATTTAACTTAAAGTCAAATAATTAAAGTTTTCAAATGGCAAAATAAAAATGTGGGTTGGGTTGCAAATATTCACTAACAATTTGTGATTAAAGAATCAACATTTTTCAGAATGATAAAATGCCCCTAAGCTATTTGTAACTGACCCATAATGCTTTTAATTGGACCATCTCAATTTAAATAAATATGTAAACTATTCAAAAATATTTGAACTTGTTGGACTAGCCCAAGGTGTTGCCTGGAATTTATGTGATACTTTGCACATTTAGTTAAAATCATTTAGTACCTAAAACTAAATACAAAACAGTGAAAGAAAAACAATAAACACACACACACAAAAAGAGAAAAACCTAAACTACTGGGCGCTTTGGCCCATGTGGCTGGGTAGGCCCAGCCTAGCCGCCCTCCTCCCACCTCCTATTCACAGGAGGACGTGGCAACCATCCATGGTGCCCTGGCCATGGGGCGGCCATCCCTGCCTCCCCGACGCTTACATGGCACCCCGGACGCCCCTTGTTCCCTCGGCAAACCCTAGGCGCCCCCCTCACTCTCCCCCTCTTTCCCAGAGCCGCTCTCCCTCATCGCCTTCACTCACACCCGAGCCGCCGCCAACAAGGACGTCACCGTTCCCGCGCTCTCCGTCGTTCTGCGCCGCTAGCTGATGTCCGGGATGGACCGCCGTCGTCCTCTATGTCGCATACGCCTACTGGATTGGACCGGGGCTCTGTATCGATGGCTCTAGCATCGATCCCCTCCACTGACCGTTGCCTCTGCTCGTCGCCGATTCACACCCCTTCGACCCCCTCAGGCTCCTATGTCCCCGCATCGAGCTCCTCGGTGAGCTTCTCCTTCTTCCCCCCCCGCTCGATTTCCCCTTCCCCTTTCGTTCTCCGCCACTGTAGTCTGCCGCACACCGCATCGAGAGCTCGCGCTCGCTGCAAGCCCAACCTCGCCTCTGGCCGAGGCCACCACGCCGTGCCCACCGTCGCCTCACCACTACCGCGCTCGCCGGTGCTTCCCGCGTTTGCCGCCCGCCTTCGGCCTCCTCCCCCCACGCCGCCCCTTTGCCGCTGCTACCTCCTGCTCGAGCCCGCCTTCGCCGGCCGATTCCGCCCCCTGCCCTGCGCTCCCCTGTCGCGTCCGCCCGGGCCGCACCCCTCCTCCTGCCAACTGCTGCCTGCCCCCGCCATCACTAGTGCTGCCTGCTGCTGCAACCACCACGCCTCGGCCGAGCGCGACCCTCCACCTCCGGCCGCCACGCCCGCAGACCTCACCGCCGCCGCTCCGGACACCACCCGCACCCACTGACCCCTCTCCTCGACTCGCGCCGTCGCCCTCTCCCCATAGCCGCACTCGGCTGACCAAATGGTCGCCGAAGCCGCGAGTCCGGCGAGCCCCCGTCGCCTCTGTACGCCACCGCCGGCGCGCGCTGGTTAAAACCAGCTGGTGGGCCCGACCCTGTTAATTAGGCACTAACCTAACCCCCCCACCTAATATCCCACTAACTAGTGCGCCCTTTTTGATAAACTAGCTAATTAAAACTGTTGTTAATAAAACATCCTATGACACCTGGGTCCCACCCCCCTGTTTGACTGGTCAACATTGACCTTTGACTTGCTGACTGTGCATGCTGACTCAGCCGCTGGACCCCACCTTTCATACTCAATAGCTAGCTGCTCCTAGGTATAAAAGAATATTCCATTGTTTAAATTCGAATTAATTTAAATCAGAAAATTCCAGAATGTTATTAAAACTTTGAAAAATCATAGAAAAATATCCGTATCTCGGATGAAAATACTTTGTACATGAAAGTTGCTCTTAGAACGACGAGACGAATCCAAATACGCAGTCCGTTTGTTCACCACACGTCCCTAGCATAGCGAACGTGCAACTGTTCCCCTCCGGTCATCTGTCTAAGAAATGTCCGGAACCAGGAAAACTTTCCCGGAGGGGATCCCCCTTTCTCGGTAACGTGCAACCCCACGTTAGAACACACCCGGCACTGCATATTGTCATGTCATACTTTGTGTAGCATTGTTTGCTTTGTATTTACTTTTTCCTCCCCCCTCTTTCTCTCTCGATAGACGCTGAGACCGCTGACGACGCTGCCGTGAACGACTACAGTGTTGACGACCCGTCCTTCTCTGCCGAGCTTCCAGGCAAGCCCCCCCCTTGATCAACCCGATATCGCCTATTCCTTCTCTCTACTGCTTGCATTAGAGTAGTGTAGCATGTTACTGCTTTCGGTTAATCCTATTCTGCTGCATAGCCTGTCTTTGCTACTACTGTTGATACCTTACCTGCAATCCTAAAATGCTTAGTATAGGTTGCTAGAATTACATCAGTGGCCCTACACTCTTGTCCGTCTGCCATGCTATACTACTGGGCCGTGATCACTTCGGGAGGTGATCACGGGTTTATATTATATACTATTACATACTTATGTTTTTGTTCGGAGATGGGGGCTGAAGGGGCAGGTGGTTCCATCCAGGTAGAGGTGGGCCTAGGTTCCCGACGGCCCCCGAGTGTTACTTTGTGGCGGAGCGACAGGGCAGGTTGTGACCACCTAGGAGACAGGTGGGCCTGGTCCTGGTCGGCGTCCGCGGTTACTTCAAAATAACACACTTAACGAGATTGGGTATTTGATCTGAGTCTGGCTACGAGCCTATACGCACTAACCACCACGCGGGAACAGTTATGGGTACTCGACGTCGTGGTATCAGCCGAAGCCGCGCCGGGTTGGACCGCGTTACGCAACTTCCTTTGTAATGGAGGTTGCTAGGTCTGCTCACCTGCCGCCCACGCAACGTGCAGGTGTGCAATGGGCGATGGGCCCAGACCCCTGCGCGCATAGGATTTAGACCGGCGTGCTGACCTCTCTGTTAGGCCTAGGTAGGGCTGCGACGTGTTGATCTTCTGAGGCCGGGCATGACCCAGGAAAGTGTGTCCGGCTAGAGGGATCAAGCATGTTGGGTAATGTGGTGCACCCCTGCAGGGAAGTTTATCTATTCGAATAGCCGTGTCCCTCGATAAAAGGACGACCCGGAGTTGTACCTCGACCTTATGACAACTAGAACCGGATACTTAATAAAACACACCCTTTCAGATACAACCCGGTGATTGCTCTCTCACAGGGCGACGAGGAGAGGATCGTCGGGTAGGTTTATGCTATGCGATGTTACTTGATGCTGCACTTGCTACTCTCTTCTACATGCTTCAAGATGGAGGCTGCCAGAAGCGTAGTCTTCGATAGGACTAGCTATCCCCCTCTTATTCTGGCATTCTGCAGTTCAGTCCATCGATACTACCCATTTCATTGATACCATTGCATATGTAGTGTAGATCCTTGCTTGTGAGTACTTTGGATGAGTACTCACGGTTGCTTTGCTCCCTCTTTCCCCCCTTTTTCCATTCTTCTCGGACGTCGCAACCAGATGCTGGAGCCCAGGAGCCAGACGCCACCTTCGACGACCCCTACTACACCGAGGGTGCCTACTACTACGTGCAGGCCGCCGCCGCCGACCAGGAGTAGTTTAGGAGGATCCCAGGCAGGAGGCCTGTGCCTCTTTCGATCTGTATCCTAGTTTGTGCTAGCCATCTTATGGCAACTTGTTTAACTTATGTCTGTACTCAGATATTGTTGCTTCCGCTGACTCGTTTATGTTCGAGCATTTGTATTCGAGCCCTCGAGGCCCCTGGCTTGTATTATGATGCTTGTATGACTTATTTTTACTTTTAGAGTTGTGTTGTGATATCTTCCCGTGAGTCCCTGATCTTGATCGTACACGTTTGCGTGTATGATTAGTGTACGATTGAATCAGGGGCGTACAAAGTTGGTATCAGAGCCGACTGCCTGTAGGAACCCCCCCTTCCACACTCCTTGGCCGAAGTCGAGTCTAGACATTGCAAAACTTTTTACTAACATGGCTGTGTGTCTTACGGGCCCACGTCGCCATTGGGTGGTATTAGGATCTTTTACTCCTCGTTCTTTACTCTGGGATTCTGATCTCTCTTCAATTCGGGTTAAATGATTTTACTAATAATAACTCTAGGATCTCGATACCACTTCCTGCCGGAGAGCCCCTTCATTCCAGATGATCGATTGCTTCACCAGAAGGTTCCGAAGATGCTATTCGATGTTTTCCTGAGACACCTGTGTCCACCGCCTTTGCAAATTCCCTACCGCCGTTATATCCTTACGGATAACTACATACACTTGCCACTCATACATTCAATCCCCGTTGGTCTTGTTTTTGCAAGATGCCCCGAACTGCTCGTCGTTGTTCCGACAATCCTTTGAGCTTACTGCCTTGCAGTTCTTACCTCATGAATACCCCCTACGGATAATTCCTCGCACTTACCGAGTATCCGTTCTTCCCCCTTTTTGTTCATATGATTCACAAGATACATTGAAATGCTATTCGATCTTCTGAAAATCCTTAGCAGCTAATTGCTCTGCAAATACTTGTCTGCTTGCATTATGGTTACTTCCATATGTCTAGCAATATTCATTAGTATCCCTTTGACACCGTCATTTTGATCTTATTGATTCAACACGAGTGCGAATGCACGCATTCATCAGCTGATCCTTTTAAATTATCTTTCGGCTCAGACATCATTTTGAACATGAGCTGGTTCTCGACCAATCTAATTGCCGTCGATCGTACCCTTAGGTCTATTCAAGTTAACCATCCTTGATCAGAGCACCTGCTTCTGATCCTTCATATTGGAATTCATATTTCCTTTGTTATCTAAGCATCAAATTATTCAGATGTTTTATAATCCCATGCCCTTGCATTCTTTCTTCATCTGGTTGTGTGCCGATGCTCACATCAGCTCCGCTATGGACCGTCAGATCCTTTGTCGGATTATTATTCGACAGTGTCCTTCATATTTGACCGCCTTGTGAATTCTTCCCTGATACATAATGCCTTTGGTAAATTGTATCCCCTCCTTTTGTCAATCATGCTCTACTTTCGAGCTTGTGTTAATTACTCCTGAAGTTTATGTTATATGTTCCCAAGATGCCCTATGGGCTGAACATATACCTTCTCTAAATCGTATGAACCCGAAAGTTTACACAAGACATACCCTTTCTGGTGTTTTACCAGATAATTTTCAACTCTACAACTTCTTCGAAGACGAGAAGTGAATGAAAGGTTAGACATTGAAGAAGTGGGAGTCGACCTTGAACCTTTGTGTTCGTGCCCATGGACCCGATGTGGAACTTATCATGGAAGCTTCTTGCAAAATATTTAATCAGTGAATAATTCTTCCGGTGTCATTAAATTGGGTCCCTTGTAGCTATGGTTTCGACCATGTTGTCCTTATTCAATATAGCTGAAAGGAATCCATTCTGGTGCCTCGGCAATTCTTCGACAAGGATAAAGTATCTGCTGTCGCAGATCAACGCTCCCGCTCATCTTCTAATCTATTTTACCTTCGAGTATTACCCCCTGTTATCCCAATAATATCACGGGACTGCAATACTTCTTATAAGACTTCATCAAGTATTCCTTCTCACTGATTCAGTATTCCACGGGTCTTGAGTTGTTTGACAACTGAGAACCTCGATAAGTGAATCAAATCCACCCTGTGAATCAATACTCCTAGTAAAGTATTGCTAGGAAATTGAAATTCAACTCCTGTCATTCTTAGCCTGGTTGGCTATATCATCATCGTGCTTATTTTAACTATGCTACCTGCTCCTTATTCCTGGATCATAAATTTCGACGGTGAGCTAATCTTACATCGATCTTCCTCGTCATATCATTTCTCCTTGAACAACAAACTTGAATTTCGAGTTTGTGTCATACCCTTGGTTCCAATAACCTTTCGCTTCATCATTCCTTTGGCTTGATGTCATCGCCGACCGATTACATCTTCATGAAATCTCCCAACAAATGTGTCGTGATCATCATCGGCATTCTGAGCTCTTCCAGGATATCAATTGAGTTCATGATGAGAAATACCATCCTTGGCCTCGATGATTTGTGTTATCATCGACCACTTTATTGACTTCCCTCCAACACAGAACTTGTTCTTGTTTTGTGTTGTACCTTGAATTCCTTGACATCCAGCTTAAGCTATGTTCTACCTTGGAGTATTACCATCGGTTATGTCGAGAATGTCATGAGGCTGCCAGAAGCGTAGTCTTCGATAGGACTAGCTATCCCCCTCTTATTCTGGCATTCTGCAGTTCAGTCCATCGATACTACCCATTTCATTGATACCATTGCATATGTAGTGTAGATCCTTGCTTGCGAGTACTTTGGATGAGTACTCACGGTTGCTTTGCTCCCTCTTTTCCCCCTTTTTCCATTCTTCTCGGACGTCACAACCAGATGCTGGAGCCCAGGAGCCAGACGCCACCTTCGACGACCCCTACTACACCGAGGGTGCCTACTACTACGTGCAGGCCGCCGCCGATGACCAGGAGTAGTTTAGGAGGATCCCAGGCAGGAGGCCTGCGCCTCTTTCGATCTGTATCCCAGTTTGTGCTAGCCATCTTATGGCAACTTGTTTAACTTATGTATGTACTCAGATATTGTTGCTTCCGCTGACTCGTTTATGTTCGAGCATTTGTATTCGAGCCCTCGAGGCCCCTGGCTTGTATTATGATGCTTGTATGACTTATTTTTACTTTTAGAGTTGTGTTGTGATATCTTCCCGTGAGTCCCTGATCTTGATCGTACACGTTTGCGTGTATGATTAGTGTACGATTGAATCGGGGGCGTCACAGGCCTACTAGCTCAACTCCCAAGCCCATCTACAAATGCACAGCTCAAACGCGCGGAAATAAATAATGATGGCTTTCGAGAGAGTCCATCATGGATAGCTAAGTTACCTGGTACCTCACTGCTTGTCATATAGTAGGAGAAACTAATCGTATTTCATGTTACTATGTGTGCTCAGTGGACAATATATATAACATGTAGAGTAAAAAAGCAATGCAACAAGTGTACAACCTCGTTGGCGAAGCCATGTCGATCTCAGCATCAGTGGGTTGGTCGCTCAGGATGCTGCGGCTGATGTGGCTTTCGAAGGAGGGGAAGAAGATCTTAGGTGTCTGGACATGGAGCCGAGGGCACCGCTCTGCTGTGATGGAGGGTTTCATCATTGGAGCAGCTCCGATGAGTTGTACGACAGGGAGGGTGAAGCAGGACAAGAGAGACAACATTAACCTGAGTGGAATTCTAATAGCTTCTCCAATAGATGATGTAAAATACATAACCACAAAGTGCTAGATGTAAAATACATCAGCCGCTCATCTCGGAACTTAACTTTCGAAACTGAATTTAATTGTCAAAACTGAATTTTATTGTCAAAACTGAATTTTGTTGTCGAAACTGAATTTTATTGTCGAAACTGAACGCACTAGTAGCAGAAAAGCAGTGCACTAATAGTTTTGACCGCTCAAGCACTAGTGGCAGAGTAGCAGTGATCTAAATCGGTAGCTGCTCCGGCAGGGAATGTACTACTAGAGAGCAGCCGGGGCAGCTGGTCGTGCAGCAGCAGCAGCGCCCAGAGCAGCAGCGCGTGCGAGAGCTGGGGCAACTGGTCGTGTGATAACCCACAATTATAGGGGATCGCAACAGTTTTCGAGGGTCGAGTATTCAACCCAAATTTATTGATTCGACACAAGGGGAGCCAAAGAATATTCATGAGTATTAGCAGTTGAGTTGTCAATTCGACCACACCTAAAAGACTTAATATCTGCAGCAAAGTATTTAGTAGCAAAGTAGTCTGGAAGTAACTGTAATGGTGGCAAAAGTAACAGTAGCAGTTTATAGTGATTGTAACAACAATAGCAACGAAAGTAACTTAGCAAAGATCAATATGTGAAAAGCTCGTAGGCATTGGATCAACGATGGGTAATTGTGTTGGATAATATTCATCATGTAGCAGTTATAACCTAGGGCAACACAGAACTAGCTCCAATCCATTAATGTAATGTAGGCATGTATTCCGTATATAGTCATACGTGCTTATGGAAAAGAACTTGCATGACATCTTTTGTCCTACCCTCCCGTGGCAGCGGGGTCCAAATGGAAACTAAGGGATATTAAGGCCTCCTTTTAATAGAGAACCGGAACAAAGCATTAGCACTTAGTGAATACATGAACTCCTAAAACTACGGTAATCACCAGAAAGAATCCCAATTATTGTCACCTTGGGGTATGCAGATCATAACTCATAATAGGTGTCTACAACTTGCAAGATAGGATCAAGAACACACATATATTCATGAAAACATAATAGGTTCAGGTCTGAAATCATGGCACTCGGGCCCTAGTGACAAGCATTAAGCATAGAAAAGTCATAGCAACATCAATCTCAGAACATAGTGGATACTACGGATCAAGCCCTAACAAAACTAACTCGATTACATGATAAATCTCATCCAACCCATCACCGTCCAGCAAGCCTACGATGGAATTACTCACTCCCGGCGGCGAGCATCATGAAATTGGTGATGGAGGAAGGTTGATGAGGATGATGGCGATGAATCCCCCTCTCCAGAGCCCCGAACGGACTCCAGATCAGCCCTTCCGAAGAAGAACAGGAGGCAGCAGCAGCTCCGTATCATAAAATGTGATGAATCCTTCTCTCTGGTTTTTTTCTCCTCAAATAGGAATATATAGCATTGGAGTTATGGTCGGAGACGGTCCAGGGGGCCCACAAGCCTGCAGGGCGCTCCCCCAGGGCTTGTGGCCTCTGGGTGGCCCCCCTCTGGTTAATTCTTGCGCCAGTATTTTTTATATATTCCACAAAAATTCTCCGTAAATTTTTAGGTCAATCCGAGAACTTTGATTTCTGCACAAAAATAACACCATGGCAATTCTGATGAAAACAACGTCAGTCCGGGTTAGTTTCATTCAAATCATGCAAATTAGAGTCCAAAACAAGGGCAAAAGAGTTTGGAAAAGTAGATATGACAGAGACGTATCAACTCCCTCAAGCTTAACCCATTGCTTATCCTCGACCAATTCAGTTGACAAACTGAAAGTGACAAAGAAAAACTTTTACAAACTCTGTTTGATCTTGTTGTTGTAAATATGTCTAACTGATGTTCAGGTTTTTAGCCAAGATTATGAACTAACCATATGCACAATAACATTTAGGTCTCACATTTACTCATATCAATGGCATAATCAACTAGCGAGCAATAATAAGATATCTCGGATGACAACACTTGTTCAAAACAATCATGATATAATATGATGTGATGGTATCTCGCTAGCCCTTTCTGAGACCACAAAACATATAAATGACAGTGGTGCTCTCTAACTGGTGCTTTTTATAAGAAGATGATGACTCAACAATAAAAGTAAATAGATAGGCCCTTCGCAGAGGGAAGCAGGGATTTGCAGAGGTGCCAGAGCTCGGAGCTTTTAAAACATAGATGAATATAATTTTGAGCAGTATGCTTTCATTGTCAACATAACAACCTAGAGATCTCACTATCTTCCATGCTAGATACATTATAGGCGGTTCCCAAACAGAATGGTAAAGTTTTTACTCCCCCTCCACTAATCAATCACACTCCACGGCTAGCCGAATCCACGGGTGCCGTCCATACCAACAACAGTCCTGGGGGAGTTTTGTTTCATGATTATATTTTGATTTTGGTTTTGATCATGGAACTGGGCATCCCAATTACCAGCCACTTTCTCGTGAATGACAAGTGAATAAACACTCATCGTGAGAATAACCCACCTAGCATGGAAGATACTGACAACCCCCAGTCGCTACATGAGCGATTCGAGCAGACAAAACAGATTTTTATTTGAAGGTTTAGAGTTTGGCACATGCAAATTTACTTGGAACGGCAGGTAAATACCAAATGTAGGTAGGTATGGTGGACTCATATGGGACAACTTTGGGTTTAAGGAAGTGAAGGCTAGCAAAAGGTTGAGGAGCGACCAACTAGAGAGCAACAACGGTCATAAACATGCATTGAGATTAATCAACATTGAATCCAAGCATGAGTAGGATATAAATCACCATGAACATAAACATCGTGGAGGCTATGTTGTTTTTGATTCAACTACATGCGTGAACATGCGCCAAGTCAAGCCACTTGAATCATTCAAAGGAGGATACCATCCTATCATACTACATCATAACCATTTTAAAATGCATGTTGGCACACAAGACAAACCATTATACACTCCTAGCTAATTAAGCATGGCATGAGTAACTATAATCTCTAATTGTCATTGCAAACATGTTTCATTCATAATAGGCTGAATCAGGAACGATGAGCTACTCATATTTACAAAAATGAAATAGGTCGAGTTCGTACCAGCTTTTCTCCATCTCAACCCTTTCATCAAATATCATCATTATTGCCTTTCACTTGCATAACTGAATGATGTGAATAATAATAAGAGTGCACATGCATTGGACTAACCTAGAATCTGCAACATTTATTCAAAGGAGAAGACAAGGTAATATGGGCTCTTTGTTAGATCAACAATAATGCATATGAGAGCCACTCAACATTTTCATCGTGGTCTTCTCCTTACGACCAAAAGAAAAGAATTTCAAAGAAACACACGAAAATATTGTTGGAGTTTTTGTTTTTCTAGAAGAAAGCAAAAGAAGAAAACTATTTACATGGGAAAGCTCCCAACAAGCAAAAGAAGAACGAGAAATCTTTTTGGGTTTTCTTTTAATACTACAACTAATTAAACTATAAAGAAAACTAAAAAGAAGCGAGAACTAATCTTTTGGATTTATCAAAGTTTTTGAACACACAAGAAGAAAGCGAGAAAAATAAACTGACATGGATAATACAATGAAAAAGTATGAACACCGACAACTGGAATGAATGTGTGAACATGAATGTAATGTCGGTGAGAAATACGCACTCCCCCAAGCTTAGGCTTTTGCCTAAGTTGGTCTATGGCCATGACTCGAAATAACCCTCTCCTGGATACTGCAGAGGGTCCTGAGGGTTCCATTGGTTGGCGAGCTCCTGTGCCTCCCACTGATAAACATGCTCCTGATAAGGATCAGGAACTGGTGCTAGCTCATGCACTGGGGGTTGTGAAAGGCCCCAAAATCTGTAGATGTCCTCGGGCATAATAGTGTACCTGCCTGAATGAATATCGAACAAATAAGGTGCAGGCAGGGTAATAATCTCACAAGTACCCTGACTAAATACTAGGTTGTAGAGGAGCCGCCTGTCATCGTCTTACTTAATAAAATTGTGTGCTACCATACTAGCATAGTTTAAATATTTAGTGGGTAACAACATCTCCTCCTTCTCATCATGTCTAATGGGTATCTCAAAATGTTTAGCAAGGCGGGAGGCATAGAAACCTCCAAAAATAGTACCCTTCAAGCGGTTCATGTTCAACCGTTGAGCAACAATAGCGCCAAAACAAAAAGCTCTCTCAGAATATAAGGCATGGCGCAAAATGGCAAGGTCAAGCGCACTGAGGCCTCCACTCTCCCATCGACTAATCAAACATCTCCCGGAAAATAATGAATAATAACGTAAAACGGGAAAATGTAAACTAGCCACTCTCGCCTCTGACACTCCTCTCTCTACCCCCACAATAGTTTTAGCAATGAAATCCTCCATGTCCCTAGGACGTGGCTCACTGATGCTGCCCTCATAAGGTATTTGCAAACATCGCAAAAATCAGATAATGTCATTTCCTTAGGCTCATCATACAAATGAAATTCTACCGTTGGTTGTGATTTCCTAGGATAAAAATGAAAGTTTTGCACAAAGGTATTAATGAGTAGGAGGTATTGTTCACACTTATCTTGGAGGAAAGGAAGGAGGCCTGCACGCCAAATAATAAAAATTATCATAAATTCCTGCCTCCCTCAAGAATGTGTCACTTGGCCATTCACACGGCCGAACCTCCGCTGCACGAGGAAGGTTGTACTTGGGCTTCTTCTTCTACTCATTCTCATTTCCATCCGAATTCCGACTTGAAGAGCCCCTTAACCACCTCTTCACGGTTTCCTTTTTCTCTGAAAATTTCTGAAATTTTTAGTGACTCAAAATAAAAGTGAACCAAACTCAACAAAACTAATAGAAACTACTCCCACAAGTGTCTAGAAGCTATATCATGCAACAAAACTACTTTGGACCATATAAATTTTACATGCAAGCTCAAGAACAAGGTCACCACAGCAGCAAAAATTTGTAATATATAAAGCACTAGAACAAAAACTAATTGGACCATTGGAGGAGTCACATACCGATGATCTATCCCCCAAAACAGTTTTGCAAATGGAGTTACGAGCAAGGAGATCGAAAATGGCAGCAAGATGAGCAAGAACACGGGTTTGAGCAATGGTGTGATTTTTTCTGGAGGAAGACAAAGTGGATGGGTGGTTGGAATAAGTAAGGGGACCCATGTGGAACCCACAAGCCTGCTAGGCGCGCCTTGGGGGTGGGTGGGCCCTGTGGGCTTGTGGCCCACTGGTGCATCCCCCTGACGTGTATTCAGTGCCTAAAATTCTTAAATATTCTATAAAAAATCATACTAAATTTTCAGGGCATTTGGAGAACTTTTATTTTCTGGACATTTTTTATTGCACGGATAATTCAGAAAACAGGAAAATAATAGCAATTCTACTTTATTAATTATAAATAACAGAGAGTAAAAAGTGGGTACACAAGGTTGTGTCTGCTAAATTCATCCATCTCATGCCCGTCAAAAGGAATCCATTAACAAGGTTGATCAAGTCTTATTAACAAACTTCTTCCGAATGACATGAAACCGGAGAATTTTTGAATAACACTAGGTTACCTCCACAGGGATATGCATGTCACCAACAATAAGAATATCATATTTCCTTTTGACAGTAGGAATAGGGAATTTAAAACCTCCAATAGCAATTGTTGGAATTTCTCCAATAGAGTTGATACTATTCACTTGAGGTTGTTTCTTCAGAAAGTGTACCGTATGCTCATTACCATTAACATGAAAAGTGACATTGCCCTTGTTGCAATCAATAACAGCCCCTGCAGTATTCAAAAAGGGTCTACCAAGGATGATTGCCATACTGTCATCCTCGGGAATATCAAGGATAACAAAGTCCGTTAAAATAGTGATATTTGCAACTACGACATGTACATCCTCACAAACACCGATGGGTATGGCAGTTGATTTATCAACCATTTGCAAAGAGATTTCAGTTGGTGTCAACTTATTGAAATCAAGTCTACGATATAAAGAGAAAGGCATAACACTAACACCGGCTCCAAGATCACATAAAGCAGTTTTAACATAGTTTCTTTTAATGGAGCAAGGTATAGTTGGTATTCCTGGATCTCCTAGTTTCTTTGGTATTCCGCCCTTAAATGTATAATTAGCAAGCATGGTGGAAATTTCAGCTTTCGGTATCTTTCTTTTATTAGTAACAATATCTTTCATATATTTAGCATAAGGAGACATTTTCAGAATATCAGTCAAACGCATACGCAAAAAGACATGTCTAAGCATTTCAACAAAGCGCTAAATTCTTGATCATCCTTTTTCTTGGATGGGTTAGGAGGAAAGGGCATGAGTTTCTGAACCCATGGCTCTCTTTTTTACCATGTTTCCTAGCAATGAAGTCTCTCTTATCATATCTTTTATTCTTAGGTTGTGGGTTATCAAGATCAACAGCAGGTTCTATCTCCACATCATTATCATTACTAGGTTGAGCATCAACATGAACATCATCATTATCATTATTAGTAGGTTCATGTTCATCACCAGATTGTGTCTCAGCATCAGAAATAGAAATATCATTAGGATTCTCAGGTGTGTCTATAATAGGTTCACTAGTAACATTCAAAGTCCTATCATCATTCTTTTTATTTCTAGGAGGACTAGGTGCATCAGTATTAATTCTGTGAGAATCTTGCTCAACTCTCTTAGGATGGCCTTCAGGATACAAAGGTTCCTTAGTCATTTTACATCCTCTAGTCATAACTCTAACAGCATGATCATTCTTTTTATTATTCATTTCATTAAGCAAATCATTTTGTGCCTTGAGAACTTGTTCTACTTGAGTTTTTACCATGGAAGCATGTTTACTAACAAGCTTAAGATCATTAACAGTTCTACACATATGGTCACTCAAGTGTTCAAGCATATAAGTATTTCATTTCAATTGTCTACTAACATATGCATTGAAGTTCTCTTGTTTAACAATAAAGTTATCAAATTCATCCAAGCATTGGCTAGCAGATTTATTATGACGAATATCATCTTCATCAAATCTATAGAGAGAATTTACCTCTACTAGCTGTGTCGGAGTATTAAGATCATGTATTTCTTCAATAGGTGGTAAATTCTTAACATCTTCAGCTTTAATACCTTTTTTCTTTCATAGATTTCTTTGCCTCTTGCATATCTCCAGGATTTAGAAATAGAATACCTCTCTTCTTCGGAGTTGGCTTAGGCGGTGGTTCGGGAAGAGTCCAATCATTATCATTACTCAATATGTTATTCAATAATTTTTCAGCTTGCTCAACAGCTTGTTCCCTGAAAACACAACCAGCACAACTATCTAGGTGGTCCCAAGAAGCATCGGTTAGTCCATTATAAAAGATATCAATTATTTCATTTTTCTTGAGAGGATGACCAGGCAAAGCATTAAGTAATTGCAGAAGCCTCCCCCAAGCTTGTGGGAGACTCTCTTCTTCAATTTGCACAAAATTAAAAATTTCCTGTAAAGCAGCTTGTTTCTTATGAGCAGGAAAATATTTTTTAGAGAAGTAATATATCATATCCTGGGGACTTCGCACACAACCAGGAGCAAGAGAATTAAACCATATTTTAGCATCATCCGCTAATGAGAAAGGAAACAACTTAAGAATATAGTAGTAGTGAATTTTTTTCCTCATGAGCAAATAGGGTGGCTATATCATTCAGTTTAGTAAGATGTGCCACAACAGTTTCAGATTCATAACCATGGAAAGGATCAGATTCAACCAAAGTAATTAACTCAGGATCGATAGAGAATTCATAATCCTTATCAGTAACAAAGATAGGTGAAGTAGCAAATTTAGGATCATATTTCATTCTAGCATTCAAAGATTTTTCTTTCAACTTGGCTAGCAATGTCTTAAGATCATCTCTATCCTTACAAGCAAGAAAGTCCCTAGCTGTCTCCTCATCCATAACATAACCCTCACGTATTTCAGGCAATTCATATCTAGGAGGAGAATCATACTCATCTGTTTCAATAATTTCATCCGTTTCAAAAATATCATCAGTTTCAACATTAACTCTAGCAAGTTGTTCATCAAGAAATTCTCTTAGTGGCACAGTCTTATCAATCAAAGCACTAGCATCATAAGCATCATTCATAGCAAAAGTAGCATCATCAATTACTTGCGACATATCAGAATTAATAGCAGGTGGTGGTGTCACAAGCTTACTCAAAATAGAAGGTGAATCAAGTGCAGAGCTAGATGGCCGTTCCTTACCTCCCCTCATCTTAGAGGGAAAAAAATCTTGGTTTTGGTATCCTTCATATTCTTCATAGTGATTAACAGATATAAATCCCAAGTGACTCAGAAAATAGAGCTATGCTCCCCGGCAATGGCACCAGAAAAAGGTCTTGATAACCCACATGTATAGGGGATCGCAACAGTTTTTGAGGGTAGAGTATTCAACCCAAATTTATTGATTCGACACAAGGGGAGCCAAAGAATATTCGTGAGTATTAGCAGTTGAGTTGCCAATTCAACCACACCTGAAAGACTTAATATCTGCAGCAAAGTATTTAGTAGCAAAGTAGTATGGAAGTAACGGTAACGGTGGCAAAAGTAACAGTAGCGGTTTATAGTGATTGTAACAGCAATAGCAACAAAAGTAACTTAGCAAAGATCAATATGTGAAAAGCTCATAGGCATTGGATCAGCGATGGATAATTGTGTTGGATAATATTCATCATGTAGCAGTTATAACCTAGGGCGACACAGAACTAGCTCCAATTCATCAATGTAATGTAGGCATGTATTCTGTATATAGTCGTACGTGCTTATGGAAAAGAACTTGCATGACATCTTTTCTCCTACCCTCCCATGGTAGCGGGGTCCTAATGGAAACTAAGGGATATTAAGGCCTCCTTTTAATAGAGAACCAAAACAAAGCATTAGCACATAGTGAATACATGAACTCCTCAAACTACGGTAATCGCCGGAAAGAATCCCAATTATTGTCACCTTGGGGTATGCGGATCATAACTCGTAATAGGTGTCTACAACTTCCAAGATAGGATCAAGAACACACATATATTCATGAAAACATAATAGGTTGTCGGGGTATACAAACAGGGGTGTATGTTCCCCCTGACTTGTGCACGGACGATGAATCTCCTCCCTGGCAAGCAAGGCCAAGCCAGAGAAGCAGCTCCTAGCAATATCAAATAGCTGGTCAAGAAAACCAAGGATGACCAAGACAGAAGAATATCACCTTGGGAAGGCCTCCCTTGCCGGGCAGGAGAGCCTGGCTGGGTCGAGACCATCCCAGGGACAAGTCCAAGACTTCCCCGGCAAGCTTGCCGGGACCACCAGGGGCAGAAATCCCCGCCAAGACACCACCGCTCCACTGCACAGCGACGCAAGTCACTTATCAGTGCGGTGCCGAACCCTCAAGTGATTAAGTGGCCTCTGCTAGCATGTGACGGCCAGTTGGAAGACATGATTTATCCAAGTGACACCCGTCCAGGGGCGTGTCAATATAATGGGCCAGAGGTGATTAAGCGGCACGGCAGGCTTGCCGGGCTGCCTCCTCAGCGTGACACCTAGCATTGCATTTAATGCACTTTGTCCTAACTGCCAAAGTTAGGTATGATAGCATTGTTAGCTATCTAATCAGTAGATAAAGACTATTTTGCCATTGTGGTTACCCCTTAAGCTATAAAAGGAGGTCCAAGGTGACCTAGCAAAGGATTCGGACCCCCGCACACTTGTACGCGTGTAGGTGCTCTCCCGAGGCACCTTGCCGGGCTTGAGCGTTGCATGTTCATTGTGTTCATCCACTCAATCCACCAAAGCAGGAGTAGGGTTTTACGCTTTGCAGTGGCCCGAACCTGGGTAAAAACCACCCGTGTCATCGTTGTCATGCTGTTCTATGGCCTCTCCTATTTGTGCAACGTGATCTCCTCCTTGCCGAACCACTAAAGGGGCTGATGGCCCCATAGGTGATCGTGATCCCCATGACATCTTTGGCGCGCCAGGTAGGGGGGATCGCCTGTGCGAACCTGAGGTCATAAACAACACGTTGGATCGCACTGTCATCTACATCGACGCCCTCTGCGCCATCGGTTCTGGAGAGGAAGCACCACGCCGCTCCCCCGCCTTATCCTGTCTAGATCCCGTCGCTCGTCTCCACCGCAACCATGAAGGTGGTGTGCACTGAAGGCAATGGCGATGCGGCTACCATAGGCGACTCGGGTGGCGTGACCACCATGCTACCCACGCTCGAAAACAGAAGCGAGGTGTGCAGCGACGCCATCCTCCGTGCGGGCTCGTATCAAGCATGCCTGATGTCGGAAAACATCATTTGGTCTGATAAGAAAAATGGTACGTGACCGGCCTCCTCCTCCTTTCTCACTTGTCGATGATCGAGCCATGCAGTGGTAGCGTCATCAGCATCGATGAGCCCGCGTGGAACTCGGTCCAGCATTTATCCCGCCAAAGGTAAATCCTGAGTGGAACGTTGGTGCAAATCCATTGGTCGATGCCCCGGCAAGCGTGCTCCGGCAAGGCCTTTTGCGTCAGCATGACCCTTAGCCCCACCGTTGTAAGATCATTAACAAGTATGAGGAAAGAGAGGAAGGAGCCAACCCTTCTCTTCTACCACACATCGTCAGCGGCAAGCATTCAAATAGACCCCATCGGCTCTTGCCAGGGGCGGATGCATAACTAATAGACCACCAAGTTTTTCCCTTGTGCGCCTTTTCATTTGTTGTCTTTTCAGAACAAAGATGGACACACGAACGGGAAGAACAATCCCGAGTGGGAAGGAAGATGTTATACATGGTCAAATGCGTGCCCGGTGGAGAATGGGAATGTAAACTAAAGCTAAGTTAGCGTATTCATTAGTCTTTCTTTAAAGTTTGCATCGTCTATCCCTTGGACAACCAGGATTTTTGTACGAAAAGCCTTTCATATGATGGTACCTTTGCTGTATTTGGCTGCGCCCCTCCTTTATTTCGAGCCTGCTCTACAAGGTTGGCGGCTGCGCCGGAAACCGTCAAGGAAAAACCAGCCGGGGCATATCCTTGCCAGCTGAATGCTAAGGACCCGTTCCTCACAGCAATCACGGCAGCATGCTACTGGCGGGCAACCAAAATACGCAAAAGAAACTAACCATACAAACATGAATGGGTAAACAAAAGAGGGATAGCGTGTATCAACATAATTAAACATCAATCTGACAAGTGCATAAACAGAAATAGTATGGGACCTAAACACAGGATGCATGATTGTTTTTGTTACAGGGCTGTGCGACAGCATGAATAAGCTCATGACCGGCTCTTTTCGGGAACCCTTGGGATGGATAGGACCTTATCGACGAGAGGAGCGGCTTTCTCCTTAGCAGCAGAAATATCGGCTCTCGGCGGCAACCTCTTAAAGCCATCGGTGAGGCTGAGGTCTGGGTGGCGGTATGCGAGGTTGCTCAAGACCATGAAGAGGGCATCGCGAGCAAGCATCCGGGACTCGGTGGCAAAGCACGCATCCTTGTCGTCCTCTTACGTCTTCAACCCTTCAATCAACCCCTCAAAAAAGATCATCAACTTGACGCTGGGAACCTCATGCTGGCCAACAATGAAAGCCCAGCTCTTCATATTCATTGTTGCAATCTGGGAAGTGAGGCGCTCGGCGATGTCAATCAAGTTCTTAATCCAAAGGTCACGCTGTTGGATTTGGTTTTCAAGCTTCTCCTCTGCGTCCTTCCTGAGGACCCTTGCCGTGTCCAGGTCTTTCTTCAACAGTTTTTCACGAGCACCGGCAGATTCGATCTCACTCTCCAAGGAGCCAACCCTGGCCTTCAAATCAGAGATGGTGCTGGTAGCAGTATCGAGATCCTGGCTCTTGGAGGAAAGCTACAACTGCGCCTCCTTCAGGGTAGTCTCTGCCTTCTGTGCTTCCTCTTTGAGAGCTGCGATGTCTTTATTACTCCCGACAAGCTCTTCCATCAGCTTACCCACTTGGCGATCAAGATCAGTCTTGGAGATTGACGCAGCGGCCAGTTCGTCAGAAACCTTCTTCAGTTGAGTGGAGGATCAAGGGTAAACGCGTCCAGTGTGGCCTTATGCTTATCCTCCAAGTCCTTGGTGCGCTGCTGGACAAGGGCCTCCAGTTCTTCATCCTTGCTGTGGAGGCTGGCCTCGAGGTTCCCTTCCCGGGTAGAGATATCCTTCCCCCTGGCATTCAGAAGGGCTTCGTGCTCCGCCAGATAAACCTCCCGAGTAGCCACATCCTCCTTGGCCATGGTGATCACCTCTTGTTGCCGCTGAAGGGATTGGAATTGTTTCCTATGCCACTCGCGTAGTTCACTGCCCTTGTCCCTCAATTTCTGATCCATAAGGTCGACAGAATTGCGCTGCTCCTTGATCGCCTGCCACTTCAGGCTGTATCTGTTTTGCATATCTTTGATACCTGTTGCCACGGACTCCAAGAAGGATAGGTCCATGGCTGTGCCAACAGAATCGTCAGTCTCTTCAGCTTGCTGGGATAACGGTGTTAAGATGTGCTGGATTTCTTCATCGAAATCCGCGCCCGCCGCAACAGACGAGCCGTGGATAACAATCCTAGGTTGAGCGAGGACCAGTGCAAGCTTGCCTGAGGATGGCTGCCGAACTGCGGCCGGTGTGCCGAACGGAGGAACGGGCCCCATGGTCTGCAGAGGGGTCTTCTCTTCAACGACTGTATCTTGGCCAAGTGTGCTACCGGGGGCTTTCTCCTTTCCTTCAGGAAACTCTTGTATTGCCCCGGCAGCCTGACCTTGGCCCTCCGCGGCAGTGATCCTGGTGGCCTCCTCGGCAGCGTCCTTTCCAATGCTGGCCACTTCTTCCAGCAGCTCAGGTTCCTCGGCCAATGGAGCTGCAAACAAAGTTAAAAAGCAATGATGAAGAGATGCTACGAATCGATGGATCAGAGACCTATAAATGAAATCATCCAGATAAGAAGGGACAAAGGCAAGAAAATTACCCGGTGACGTTTGCCGCGGAAGGGCGCTGATCTCCCCAGCAACATCAGTTGCCATGGCGCGGTCCGTGTACCTTTCCTCGGTGACCGTGGCTTCAATGTGGGCCGACCCCTCGGTGGAGGCCCTCATTGGAGACTCCCTTGCTTGGACGATGGGTGGAGTGGACCCCTCATGGTGGGCCCCACCCTGGTGGGCATCCTTTCCTTCCTTGGTGGGGGATGGTGCATGTTCTGCCGCGTCTCTCCCGATGGGCGAAACTTGCTCTGCGCTATCACGCCGGGGGCCGGGCCGGGGGCTAGGCGCAGGGTCCTCTGTGCTATCTCCCACCAGCCCTGTGCCCGCCAAGGGCCCCGGCGGCGCCGCCTGCTTGGTTCGTTTGGCCCGGTGGATGAGAGGTTCTTCGTCCCTGTCAAGTCAACAAGCCAGATTGAGTCAAGCAAGCATCAAATACACATTTCCCCAGCAATAAAGATCAGTGATTCTCCCTACTCTGGATCGATGAGCATGGATCCCAGTGCGTATCCCGCAGGTGGCGGGGTCGCCTTGCCTCTCTTCAAGGTTGGGGGAGCAGAACTCCCTAGCAGTGTGGAGCTCTTCGGTGGAGCCAGGGGCTCTGACGGAGTCGAGCTGCGCGAGGATGCTGGGCTGGACTGGGGGCTGGGATCAACCCCCGAAACTGCTCGTTGCTTGGTGGGCGGGGTCCTGGCCTCGGAAAGGCGGGAAGAATGGTGACGTACCAGGTATGGCTTGTCGTCCTTGGAGGCGATCTTCTTCACCCTCCTGATGGCTGGCGTGGGGAGAGGGGCCGCTGTTCCCCGGCTGGCCCTCTTGCGGGAACGCTATTCCAGGTCTAGCTCCGGGGCTTGAGGTCCCATTGCGAGCCATTCCTCCTCAGGCTGCTCCGCTTCCTCAGCCCCGTCTCCTCCTTGGGCCTCTAATGCCGCGGCCTGAAGAAATTCGGGCCCCGGCAGGACCAATCCCGGCAGCCTCCTCTGCGACGTGCTCCTCACTCCTTTCATCTGAATAGCCTACGCCTTTGGCCTCCAGTTCTTCCTCCTCCTCTTCCCCTCTTCTGGGCCTTGCCTTCTCAGCAGCCCGGAGCGCCTTGTCCTCTTCGATCCGCCTCCTGATGAATGCCGCCTCTGCCACGGAGGTGCATTTGAACATTTTGCTCTCCACCCTGGTAGCCCTTTCTTCCAGTTTTGAGAACCACTCGAATTCTGCATCTAGCTCGGGCATTTGTCAATCAGCCTCGACTCCGTAAGCATTGCAGTCAGCCATCCACTTCAAGATTTGGTTCTTGGCAGAGTTGATATGCAGTGGTACGACCTTTGCCGGCAAGCGAAATGGCCCAAGGCTGCCAAACAACTGCTCGCACAGCCAGCCATGGCCATACACCGACAGGTTGTTGGTAAGACCCGGGTACAGACGCATTCTATCCGCGGCATCCCCGTACTGCCAGGTGAATCTGTCCCTCTTCTGTAGTGGCGCGATGCGGCGCATGAGGAAATCAACCCCCACCTGTTCAATGGTTAGCCCGGCAGCTTTGAGACGGGCAATCATGTTTAGCGCCGGGAGAAGCCTATCGTCAGTCAGGCCTGGCTTTCCCCATTCGTTGTCGCGTACGATGCATTCCGTCCGTGCCTCGGAGTACTCTAGTGCGTCCTTATCTTGAATCCAACACCACTCCACCCTCCATTCTTCCCATCTGCCACGATGATGGCCAGGGAGGTAATCCCAATTCTCCTTCTTGAATCGGGGAATCCAACTTATATTCCCCGAGCGGTGCATCTTGTCTTCGACCCACGGGATGAAGAAGTGCATGAAGATCCACATTGGGGGTGACTCCAATGAAATTCTCTCACAAATGAGCAAAGATCACCATGCACGCCATTGCATTGGGCGTGAAATCCAAAAGGTGAAATCCATACACCACCATCATGGCTTCAAGGAAATCAAAGAAGGGGGAGGTGAGGCCGTAGAGGAAGTACGCGCCGAAGAAGTGGTACGAGTTCGGCGGAGCATATTTTCCATCCGACAGGACCATAGGCGCTCCATGCCCTTTTGGAACTTCCCTCCCCCACATGTACGCGTACTTTGCGACCAAAGCGCTCCTGTCCAAGCTTGACAGAAAGAAGACCACGTCCTTCTGCCGCTTCCTGTCCAGCTCCGCTGCCTTCTTCTTCTTCCCCTCCGCTGTAGCCTCCTTCGTGGTGGCCGCCCGCTTCCCCTTCGCGGCGGCAGCTTTCTTTCCCATCCCTCAAAATCGATGGGGGATCGGAAGATTTGGTGGAATGGTGGAAGTGGATATTGGCGTAAGAGCAATCATTTGGCCTGAGGAAGAAGATGATGGAAGGAGGAAAATAAGTGAATGAGCAGCGTCCCTTCGCACTTCCTTTTTTTATTAAGGAACCGGCGCAGGGGGGTTGGCTTTTCGCCATCTATCCTCGAGAAGTTACCGTTTTACAGGTGCACTGCCCATTAATTGCTACAGTCCCACGACCCTACGACCTGCGGTAATTACGCGGAGTGGACGTTGGATTGACTGTTCATCATGACAACCGCTACACGCGTAAAATTTTTTCAACACGTGTCCATGCACTGTTTGGGACCTAACCCAACGTGCCCGGCGACATGTATGGCTCAAGTCCGGGAGCTTCTGTCGGCGTATACAAATAGGGGTGTATGTTCCCCTTGACTTGTGCACGGAGAACGAATCTCCTCCCCGGCAAGCAAGGACAAGCCAGAGAAGCAGCTCCTAGTAAGATCAAAGAGCGGGTCAAGAAAACCAAGGATGACCAAGACAGAAGAATATCACCTTGGGAAGGCCTCCCTTGCCTGGCAGGAGAGCCTGGCTGGGTCGAGACCATCCTAGGGACAAGTCCAATAGTTCCCCGGCAAGCTTGCCGGGACCGCCAGGGGCAGAAATCCCTGCCAATACACCACCGCTCCACTACACAGCGACACAAGTCACTTATTAGTGCGGTGTCGAACCCTCAAGTGATTAAGTGGCCTCTGCTAGCACGTGGTGGCCAGTTGGAAGACATGATTTATCCAAGTGACACCCATCCAGGGGCGTGTCAAGATAATGGGCCAGAGGTGATTAAGCGGCGTGGAGGGCTTGCCAGGCTGCCTCCTCGGCATGACACCTAGTAGTGCATTTAATGCACTTTGTCCTAACTGCCAGAGTTAGGTATGATAGCACTGTTGGCTATCTAATCAGTAGATAAAGACTGTTTTGCCATTGTGGTTACCCCTTAAGCTATAAAAGGAGGTCCAAGGCGACCTAGCAAAGGATTCAGACCCCCGCACACTTGTACGCGCGTAGTTGCTCTCCCGAGGCCACCTTGCCGGGCTTGAGCGCTGCATGTTCATTGTGTTCATCCACTAAATCCACCAAAGCAGGAGTAGGGTTTTATGCTTCACAGCGGCCCGAACCTGGGTAAAAAAACCACCAGTGTCATCGTTGTCATGCTGTTCTATGGCCTCTGCTCTTTGTGCAACGTGATCTCCCCCTTGCCTAACCACTAAAGGGGTTGATGGCCCCATAGGTGATCATGATCCCCACGACATCTTTGGTGTGCCAGGTAGGGGGATCGCCTGCCTGAGGTCATAAACAGTGCGTCGGATCGCGCCGTCGTCTACATCGACGCCCTCTGCGCCATCGGTTCTGGAGAGGAAGCACCACGCCGCTCCCCCGCCTTATCCTGTCCGGATCCCGTCGCTCGTCTCCGCCGCAACCGCGAAGGTGGCATGGACTGAAGGCGATGGCGATGCGGCGACCATAGGTGACTCGGGTGGCGTGACCACCATGCTACCCACACCCAAAAATAGAAGCGAGGCGTGCGGCGATGCCGCCCTCCGTGCGGGCTCGTATGAAGCATGCCCGATGTCGGAAAACATCATTTGGGCTGATAAGAAAAATGGTACATGGCCGGCCTACTCCTCCTTTCTCACTTGTCGATGATCGAGCCATGCAGTGGTAGCATCATCAGTTTCGATGAGCCCGCATGGAACTCGGTCCAGCATTTATCCCACCAAGGGTAAATCCTGAGTGGAACGTTGGTGCGAATCCGTTGGTCGATGCCCCGGCAAGCGCGCTCTGGCAAGGCCTTTTGTGTGAGCACGACCCTCAGGCTCGCTGCTGTAAGATCGTTAACAAGTATGAGGAAAGAGAGGAAGGAGCCAACCCTTCTCTTCTACCACACATCATCAGCGGCAAGCATTCAATTAGACCCCATCGGCTCTTGCCGGGGGCGGGTGCATAACTAATAGACCGCCAAGTTTTTCCCTTGTGCACCTTTTCGTTTGTTGTCTTTTTAGAACAAAGATGGACACACGAACGGGAAGAACAATCACGAGTGGGAAGGAAGATGTTATACTTGGTCAAATGCGTGCCCGGTGGAGGACGGGAACGTGAGCTAAAGCTAAGTTAACATATTCATTAGCCTTTCTTTAAAGTTTGCATCGTCTATCCCTTGGACAACCAGGATTTTCGCATGAAAGGTCTTTCGTATGATGGTACCTTGCTGTATTTGGCTGCACCCCTCCTTTGTTTCGAGCCTGTTCAACAAGGTTGGTGGCTGCGCCGAAAATCGTCATGAAAAAACCTGCCGGGGCATATCCTTGCCAACTGAATGCTAAGGACCTGTTCCTCGCAGCAATCATGGCAGCATGCTACTGGCGGGCAACCAAAATATGCAAAAGAAACTAACCATATGGACATCAATGGGTAAACAAAAGAGGGATAGCGTGTATCGACATAATTAAACATCAGTCCGACAAGTGCATAAACGGAAATAGTACGGGACCTCAACCTAGGATGCATGATTGTTGTTGTTACAGGGCTGTGCGACAGCACGAATAATCTCAAGGCTGGCTCTTTTCAGGAACCCTTGGGACGGATAGGACCTTATCAGTGAGAGGAGTGGCTTTCTCCTCGGCAGAAGAAATATCGGCTCCCGGCGACAACCTCTTGAAGCCATCGATGAGGTTGAGGTCTGGGTGGCGGTAGGCGAGGTTGCTCAAGACAATGAAGAGGGCGTCACGAGCAAGCTTCTGGGACTCGGTGGCAAAGCACGCATCCCTGTCTTCCTCATACGTCTTCAACCCTTCAATCAACCCCTTGAAGAATATCATCAACTTGACGCTCGGAACCTCATGCTGGCCAACAGTGAAAGCCCAGCTCTTCATATTCATTGTTGTGATCTGGGCAGTGAGGCGCTCGGCAATGTCAATCAAGTTCTTGATCCAAAGGTCATGCTGCTGCATTTGGTTCTCAAGCTTCTCCTCTGCGTCCTTCCTGAGGACCCATGCCATGTCCAGGTCTTTCATCAGCAGTTTTTCACGAGCACCGGCAGATTCGATCTCACTCTCCAAGGAGCCAACCCTGGCCTTCAAATAAGAGATGGTGCTGGTAGGAGTATCGAGATCCTGGCTCTTGGAGGAAAGTTGCAACTGCGCTTCCTTCAGGGTAGTCTCTGCCTTCTGTGCTTCCTCTTTGAGAGCTGTGATGTTTTATTGCTTCTGGCAAGCTCTTCTGTCAGCTTACCCACTTGGCGATCAAGATCGGTCTTGGAGATTGATGCGGCGGCCAGTTCGTCAGAAACCTTCTTCAGTTGAGTGGAGGATTCAAGGGTAAACGAGTCCAGTGTGGCCTTATGCTTATC
Organism: Thinopyrum elongatum; assembly: GCA_011799875.1. Taxonomy (NCBI): domain Eukaryota; kingdom Viridiplantae; phylum Streptophyta; class Magnoliopsida; order Poales; family Poaceae; genus Thinopyrum; species Thinopyrum elongatum. Next base: position 113,870,351 of record CM022299.1, on the reverse strand, counting down.
CTCCAAGTCCTTGGTGCGCTGCTGGACAAGGGCCTCCAGTTCCTCATCCTTGCTGTGGAGGGTGGCCTCGAGGTTCCCTTCCCGGGTAGAGATATCCTTCTCCCTGGCATTCAGAAGCGCCTCGCACTCCGCCAGACGAACCTCCCGAGCAGCCACATCCTCCTTGGCCATGGTGATCACCTCTTGTTGCCGTTGAAGGGATTGGAATTGTTTGCAGTGCCACTCGCGCAGTTCACTGCCCTTGTCCCTCAATTTCTGATCCGTAAGGTTGACAGAATTGAGCTGCTCCTTGATTGCCTGCCACTTCAGGCTGTATCTGTTTTGCATATCTTTGATACCTGTTGCCACAGACTCCAAGAAGGATAGGTCCATGGCTGCGCAACAGAATCATCAGTCTCTTCAGCTCGCTGGGATAACAGTGTTAAGATGCACTAGATTTCTTTGTCGAAATCTGCGCCCGCCGCAATAGACGAGCCGGGGACTACAATCCTAGGTTGAGCAAGGACCAGCGCAAGCTTGCCTGAGGATGGCTGCGGAACTGCGGCCGGTGTGCCAAACGAAGGAAGGGGCCCCAAGGTCTGCAGAGGGGTCTTCTCTTCCATGACTATATCTTGGCGAAGTGTGCTGCCGGGGCTTTCTCCTTTCCTTCAGGAAACTCTTGTATTACCCTGGCAGCCTGACCTTGGCCCTCCACGGCAGTGATCCTGGTGGCCTCCTCAGAAGCGTCCTTTCCAATGCTGGCCACTTCTTCCAGCAGCTCAGGTTCCTCGACCAATGGAGCTGCAAACAAAGTTAAAAAGCAATGATGAAGAGATGCTATGAATCGATGAATCAGAGACCTAGAAATGAAATCATCCAGATAAGAAGAGACAAAGGCAAGAAAATTACCCGGTGTCATTTGCCGCGGGAGGGCGCTGATCTCCCCGGCAACATCAGTTGCCATGGTGCGGTCCATGTCCCTTTCCTCGGTGACCGTGGCTTCAACGTGGGCCGACCCCTTGGTGGAGGCCCTCATTGGAGACTCCCTTGCTTGGATGATGGGTAGAGTGGACCCCTCATGGTGGGCCCACCCTGGTGGGCATCCTCTCCTTCCTTGGTGGGGGCTGGTGCATGTTCTGCCGCGTCTCTCGCGACGGGTGAAACTTGCTCTGTGCTATCACGCTGGGAGCTGGGCACGGGGTCCTCTATGCTATCTCCCGCCAGCCCTGTGCCTGCCAAGGGCCCCGGCGGTGACACCTGCTTGGTTCGTTTGGCCCGGTAGATGAGAGGTTCTTCATCCCTGTCAAGTCAACAAGCCAGATTGAGTCAAGCAAGCATCAAATACATATTTCCCCAGCAATAAAGATCAGTGATTCTCCCTACTCTGGATCGATGAGCATGGAGCCCAGTGCGTATCCCGCAGGAGGCGAGGTCGCCCTGCCTCCCTTCAAGGTTGGGGGAGCAGAACTCCCCGGCAGCGTGGAGCTCTTTGGTGGAGCCAGGGGCTCTGATGGAGTCGAGCTGCGCGAGGATGCTGGGCTGGACTGGGGGCTGGGATCAACCCTTGAAACCGCTCGTTGCCTGGCGAGCGGGGTCCTGGCCTTGGAAAGGCGGGAAGAATGGCAACGTACCACGTCTGGCTTGTCATCCTTGGAGGCAATCTACTTCACCATCCTGATGACTGGCGTGGGGACAGTGGCCGCTGTTCCCTGGCTGGCCCGCTTGCGGGAACGCTGTTCCAGGTCTGGCTCTGGGGCTTGAGGTCCCATTGCGAGCCATTCCTCCTTAGGCTGCTCCGCTTCCTCAGCACCGTCTCCTCCTTGGGCCTCTGCTGAAGAAATTCGGCCCCAGTAGGACTGATCCCAGTAGCCTCCTCCGCGGTGTGCTCCTCACTCCTTTCATCTGAAGAGCCTACGCCTTTGGCCTCCAGTTCTTCCTCCTCCTCTTCCCCTCTTCTGGGCCTTGCCTTCTCGGCAGCCCGGAGCGCCTTGTCCTCTTCGATCCACCTCCTGATGAATGCCGCCTCTGCCGCGGAGGTGCGTTTGAACATTTTGCTCTCCACCCTGGTAACCCTTTCTTCCAGTTTGGAGAACCACTCGACTTCTGCATCTAGCTTAGGCATTTGCCAATCAGCCTCGACTCCGTAAGCATTGCAGTCAGGCATCCACTCCAAGATTTGGTCCCTAGCAGAGTTGATATGCAGTGGTATGACCTTTGCCGGCAAGCGAAATGGCCCAAGGCTGCCGAACAACTGCTCGCATAGCCAGCCATGGCCATACACCGACAGGTTGTTGGTAAGACCCAAGTACAGACGCATTCTATCCGCGGCATCCCCATACTGCCAGGCGAATCTGTCCCTCTTCTGCAGTGGTGCGATGCGGCGCATGAGGAAATCAGCCCCCACCTATTCAATGGTTAGCCTGACAGCTTTGAGACAGGCAATCCTGTTCAGCACCGGGCGAAGCCTATCGTCAGTCAGGCCTGGCTTTCCCCATTCGCTGTCGCGTACGACGCATTCCGTGTGCGCCTCACAGTACTCTGGGGCGTCCTTATCTTGAATGCAACACCAGTCCGCCCTCCATTCTTCCCATCTGCCGCGCTTATGGCCAGGGAGGTAATCCCAATTCTCCTTCTTGCCTCGGGGAATCCAACTTATATTCCCCGAGCGGTTTGTCTTGTCTTCGACCCGCAGGACGAAGTGCCTGAACAGATCCACATTGGGGGCGACTCCAATGAAATTCTCGCACAAATGAGCAAAGATCGCCATGCACGCCATTGCATTGGGCGTGAAATCCAAAAGGTGAAATCCATACACCACCATCATGGCTTCAAGGAAATCAGAGAAGGGGGAGGTGAGACCGCAGAGGAAGTACGCGCAGAAGAAGCGGTACGAGTTCGGCGGAGCATCTTTTCCCTCCGGCAGGACCACAGGCTCTCCATGCCCTTTTGGAACTTCCCTCACCCACATGTATGCGTACTTCGCGACCAGAGCGCTCCTCTCCAAGCTTGATGGAAAGAAGACCACGTCCTCCTGCCGCTTCCTATCCAGCTCCGCCGCCTTCTTCTTCTTCCCCTCCGCTGCAGGCTCCTTCGCGGTGGCCGCCCGCTTCCCCTTCATGGCGGCAGCTTTCTTTCCCATCCCTCAAAATCGACGGGGGATCGAAAGATTTGGTGGAATGGTGGAAGTGGATATTGGCGTAAGAGCAATCGTTTGGCTTGAGGAAGAAGATGATGGAAGGAGGAAAAGATGCGAATGAGCAACGTCCCTTCGCACTTTCTTTTTTTATTAAGGAACTGGCGCGGGGGGCTGGCTTTTCGCTATCTATCCTCAGGAAGTTACCGTTTTACAGGTGCACTATCCATTAACTTCCACATTCCCACGACCCCACGACCTGCGGTAATTACGCGGAGTGGACGTTGGATTGACTGTTCATCATGACAACTGCTGCGCGCGCAACTTCTTTTCAACACGTGTCCATGCACTGTTTGGGACCTAACCCAACGTGCCCGGCGACACGTATGGCTCAGGTCCGGGGGCTTCTGTCGGGGTATACAAACAGGGGTGTATGTTCCCCCTGACTTGTGCACGGACGACGAATCTCCTCCCTGGCAAGCAAGGCCAAGCCAGAGAAGCAGCTCCTAGTAAGATCAAAGAGCGGGTCAAGAAAACCAAGGATGACAAAGATAGAAGAATATCACCTTGGGAAGGCCTCCCTTGCCGGGCAGGAGAGCCTGGCTGGGTCGAGACCATCCCAGGGACAAGTCCAAGACTTCCCCGGCAAGCTTGCCGGGACTGCCAGGGGCGCAAATCCCCGCCAAGACACCACCGCTCCACTGCACAGCGACGCAAGTCACTTATTAGTGCAGTGTCGAACCCTTAAGTGATTAAGTGGCCTCAGCTAGCACGTGGCGGCCAGTTAAAAGACAGGATTTATCCAAGTGACACCCCTCCAGGGGCGTGTCAAGATAATGGGCCAGAGGTGATTAAGCGGCACGACGGGCTTGCTGGACTGCCTCCTTAGCGTGACACCTAGCAGTGCATTTAATGCACTTTGTCCTACTACCAGAGTTAGGTATGATAGCACTGTTGACTATCTAATCAGTAGATAAAGACTGTTTTGCCATTGTGGTTACCCCTTAAGCTATAAAAGGAGGTCCAAGGCAACCTAGCAAAGGATTCGGACCCCCGCACACTTGTACGCGCGTAGTTGCTCTCCCGAGGCCACCTTGCCGGGCTTGAGCACTGCATGTTCATTGTGTTCATCCACTCAATACACCAAAGCAGGAGTAGGGTTTTACGCTTCGCAGCGGCCCGAACCTGGGTAAAAACCACCAGTGTCATAATTGTCGTGCTGTTCTATGGCCTCTGCTCTTTTTGCAATGTGATCTCCCCCTTGCCGAACCAATAAAGGGGCTTATGGCCCCATAGGTGATCGTGATCCCCATGACATAGGTTCAGATCTGAAATCATGGCACTCGGGCCCTAGTGACAAGCATTAAGCATAGCAAAGTCATAGCAACATCAATCTCAGAACATAGTGGATACTAGGGATCAAGCCCTAACAAAACTAACTCAATTACATGATAAATATTATCCAACCCATCACCGTCCAGCAAGCCTACGATGGAATTACTCACTCCCGGCGGTGAGCATCATGAAATTGGTGATGGAGGAAGGTTGATCATGATGATGGCAATGAATCCCCCTCTCCGGAGCCCCGAACGGACTCCAGATCAGCCCTCCCGATGAAGAACAGGAGGCGGCGGCGGTTCCATATCGTAAAACCGAGGAATCCTTCTCTCTGATTTTTTTCTCCCCGAATAGGAATATATAGCATTGGAGTTAGGGTCAGAGATGGTCCTGGGGGCCCACAAGCCTGTAGGGCGCGCCCCCAGGGCTTGTGGCCTCTGGGTGGCCCCCCTCTGGTTAAATCTTGCGCCAGTATTTTTTATATATTCCACAAATATTCTCCCTAAATTTTTAGGTCAATCCGAGAACTTTGATTGCTGCACAAAAATAACACCATGGCAATTCTGCTGAAAACAACATCAGTCCGGGTTAGTTTCATTCAAATCATGCAAATTAGAGTCCAAAACAAGGGCAAAAGAGTTTGCAAAAGTAGATACGACAGAGACGTATCATCGTGTAGCAGCATCTCGGGTAGCAGTAGGAGGAGCTCGAGCGAGAGCCGGAGCTGCTGCTCGTGCAGCAGCAGTGCGAGCAAGAGTAGAGTAGCAGCGCAAGCAAGAGCAAGAGCAAGAGAAAGAGTAGACTAGGCAGGGGACCGAGACAAGAGCAGAGTAGTAGCATGAGCGAGAGCCGAAGCAGCAGCAGCAGCAGCAGCAGGGCCAGTGAGAGCCGCAGCAGTAGCAATAGCTCCTACTGATGTGGACGTCCCTGCCGAGGGAGCGACGCCATGGAGGAAGTGGCTGGCGACGCTGCCGTAGATGGAGCCGTGCCATGGCAGCTCGGGACCGAGCGCCGGCAGCACCGTGAGATCGAATCAAGAAGAAAATGCAGTGATTAGTGTAGAACCTCTTTGGTGGAACCGATTAGGCCTCAGCTTCAACCAAGGAATCAGTGATGGTGTTGCTCTTCTGGTGGTGCAGGTGAAGACAGTGGTGTGGGAATGGAGGTGGCGTGATAGACAAGACGAACATCGGGGCAACTCCTTGGAGGTGGAGGACGGGGTGGCTGAACCGGCGGGACGATGAGATCGATGACGGATCCTCATCCGGTGCGGTGGATGAGGGACGCCGAGCTGTTGCGGTGAACGATGTCGTCGGGGAAGAGGCTCTGGCTGGGTGGCGGACGGAGGAGGGTGTGGGGCTTCACAGCCTCGGTGTACGAATGGGAGCGTAGGGGATGGGAAGGGGGAACCATGGCTTAGGGACGCGCTTGTCTGAAATGTGGGGTAAGTTACAAAAGTACCCCCACCGATTTGAACTAGGCGGCTCTTTCGGTTCAGGGGTATCACGGGAATTTCGCGTGTCGGGATTTCGCAGGAGGTGGGAGTTTTCACGCGCATTGTAATTTTGGGATAGCAAAGCGTGGGTTGAGATGGAGGGAGTTTTCGGAGCACAACAAGACAAAGAGATATCTTACAATTTGGGGATAACAAGTTGCGGGTTGAAGAGGCGGGAGTTTCGCAGCACAATAGACAGAGATGCTAGCTTGAAATTTCGGCATAACAAGGCGCGGCTTGAAATTTCGGGAGAACAAGCGTAACATGTACAGAAAACAAAACAAAAGACAATTCGCACCCCACTAGGGAGAGCCATGTCCGGTTTTACTATATTACTAGATCTGCCATTAAAAACAACAACAAAAAACTGAAAAAAGGGACAACAAGCTTAACGTGTACAGTACCAAATCAATTTGCACTTCCCTCAACAATAAAAAACAATTCTTATTGTCTAGCATATGGACTAAATTTGAGTACATTTTCCCTGGTTGAATGGGATTGTACTCGGGTTAGTTATACAACTATCTAAATATTATCTTCACAACACATGACATGAATATAGGAGTAGTAAATTCCCATATAAATATGAACTACATGTACATACGATCTCGAATTCAAATATATGTATCCATTTTATGTTGAATTCAAATCATAGTACATGTATGCTCTAGCTAGATGTTCAGAATCTAAACCATGTATGATAATATGTACAATGTGTTTAACACGCACAACACACACACACACACACACCATTTAGATATCTGTTGCGAAAGCCACCCATATCTCCAATTTGAATAGTGTGTCCATGCATGGATGCAATGTGGCCAAATGATGCCTGCCATCGGTATCTCAAATTCAAATCAGTTTGACCTTGTTCAATGTGTATACAGTATAGCATGCTCGTTTCAAAACCACACCACGCATATCTCAATTATATTCATGCATGCATGGGTTTCAAACATCACGATCTCTTATTCAAATATTTGAATTCAACTTTACATTGATTATGTCCTCACAAAGTCTTTTACACCCACACAATCGTCTTCTCTTTATAGTTGTACCACTAACTTTCTCTCGTGCATGCATGCACACACACTACCACTCGGCATTATCCATCGCACACACGCAATCTTTTTCTTTAGGTCGGTCTCCCATGCATGCCCACACAGATACACACCTCCCCATCTTCATCACTTCGGGCATTCTTTATCTCTCACATGCATGCGTAATGATCGATGTTCCTCTATGTGTGTATATATATAGCTAGGTCTTTCCCAGTTTTCCACACAAACTGATCGATCTATATCTCTAGTCAGGTCTCACCCTGCTCTTTCCCACGTACACATCGATCAATCTACATCTCTATATAGGACTACATAGCTAATACACACACATTATCTATCTATCGTATCCCTCTCATCATCCATGCCTTTTGCTTCATCTCTCAGACGCGCGCACAGTGGCAAAGACAGGGGGCAGCAAGGGCCCTGGCCCCCTAACATCACTATACTAAGGCTAATATGAATGTGATCAGTAGATCAATTGCTGGTAAAATGCTTTAAGTTGATGAATTGGCCCTCCCCATGAAGGATTAGCAATCCTTGCCCCCCTAGCTCATTTAATTTTCATGGCTCCGCCACTGCGCGCAACCACGCATGTTCTCGCCCCCTCTCTTTAAATATCGATCTCGCACGTGTGCACTACTTCCCAGTCTCCCTCCACTTGGCCCCTCACACCATCTTCTAGCACTCCCCCATATCCCAGTGCTTGTACGCTTGTAGAGCTCTTCCCTCTATCTGTCTCTATCGATATCTTGCGCGGTCGACCCCTCCCCTCCCTTCTCGTATATCACCCCGGCCCCATGCACATACATGTATGTATATAGGCCTATCCTTCACGCAAATTGCATTGACACGTATTCCCTCACCATATCTCAGTATCTCTCACACACATGGACTACGTGTACGAAAGAGAAGAGGTGCACACACACACTCGTTCCACATACAAACGCGCGGGTGCACGGTGGAACACATTTGTACAAAAAATGAGCGTATAGAAGGGCTTTAGATGATGTGCCACTAGTCTATATCTATACCTCTATATCTATATCTATATCCCTATATAGTGCGCGAATAACTTTGGTAGATGGTCGTTGGATGAAGCCAATTCGACAGTGCAGAGATGGCAAATCCGAACACTACTGGCCATTGGATATCATCTACATTCCACCAGATTCTGCCATATGTACAATCTAGAAGACTCCATGGTTGAACCTAAGCATAATGCACAAAGGTCAAAATACAAGCACTTCTCCTTTGTTCTAGAATCTTCTGTATCATAATTGCCCAAACTTTTTTTTTCTAGATGAATTGCCATTATTTGTTTTTACTTTATGCTTTACAACGCACGATTCCATGAATCTTAAAATAGATGAACTTTTTTATAAAAACTAATTGATTTTGAATGAGATGAACCATAAGAATTAAACGAACATCTACATCATGCATATATGACTCAAAGCTTACATACTATAGTGTGGTAATTATTCATAATTTGGTTGCCAAATCTCATGCGTGCAATGCACGTGTACCTTACTAGTAATTCCAGTATGTGCAAAACACGTAAATTAGAATTCCAATGGCACGCTACACAGTGTCTCTCCCTTTTTTAGTTAATATATTATGATTAAAATGATGTGGGGGGCATCCATGAAGCCACGTGGCACATGTGGAGGTATTGTCACGACCTTCTTGCGTGGATTGATCACACTTACGTGCTGGTGGCTCCAGAAGAATGTACTCGTCCTCTCTCACGCACACTGGCGGAGTACATGCACGAAGCGAAGATGTGCACGCACACACTCATTCCCTCGCACGCACACGCAGCTACACGGTGGAACGCATTTTGTAGGAAGATCCACCCCATGTGATAATTTGACGCGTGTAAAGTCGTTCACTTAATGGATGGTCAATTAATGCAGCGCATGTAAATTGAATGGATGCGAGGGAGGAAGTAGTTGAGAATGACATTACTACTCCACTGCATGCATGCGTGTAGTTAAATCATGGGTTGCTAGTTCCATTGGTCTCCTTCGTATTTTGTGCCAATTTTTGACCATAATTTTAAGTAACACAATATTTATGCATGTCATAAAAAGTAATACCATCGAAAACTATGTTCAAATGCGATTCCAATGATATAATTTTTGGTGACATGCATTAACATATTCTTAATTAAATTTTTGGTCAAAATTTGGCACAAAATAAAAAGGGGGCCAATAAACCAGGACGCAGGTAGCATGATCAAGTTTTGGTTGGGTTACTGTTGGTGGCCTTTGTATTTAAATATGGACAGAGTGGAGTAGTACTATCTTTATCTTAGCCTCGTAGGGCTCTCCCAGCGCCTACGCTTGCCTCCCCGCATCACCCACCGGATCCCGCCATGGATAATCCCTTAGATCCGAGGATCCCGCGGGCTGCCCTCTTCCTGCGGCCCACAACACTGCCACCTTTGAGCGAAACCCACATGTGTTTCAGAGGGGATCCATTGCTCTGGACTCACAGATCGGTGGCACCAGAGGACATGCCAGGGCTGCGTTTCAGGTGGTGGGCGGTAAGGGCAAATCGGATCGAGGAAGTATCGCATCGATTGGAGACAAGTTCAAAGGAGCTACGCCTGGGGAAGCACAAGGCGGAGGCGCAAGTCGATCTCAGGGGAAAGATGTTGAGGGATGTCAGCATCTGGCAGCGTCGCATAGTTTTTGAGCTGGGGCTAATGGCAGAGATCATATTCACTGAGTCGACTGCGGAGGAAAGAACGCGCATGCCTGCGGGATGGGATGAGCAGCTGGTGCAACTATTCAAATGGGCGGTAGGAGAGGCCAAACCGCGGAGCCAGCTGCGGCGGCGGCGCTGGGCATGCATCGTAGGCGAGATGAGCTGCCCTCATTCCCTGCCAGCGATGCAGTGACCTACTTGGTTGATGCTGGAGTGAACTTGCGGCGCCATGGCAGTTTGCAACCGTGACAATCACTCCATCTATATGTATTGTACTTCTGTGAAAATACTTGGTCATTTGGAAAAAGATGGTAATTGATTTATCATGAGTTTTTGAATGCTTGGTCGTGAGAATCACCCGAAGCCACAACCACAAGTCTCCATCGCGTAATAATTGACGATCGGTCGCACCAACAGACGGTCGGTCGGACCCGCATCTCACCGAAGGGACACGCATCGACTTGGTCTGACATGTAAGACCAGTTACATCACTGACTTGTGTGACCGCATTTGAGCACTAGTACTTCAAATTTGTGTTCCAGGAAACACATCGGGGGTCGTTTCAGGCCTCGAAACCAAAACCATCAATTAATCTTTAGCTTGTTCCCATCACATTCCAAAGTAGTACTACCATGGTATAATTAAGTGCAAACCTGTTCACACCTACGTATCAAACCTGAACGTGTTCCCACTATGCAGGTTTTAGTACTAGTGCTAGTAGGTTATAAAAAGGGGAACTACCTAGCCGAAAATTACTCTACCTTCCTCCTTATAAGTCTTTCTTGTCCGTCCGTCCTTGCCATGGGCCGGTGTGTAGAGCTCTAGGTCAAGAACTACTAGTAACAAGGGAGCGGCGACCAAGGCCATGAAAAAAAAAAGAGGGCTCGCCGCCTCGCAGAGGCCTCGAAAGATCGCTCATGGGCAGGCGAGGGCTCCTAGGAGCGCCCTAGCCACGAAGGAGAACATGCCGAGCTGGCGGTGCTGGAGTCGTTATCCCTTGACGGCATGCCCACTCAGCTTAATAAGCAGAAGGAGTTGACCGACGGCTTGGTGAAGCTGCTGAAGGAGAGCCTCGATGACATGCCCGCTGAGCTCAATAAGCAGGAGGAGTTGACCGCCGGCTTGGTGAAGCTACTGAAGGAGAGCATTGCCTCGGGTAAGAAGGCGACCGGCGAAATCCTGCAACTTCAGGAGGACAAGGCGAAACTCCGCCACGAGCTCGACCTACTGAAGGAGGAGAATGCCGGCTGGAAGAAGCTGCATGAGAAGAGGAGTTCCTTGGTGAAGATGTTGAACGCCCTCGTCATGGAACAAAAGGAGGAGTTGGCGAAGCTCCGCATCAAGCACCCAGCTGCTGTCAAGCAATGTAATGTGGCCGTGGAAGAGATGATGAACGCTTGCCTCGAGAAATCCTGCGTCATGGACAGAATGAAGAAGATGGCGGAGGAGAGGCGCGAGGAGATGAAGGTCGTGGAGGTGATGAAGAAGCAGTTAGGACTCCGCGGCCAGCAACCCTTCATGAAGTATAGAGCAGCGCGCCAGACCTGTGTCTGCGTCATCCTTCTTTTTTTGGGGGGGGGGGGTAATCTTCCTTCTTCTTTTGCTCCTGTGTTTCTTCTTTTGCTTCAGGTGTTTTACCGCATGTGTCACGTTCTCTGCGAGGCACGAATAGAACAATGCTAACGATGAGCGGCGCTGTGGGATCGATGACTACCAAATTAGATCACTTTTATCACCATATCGCACTGGGATGCCGTGTTTCGCGCTCCTCCATCGTACTTGTACTCCAATGGAAAACTAGAGTATACCGCACGGTTCTTTGCTCCTCCTCAGGTTGTCGGCAACAATTATATGAGTAGTCAAATCACAAGGCCCCACCTTCCAGCAGTAATGAGCCATCAAATCACAAAGGCCCTCTCCTCTTGTCAAACCGACCAAGCAAGACTACCCTGCCCTCTAGCCTTTTAAATGTACTGTAGTAGTATGGATTGCGCCATGGAGCAAAACTAACAAGATGAAATTAAAGAAAAAAGGTAGAACATATACAGAGCGCTCATCGCCAAATTATGCATAGAACTATTAAAAACGCTAGTACGTGCTTAGATGGGGTGCTAAATTCTATTAAAGAAATTAGCATACCTATTTAATTCTTTGACAACTAAACTCCTTCATGCTTTGGGTAAACTCCTCTCATTTAAGTTTTTTTAGAATTACTTATCTCATTTAAGTGTTTTACGTATGTGGCGTGCTTAGAGCGTGGTTAAAAGTATAGCCAACTGCTGGCTATATGATGTTGCCCATATCATATATAGTACGTATATAATGTGAAGAAATGAGTGGTAGTACTACCAACTACAAGATGAACTATAAGAAATAGTAGTATGTATGTACTGAAGAGTTAAAGTAACGAGAAAGAACTTAACATAGTTCTGCCGGGGGCTCAGCACAACACACCCCTGAAATAAAACTGAGCACCCTGAAATTAAACTAAGCAACTAATCCGGTAGACACTGCATTAGAACCACCATCAGCAGCGACACTGCCACCTTACTCAGACTCCTCATCCACATCCTCGACTTCATCCTTGTCACTCTTCCTCTTGGCCGATACTTCTTTGCTTGAACCGCACAATAGGCTCTCGCTCTTCATCCAATCCTTGTAGATATTGAAACAAAGGTAGGCATCCATTGCAGTGTACTAGATGTGGTCTTTATCTATTTCATTCCACTCCCATTCAAGATGAAACTTGTGGTGATGTTTCGTCAGTTTACCGTACGAAGGATCAACCATGGCTCCTGCCAGGGTTAGCATTGAAGGCTGACGGGAGGACACCGGCCTATTCTTCTGGAGGTCGAAGGGCTGGCCTACAATGAGGCCTATCCGACCCAAGACTTTCTTGTTGTTATGAAAGTCTACAGTAACGAATTTGACTCTGTCGTCCACGAGGAAGTTCTTAAAATCCTCGCACTTAACATTGGCATGGCATATGTGGTAGACCAAGCACAAGTTATGCACGCAAACCTGGATAACGGCGGGCTTCTTCTTCTCTTCCTCCTTTAGATTCTTCTCTTTTCCCAGGACTATGGTGTACTCAACATCTAGCCCAGCGACCCACTCATCACCATCTGACTTTTCGAACATGTGTTTGAAGCGAGCAAGGCATCCTTTCACCGCCGTGGAAGAACGGGTGTAGATGACGTCGAACTCATCGCCGGTGATGGTTCTAACCTTGTACTCATCGCTGATCATGGAGATTTGGGACGCCATGGATTTTCGAGGAGGGTTAGGATTAGTGGAACTGCTGTAATGTGAAAGGACGTGATGACTAGGAGCGAACTGTCGTAATGTTAAAGGACGGTCGAAGACGAGTAGGAGCGAACTGCTAGCGGTTTTCCGATTGTAAAAATGCTGAGTGGGGCATGCGAACAGCAGGGTAGTGGCTTGCCTGGTGGATAAATGGCTTCATGCATAGTACTATGGGGGCCCAATTAGATGTCATGTCTACTAAACCCACTTCGTAGGCCTGACAGTATAGCATCTGCGTGTTCGCACGTCAAGCGTCGGGAAAATTACAGGTCTCTATGACAGCAAGAAGATTTTTCCTCATGAATATCCAGACATTCCAGCTATGAAGGATACTGGCTGCTTTAGACAGTTGCTACAAGATCTGGAAGATTTTTGCCTCACCAATGTGTTTGCATTCGACCACCCTTGGAACAAAGAAATTATTCTTTAGTTCTATGCCACCCTGTACATCTCTGGTGATGAATCTGATAGCTCTAAATGGATCATGGAATGGATGACCGAAGGAAAATGCATCAAATGCTCTTCCACAATTTTGTCTCGCACTTTCATTTCCCTCGCTTTGAGCATGGGAACAATGAAATTCGGGTGCACAACATTGATGTTATTTCTGATGAAACCTTTCGATGCGCCATGGATGAAGAAAATATTCATGACTACACTGGTACTCCCTTGCCTGAGCACTTGACATTCGAGAATCAAACACTTTATCATATGCTCACCTACACTATTTGCCCTTTGGCCGGGATGAACACAGACAATTCCATCTTAGATGTTCTTCGGAATGCAATCTATGCTATACCTGGACGGTATATCTTTGATGTTGAGGATATGTTTCTGTGCATTCTGAAGGATTCTGCTCAGCATCCCAACTGCGTCAAAGTTTATGCGCCATGGATATAGAAAGTTGTTGATCACGCCATGCGCTCAGAGTATTTGGCGAAGCAAAGTCACAAAGGCGTCATTCCTCCTGTTCGCGATGCCCTGCAAGTCATGGAAGATATCTCTTTGGGTAAATCGCCCATGTCAAGCCATTATGATTATCACAAGCACTTTGATGGGCCTCGTCTTCCTCAGCGCAATTGAAAGATTTCGCATCAACCTCCATCGCAACTCGAAGTTAGTTTGCGCACACAACAACTACTGCTTCAGCACATCATAGAGGATCGATGAGAGAAATAACATCTTGCCTCCGAGCTGAATGCAATCAACAATCAAACCAAGATCATGCATATGATTGCGGATGAGAACAAGAAAAGGCTCTGGAAATTGCTTCACAAGTTCTTTATCGAGAAACAACCCCTGAATGTTAATCTTAAAGAGCTCTATGATTACATTGACAAAGGCTTCTCCATTAAAGATTTTCAAGATTGAAGAACCCCTTCGTTGCCTGCTCGAGAGCCAACCACTGCTCTTCTGCATCTTAAGCATCGAAAAATGCTCGAAGAATATGAAGCTACCTCATCGACAGAGAAACCTGCCGAAGGAAATGTGCTTTCCTGTGTTCCTCATGTGGCTGATCAAGATATGTCTTCGTCCTCTCAGCCCCAAGCAGCCATTCCTGATGGAAAACCTGATGCTGCTGAAGAAAGACCCACTCCAGTCACTTCCGAAGCTGAACTCTCCTCAGACAGTTCTTCTGGGGATGCCACCGAGTGAACCAAGTTCTATGCTTTTGCACTCCTGTTATTCATCACCTTTTTGACACTAGTTGACAAAAGGGGGAGAATTACATCGAGTCTCGATAGATTTGCTTTCTGTTTTTCTTTGGTTTGGCTTCGTGTGAGTTTGAAACTTTGGTTTAAAGACTATCTGCTCTATGGTGTAAAACTTATGTGCTGTAATGTTAATAACCCTGCCTGCTGCACTATTTCTCTCGAAGCATTTGTTTTGCAGGTGGAATCATTATCGGAAGTTGTGAATGATTGCACTACGATCTCGATGGATTATATGTCATCAGTGCGAATCATTGCCTCGAATGAATGAAATTTCCTCTGTATACTTCAATATTTGTAGGAGAATTAATCTCATATCTTTCACCATGCATACATTTAGGGGGAGTCTATTTCATCATCGAGCAAAGTAACACTTGTTCACTCTTGTTCAAATTACTTTTCACTTATCTATCTTCACTTCGATGGCTATCTGTTTTGTCAACAATCATCCAAAAAGGGGGAGATTGTTGGTGCAATGATTTGCCTCCTTATGTTTTGGAGCTTGTTGACATAAACAGCGTGAGACTTATATGTTTGCTAGTGCACACAGAGTAACAGATCCCTGGAATCAAGAGGAGTTTGGTTCAAACGACGAAGATAATCCCATGCGCAGTAGTGAAGGTTATCACCGAAGATTATGATAACAAGAGTGACCCCTCAAAATTGCTGAAGTGAAGCAATTGGTTTGGTGCTTGTCCGAAGGAAATGACTGCGTCCGAGAAGTTTGAAGATGAAGTGAAGACATAGCATTTATTTCGTTATTTCCCTTATCTTTATTGAGTCAGAGGACCACCGTACTATTAAGAGGGGTGTAGCATTCAAAACTTTGATTCTCTGATTCTAAACCCAAATCCTATGAAAGTTGTGAGAGAATTCTCTTTGTGTTCCGAGCAAATAATTGCCAGCAAGAGATTGTGATCTTCTTCACTGTGAGAGATTTGTCTCAGACCGAGGAGTTAGCATTACTTGTTCCTCAAGTAATGTTAACGTTGCTCCAAAATCCGACCGTTGTGAACGTGTCGGTTGGCCATTGGCTGGACCGCGTGTCCAAAATGGTCATTTCCCACCAGGGAAGGCTACGGCTATAAATAGCCACCCCGCACCGGCTTTGTCCGGTGGCTGCTCCATTTGATTCTGAGAAGATTGTTGAGCAACCCCCTCTCCGAGTGATTTGAGTTTAAAATCCACCGAGAGAAAACCCCTAGAGCCAAAAAATTAGATAGTGGTTCAGCATCACTCGAATCTAAGTCCAGTATGCTCCGCCTATTACTCTTGA
Source organism: Thinopyrum elongatum (assembly GCA_011799875.1). Lineage (NCBI taxonomy): Eukaryota > Viridiplantae > Streptophyta > Magnoliopsida > Poales > Poaceae > Thinopyrum > Thinopyrum elongatum. The sequence continues at coordinate 113,854,336 of CM022299.1, read as the reverse complement.
GAGTTACAAACTCTCTAGACTGTTAGGTGTCAAGTTCTTCAGAGAGCAAGAGTAATTGTGGTTCTCGAAGAAGAAGTCTGTAAAGGTTCGAAGATCACCTCAAGTATCTACCACGGGTGATCGGCATTGGTTGACGAACCAATTATTGAGGAAAATAGGGCGAAGAGAGTTTATCTTCTATGTTAAATCGCAACCCCTCCAACAAGACGTAGTCCTTGTGCAGAAGGACGAACTGGTCGAACAAATACCTTTTCCTCATCAAGCATCACTGGTCACCTCTGGTCCTCATCTTTACCTTCGTACTATTTTCAATCATCTGATTTGCCTTGATGCATGCTTTAGTTTCCATTCAGTAGTTTGTATTCGCTCACTGTACTCTGTTTTCATTCGCTCCGCTGCTGGGTTCTGAGAGTTTTGAGTTTTCTGAAAGAAATTTTAAAACTCCCATTCACCCCCCCTCTGGTAGACATACTTCGTTCCTACACGAAGCTTTCCATGCTCCCATGATACGGGCTTCCGGGAGCCCTTGGATCTGAGATCGAACGGCTGCATGGCGTGATTCTAGACCTATGGGTGAATATCCTATCCTGGAGGGTTATTCTGCAAATTTTCAGCAACTTAGCATGCGACCGTTCGATCTCAGATCCAAGGGCTATCAGCAGCCCGTATCATGGTCGCGCCTACCACGACTGTCGCCTCGCTCGCACGGTTGCGCCCTTGGAGATTTTAGATGGCTATAAATGAGCATTTTTTTGCCTACTTCGCATGCATGAAACTACTTCCTCCGTCCAGGTGCGTTAGGCTATCTGATGTTGGCATGTCATACATAGTCATCACTTATAGTCACTCATACAACAAGGTTATCTATAAGAGTATTTTTTTTACTTCTCTCTATCTCTTTCTTCGTAGTATTTATTGCATTTGCCAAGGAGTAAGTAGCCAGGGTCTTGCACAAGAGCCCACTCCCACCATTTTTCCCATGTCTCTCTCCTCGACATATAAGAGCATGGTTAATAAGAGAGGTAGTAGTTGGCTCTATAGCCATGTCCATGTCACCTATAGTCTTCATACAGCCAAGACCATATAATAGGACATCTATAGGTTGGTTGTTGGGTTGGATTTAATTATTAATCTTTGCATGCTGGGATTGGGAGGAATGGCAAAGCGCTAGTAATTTACAGGCAGCAACTCGGGCTGTAAGCCAGCTATTGTGCCTCATAATGTGCATATAGGCGGGCGACTAGTGAAGCGCTGGCTCTGCTCTCTCTCCTCACTTAACTCTCTTTCATATAGGATTTTTGTGACGTGCCAAGTCTTATAGCCTACTGAGTAGGACTTATTAAGCGGTCTATAAGCCCAATATTGTAGAGTACTTATTCTTAGCACCTATATACCATGGAGGGGATCAGGGGAGACTCACCCCGGTCATAGCGCCGTAATAATAATGATAATGGCCAGTCAAATCACAAGGCCCCACCTGTCCAACAGTAACCAGCCGTCAAATCACGCAGCCCTACGTTTGCAGCAGTAAGTTCAATCCGCTACTCCCTCATCTTCTCGCCTCTCTGTCGAACCGACTAGGAGGAACTGCCCCGCCTACCGCACGGGAAAAGCCCCGCCCTCGACTTTTAAATATAATTTTGTATCCATGGATTGCGCCATGGAGCAAAGCCAGAAGAAAATGGCGGGACACATGTATACAGCACGCCCGTCGCATTCATGTCGCACCCTAGACGGTTGGTCAGTCTGGCACGCTGCTGACCGAATGGAACACGCGTCATATTGCATTTGCACACACATGTGGGACTGCAATTGAGAACCGACCATAGGCACACTCCTCCGTCCCCGCAAGTCGGCTGATTTAATAGAAGAGAGAGACGAGTGATAGTACTGGAGCAGTGATGTACACATGTCGGTTTCTAGACGATCCCTGCACGACACGGGAGATCAGTTCGTCCATGCATGTGACCAGACTCCAGTAGACGACTGGATTGGCTATCGTCTACATATCGTGTAGGTTGTGTTGTACAGGGCTGTAGTTCTGATGAGAAATCTAAAAAAAGGTTTCTTGTCATCTCGCAATATTAGGTGTCATGTGCTTCGGATCACTGCGAGGGTTAAACAGCAACAACTGCGTTCCTCCAAGGCGTTGGTCATTGGGGGCACATGCACGAAGACTACTCGGCTGCCATCTAGGTCAAGCTGGCTATGTTAATTAGGACATCTATCGATTGACCCCTTTTCTATGAGTTTGTCTTTAATTTCAGCTTTGATCCTCGTCTAGTTTGTCCGTCGGGATTCATGTTGTCTCCTTGGGGCAGTGAGGTTAATTATGGTTTCTTGTCATGTGGCATTTTTCGTGTTATGTTAATCCGGTGTGTCAGATCAAAATGACGACAACTGCACCTCCAGGGCACCTGCATGAAGACTTCTCGACAGTCATTGACGAGGTCAAGCCGGCTCCGGTAGAAAAAAGAAAACTAATCCACTATATAGGCAGGAGCCTCTGCGCTTGCTTGCTAGTGTTGCTCTCTTCACACTCTCTCGTCCTCTCTAGATCTAAACACGACAATGGTGGCCACACTCTCTCTCTGCTCACCGCTGGTCACAGATTCAGCCAGATCCCCTCCGTCGGGGAAGGTGAGAAGGTGCAATGTTCACGCGGTCATCCTCGGTGATGGCTCTGACCCACTGTCGGCGCGTCCCGGTCAGCATGCCTTGCCGTTCTCTCCCACGCAGCGCTGCCTAGGGAGGGCCTCCGACCCCTTCTTCCTCGCTGCCGTAGTGTGGGCAGATCGGCCTCCCGCCGCCCACCTAGCGACATCCCGGCGACCCTCAGGTATAACTTCCTTCGAAACCGGCCTTGCTCTACTGCCCCAGCTCCTCACGTCGCTGCATTTGTATCTTTTACTATTTCTCAGGCCCCCTCGTAGATAGGATTGATCGGCTATTCGAAAGCCACCTAAATTTTTACTGTTAAGAGGTAAAACTACTTCATGCAGTCGAATCTAGTAGTACTACTTCATGCAGTCGAATCTAGTAATACTTGGTTCAAACAGGGAAGAAAGGGGGTGGGGGTGGGGGATATTTGTTACCTTAATCTAGGACTTGATCGAAAGAGGAAATAATGGGGGCGAAAAGTAGCAGAGACTGGCTATCCAACTGGTCTCTTGGTATAATAGGGAAATAAAGGGAAACGCAGTACAAACTCGATATAAACCGATCTATTGGTTGAAAAAGGAAAGAAAGTGGGGACTGGGGGACAAGTCAACAGAGTATGTCCAGCACTAGATTTGCTGGCCTCACACAGTAAAAGGTGGATATACCGAACAAAAAGGGGACCAACCCAGATATCCTGTTTGGATGTTTGTTGCCCCGAGCTCCTCTTATGTAATGCCACTGGTAAAATGTAGCAGTCCCACTGTTAAAGTAAGGACACATTAAACCAATGTTGTTTTCAATGTAATGCCTCCAGTAATATGAATCAATGGCATCGTTTTTCATGTCCTGCTAAATTTCCCATTAAGATAAGTTGCTTCTTTTTGTTAGAAATGTAACTGTCCTGGTCCGCCTACTCTCCCGTGCCCAAATACCAACTCTTAAGAAGCTATTAATGTAATGTTGCTGGTAAAATGAAGCAATGGCCCCATTAAAGTAATGTCATATTTAACGGTTGTCATAGTAAATCCTAATGCCCACACTAATATCTAGCAATGTTGCTGCTTTACAAATTACTACTGTCCTTGTAGGATGGCCATTCAGATAAGGAACATGCTTCTTTTCATTTGATGTATGTTTCATCACTTGTTAGTCACCCTCCTTTCCACCATTTTGTGCAAACAGAGATATACATTTAACGCTTGATCTTAGTTGAACTGCACAAAATGATATTCCAATTATAGTTGAACATTCCACGAGCTTCACGACCAACCTTGATGTTGCTCAATTTTATTGCAACTAATGAAGAAGAAGCTGCTAGCTCATGGGACCAAGTACTTGCTAACTGCATGATGCAAACATTGCCTCATTTTAGGCGAACTGCACAAAAAGGTCCCATGAATTGAATCATCCATGTTGGTGACTGGTGTCATCCCTTCTACGATGGCATTGACTGCAGATATGGTTCCCATCACGAGGTATGTTCCTTTTCGGTCCGACCATTTGCCAAAGATCCTGCATGTTGACTTTGCTCTTGTACTACTATTTTGGCATTGCCATGATAAAGCAGTAATGTTATTATTTTGCACCTTAATCTAGTGGCACTATTAATTTGAGGCAATGTTTTGGCACCGCTAGTGCCACTAATTTTTTTTATCAAAAGAGGGGGCTTCCTCTGATTTCATTAAAGAAACCCAACGGTTTCCTCCGATTTCATTAAAGAAACCCAACCAAAGAGAACCATTATCCGACAACATCTTAGTGTAAACGGGCAGTTATGCAACTACTACCACTACAAAAAAAGACACATCCGTGACATTTTGGCCCGAACGAAAAAAAAATCTGTCATGCTTATGACACTTCTATGATGATAATTGTGACAAAACCATGTATCATCATAGATGTGGTGGGCTCCTACTTCTATGACAAAAAATCATGATAGAAAATGGGCTTTTCGTCCTGGGCGGGCCGGGGACGCACCTGCATGACATTCTTTGGGCCGTCCATGATGGAAAAAAATCATGGTAGAAGCGAGGGCGAGGACAATTTCGGGGAGTTCCCGGTTACGATGGGTGGTCGGGGCCGAGCGATGCACAGAGGTTTGCGCACTTCCCTCGTACATGTACGCATGTGTGTGTGAGGCGTCGGGCTCTAACTGAACCCGAGTGAGGCATTCACTTACTGAACCCGAGCGATTGCACTAGCTACGTTACTAAACCCGAGCGATCAATCCCTTGGCTGTTAACTGAACCCGAGCGATTCCTTCGCTACTACTGCTAACTGAAGCCGATCGAACCTGCCTCTTGATGAACAGTGACCGTTGTTGGGGGTTGGATGAACAGTTCCCCGTGGGGGTTGGATGGACAGGACCCCGTGGTAGTAGGTCGTTGCTGCTGGATGAACAGGACCCCGATCAAGGAGGCCGCCACACCCGAGCCGGTTGGGGGTGGATGAACAGGACCCCGTGGAGGGCTGGTTGAATAGTAGCCGGTGGAGGCTGGATGAACAGTAGCCCTTGGAGGCAGGAGGGAGACGCGGTGGATGAACAGTAGCAGGTGGAGGCTGGAGGAAGTCGACGGTGGATGAACAGTACCCCCATGGAGGCTGGAGCGAGGCAGTAGACGGTGGATGAACAGTAGCATGTGGAGTCCCGTTTTCCGATATGCCACACCCCTCCCGATGAACAGGACCCCATTTCGACCGTAGTCACTCCAACACAAGTCTGTTTCCTCCATTTTGCGGTACGCCACACCCCTCCCGATCAACAGGACCCCGTTTCGACCGTACGAGCTCGAACACAAGTCAGTTTCCTCTGTTTTGCGGTATGCCACGCCCTCCCAATGAACAGGATCCCGTTTCAACCGTAGGAGCTCGAACAAAAGTCAGTTTCCTCCGTTCTACGGTATGCCAGGCCCCGTTTCGGCTGTTCCATCCAAGCCGGTTGGCTCCCGATGAATAGGACGTATTCCGACCCAGTCGGTTGCCTCCCAATCGATGAACATGATGTTGTTTACTCCGTTCCGACCCAGCTGGTTGGCTGCCGGTGAACAGGACACCGTCACTGCCATCCGTATACACGAGTACATGTTCAAGACCCTGCCCGTATGACGTATGTACGTACGTGGCCGTATTTTTTGCCCTGTGGTTGTACGTACGTGTACACGATTTAGACGGGACTGCCTGAACTGCTACGTCGGGGGCTCAAGTACGACACGTGCCGCTACTTACTCGGCCACGGTTCATCGTTATAGAGAGACGGATCCACCAGCATGTACGTAATTTTTGCGACCAAAAAGATAACCTTACGTACGCTACGACCTGGTAGGTCCCAACTATCAGGGGGATAAGGACGCACATCCTTGTGTGCGAAGATATAGCTGGTGGGTCCCAGCTGTCACGAGGAGGAATCATATTTTTTGCATAATAAGGAGGCACTTCCTTGCTGTCAGGGGGAGGAAACATTTTTTCTGCTTAATAAGGAGGGACTTTCCTTGCGCGCAACTCATTGACGTGCGACCATGGACCTCGTGGGTCCCAGCTATCAGCCTCTCCACACACAGTCCTCCTCTAATGACTCTCATTTGTTGACAACGCAGCGCCAAGCGCAGCAAGGCGATGGAGGACGGCGAGGCCCCGGACATGAACGACCCGGAGATGGGGAAGATGCGGCAGTGGAGTCGCAGCCTGAGAGGAGTACAACGTACGAGGGTTGACTGGTTCAGTGTAGCCTGGGGCTGCAGTAGGCGGAGAATAACAGGAGGGGTGGAGGGGAGGCCTGGCCGGTGGTGGAGTAGCGCTTCGTGGCGAGGCGTGCGAAGCAGCGCCACGGGCCACCGAAGGCGGGAGCAGGAGGTCCCGCCGGCGCTGAAGGAAGAAGACGAGAGATTGAAGATGCATTCCGGCGGCCGTTGGATGCACGTCCAACGTCTACAGATGTCAGAATCATTTTGTTGACTAATTTGACAATGCCTTCCATAGGCGACCTAATGGCCCACAAGTCAGACTCCTTGTGTGCGAAGATCTAGCTGGTGGGTCCTAGCTGTCAGGGGGAGGAATAATTTTTTTTGCCCATAATAAGGAGTCACTTCCTTGCGTGCGAAGATTTAGCTGCTGGGTCCCAGCTGTCCGGGAGAGAAAACATTTTTTCCGCGTAATAAGGACGCACTTCCTTGCGTGTGAAGAAGTAGCTGGTGGGTCCACGCTGTCAGTGGGAGGAATAATATTTTTCTGGCCTAATAAGGAGCCAGTTGCATGCGTGCGTCCATGAACAGGTGCGTCCCCACTATCAGCCTCTCCACGTACTATCCTCCTCTGATGACTCTTGTTTGTTGACCATGTTGACTATGCAGTGCCGAGCGTGCCAAGGCGGTGGACGACGGCGAGGACCCGGACAGGAATGAGCCGGAGATGGGAAAACACGGCAGTGGAGTCCCAGATGGAGAGGAGTACGAGGGTTAACTGGCTCTGGTGCGGCATGGGGCTGCGGTCGGTGGAGAATAACAGGAGGTGTGCAGGGCCGGAGGGATAACCTGGCCGTCGGTGGAGTAGCGCTTCGCAACGATGCGTGCTAAGCAGAGCCGCTAGCCGCCGGAGGCCGGAGCAGGCAGTCCCGGTGGTGCCGGAGGAAGAAGACGAGAGATTGAAGATGCATGCCGGCCGTTGGAAATAAATTCAATGGCTGTGGATGTCAGAATCATTTGTTGACTAAGTTGACAACGCCTTGCGTAGGCTTCGACCTATTGGCCCACATGTCAGCCTGCAAAAATGCAGAACATATTTAACCCTTTTATTTAGAGAGAAACATATTTAACCCATGTTTTCTAGAATTTATAGTCAATTTGGTGGGCTGGGTGAACAAATAATGTAGCGTCAATGCGGGCCATTTAATTTTTTCTAAGAAATCACAGTAAATTTGCACTTTCTTGAAATTCACGGATTTGTTGGGCTTGTTGTAAATATATTGATAGGTTAGACGGTGCAATTAGTATCAAAAAATAAACAGGAGCTAGACATTTTATTATATATAAAATTAGCTAATTAGCGAGTTATTGCTCAAAAGAAAAATGAGCGCGTTATTATTACATTGGTCCTTAAATCTTCGCAACTTTTATGAGCAATCACCAGGATTTTCGTTACCTTAACCATGATTTCCCTTGCCAACTTCTGTTCAACATTTATTTTTATAATTTGATAAGACGTGGGATGTTTTTATAATGTATATATAAGTTTCAATTAAATATAAGATAATAATAATAATATAAATATATATATAATATGGTTAGAAGGGAAAACGTAAATTGGATCCGGCATTCTTATTCTTATATATAGAAAAATAGAACAGAGATCTGCGTTTTGTTATAAAAAGATAAATTGGGCTGCCGATGTTTAAGAAAAAAATAAAACCTAGGCTGGGAGGCCCATAGGCCGGTACATACATGATGGACCTCAAACAATTAAGTTGAAACCACGGTCTCGGTATGTCATGGGTTGCGCATGTTAAATAACATAACCTAGGCCGGCCTGATACTAGTTCGCCCTCTGAAAAATATGATACCTGCTACTGCTAGATCCCCGATACCCCTAAAAACAGCTCCCCGATGACAGTCTTCATTGTAAAAAAATCATTTATTGACTGGGCTGACAAACCCGTGGGCCCCAACGTCAGTATATACTGCATACAATTAGGAGGAAGCTTTTTTCCAATGAGGCACTTGCTTGTGTACGGCCATGGACCTGGTAGGTCCCGACTGTCAGCCTCTCGACGTACAGTCCTCTCCAGATTCCTCTCGTTTGTTGAGCATGTTGACAACGGCAGGCGGCAGCGCCGTGGCAAACGCACAAACCGGAGGACGACGTCGTGGACACGGACGTTAACGAACCGGAGGCGGCAAAGACGCCTTAGAGTAGTGAGAAAGCGCGCCTTAATTCTTTCGAACATACCGCAGTACCCCGGTGCATACAGCCCTCTCACCCAAAAGTTGTGTTGTCCGGGTTCGATTCCAACTGGTGCAGTTGAAAAGTATCTAATTTTTTGCCTCAGTTATTACTGACATGTGGGTCCCGCCATGTCATCTACGCACACCACCACCACCGCTTGCCAAAATTTCATCCCTAGTTTACCCAGTTTTTCGCACACTCACGCGCTATTGCTACCCTAACAAGCAGGTGCCATTCTTCTCGGAACGAAGGTGTGCCGTGTGACACTCACACGTCACAATCCCACAGTATACATTCTAACTAGTTCACACACAAGTACAATAGAAAAGGTAAACACTCAGGTAAAACTCAAGTTCAAAGGATACGTTCATATTCATAGCCAACATTGGCAATCAATGACTCAAAAGATTCATGTATAGACAAGTTCAGCATGCCTATGCATCCAAATGATTCATACTTAGATCACAAGCCAATATTCATAGCTAACATTCACAAAAGATTTAGATATACACAAGTTCAGCATGTTTACGCATCCAAATGATTGAGAGAACACAGCCAATATCATCCATCAACACACATTAATCACCTACGGTACAGACGGGCAAGTGATGTTCACTCGGTGGTACTTCTTGCTAAAATTAATGCTTGTCTGAGCAAACTTTCGAGTACATAAGAGGCAGCAGAGACCATCTGAACTTTGCTTGTAGGTTTGTCCTCATGATAGTGGCCTTGATGCCGCGAGAGGTTTGAGGAACTTGGCCACTACTTTCATCCAACAACTTTCACTCGGTGGTACTTCTTGGTAAAATTAATGCATGTCTGAGAAAACTTTCGAGTACATAAGAGGCAGCACAGACTATCTGAACTTTGCTTGTAGGTTTATCCTCATGATAGTGGCCTTGATGCCGCGAGAGGTTTGAGCAACTTGGCCACTACTTTCATCCAACTAATTTACTGGCCCATCTTTGTCATGTATCTCGCCAAAATTCTATATTGCAGACAACAAACGAGGTTGTCGACAAAATGAACCACCCAAAGTTTTTGTGCGGTTCAACTGAAATGGAGCATCACAGGCATGCAGACTGGTTAAGTGCCATATGAATATATGTGTCTACCAACTTGTCTGGAATCTTCAGACTCCATGGCATATAGTTCGCTACCAGCATACGAGACGATAACCAAAAAGCGCAAGTTGGGACCACAGACTGGACTGCATTTTTCAGGGCTATGCGCCAAGCAATATTGTTGGCGTTCACTCTGGCACTTCTTCTTGTCAATATCGATGCTTGTCTGAGTGAACTTGCGAGTACATAGCAGCAGCATAAGTATCTTCCCATCTGATATTTTTGTGCAGTTCTACTGAAATTGGCCAATGTAACGATTTGCTTGCGAGTTTAGGCTCACAAGTTACTACTTTATGAAATCGGCCAACAGTAGCACAATACAAAATTACCATTAGATATGACAAGCACAATAATCAGGATGAAGACAGGTACCAACCTGTGTGAGGAAGCATGTCAATTAGTGCTTCCTTTGACTGGGAGCTGAGATAAGTGACTGGCAAGAAAGGAACGAGGCAGTCGAGGCAATGAACCACCCAAAGTTTTTGTGCAGTTTAACTAAAATCGAGCATCCCTGTTGGCACATACATTGAGAAAGTGAGATTACTGTAATAGTGGCACTAGTTGATGAAACATACACTAACAAATAGAAGCATCCTCATCATCTTAATGGGTAAAGTTAGCAACATAGTCGCCTTGCTTAAAGAGAGGTATGAGTTTATATTATCAGTGCCAATTAGCTCAACACTCAAAGCATTGCCATGTATCATAGCTTGCAAAGATTTAACGTGCAAAGATAAAGGACTTTCTCATGACAGTAGCAAGACAGTAGCACGATATAAATAGAGATGACAGCGCACTAATCTGGATGAAGGCCTTAGGCCAGTACCAACCTGAGCAAGGAAGCTTATTCAACTAGTCCCAAAAGAGAAGATAAAGCACTGACTGGAATCATTCAATAGTACATATTTTTGTGCACTTCCAACGTACGGTTGACATCACTCTTGTTTACTAGTGCTGAGATTATATCGAGAGATTATCAAGAACTTCCAGCGGAGTTAAAGCACTGGCTGGGATACAGTTCATTGTATCCTCTTGTGCAGTTCCACTAAAATGTACGAATGACACAACATGATCCCTGTTTGCACAAGTAGGAACAAGGTGAAACCTTCATTAGCTTAGTGAGGAAGGATAGAAAGACAATAGCATATTACTTTAACAATAGCATCAAAGCATGATGACAATACAGTAGCAAAACATTGGCTCATTGAACCAGTGGCAATAAATTGACATGCAAAACAATAGCATTACTATCTCATGACACTGCCAAGATCCCCCCCCAGGCTCCACCACCACATGGTCCACCTGCACAGACACACACACACACACACACGTACATGATTCATCATGAGGTGCTACTAAAGATTTGTTTAATTCCAATAGGACAATTAGGCAGCGATTAATTATTGTTGCTTAATACTCCTAATTGATTAATGACATTGCAGGAGAGGCAGCAGAAGTGGAAGGGCTCCTGGAGGATCATCTCACATGTGAGGCAGACGTTGCCAGAGCCCTTGAATGGCCTCGACTAAGGCCTCGGCTTCAGGAAGATCACCTTGGCACTGTTGATCGTGTAGGGCTGGGTCACACATGCATCAACAAATCTAGTTAATTAGTATGATGTGTCGTCAAGCCAAGTACTACTCTGCTACGTACTACAAGTGCATTTCTTCAAGTAAATTAATACTAGTAGCAACACAGCAATACAATACCACTAGCAAGATGTCAGGATAAAATAGGACGGTACCAATGTGTGATCCTTCTTCATTTCCTTCTTCTTCTTCTTCTTTGTCTTCCTCTTCTTGGTCTGTTTCTCTTTCTCCTCACCAATTGGTGAAACCAAGTACATGATTGGCCTTCAATGTCAGATTTGGTTTTGTTAGTGAGGGAGTACAAGTCTACTAGTAAACAATAGCACTATTTTCTCATGGCAGTTGCAAAATAGAGGTGAACACATGCATTAAATATCATTCTTACCTAAGGGAAGGTTAGGGTGCCAATATGGAGGATGAAGATTGGAACACAGATCTCCATTTGTGCAGTTCCACCGAAATCAACCAACGGTTCTGGTGTGACATTCTAGTTAAAAAGAAGTGATTTTTGTGCAGTGCACCAAAAGGTCGCAATAGCATCGAGGTGAAATGTATATTCCTATTTGCACAAAAAGCTACAAAGGAAACAGTCAGAGTCTCAAACAATTACTGGCAAAAACAATTGGTTAAACTTGTGATGACTTGTAACAGTGGCATGGCTTCATTTTACCAGGGGCATTAGATTAAGAATAGCTAAATAAGTTGCTCTAAGGACATGGGGCAATGGGTGCACCAGCAGTCCAGCACCATGTACCTAAACCGGGGCATAAAGTGGTGATTCAGAGTTTGTTGCCCCGAGAAACAAACATCCAAGCAACATATCTAGGTTTGTCTCATGTTTGTTCACTTTAGCCACCTATTCGTATGTGTGGATAGCAAATCTAGTCCTGGCCATACCAGTGTGTAAAGCGTTTCACCTTTATTTCCGTTTTCGACCAAGAGACCGGTTGGATAGCCTGTCTGTACTACTTTCAGCCCATTTCTTTCGTGTTTGTACCAAGTCCTATGTACATACTATATATTTTCCCCCTTTCTATACTGTTTGAACCAAGTACTACAAGATTCGACTCCATGAAGTAGCTTTACCTCTAACAACAGAAAAAAATTAGGTGGCGTTGGACAATCTGATCGAGCCTAGCTACATGGGGGCTGAGAGGTAGAAAATGATGCACATGCAGCGACGTAGCAAGCTGGGAAAGTAGACCTAGGCCGGTTTCGAAGTAAGATATACCTGAAGGTCGTCGGGGTGTGGCTAAGTGGGGGGCGGGAGGCCGGATCCGCTGACACTACAGAAGCAACCATGGGATCAAAGGACCTCCCGCGCTAGCGCTCGGCCAGAGATAACGGTGCGAGTGGCAGTGGGTTTCCTCCCTCACCGTCGACGACGGCCTAAATGCTGCCCCTCCTCCCCTTCCCCGGCAGAGGGGATGCGTCAGGATCTGTAATCAGCGGTGAGGATAGAAAGACAGTGTGACCACCGCTATCTTGTTTAGATCTGGAGAGGATGAGAGTGTGTGAATAGAGCAACGCTAGCAAGGAAGCGCGGAGGCTCCTACCTATATATATATATATATATATATATGAATAGTGGGGATAGTTTTCTTTTTCACTCCGTCAAAACAATCGTTTAAAATTGTGTACGTGCTAGGTCGCCGTATTTTTTGAGTTGTTGATTCTTTTTTGAGATAGCTACTCGCTTATTCCAAGTGGTGTGCAGGGGTGATTAACGAGCTACTCATCTCGTTAAGTTTGTGCTTGTTAAGCTCGTGGTCGTTAAGGCTCGACTCGTTAAGCTCCAAAAGATTAACGAGCAAAAAACCCTACTCGGCTCGGTTCGTTCGAAGCTCGTTAAAAAATCACGTAAGATGAAACATGTGTTGCGTTGTTACTAACGAACTTAGCATGAAACTTATTAGCTAGTTTGTTAAGCTCCTTAAGAATTTGATGATTGGCTTTGTTCATTAAGAAGCGACCCACGAGGATAACAAGCCGAACTATCGAGGGCTCATTAAGCTCACGAGCTATGAGCTTTTGTTCCAGCCCTAACGGTGTGCCAGGTCGCACTTTGTATCGTTCAAGTCTGGTACTAGACCCTCCATTAAGTGAACAACCACCACCTCGTAAAATTGTGAACAAGCCCACGGCTCAAATTATCAGAAACGTGGGTTGCACCAACATGCATTATTATTTATATTGTCTATGTGGGAGTATCCTCAAAACAAAATGTGAGAGTACAATCTTTATTGGTCTCCTTTGTAATTTGTGCTAAATTTTGACCAAGGATTTAACTGACAAAATGTTACTGCATATTAACAACAATTATATCCTTGGATTCATATTTGAACACAGTTTTCAATGATGTAATTTTTTGTGGCATGCATGAACATTTGGTTAGTTAAATTTATAGTCAAAATTTGGCACGGATTATCATAGGGACCAATAAACTAGGACGTAGGTAGTACTACTATTGCCAGCTCCTCGTCTGTCGTCCAAATTCTATGACTAGCCGCTCTATTACATGCGGGACATCAAGCATCCGGGCCCGCGTGCCATCCACCAAATCACAGCGAGGTGCTACAGTCGAGACTCACCAGTCACCCCGGTGTGGCCGTCATGACCTGCCATATCACAAAACCCACACCTTTACCAGCAGTGGTGAAGTGGCCTCGAAGTTGGACGAGATGAAGCAACCATCATTTCTCTAGAACGTTCGTTGAAGCCCTTTCTCCCCTATCTTGAAGAAAACCTCACTCTAGGCTAGTCACTTCTGCCATTTTTCTTCTATACCGGCGAAGGAAAGGTGGGAGAATCAGTGATGCTACTATATTTTCATTCCAAGAATCTTCTTTTTGTGAAGCACCGACCGATTCTCACTGCCTAGTCTTTTCCCGCTTTCATTGCGATTGTGGTTTCCTTTCAATTGCTTTTTGTTTTTCATTTTATTGATGGATCCTGGAGCACTAGGCAAAGAGTTGCCGACGGACAACCCAGTCGAGACAGAGATCTCCAGGAAGCGAGCACTGGCCAACGAGTTGGCCATGTTGGCGGGCCAACCTATGGAGACGAAGAACTCCAAGAAACAAGCACTGGCCGAAGAGTTGACGACATTGGTAGACGAACTCCTCAACCAAGAAAGCTGGAAGAACAGCAAGGGCCCCACCGTGCCTACTCTAGAAACTCTAATGGCCACCTATGAGAGGCTCAAGGCCGAGTTTGAGGAGATAGTCGCCGTTGAGAAGCAATATTTCCCTGGCAAGGCGATGGCCCCCATCGAGGAGATGGCCCTCGGAGGGATGGGATCCCCCGGTGAGCTGCACAAGGTAAAAAAATGGCCTACCATAGTTGTGGTTTTTGATTATTTGCAATGTGCTTGCTAATATGTTAGGGTTGTGCAGGTGCTAGTGGACGTCCTTGATGATTGTGATGTCACGGTCTGTCCTGTGGACATCTCCCCAGAGATTGATTCACATGCCGCTATCCGTCATGTGGACATCGCCCTAGAGATCGATTCCCATGCGGTTGTCCGTGCTGTGGACATTGCCCGAGAGATCGATGACAAGAAATAGTTGGTCGCGCTAATCCTTCAATGTAGTTTGCATTGTGTTTGATTACCAGAACAATGCGTGTTATCAAACCATCTTAGGGCTACTTCACTATCTTGTGTGGGAGGTATTTGCTACTTTTGTTTGATGCTGAATCATGCGAACCCTCTCTAAGTTATGGAAACAGATGTATCCTCACCAGCTTTTGATGTAATATATGGCATGCTTAGATGTAAGTTTGAACTATTTATCATATCAGCAATGCTTGTTTGATGATTCTTGGTGTTAGTAGGCTAGCGACTATACGAGCTATAGTACTTGCAAACAATCACCGAAGAGAAACGTTGGGGCTGATGAGCTCGTGGTACGCTTATAGGTCTGGTCGTCGATCGACCAATAGCCCAAGCTCCTAAAATTGTAGGCTTAGCAATCGATCAGACAATAGTCCACAATTATACATTAATTCATATCAAACTCAAAGAGTTGGTTCACGGATACATTCACATTAATAGCCAGCATTCGGAACAAAATTGGCATGTACTTGTAACATGCGTGAATGTGTAATTTTTTTGCTGGAAGCGTGAATGTGTAGTGACGTCGTACTTTCGGAGTGGCTGCAGAGTGTGTACGTGTGCTAGAGGGGTTGTGGGATGGAGAGAGATCTAGAGAGAGACAGAAAGGCCCTCCATTTCTTTCTAGTCGTTAGATTGACAAAGCATACGTGTGCTACAAAATCATACCAGTACAGAGATGTACAAATCCTAGGCGGGCTAGTTTCTCCTAGTGGGTTTCAGTGATATGACGTGCTACAGTGGCATCCAGTCTTCGCGTGTGGTAGCAGTATTGCGGGTATAGTAAGTTTTCTTGAAGAAGTGGATTCAATGAAGTCAAGATGGTTCCTTCGTCCGAGTAACTTATAGTGGGAAAGGTTGGGCCTGCGATTTGATGGCTCATTAGTCATTTATTACTGCGGCGCTACGACCGGGGTGACTCTCCCCTACAGTACTTTGTGATGTGCACTTAGGAGTATAATTTTGTGCATGGCAAGTGGACCATGATGGTCGACGTCCCACATGTCGACGAATGAAAGTATTCTTTCCGATATCGAGGACGAGCAAGGAGTATTCATTGTTTATTTTTTATGAAAGCTATTGTCTCCACCGTTACGACGGAGGAGTGTGAAACACGGCAGCCCACTGAACTTTTCATGTGCACAACTCCCTCCTTCCTCACGTACCATAGTGTTGACTACAAGGTTGGCTATAAGGTTACAACTTTTTCTCACTTTCTCTCTATGTATTTCCTCACAAATGTTTTTACCTTCTTTTTTAGACACAAATGTTTTTTTATACCTAGGAGCACGTGTAGAGACGGGCTCTTGCATAGAGCCCACTCCTTCGCTTTTTTAATGCCTCTCTCCTCCACATAAGCGGGCTTATAGCCCAGTATTGTACTGCTCTAAATGCGGGCAGCTGGTGCCTGGGGGGAGCGCGTGCGGGAGGGGGGGTTTTCTGGTGGGCCAGGTCAGTCAAAAGCAGGCTTGGGAGCGGTCCGGACTCCCGCATGGCCACCTCACATTATCACCATATTTCTTGGAGTCCGTGCATGGCGGGCGGGCGATCTCTTCTCCCTCCACGTCTCTCTCTTCTCAGCCGACGCCCGTCGAGCGATTAGATTTCGGCTATCGACGGTTTATTCAATTGCAGTCCCACATATCAGTGAAAATGCAAGACAACGCGTGTCCCCTTTGGTGAGCGGCGTGCCAGACCGACTATCGGGGGTGTGACGCGAACACGACAGGCGCCCTTTAAGTGTGCCGCCTTTTCCTTTTGAACTTGCAAAGTGTAACATTTTCATGCGATCGATCGATAGAAATCCAGAACAAAATGACGAGGGCGGGGCTTTCCCGCATACCTTTCGAGAACTATATGAACTAACTGGACAAAATTCGTGCAAACAAAGCAAATTTCATATTAACCGGATGAAATTCATTACATTTCGAAAACTTTTCCTATAAACTGGATGAAATTCATTACATTTTTCGCACAAATTGTACTAAAACCTACTCTAAACCTAATCTAAACGATCGCCGACGCCCGACCACCATGTCCGGCCATGAGCCCCGAGAACTAACGCTCCGGCTATTGCCATTGCCTCCTCATCTGCCTCACATGTCGGCGAATGAAAGTATTATTTCCGGTATCGAGGATCAAGGAAACCGCGTGGTATAGTATCACTGCTGATTTATATTTATTTTTTATTTTTAATGAAAGCTAGCGTTTCAACTCTTACGACGAAGGAGTGCGAAACACAGCACGTGCTGAATGTCCCACATGTCAGTGAAAGGAGTGGGACATGAACAGCGTGGTAGAGCATCTCCACTTCTTCCACTTCTAGGTCGAAGACCACACGTAGTACTAGTAGTAGTATATAACGATACAAAGTGCGATCCGGAGAGACATACGCGTCTAGTTGGAAGGTCTCGGACCATACACATAAACAAATATAAAACCTAACATGCCTCCTGTAACGCCCGGTTAATTAAGCTACAGTAATTCCCTGCTAATGATGCCACATCATCATGATTACTGTTGTTGAACTCGCGTTGATTCAAAGTCGGTTCAAATTCAATTTTAAAACAAAGTCAAAATTAAAAGTTTTCAAATGTCAAAACTAAAATGTGCATATGTGGCAAATAAAGTATTATTGGTGCAGAAACCAAATTTTTACGATTGGTTTAAATGCACTAAAATAATTACAACAATGGTTTTAACAATAAATTAAATGCCTTTTATAAATTATAAAATTTGCAAACTATTTTAATTAAGTGCCAAACTTTTTGTGGCAGATGATTAAATTACGATACTAATTTTGTGGCCATCTCCACATTTTACTAAAGTCAATTGGTGCTCCAGTTAAATGCAAAACAGTAACTATTGAAGTTGTAGAAAAGAATAAAAAGGTAAGACTAAGACTTACTGCTGGACTGGGCCCCTAGTGGCTACAGTGCGGCCCAGCCCAGCCCAGCCGACCTTTCCTGTAGCTCTGGGCAGTGGAGACCGAGGCCATGGCGCCAGGCACGCGCGTGCGCCGTCCACGCGCCCGATCTCCTCGTGTCGTTCATCCGTCGGTGCCCGAGACACATAAGACCCTCCTCGACGGGCTGGACGAACCCTAGCTCGCCCAATTCCCCTTCTCCAGTTCGCCCTTCTCGAATTGATACAAGACCGAACCGCCGCCGCCACACCCGCTGTCGATCCCGTGACCACCGGCCGTCCCTCGTCGCCGCACCATGACGAGGAGCCGCGCATCGTCGCCTTCTTCATCGACATAGCAGGAATCGAGCGAAACCGCCTTGCAGTCGTCGCCCCGGTCGCCTCTCTATCGCATCGGCTGGCACCATTCATCGTCATTGCCACTGCCTCTGGACCACCCTGACTCCCTCGACCTTGCCATCGAGCTCAATGTGAGCAACTGCCCCATCCCACCTCTTCCTCCCTGTTGGTTCGAGCCGTAGCCCAGATCCCGTCTCCGCAGACGACCACTATGGCCACGAGCTCGAGTTGAGCTTGGCCAGGACCTGTCCGTCTCGTCCGTGAGCTTGTCGGAACGAGGTTGCAATTGCGCGTGCCCCTACACTCCCGCAGCCGCCCCTCACGCCCATCCGGCCTCACCGCGCCCCGCGCCGCACTCTGCAGCTCGCCTTCGCCACAGCCTGCCTCACCAGGGCGGGCCCTGAGCCGCTCGCGCCGCCCGCCCGCGGCGGCCTCGCTCACCGCTCGTTCGTTCGCGCGCGCCCGGCCCCCTGCCTCCCCACGCTACCTCGCCCCTCTGCGCCCCACAGCTGCCCCAGCCCACGCGCCAGTCGCGCCCACGCCGGCGTGCCTGCAGCTGGCGCCGCTGCAGCCTTTTCTCTGCCGCCGCCCGCCCGCTTATCCCTGCACCGTGCCTGCCGCCATGCCCTGCCTCTGTCCGCTCCGCGCCGGGCGCCGGGACGGCTGCCGCCGGCTGCTGCCGCGGCCGGGCTACTCTCTGCTCCCGCTGGAGCCCCTCCCCTCGCTGGCCGGTGTTGCGCCTGGCTCGGGCCGCCGGCGCCCTGAGCCCGTGCGTGCCCGCGAGCGCAGCCAGAGGCCGGCTGGCTCCTTGCCCAGTGGGGCTGCCCTTTAAAAAAAAGTATAAAAAAAAACATATTAGATGGGTTAGTGACAATGACATGTGGGCCCCTGGTCAGTTTGACCAGTCAACGGTTCAACGTTGATTGCTGACTTGGCAGTCAACGGGGCCCACTGTCAGCCTCTAATGACTTGTTGGGTGCACTGGACCAGGTGCACCTAGCCTTTTCCTGTTATTTTCGAATTTAGTTTAATTCCAGAAATTCCTGGAAATGATTAAAAACTTTAGAAAATCATATCTTTTAAACCGTAACTCCGATGAAAATAATTTATATATGAAAAATGCTCAGAATTTCGAGGCGGATCCGATTTCGCGGTCTGTTCGTCTGTCACACGTCCCTAGCTACCCGAACATGGAACCGTTCCCCTCCGGTCATCTGTCTGACAAATGTTCAGAACCGGGAAAACATTCCCGGATGTTTTCCCTCTTCACCTATATCGTGTAGCACCGCGTCAGAACACCCCTAGCTCTGCGTATTATCATGTCGTGCTCTTGTTTGCTTTATATTTATTGTTTCTTCCCCCTCTTCTCTCCGGTAGACCCCGAGACCGCTGCTAATGCCGCTGTGATCGACTACGTCACCGAGGACCCCTCCTTCTTGCCAGAGCAACCAGGCAAGCCCCCCCTTTGATCATCCCGATATCGCCCATTCTATTTTCTCATGCTTGCATTAGAATTGTTGCTGCTGCTGCTTTACCTATTCTGATGCATAGCCTGTTTATTGTAACCTGCTGTTGATAATTACCTGCATATCCTAAACTGCTTAGTATAGGCTGGGTAGAGACCTATCAGTGACCCCACTTATCCCGATTGCCCCGCTGGATTATCCGAAGACCCGATCAACGGGATTGAAGACCAGGCACCGCACATCACCCCCCCCCCCTTAGTTGTAACGACACTGCAGTGTTACTATCGAGTGCCGAGGGTGAAACCTCTTGTAGCACTTCTGATGTTAACTCTGTAGAGTAGCTATTCGGTCGTGGTCATCGAGGGTGATTCCTCCTTCTCCACTTTTGATACGACCCTGTCGTGCAACACACCAAGTGTGAACCCATCGAGGGTGATGCCTCCGAGTTCACCTTGACGAATACATCGAGTAGGAATCTAACGAGGGTGATACCTCGGATTCCCCTGATGTTATGGACACACGAATACTTGGACTTTGCACTGTTACTTGGAAGGCGGGTCGACCCTGAGGGGTACCCGCGTGTGATGTGAAGGCGGGTTGCCTGAATGGTGCCCGAGTGATGAATACGAGGCATGGCCGGGCATTCTTAGCCCTTGCCGCAAGTCCTCGATACGAGGCGACGGGGTCACATTGATCGTGAGTCTCTGCTCGTTACCGTACCCCCAAGGTACTAACGGTTTGGATATTAGATTCAAGTGGGCCTCTGGCCCGATAGCACTAACCATCACGTGGGCATAGTATGGGCACTCTGCATCATATGCATCAGCCGAAAGCTCTGTCAGACGTCTAGTTCAGCATTGCGGCCGGGACGGACCGGCGCCCCCCTGGTACCTGGCTTCCCCCTCCACGCAACGACTCGGAGTGCACAGGGCGATGGCCTAAGACCTCTGAGCGCTTAGGATGTAGACCGACGGGGACCTCTCTGCTGAGCTCTAGGTAGGGCTGCGGTGTGTCGTTTGGCCGAGGTCGGGCATGACCCGGGAAAGTGTGTCCGGCCGGAGTTAAGCGAGCGTGGTGGGTAAGTTGGTGCACCCCTGCAGGGAAGAACTAATCTATGCATAGCCGGATCCTCGGTAACGGACACTCAGAGTTGTATCCTGATTGATACAATTAGAACTGGATACTTGGATACTATGGCTCTGGGATTGCTTCTCGCAGGGAGTCGAGAAGGGATCTCAGGACGAGGTTGATGACTGTATGGCTCTGGGATTGCTTTCTCGCAGGGAGTCGAGAAAGGATCTCTGGGTGAGGTTGAGACTTAATGATACTGCTACATTATATTGTATTGTTCTACTCTCTTCCATTGCTGCAAGATCACTGAAGATGCTAGTCTTCGATAGGACTAGGTTTTCTCTCTATTCTGGCATTTCTGAAGCCCAGTCCACGTATACAGCCTCTCCTTGAAAATGTTGCATATGTAGTGTAGATCCTTGCTTGCTGAGTACTTCTGAGTACTCACGGTTGCTTTGTTTTCCTTTTCTCCCCATATCAGTTTGTCGTGACCGCAGGACGGAGCCCCCTGAGACAGATGCCCCGTCGATCGACTACTACTACCACCCCGAGGGTGGTTACTACTACGAGTTGACTGATGACCAGGAGTAGGTTCGGAGGGTCCCAGGCAGGAGGCCTGCGCCTTTCGATCGTAGTGTTTTCTTTTGCCCCGCCTACTAAGGCCTTTCTGTGCTTTCTTTTATATTTGTACTCAGATATCTGATGCTTCCGCTGACGCTTGTATGCGAGCTTTTGTATTCGAGCCCTCGAGGCCCCTGGCTTGTAATATAAAGCTTGTATGACTTTCTTTATGTTTTAGAGTTGTGTTGTGATATCTTCCCTTGAGTCCTTAGGCTTGACCGTGTGCATTTGCGTGTATGATTAGTGCACGATTGAGCCGGGGGCGTCACAAGTTGGTATCAGAGCCGACTGCCTATAGGAACCCCCTTTCCAACTCCTTGGCCGAAGTTGAGTCTAATTGTCCAAAACCGTTTTACTAACTTGGCTGTGTGGCTTACGGGCCCACGTCGCCAACTGGGTGGTATTAGGATCTTTTACTCCTCGACCTTTACTCTAGGACTCTGATCTCTCTTCTATTCGGGTTAAAATTTTACTAACTCCAACATTAGGTTCTCGTGATCACATCCACCCGGTGTTTTGAAAATTTGTGCGCCTCAACCTGTCCATTTTCCGCAACTCCACCAATCCTATGGATGCTGATGATTGGCTTCGTGACATCCTGTTTGAAATGGAGTCAGCTAATGTTGCCCCTGACAGTTACGTCACCTTTGCGACATTCCACTTAAAGGGTTCAGTTGCTCAATGATGGGAAAGCCACAAGGGTATGTTGCCTGCTGAAACTGTAACCACTTGGCAGGAATTTCAGTCAGCTTTTCGTGCATGGTACATTCCTCAAGGTTTGATGGACCAGAAGAAGCAGGAGTTCCGCAAACTCTCACAGGGCAAAATGACTGTGGATGAATATCAGAGGAAATTTCTTGAATTGTCCCGCTATGCTGAAGATGACGTCTGCACTAACGCCCGCAAACAGGAGAAATTCCGTGAAGGACTGCGTCCGGATATAAACCTTGCACTTGCTGTCCATGATTTTACAGACTTCGCAATGCTTGTCAGCAAATCTTTCCAAGTTGAAACTGCTCTGACTAAGTACCAGGAGTCGCTCAAGCGCACTCGTGATGTTGGTTCGTCCTCGGGTCAGCATGTTCAGAAACGTCGAGTGTGGATTCCGCACAATGTTTACCACCGACCTGCTCCAACACCCAGGCCGTCATATGTTGCACCTCATCTGCCTTCACCACCGAGACAGCTAATGGTTCATGATGCACCGCCTAATGTTATGGCTTCTCCTCAGGATGCACCACGTCCTCCTGATGGTCGTACGAAGGGCCATCGAACCCATCATTGCAGAAATCATAAAGCCATGATATCTGCTATGGACCGAGGCCAGGTCACTCACGTCAAAATGGGAGAAGCTCGTGAGTCTCCAAAAATCATGATGGGAACTCTGTCAGTTAATTCAGTTGCAGCTTCTGTTCTCTTTGATTCCGGGGCATCACATTCCTTTGTGTCTCAACAATTTGCCCAGCGACATGAGCTACCTCTAGAGTTATTGCCCACACCATTAGAGATTATCACTCCCCGTTCCAGGTGGCAAACCAAGATGGTAAGTCACAACAATTAGATCAAAATTGAAGGGTTGATGTTCTCTGCTTCCCTTATTGCTCTTGGACCTTCCAACATAGACATCATTCTCGGTATGGACTGGTTGACAGCCCATAATGCTTTGATTGTTTGTGCTACTAAGACAGTCCAGCTCACACACCCTTCTGGTCAGGTGATCAACTACTCAGCCCGAATAGCTCAGGATGCTGAGAGCCAGATATATGTTCTGAATGCATTCAACGCTTCACCTCTTGAAGGCATCGAGAACGTTCCAGTTGTTCGTGATTTTCAAGATGTCTTTCCAGAAGAACTTCCAGGAATACCCCCTGCTAGAGCTGTTGAGTTTGTCATCGACTTGAAGCCTGGCACTACCCCTATTGCGAAGCGTCCTTATAAAATGCCTCCGCACCACCTTCTTGAACTTAAGGAAGAAATCAACACGTCACTTAAGAAAGGTTTCATTCGCCCCAGTTCCTCTGCTTGGGGAGCACCTTCACTCTTTGTTAAGAAGAAGGATGGAACTAACCGATTGGTTCAAGATTACCGGCCCATTAACCAAGCCACAATTTAGAACAAATATCTGCTTCCTCGGATCAATGATTTGTATGATCAACTTGCTGGATCATTGGTATTCTCTAAACTTGATTTGAGGTTGGGTTATCATCAGATCTGTGTTCGTGAAGAGGATATTCCCAAGACTGCATTTGTTATTCGTTATGGCTCCTACGAGTACACTGTCATGTCATTTGGATTAACAAATGCTCCAGCCACATTCTCCCGTCTGATGAATTACATCTTCATGGATTACCTCAACAAGTTCGTCGTGGTTTATCTAGATGATATTCTGGTATATTCGAAGAATAAGGAAGAACATGCCGAACACCTCCGTCTTGTACTGGAAAGGCTCCGAGAACACCAGTTGTATGCCAAATACTCCAAATGTGATTTCTGGCTTTCTGAAGTAACTTACCTTGGACATGTGATTTCCAAGGATGGAATTGCTGTTAACCCAGAATGAGTTCAGGCTATTCTGGACTGGACTCCTCCGAAGAATGTCAAGCAAGTGAGAAGTTTTCTCGGCCTTGCAAGCTATTGCCGTCGATTTGTCGAGAACTTTTCTAAGATTGCTAAGCCTTTGACTGATCTGCTTCACAAAGGCGTTAAGTTTGAATGGACAGAAAAATGTCAGGAAAGTTTTCAAACACTCAAAGACAAGCTGACATCTGCCCCAGTACTTGCTCCACCGGATTCTCGCAAAGATTTTGTGATCTATTGTGACGCATCCCGTGAAGGATTGGGCTGTGTCCTAATGCAAGAGCGTAAAGTGATTGGTTATGGCTCTCGTCAGTTGCGCCCACATGAAGAGAATTATCCGGTACATGATCTAGAACTAGCTGCTGTGATCTATGCATTGCAGTTGTGGCGACATTACCTTCTCGGTAATCGTTGCGAGATATACATGGATCATAAAAGTCTGAAGTACTTGTTCACTCAGCTATCTCTAAACCTCCGTCAGCAAAGATGGATGGAGGCCATTGCGGACTATGATTTGGGTATTTCCTATACCCCTGGCAAGGCTAACGTGATGGCTGATGCCTTAAGCCACAAGTCCTATTGCGACAACCTCATGGTTAGGCGAGCTCAACCTCGTCTTTTTTATGAACTGCGCAAGCTGAATCTATGTATTGTTCCACAGGGTTCTCTAAATAACCTTGTGATACAACCAGATCTTGAGAATGCTGTTAAGAATGCGCAAGCTAAAGATGCTGAAATTGATCTGATGAAGAAAAATCTTCACCTTGAAAAGTACAGGGATTTCTCGCTGTCTGAAGATGGAACCTTGTATTTCAGAAACCGCATTGTGGTACCTCGCTTCGAGCTTATGACTGACAAAGTCATGAAGGAGGCCCATGCTACCCCGCTGTCTATTCATCCGGGTAGCACCAAGATGTATCGTGATCTCCGTCAAAGGTACTGGTGGTCTAAAATGAAGCAGGATATTGCTCGATATGTTGCTGAATGTGATGTGTGTCATCGCGTTAAAGCAGAACATCAGAAGCCTGCTGGAATTCTGCAACCACTTCCTATTCCTCTGTGGAAATGGGATAAGGTTCAGATGGATTTCGTTATAGGACTTCCCAGGTCACAGAAGGGTCACGATGCTATTCTTGTCGTCGTCGACCAACTTTCTAAAGTTGCACACTTTCTGCCTGTTAAAGAGACGATCACTGCTAGTCAGCTAGCAGAGTTATATATCTCCAGAATTGTTTCACTCCACGGTATTCCGAAGGAGATCAGTTTGGACCAAGGCGGTCTTTTCACCTCCAAGTTCTGGGAAAGTTTCCAGGAAGCTATGGGAACTCATATTACCTGGAGCTCAGCTTATCACCCTCAATCCCAAGGCCAAGTCGAGCGAGTCAATCAAGTGCTTGAAGAAATGCTTCGGGCTTGTGTTATTTCTTTCAGTAAGAAGTGGGAAGAATCTCTTCCATATGCCGAATTCTCATACAACAACAGCTATCAAGCCAGTTTGAAGATGGCTCCCTTTGAAGTACTTTATGGACGTCAGTGTCGAACCCCTCTGAATTGGTCAGAAACTGGGGAACGACCACTCGTGGGTCTGGAAATTATTCAACACACCAAAGAACAAGTCCGTATTGTCCGGGAGAATCTCAAGACGGCTCAAGACCGCCAGAAGAGCAACTATGATCGCAAACGATGGGGTTTGACTTATCAACCTGGTGATCAAGCTTATCTACGTGTCACCCCTATGAAGGGCACTCACCGTTTTGGAATCAAGGGCAAGTTAGCTCCACGCTACATTGGTCCTTTCCGCATTGTTGCTAGACGTGGTCAGGTGGCATATAAATTGGAATTGCCGCCGCAATTCTCTCATATCCATGACGTCTTCCATGTGTCGCAACTTCGTAAATGCTTCAAAGAATCTCCACACCGAGCAATGGATCACGAAATGCTCAAATTGCAAGATGATCTTTCTTATAAGGAGCATCCGATCCGCATTCTCGATGAAGCTGAACGTCAGACCCGTCAGAAGGTTACCAAGTTCCTCAAAGTGCAGTGGTCAAATCATACTGAAGATGAAGCCACTTGGGAACGCGAGGAAAATCTTCGTGCGGAATACCCCGACCTCTTTCCTTCTACCTCCTGAATTCTCGGGACGAGAATTTCTTTTAGTGGAGGAGAACTGTAACGCCCGGTTAATTAAGCTACAGTAATTCCTTGCTAATGATTCCACGTCATCATGATTACTGTTGTTGAACTCGCGTTGATTCAAAGTCGGTTCAAATTCAATTTTAAAACAAAGTCAAAATTAAAAGTTTTCAAATGTCAAAACTAAAATGTGCATCTGTGGCAAATAAGTCATAAGTATTATTGGTGCAGAAACCAAATTTTTACAACAGGTTTAAATGCACTAAAATAATTACAACAATGGTTTTAACAATAAATTAAATGCCTTTTATAAATTATAAAATTTGCAAACTATTTTAATTAAGTGCCAAACTTTTTGTGGCAGAGGATTAAATTACGATACTAATTTTGTGGCCATCTCCACATTTTACTAAAGTCAATTGGTGCTCCAGTTAAATGCAAAACAGTAACTATTGAAGTTATAGAAAAGAATAAAAAGGTAAGACTAAGACTTACTGCTGGACTGGGCCCCTAGTGGCTACAGTGCGGCCCAGCCCAGCCGAGCCGACCTTTCGTGTAGCTCTAGGCAGTGGAGACTGAGGCCATGGCGCCAGGCACGCACGTGCGCCGTCCACGCGCCCGATCTCCTCGTGTCGTTCATCCGTCGGTGCCCGAGACACATAAGACCCTCCTCGATGGGCTGGACGAACCCTAGCTCGCCCAATTCCCCTTCTCCAGCTCGCCCTTCTCGAATTGATACAAGAATGAACCGCCGCCGCCACACCCGCTGTCGATCCTGTGACCACCGGCCGTCCCTCGTCGCCGCACCATAACCAGGAGCCGCGCATCGTCGCCTTCTTCATCGACATAGCAGGAATCGAGCGGAACCGCCTTGCAGTCGTCGCCCCGGTCGCCTCTCTATCGCCTCGGCCGGCGCTGTTCGTCGTCATTGCCGCCGCCTCTGGACCACCCCGACTCCCTCGACCTTGCCATCGAGCTCAATGTGAGCAACTGCCCCATCCCACCTCTTCCTCCCTGTTGGTTCGAGCCGTAGCCCAGATCCCGTCTCCGCCGACAACCACTATGGCCGCGAGCTCGAGTTGAGCTTGGCCAGGACCTGTCTACCTCGTCCGTGAGCTCGTCGGAACAAGGTTGCACTTGCACGTGCCCCTACACTCCCGTACATGCTCGCGCACGCTCGGCCACCTCTGCAGCCGCCCCTCACGCCCGTCCGGCCTCACCGCGCCCCGCGCTGCACTCTGCAGCTCGCCCTCGCCACAGCCTGCCTCGCCAGGGCGAGCCCTGAGCCGCTCGAGAAGAAAAAAAAAAAAAAAGAGGAGGGAATGGAACACGAAAAGAGAGGGGAGGTCGAGCGCGACAAGCACACTGAATAAACACGGCGGACCTCGCCCCCTCTGCGCCGCACGGCTGCCCCAGCCCACGTGCTAGTCGCGCCCACGCCGGCGTGCCCGTAGCTGGCGCCGCTGCAGCCTTTTCACCGCTGCTCACCCGCTTATCCCTGCACCGCGCCTGCCGCCGTGCCCTGCCTCTGTCCGCTCCGCGCCGGGCGCCGGGACGGCTGCCGCCGGCTGCTGCCGCGGCCGGGCTGCTCCCCGCTCTCGCCGGAGCCCCTCCCCTCGCTGGTCGGCGCTGCGCCTGGCTCGGGCCGCCGGCGCCCTGAGCCCGTGCGTGCCCGCGAGCGCAGCTAGAGGCCGGCTGGCTCCCTGCCTAGTGGGGCTGCCCTTTAAAAAATAGTATAAAAAATAACATATTAGATGGGTTAGTGAGAATGACATGTGGGCCCCTGGTTAGTTTGACCAGTCAACGGTTCAACGTTGACTGCTGACTTGGCAGTCAACGGGGCCCACTGTCAGCCTCTAATGACTTGTTGGGTGCACTGGACCGGGTGCACCTGGCCTTTTCCTGTTATTTTCGAATTTAGTTTAATTTCAGAAATTCCTGGAAATGATTAAAAACTTTAGAAAATCATATCTTTTAAACCGTAACTCCGATGAAAATAATTTATATATGAAAAATGCTCAGAATTTCGAGGCGGATCCGATTTCGCGGTCCCTTCGTCCGTCACACGTCCCTAGCTACCCGAACATGGAACCATTCCCCTCTGGTCATCTGTCTGACAAATGTCCAGAACCGGGAAAACATTCCCGGATGTTTTCCCTCTTCACCTATATCGTGTAGCACCGCGTCAGAACACCCCTAGCTCTGCGTATTGTCATGTCGTGCTCTTGTTTGCTTTATATTTACTATTTCTACCCCCTCTTCTCTCCGGTAGACCCCGAGACCGCTGCTGATGCCGCTGTGATCGACTACGTCACCGACGACCCCTCCTTCTTGTCAGAGCAACCAGGCAAGCCCCCCCTTTGATCATCCCAATATCGCCCATTTTATTTTCTCATGCTTGCATTAGAATTGTTGCTGCTGCTGCTTTACCTATTCTGATGCATAGCCTGTTTATTGTAACCTGCTGTTGATAATTACCTGCATATCCTAAACTGCTTAGTATAGGCTGGGTAGAGACCTATCAGTGATCCCACTTATCCCGATTGCCCCGCTGGATTATCCGAAGACCCGATCAACGGGATTGAAGACTAGGCCCCGGCACCGCACATCACCCCCCCCCCCCCTTAGTTGTAACGACACTGCAGCGTTACTATCGAGTGCCGAGGGTGAAACCTCTTGTAGCACTTCTGATGTTAACTCTGTAGAGTAGCTATTCGGTCGTGGTCATCGAGGGTGATTCCTCCTTCTCCACTTCCGATACGACCCTGTCGTGCAACACACCAATTGTGCACCCATCGAGGGTGATGCCTCCGAGTTGACCTTGACGGATACATCGAGTAGGAATCTAACGAGGGTGATACCTTGGATTCCCCTGATGTTATGGACACACGGATAGTTGGACTTTGCACTGTTACTTGGAAGGCGGGTCGACCCTGAGGGGTACCCGTGTGTGATGTGAAGGCGGGTTGCCTGAATGGTGCCCGAGTGATGAATACGAGGCGTGGCTGGGCATTCTTAGCCCTTGCCGCAAGTCCTCGAGACGGGGCGACGGGGTCACATCGATCGTGAGTCTCTGCTCGTTACCGCACCCCCAAGGTAATAACGGTTTGGATATTTGATTCGAGTGGGCCTCTGGCCTGATAGCACTAACCATCACGTGGGCATAGTATGGGCGGTCTGCATCGTATGCATCAGCCAAAAGCTCTGTCAGACGTCCAGTTCAGCATTGCGGCCGGGACGGACCGGCGCCCCCCTGGTGCCTGGCTTCCCCCTGCACGCAATGACTCGAAGTGCACAGGGCGATGGCCCAAGACCTCTGAGCGCTTAGGATGTAGACCGACGGGGACCTCGCTGCTGAGCTCTAGGTAGGGCTGCGGTGTGTCGTTTGGCCGAGGTCGGGCATGACCCGGGAAAGTGTGTCCAGCCGAAGTTAAGCGAGCGTGGTGGGTAAGTTGGTGCACCCCTGCAGGGAAGAACTAATCTATGCATAGCCGGATCCTCGGTAATGGACACTCGGAGTTGTATCCTGATTGATACAATTAGAACTGGATACTTGGATACTATGGCTCTGGGATTGCTTCTCGCAGGGAGTCGATAAGGGATCTCAGGACGAGGTTGATGGCTGTATGGCTCTGGGATTGCTTTCTCGCAGGGAGTCGAGAAAGGATCTCTGGGTGAGGTTGAGACTTAATGATACTGCTACATTATATTGTACTGTTCTACTCTCTTCCATTGCTGCAAGATCACTGAAGATGCTAGTCTTTGATAGGACTAGGTTTTCTCTCTATTCTGGCATTTCTGCAGCCCAGTCCACATATACAGCCTCTCCTTGAAAATGTTGCATATGTAGTGTAGATCCTTGCTTGCTGAGTACTTCTGAGTACTCACGGTTGCTTTGTTTTCCTTTTCTCCCCATATTAGTTTGTCGTGACCACAGGACGGAGCCCCCTGAGATAGATGCCCCGTCGATCGACTACTACTACCACCCCGAGGGTGGTTACTACTACGAGTTGACTGACGACCAGGAGTAGGTTCGGAGGGTCCCAGGCAGGAGGCCTGCGCCTTTCGATCGTAGTGTTTTCTTTTGCCCTGCCTACTAAGGCCTTTATGTGCTTTCTTTTATATTTGTACTCAGATATCTGATGCTTCCGCTGCCGCTTGTATTTGAGCTTTTGTATTCGAGCCCTCGAGGCCCCTGGCTTGTAATATAAAGCTTGTATGACTTTATTTATGTTTTAGAGTTGTATTGTGATATCTTCCCTTGAGTCCTTAGGCTTGACCATGTGCATTTGCGTGTATGATTAGTGCACGATTGAGCCGGGGGCGTCACAAGTTGGTATCAGAGCCGACTGCCTATAGGAACCCCCTTTCCAACTCCTTGGCCAAAGTTGAGTCTAGTTGTCCAAAACCGTTTTACTAACTTGGCTGTGTGGCTTACGGGCCCACGTCGCCAACTGGGTGGTATTAGGATCTTTTACTCCTTGACCTTTACTCTGGGACTCTGATCTCTCTTCTATTCGGGTTAAAATTTTACTAACTCCAACATTAGGTTCTCGTGATCACATCCACCCGGTGTTTTGAAAATTTCCCCCTCCCTTCAAGTTTGTGGGCCAGGTTCTGCTTGCAGGATCCTCTTATCGAGGGCACCCTATGTTGTCACTTGCAGATTCCTCGCCCGAACAGTTTTCTCCGACGTGTTGTAGCCTTTGCTATGTCACATTGTTGTAATCCTCACCGCGTGCCTGCGCGCCACCTAGATGTCTAGCCCTCCCCTTTCAACTGTCGTAATGCCGGATTGTAACCGAGGCTATGTGTGGCTTTGAATGTCTGGTACGAATATGATGAAGTATTTATTGCACTTCCTTCTGTTGTGCGTGTTACTTCATGAATCATTCCATACACCTATAGTTCTTCTTGCTAAACTGCCCCCTGTTGAATTGGCAGGATGGCTGACAATCCTCCACCTCCACCCTATATTGCCGCAATGATGCAGCAGTTTGAATTGAATCGTCAGCTCAACAAGAGTCTGGTAAAACATTTGGAACGCAATGATGCTTGTCAGGAGCCTGGACCAATCTCGCTGCCAGGATTTGTGCGCCTCAACCTGTCCATTTTCCGCAACTCCACCAATCCTATGGATGCTGATGATTGGCTTCATGACATCCTGTTTGAAATGGAGTCAGCTAATGTTGCCCCTGACAGTTACGTCACCTTTGCGACATTCCACTTAAAGGGTTCAGCTGCTCAATGATGGGAAAGCCACAAGGGTATGTTGCCTGCTGAAACTGTAACCACTTGGCAGGAATTTCAGTCAGCTTTTCGTGCACGGTACATTCCTCAAGGTCTGATGGACGAGAAGAAGCAGGAGTTCCGCAAACTCTCACAGGGCAAAATGACTTTGGATGAATATCAGAAAAAAATTCTTGAATTGTCCTGCTATGCTGAAGATGCCGTCTGCACTGACGCCCGCAAAGAGGAGAAATTCCGTGAAGGACTGCGTACGGATATAAACCTCGCACTTGCTGTCCATGATTTTACAGACTTCGCAACGCTTGTCAGCAAATCTTTCCAAGTTGAAACTGCTCTGACTAAGTACCAGGAGTCGCTCAAGCGCACTCGTGATGTTGGTTCGTCCTCGGGTCAGCATGTTCAGAAACGTCGAGTGTGGATTCCGCACAATGTTTACCACCGACCTGCTCCAACACCCAGGCCGTCATATGTTGCACCTCGTCTGCCTTCACCGCCGAGACAGCTAACGATTCATGATGCACCGCCTAATGTTATGGCTTCTCCTCAGGATGCACCACGTCCTCCTGATGGTCGTATGAAGGGCCATCGAACCCATCATTGCAGAAATCATAAAGCCAGGATATCTGCTATGGACCGAGGCCAGGTCACTCATGTCAAAATGGGAGAAGCTCGTGAGTCTCCAAAAATCGTGATGGGAACTCTGCCAATTAATTCAGTTGCAGCTTCTGTTCTCATTGATTCCGGGGCATCACATTCATTTGTGTCTCAACAATTTGCTCAGCGACATGAGCTACCTCTAGAGTTATTGCCCACACCATTAGAGATTATCATTCCCTGTTCCAGGCGGCAAACCAAGATGGTAAGTCACAACAATCAGATCAAAATTGAAGGGTTGATGTTCTCTGCTTCCCTTATTGCTCATTGACCTTCCGACATAGACATCATTCTCGGTATGGACTGGTTGACAGCCCATAATGCTTTGATTGTTTGTGCTACTAAGACAGTCCAGCTCACACACCCTTCTGGTCAGGTGATCAATTACTCAGCCCGAATAGCTCAGGATGCTGAGAGCCAGATATATGTTCTGAATGCATTGAACGCTTCACCTCTTGAAGGCATCGAGAACGTTCCAGTTGTTAGTGATTTTCAAGATGTCTTTCTAGAAGAACTTCCAGGAATACCCCCTGCTAGAGCTGTCGAGTTTGTCATCGACTTGAAGCCTGGCACTACCCCTATTGCGAAGCGTCCTTATAAAATGCCTCTGCACCACCTTCTTGAACTTAAGGAAGAAATCGACACGTCACTTAAGAAAGGTTTCATCCGCCCCAGTTCCTCTGCTTGGGGAGCACCTTCACTCTATGTTAAGAAGAAGGATGGAACTAACCGATTGGTTCAGGATTACCGGCCCATTAACCAAGCCACAATTTAGAACAAATATCCGCTTCCTCGGATCAATGATTTGTATGATCAACTTGCTGGATCATCGGTAATCTCTAAACTTGATTTGAGGTTGGGTTATCATCAGATCCATGTTCGTGAAGAGGATATTCCCAAGACTGCATTTGTTATTCGTTATGGCTCCTACGAGTACACTGTCATGTCATTTGGCTTAACAAATGCTCTAGCCACATTCTCCTGTCTGATGAATTACATCTTCATGGATTACCTCGACAAGTTCGTCGTGGTTTATCTAGATGATATTCTGGTATATTCGAAGATTAAGGAAGAACATGCCGAACACCTCTGTCTTGTACTGGAAAGGCTCCGAGAACACCAGTTGTATGCCAAATACTCCAAATGTGAATTCTGGCTTTCTGAAGTAACTTACCTTGGACATGTGATTTCCAAGGATGGAATTGCTGTTAACCAAGAACGAGTTCAGGCTATTCTGGACTGGACTCCTCCGAAGAACGTCAAGCAAGTGAGAAGTTTTCTCGGCCTTGCAAGCTATTGCCGTCGATTTGTCGAGAACTTTTCTAAGATTGCTAAGCCTTTGACTGATCTGCTTCACAAAGGCGTTAAGTTTGAATGGACAGAAAATTGTCAGGAAAGTTTTTAAACACTCAAAGACAAGCTGACATCTGCCCCAGTACTTGCTCCACCGGATTCTCGCAAAGATTTTGTGATCTATTGTGACGCATCCTGTGAAGGATTAGGCTGTGTCCTAATGCAAGAGCATAAAGTGATTGCTTATGGCTCTCGTCAGTTGCGCCCACATGAAGAGAATTATCCGGTACATGATCTAGAAATAGCTGCTGTGATCTATGCATTGCAGTTGTGGCGACATTACCTTCTCGGTAATCGTTGCGAGATATACATGGATCATAAAAGTCTGAAGTACTTGTTCACTCAGCCATCTCTAAACCTCCGTCGGCAAAGATGGATGGAGGCCATTGCGGACTATGATTTGGGTATTTCCTATACCCCTGGCAAGGCTAACATGATGGCTGATGCCTTAAGCCGCAAGTCCTATTGCGACAACCTCATGGTTAGGCGTGCTCAACCGCGTCTTTTTTATGAACTGCGCAAGCTGAATCTACGTATTGTTCCACAGGGTTCTCTAAATAACCTTGTGATACAACCAGATCTTGAGAAAGCTGTTAAGAATGCGCAAGCTAAAGATGCTGAAATTGATCTGATGAAGAAAAATCTTCACCTTGAAAAGTACAGGGATTTCTCGCTGTCTGAAGACGGAACCTT
The DNA here is from genome assembly GCA_011799875.1 of Thinopyrum elongatum. Lineage (NCBI taxonomy): Eukaryota > Viridiplantae > Streptophyta > Magnoliopsida > Poales > Poaceae > Thinopyrum > Thinopyrum elongatum. The sequence continues at coordinate 113,820,330 of CM022299.1, read as the reverse complement.
GTATTTCAGAAACCGCATTGTGGTACCTCGCTTCGAGCTTATGACTGACAAAGTCATGAAGGAGGCCCATGGTACCCCGCTGTCTATTCATCCGGGTAGCACCAAGATGTATCGTGATCTCCGTCAAAGGTACTGGTGGTCTAAAATGAAGCAGGATATTGCTCGATATGTTGCTGAATGTGATGTGTGTCGTCGTGTTAAAGCAGAACACAGAAGCCTGCTGGAATTCTGCAACCACTTCCTATTCCTCTGTGGAAATGGGATAAGGTTCAGATGGATTTCGTTACAGGACTTCCCAGGTCACGGAAGGGTCACGATGCTATTCTTGTCGTCGTCGACCAACTTTCTAAAGTTGCACAATTCTGCCTGTTAAAGAGACGATCACTGCTAGTCAGCTAGCAGAGTTATATATGTACACGAGTTGACTGACGACCAGGAGTAGGTTCGGAGGGTCCCAGGCAGGAGGCCTGCGCCTTTCGATAGTAGTGTTTTCTTTTTCCCCGCCTACTAAGGCCTTTCTGTGCTTTCTTTTATATCTGTACTCAGATATCTGATGCTTCCGCTGACGCTTGTATGCGAGCTTTTGTATTCGAGCCCTCGAGGCCCCTGGCTTGTAATATAAAGCTTGTATGACTTTATTTATGTTTTAGAGTTGTGTTGTGATATCTTCCCGTGAGTCCTTAGGCTTGATCGTGTGCATTTGCGTGTATGATTAGTGCACGATTGAGCCGGGGGCGTCACACCTCCAATCATAATATCACCGTGCATTGCATGTACAACATTTAGTGGTAGTAAGACAAATGCCTATATGCCACGCAGGTTCATACTATTTGTACCTTTCTACTTCACTTACTGAGCTACATTACTCAGGTTCGTACATCCCTGCGTACATGTCCATCCCGAAGTTCCAGTCCCCACGTGTTCTTCATAGATGGCACGATCCATAACAGTGAGCAACGGGAATCCATATCATCACAGCTTCTTAGTGTGGCTCCCCACGATGGAGACTCATCCAAACTGAAGTGGCATAGATCAGGGATAGGGGCATTCAAGATATGAATCCGTCGGTGCACAATGAAAACACACCCGTTCTTCATGAACGGCAGGCCGTCGGCGTCGTGCACGGAAGGTGGCATCGTTTGCACTAGGGGGTAGTTGTCCCCAATGAAAATTGAGTACTCTTCAAGTGTGTTCATCCGCACCCAGGTAGCATCACGGGGGTCGAACACGCCGCCGTCCATCTGGTACACCTGGCATCTCAAACCTGGATACATGGTGATGTACATGGTTATGGTCCATGCAGTATAATAAGGTGACGTAAGCAGAGGATACAGATTAAATAAAATACTCCCTCCATTTTTATATACAAGGCCACAAACTCATATTACAGGTACCAAGGTAAAATTTAATGCATACTTTGCAAGCCAACTTTTCTTTTCGTTTACTGGGATCATTAATACGCAACATGCATGCATGGAAACTGAGTGGAGGAGGTAGCTAGTGTCATGATAACGACATGCATGCAAGTATTAAACAGGTTGCTAGTACGAGGAGATATCATTAATTCTTTCCTCGATTACTGTTGGTGGCCTTGTAGGCTGGTCATAGTGGGGAGTATCATACATTAGTATCATGCATATGATATTAGTGTATGATACTACATCTATAGTGCATAGTATCATAGATTAGTATCATATGTGGTCTCATTTATTGCCATGCATGACACATAGTAGCATACAGTAATATCTACCTATGTTACTATAATCCTCTCTCTTTTCTTTAATTGTTTGCCACATAAGCATGTTTGCGAGTCCCAAGTGCATGATACCGCTTATGTTACCCCCACTATGGCCAGCCGTATAGATGCAAAACCTATATTCAATAGTGGCCTTCTATAAGTAAATGGAGGGAGTACTTTATATTGCTTATTTCTAAGAGGGGGAAGGGAAGCAATGTAGTATAGACCAGCTGCGGCACGGGTGACGACAAACAATTTGAGAGTGTTACCTGGGCCATGTACATTAATTAAAGGAGGAGTAGTTTTGTTTGATGGGATTATGGCTACCTAGCTAGTACTACACGGAATTGAAATTGTTAAGTCCTTTATAGTTTATACAACTGGCATTATAAAGTTGCGTAGATGACTATCCCAATCAATAAAAAAAGAAGGAAATAACTACTCCTGCTCCTGCAGTATAAAGAGACATGTACTGAAATGTTATAAGATGACATGGCAATAAGATATACGATAGCTCCTGGCTCTACTACTCTTAGATAGGAGAGAAGGGATTACCTGGGTACATGATCAGGGTCCGATCATGATAGATCGTGGCACCTTGTTACCCTTCAACGGTACCATCACTGGTACAGCGAGGTGCTATACAAACGGTTTTTAACCCCTTTTCACGACGGCATTTCGAACCGTCGCCAAGTGAGTGGCTGCGATAGGGGGTCCTTCCCACACAACCCAGAAATTGTCGGGGATATGCCCTCCTGGCACACACGCTCGGCAAAATGAGGCCGTGTGCGACCGACGAGTGGTCAAATATGGTTATACGTATAGTTGTGCTCTAAAAAAATACAATTATACAGGCCAAATCGTTTCCGGTCGTAAGTACATCCCACACAGTCAGTCCCCGCTAAACGTTTCCGTTCGTATGTACATTCCACACAGTCAATCCAAGGAATACGTTTCCGTTAGTATGTACATCTCACACAGTTAATCCAAGAAGTACGTTTCCGTTCATATATACATCCCACACAGTCACTCCAAGGAAAACGTTTCCGTTAGCAGGTACATCACACACAATTTTCCCCATTAAATCATTTGTGATAGCGTTACCATTGCACACGATATTAACAATTTTATTATTTGCGTTATTCAATGCATCACACACGGTGCATAGAAGAAACTGTGTGGCAAAGGCTGTCCATCACACACACTTTTTATGTGGTAAACGTTTGCGCAAGGTGGCCTAATGCAAACAGTTTTCACGAGGATGTCGTGTGTGATTGTTCATTGATCCAACACGGTTTATTCCTAGAAACTGTGTGCATTGCCTGAGGTCATCGCCCACGGTGTTTTCTCAATAACCGTTTGCAATAGAAAAACCTAATTAGTAGGCTAATTGCCCTATTATTAATAATCCATTTATTAATCTAATTGACATTTCATATTAAGCACACAATATATTCCATTTCCATATTAAGGAAGCAGGATTTCATAATTGAAATACATCAGAGTACAATATCATATAGCTTCAGCACTCAGCTACCCCATTACACAACTGCACCAGCACCCAGTTTCACATGCAACATCTATAACCTTTCAAAATTAGCATCATAGACGGTACATAGACAGATGCATCTCATCTGGAAAACTGCTGAAGCGGAAGGCGAATATTGAGCCTTCATTGATGTTGAAGGTCTTTGCAACTTTAGGCCAGTGCCTGTGGATGATTCACCGTCCATCCTTCATCCTCTTCAGGAACACTTCAATATTGAACCGTGGGTGTTGTATGAAAACCTTCCTCGCCTCCTGACCATACAGGTGGTTTGAGAGGTAATCATTAGTGAATTGATTTGGAAAGGCCTGAAAACAAGGATGTGCATAAATATCTTCTCTATATTGGAAATGGGGCAAAGGAATAAAAAAATGCAAGGTATAATAGTTAGTACCATCTTGTAGTGAACTAACGTCTTCTTCATTGTGCAGACAAAGATATTGTTGTTTTTTGTTGCTAATTTCTTTATCCTAACAATCTTTTTGAGTTTCTTGACATGACTGATATTCATGGACAACTCATTTCCCCATATGCAAAAGGGATCGAATAGTGGGTCAAAACCTCTGACAGCAGGACCTACATGTGCAAGACCAAATTGTTAAAACACTAAATATTAGAATGGTTCTTGCAATTGCACAATAATGTGCTATTAGACAAAGGACCATGCATGTGCAAATCTCGATTGTAAACCTCAGTGCTTCCCATTGTTTCCCTGCAACACATATAAGGTAGTTAGTCATCAGGTTAAGTGAGGGTTCGCATGCTATCAGTAAAATATGTTGATGAAAAATAAGCACATTGCAGATTCATCAGATTAATTCAAGCCACATGGAGAACCCATTTATCCAAACCAAGCATGATTAAGAACTAGGAAATATAGCAGTTGTATATGTTTCTCATGTATTAAGTGCAGCCAAATTCGATTTATTCCTCACATGCACAACAATACAAAATTCTACCCATGACAATTGGACATCGCATTGCAGAATTGAACCAAGCAGTTAACTAAACACCACAACAAATGAACCAAACATTAACTGAGCACCACATTGCACAATATAACTTACTCCTAATAGAAGACCAGACAGTTAACCAAACCAAGCATGGTTAACAACTTGGAAATATAGCAATTGTATTTGTTTCTCATGTATTTAGTACAACCAAATTTGATTTATTTCTCACATGGTATACAATAACAGAATGCACCCACAACAATTGAACATCGCATTGCAGAATTGAACCAAACAGTTAACTAAACACCACAATAAATGAACCAAATGTTAACTGAGCACCACATTGCACAATGTATAACATACTAGAAGATCAGACAGTTAACCAAACCAAGCATGCTTGACAACTTGGAAATATAGCAATTGTATTTATTTCTCATGTATTTTGTAAAGATAAATTCGATTTATTTCTCACATGGAAGACAATACAAAATTGCAGCCTGAAGAATTGAACATCACATTTGCAGAATTGAACCAAACATTTAACTGAAGACGACAACTAATTAACCAAACAGTTAATAAGTGAGCACCACATTGCACGACATATAGAACATATACACTAGAGCAATAGATTGCATGGTAAAAGTAGATAGCATAATTCACTAGAATTTGTTAAGGAAAGGCAGGAGCGGCACATGCAACGGGTAAACCGAGCATGCTTAACCAGCGTAGCTAGCAAACTGAACATGGGTCCTTATAGTGAGCAAATAAGACAAGCTACTCCTCATTGTCGGAGATATCGATGATGATTGGCTCCTTGGACATGGAAGAGGGCGAGGCCTTCACATCGTGGGTGCCCTCGTCGTAGTGGTGAGTTGCCTGAGCCGCTCCGGGCACCAACCTGCTGGCTCTCGAGTTGAGGTAAGCATGTGCACACTGGGAAAACACATCGTAGTCTTCGTGGAAGGCACCAAGGGTGGCCTCGAGAAACGCCATGAACTGTCGTTTAAAGTAGCCAACCGCATCGCGGCGTCAGCACGCAAGCCATCGATGGTGGCCTCGATGGTGAGGTGCTCCTCCAAGATCTGGGGGTCGGCACGAATGGCAGCCATCGCGACCTCATCCGTGCGTGCGGCCGTGATTTGCTTCTCTGCTGCCAAATGCTCCTTGAGCTCTTGGCTATACTGCGTGCACCATGGCTTAGGGCGGTGCTTATTTGGGGGAGGGGTCGGTGATTTGGGTGGAAGGTGTTGCACCAGTGGTCGGGGCATGTGGGATGTGGAAGGAGGAGGAGGATGGGGGTCGGGTGTGGATTACCAGCCTGGATAGACGAGGCCGAGCAGCGTGAAGGAGGGTCGCCGGCGAGGAGGCGGCGCTGCAAGCAAGGATTGAAGGTATCAACTTGGAAAGGAAGGCGGAAACAGGGGAAATGTGGCTTTTGGTAAGGGGAAGGGGGCGGGGAGGTAGATATTTTCGCGGAAGCCGAAAATTTTGAATCAGTGCAGCGAAAAAACTAGCGCGCAAAGTGTCATCAAACACGGTCTGTTATTCAGCACTGTGTATGATATGCGTACATCACAAACGATTCATATATCTTAACCCGTGTGTGATGAGTTTGAACGTCAAAAATTTTGGTTCGAATTCCCCTGGTTACAGTGGTCATCCACGTCATTGCATAATTTGGGTACACAAAGGAGACTACAGCACACCTACTCTTCATAATCGAGCAAGTTCAGCAATTAAACAGAGCTAGCTGACCTAAACATTACTCTAACAAATTAAAGACCGGCACTCTTAATTAAACAAAACAAAGAGTACTACTACGGCTGGTGCTCGTCGATCTCCGCCGCCTCCTCCATGTCCAGCTCACGACCGACGGTCTCTTGGGAAAGGGGCTCCATGGCATCCATCGCACCATACTCGGCAAGCATCTCGCCATCTCTTTGGAAAAGGCCGCCATGAGCTGGGTGTGGGCGGCCGTGATCTGGGCTTGGACGGGCTCCGTCGTGGCAAGGTATGCGGCAGAGGAACGGACGGCTGCTCGAACGCTCTCGGCGATTGCCAACTCGTCGTCCGTGGGTTGCCGACCATTGTCGAAGAAGCTTCGTTTGATTTGTGTGGTGACCGCCATGAGCTGGACGTGGGCGGCCTTGACATGGTTGTGGGCGGCCTCCATCAGGGCTAAGGCCGCCGCTGCGGAACGGACAGCTGTTGTGCCGCTCTCGCCAGTTGCTATCCCCGAGGCAGATGTTGCTACCGCCACCTGAGAAGCAACAGCGGCCGCTTGGGCTGCCTTGGCCGCCCGGTCGCAGATTGCGGCTGCGCTCATGCACCTTGTTAGCAAGCGCATGGCGGCTGCGGCCGCGCTCTCGCTGGAGTGGGCCGTCGAAGTTGCCCTCACGATGCGGGTCCACGTCCCCATCTTGCACCGGCGACAATTGAACAGTGAAATGATATTTGGGGAGCGAGCTTGTGTGCTTGACACACCAGCTGTGGACTGTAGCCGACGCACCTTCTCGCGTAAGCCATAGGCGTACTATACTCCGACGGTGCTCCAAGATATTTTGTATTGCATCTCACACAGTTGGTGATAATAAATTGTGTGCGATCTACTTGATTTTTCATCGTGATTTGAATTACATAATGGGGTCACAGCGGCAATGGAGGGTGTTTGAATTGCTAAAATCATATATCGTAAAAAAAATTGGAATTATTCAGGGTTTGTTTGGACATTTTTATACATTAACTTGGTTTTCTAGCCATTTCAGATGCCCAATTCAAAATTAAACTATATGCACATGCTCCGGTGCACCAACATGGGTTGTAAAATCATATATGTGTCCATGGGTTTGTGCTTATGTCCCATGCAAGAAATGGGGATGAATTTTGAACACCACAGCACCGTGGCTCTCCGGCAAACGTTGAGGTACTTGCTGTTGTAATTCTAGTAAATCCAACACCCATCTGAAATTCATGAACCTTGGCATGCTATCATGGAATGGCATCAACATGCTGGGGTAAAAAATATTGTCCCATTTGGGGCAGGTTATGGAATAAGCTTGTCACAAACCAGAGCTTCTCACAAGAAGCCTCATGGTTCCGTTAGGGAAACGTGTCACCTTTGTGGACAAAACGATATTCGTCGCCTCTTCTTGCTTTCAATTTTTTCCTGGTGTCAACATAGAACAACAGGAGTGTCGTGTTAAATTTTGGAATTTTTTGGGTATCGTTTGGACATTTTTATACGTTAACTGAGTTTTCTAGGCATTTATGTGCATAATTCAAAATTGAAGTACATAAACATGCTCCAGTGCATAAAAATGGGTTGAAAAATTGAATGTGTGTCCTTGGTTGCAAGCTTAGGTCACACGCAAGAAATGAGAATGAATGTCCAACACCTTGACACTGTCGCTCGGCCGCTAACATTGAGACACATGGTTTTAAAATTTTAGTAAATCGAAAACTCGTCTGAAATTCATGAAACTTGACATGATATCATGGAACGGCATCGACATGCCATGGTAAAAATATTGTCCCATTTGGGGCAGGTTTGGGTATAAGCTTCTCGCAAACCAGAGCTTCTCTCACAACAAGCCTGATGGTTTCGGTAGGGAACATGCCACCTTGGGGGACGAAACGATATCTGTTGCCTCTTTTTACTTTCAAAATTTTTCTCGTGTCAACATGGAACAACAGGAGTGTTGTGTCAATTTTTGGGATTTTTCAGGGTTCGCTTGGACATTTTTATACATTAACTCAGTTTTCTATGCATTTATGTGTATAATTCAAATTTGAACTACATGCACATGCTCCAGTGCATATAAATGGGTTCAAAATTGAAACGTGTGTCCTTGGTTGCATGCTTAATTAAGTCCCATGCAAGAAATGAAAATGAATGTCAAACACCTTGCCACCGTCGCTCGGCCGCCAACATTGAGATACATGGTTTTTAAATTCTAGTAAATCGAAAACGCGTCTGAAATTTATGAAACTTGGCATGCTAGCATGGAACGGCATCAACATGCCGTGGTAAAAATATTGTCCCATTTGGGGCAGGTTGGGGTATAAGCTTCTCACAACAAGCCTCATGGTTACGGTAGGGAACGTTTCACCTTTCTGGACAAAACGATATTTGTTGCCTCTTCTTGATTCAATTTTTTTCTAGTGTCAACATAGAACAACATGAGTGTTGTGTTAATTTTAGGAATTTTTCGGGGTTCGTTTGGACATTTTTATACATTAGCTGAGTTTTCTATGCATTTATGTGCATAATTCATATTTGAACTACAGGCACATGCTCCAGTGCATGTAAATTGGTTGAAAAATCAAATTTGTGTCCTTGGTTGTATGCTTAGGTCCCATGCAAGAAATGGGAATGAATGTCAAACATCTTGCCACCGTCGCTCGGCTGCAAACATTGAGATACATGGTTTTTAAATTCTACTAAATCCAAAACTCGTCTGAAGTTCATGAAACTTGACATTCTATCATGAAGCGGCATCAACATGCTGTGGTAAAATTTTTGTCCCATTTGGGGCTGGTTTGGGTATAAGCTTCTTGCAAACCAGAGCTTCTCACAACAAGCTTGATGGTTTCGGTAGGGAATGTGCCACCTTTGGGTACGAAATGATATCCGTTGCCTCTTCTTGATTTCAATTTTTTTTTCTAGTGTCAACATAGAACAACATGAGTGTTGTGTTAATTTTAGGAATTTTTCGGGGTTCGTTTGGACATTTTTATAAATTAACTGAGTTTTTTATGCATTTATGTGCATAATTCAAATTTGAACTACAGGCACATGCTCCAGTGGATGTAAATTGGTTGAAAAATCAAATATGTGTCCTTGGTTGCATGCTTAGGTCCCATGCAAGAAATGGGAATGAATATCAAACACCTTGCCACCGTCGCTCGGTCGCAAACATTGAGATACATGGTTTTTAAATTCTAGTAAATCCAAAACTCGTCTGAAGTTCATGAAACTTGACATGCTATCATGGAACGGCATCAACATGTTGTGGTAAAAAATTTGTCCCATTTGGGGCAGGTTTGGGTATAAGCTTCTCGCAAACCAGAGCTTCTCACAACAAGCCTGATGGTTTCGGTAGGGAACGTGCCACCTTTGGGGACGAAACGATATCCGTTGCCTCTTCTTTCTTTCAAAATTTTTCTAGTGTCAACATAGAACTACAGGAGTGTTGTGTCAATTTTTGGGATTTTTCGGGGTTCGCTTGGACATTTTTATACATTAACTAGGTTTTCTAGGCATTTTATGTGCATAATTCAAATTTGAACTACATGCACATGCTCCAGTGCAGAAAAATGGGTTGACATATAAAATATGTGTCCTTGGGTGCATGCTTAGGTCTCATGCAAGAAATGGGAATGAATTTCAAACACCAGGGCACTGTTGATTGCTGGCAAAATGTTGAGATACTTTGTTTTTAAATTCAAGTAAATCCAAACTCGTCTGAAATTCATGAAACTTGGCATGCTATCATGGAATGGGACCCGGCATGCTGTGGTATTTTTCGTGTCCATTTTGAGAGAAGGCGCACTCGAATAACAGCCAACAAAGGCATTTTGAAACAAATAGCTGCCACTTTAACATCTCAAACGTTTGTATAATTTAAATCATGTGTGTTCTGTTAACCATTCATGTGATGCCATGTGTCTCTCTTTTAATGGCTATAGGAGGTGCCGTGCGGACAGCTGCTTGACTGAACGGGAGGCGTGTGAGCGCAGTCCGGTGCGCAGGCTGACCGAGAGGCGTGCAAGCTGTCCTCCAATGCGCAGGCTCACCGGGAAGCGTGCGAGCTGTACGCTACGCAGGCTCACTGGGAAGCGAGCCCTTTGACTTCCATGGCCGCCCGCCTTGCTCGCATCCTCTCCATTAATGGCGCTCGAGCCGCTGTTTAATACGGGCGGCCTTAGTGTTCGCCTCCCATTCCCTTCCCTCCCGCAGACCTCCACCAACGCCATGGCGCAGAAGGATCATCTGCCACTAGTCTTCAAGTTTGATGAAGTCGACTCCGAGCCGGAGGAGATAGAAAATAAGGAGGAATGGGGCCTCATGGACATGGCCCTGAACGAGCTGGCCACGGCGATTGCTGCCCCCCGCGCCCGTCCCAGCTCCCATCCCCGCGCCCGCGCCAGCGACTATCCCCGTAGCATTGACGGGCTAGTCGCCGAGCACTATCACAGAGCTGGAAGCTGCAGGCGTCAGTGAGGTCTCCGCGGACCCGCGCGAGCTCGTGTACATGTCAGTGCCAGCGCCCGTGCCCGTGCGCGCCCCTGCACCCACCGTGGCGCCGGTCCCCGTGCATTTGCCTACACCCACCGCGCCCGTGCCCGTGCACACGCCCCCCTCAGTGGCATGGGACGCTGCCGTCGACCGCTACCTCGCAGCGCACCAGTTGCCGTCATACTGTGCCCCGCCCGTCGATCGCGCGACGGCATGATGTTTGATTTCCAAGTGAAGAACATTATGTGCTGCCTTGATGACTTCAACAACGGCGTCTCGGAGGACGACAACTACAACGCCGGCGCGGCACGCCGCCTCCGCCGCTGTCGGAAATAGTATTTTTGGGTTTAATACTGTATCTTGATCATATGAATATAAATTTGCAGTGTGACTGAATGAAAGATATGGTTTGAACGAACTTGCGTTTCTCTCTCTTAATGTATAGACTTATCAAACGATTTTCTTTTAAAAAACGTCAATGGTTTTTAAATTTAAAACACTCATCGCAAACATTTTAGTTAGAACACCCGTATGCAAACCGACAGCTTCCCTAGGAAGCCAAGGGAAAATGTGACGAGCAGGATTTATGTAGCTCTTGATCTCAAACGTTTTCGATAGAACACCCGTATGCAAAGTTAGAGCTATGGTCTTCCCCAGTAAGTCAAGGGAAAATTTGCAGCGCAGGATTTGTGCATCTCTTCAACGCAAACGGTTCAGATTGAATACGGTATGCAAAGCCAGACTTCGGCGCTAAGCCAAGAAAAAATGTGCCGAGCAGGATTTGTACATCCCTTCAACACAAACGGTTGTTTTGAATGACCCGTGTGCAACCACATACAGAAAATTTGGTAAGATTTGCATCTGTCATATTGGGTATATTGCTATTTGTCAAACTGGAAAGATTGACATTTGTTGATCTAGTAACATTGCCATTTGTCAACCTTGTAACACTGCGATTTGTCAAAATATGCAGCTAAAAATCACTAGCACTATCTAATTTTTGCAACTAAAATTCAGTAATTAAGCATAGATTTCATTCATAGATTAAGCAGTCATTCTTTATACAAACAGTTCAACTCGACAGCTGAACCGACCAAACTTTTCCCCAATTGTTGCCAACCACGTACTGAAATAGCTAGTTCAACTATATATACTAGCTAATTTTAAGTACATTGTACAGTTCCACCACATCTATAGTCATATGAACTGAACAAAATAGCCCCTAAATACTACTACTACGAAGGGGCTTTTTACTACTTCCGGCAGCCTCTCCTCTACCGAGCGCGCTCAGTAAGAGGCAGAGGAGGAGGATCCTACCGACGAGCTGGACAACTGCAATACGGTGCCTGCCGCTGCTGCACCTTCAGCGACGCTCACCTCGAACGCCGTCTGCCGCTCCAGACGACCCCTCTCGAAGCGGTGGTTCTCCTCGTAGATCTCCTGATTCCTCACCTCTGTGGCGGCGTGTGCTGCGGCCACGTCGGCGGTAAGGCTCTTTGCATGCTCGACGCGGCGCTCCTCCTCCTCCCGCAGGAACTCGATGTAGCGCGCAAGGTCGCTGACGCATGTGCGGGCCTCCACCTCTGCCTACCGCCTTCGGGCACGCGGTGGCGGAGCGGGTGATGACCCCGGCAGTCGACGGTGGGCTGGCGGCCACTGCGGCCGATGATGGGGTGGCGGCCACGACCACCACCTCCCGCCTTCGGGCCGCGACGGCGGAGCGGGTGATGGCCACGGTGGCCGGCAGTGGGGTGGCGGCCACGACGGCCATCTCCCGCCTTCGGGCTGCGGCGGCGGAGCGGGCGATGGTCCTGGCTTTCGACGGTGGTGTGGCAGCCACGGCGGCAGACGGTGGGGTGGCGGCAACGGCAGCCGGCAATAGCTGCCGATAGGCAGCGGCGGCGGAGCGTGTGGTGGGTGTTCCGCGCACACCCAACAGGGACGCCACGCGCACTACACTACGCCGGGGACTGCACCACCGCCGCGGTGTAGCCTCCCAGCTGGAGCTGTCCTCTGATGACGGCGGAGTGGCTAAGCGACGACGACGGACCGGTGCCGTTGGCAATTGTGGGAGAAGCAGACAAGATAAGGTACAAGGAGCGAGGGGAAAATGCGACGCAGGAATCGCCGGCCATGAGGGTTTATATAGCAGGCCGGTAAGCATTGGGATTTTGGGGGATTTCACCGAGTCGGGCGGGAAGCTTGCGCGGGAACCTGCGCGGTTGCGCGGGAACGGGCTCACCACCGTTTGGCCAAAAGAACGCCCCCGCGCGCTGCTCAATGTTGCGCTCTAAGCCGTCTGCGGCAGCGGGGTGACAAGACATGCGAGAGGAGGATGAAAGGACACGTAAACATACGGTTAATAAAATAAAAATGTTTGCGACTAAATTACCTACTACCCCCATCCTAGTTTATAAGTTGTCTATGTATTTTTGTGCCAAATTTTGACTAGAGATTTAACTAATAAAATACGAATGCATGTCGCCAGAGATTATATCGTTGGATTCGTATTTGAACATAGTTTCCAATTATATAATTTTTGTAACATGCATTAACATTTTGTTTGTTAAATTTCAGGTCAAAATATGGCACATAATATAAAGGGGACTAATAGACCAAGACGGCGGTAGTAGCACACGGCTGCTCTCTACGCAGCGACGCAACTGTCGGCCGGCTTGTAGACGACCATTTTCCTGCGTGTTCAACTGCTCTATGCGTGTGGTTGCTTGCGGTTGAGGCGGCCATGGCGCGCTCTTCTCGCGTCCCGCCGTGCGCGCTCTGCTCTCGCGTCCCTCCAGGCACTCTGCCCTCGTCCCTCCACGCACGCTGCCAGTGTTTGGGGCCGGCGCACGATCATGCACGTTCGTGTGCATGTGGTTGCGCCGGGCACGGCGCCACGATGCAGTTACCCACTGCAAAAACTGCCATGCGGACGCGCCGAGAATCCAGGCCGCCCAGCCCCCATTTATTCATGTGGCCATTTACCTTCATCTCTCGCGCCACATGACAAAATAAGCACACCCACGACAACACATACAGAGAGGACATCCAGTGGTTCCAATGGCGCTCCCAGCGGCCGACGACGACAACGGCGGGTAGTTCACCACGCATCACGTAGTGGACACCCACGTGAGGGGGAAGGCCCTCTCGGTGATGTACACAAACGAGCCGGTCTCGGTGGAGAGCTCCATCCAAACTATGGAGTAGTCGCTTGCCGAGGACAAGTACCAAGTGGTCGGCTTCGACCTCGAGTACACCATCGGTCGTGCCGGGCACGATCAGAAGGTTGCCGTCGCCCAGTTGTGCGTGCGACATTACGTCCTCGTCTACCACTACCACCTGGCCACAAGGCCTTGCGAGCATTTCTCCAGGTTTATCAACAGCTCCGACTACAGTTTCGCTACGGTGGACACCACCAACAATTTAAAAGCGCTCAAGGTTTCGGGCTTGAAATGCCAGAATCTTGTCAACATCCAGGACCACTACAAGGTCTGGGGCAGCGACAACAACAAATAGAACTCCCTGGTGGACCTCGCCTCGGCCATCATCGACCCCTACTACATGAAGATGAAGGATGAGAGCAAGAAGGACAAGAACGCCTGGCACAGTGTCTGGCATGAGAGACTGAATGAACAACACGTCAAGTACGCGGCCAAGGACGCGTACACAAGCTACGAGATGTACATGCGGATCGTTGACATGAGGGGGTGTCTTCTTCCTGCCCCAGACAAGGGATCAAGCCCCAGAGCAGTGGCGGGAGTGTCACAAGAAGTAGATAACAAGACGATCATTTCTCCTAGTTTAGAATGCATACAATTGTTTATTGAGGTGTGTGCGAATGATCTGTATAGTCACTTATGTAATTGGATGTTTATTTCAGTTATATATATATATATATATATATATATATATATATATATATATATATATATATATATATATATATATATATATATATATATGTTATTCTTCTGTAGACCGAGCAAATCACATGGCTTATTAGCAGCAATCGTCTGTGTTATTATTGGTCTTCGCACACATTTCTGATTACGGACCTATTTGCCGCGTATCACACACATCTTGTTCAATTGAACCATTTGTATTGTGTTGCTTAATCACACACAGTTCATCCTAGTGAACTGTATGCCGTATATCGCACACACCCTCATCTGGCTGCCCGTTTCTGTTGTTCTGACTCATCGCAAATAGTTTATCAGAGTGAACTTTTGGATTAACCGTTTGCCACGCATCGCACACGTAACTCCAATATGAACCGTGTTTGATGTCACCACCATCGCAAACATTTTGCATCTTTTTTTACGGTTTTATTACATCACCATTTGTGATCGATGCATCGCACACAGTTTCATCGAAGGGTCTCTGATTGGACTGTCGCGTTTGGACCATCCTACAGTAGTGCATGGGTAACGACTTCTAAGATAGTACGTCCCAATTGGGTGTCGTCAGCTACAAGGTTCCAAGTTAGACCAAATGCCTCATGCACATCCATGATTGGCGATCTAATTTTGATCGGGGGATGACTTTGCCCTGGATAATCTTGCAAACAAGGCAGAATTCATAGAAACCGGACAAAAATCATTACATTTCAAAAATAAATCATATAAATAGGACGAGATACATTACAGTTTCCATACAAACCGGAGTAAAACCTACTCTAATAAAGTTGCAACGTGGGCGGCGCACAGACGATGGCCGATCGTGGTGTCGTTTCAGGGCTACTCATAGTGGGGAGTATCATATACAATATACTAGTGCATGATACTAGTGTATGATATACTACTTTTATAGTGCATAGTATCATACAGTAGTATCATAGATGATTATATTTATTGCCATGCATGACCCCCCTGTCTCTTCTTTAATTCTCTGCCACATCACCATATATGCTATTCCCGAGTGTATGTACTACCAGCTAAGTTACCACCACTATGGCCAGCCTCGACGCGGAGCAGTCGCGTGCACCGGGAAGCGGTGCTCTCTCGGCCGTCGCGCTGCTTCAAAGCTGGCACCAATGAGATGTCGCCTCCACTCTGGCCAGGCATTAATGCGGCACTGACGCTCTGGGGCGGCGCCGACCGTTTCAGGCGGGAAGTGTGCGCCGGCAAGGGAGGGGGTTTGGGTCGGCCAGGGCGGTCAGACGCGGGCGTGGTGGTGGTAGTATTGATTTTGTACCGTTTCAGGTGTAGTACTAGTAGTTTGCAAAACTACTCAATTATTGCACTCATTTTCCTAAAACATTGTGGTAAAAAACGTTACTTGCAATGCATGCATACGTGACCAATATAAATGACCAATAAAAAACTACTACATGCACGCAATGATTTATTGCACATTGTAATCTCAACATGTGATGGGGAGCTCTAAATTTGAATTTGAAACTTATAAAACGGAAAAATTCAAAACAAATAAACTGGAAGAGAGGGAGTATACCATAGGATGTGTCCCATATGAAACAAGTCCCCTGGTTTGTCACCGCGAAGATGCGGTTAGAAAGGAGCACAACGTCTTCGTACTCGTACGGCAACAAATCGGCCGCAGACAGCATGGTCCACCTTTGACCGCCATCTACAGGGTTCGAGAAAGCAATCGCGATGTTGAACACCGCGATGAGAGTGTAATTTTGGTTGGCGGATGACCTTATCGGGGCTTCCGGGATTGCTATCTTCTTCAATCTCACCGTGGTTCCATCGTACCAATTCAGGCGATGGCCCATTGCATGGCTGATCCCAATGTTGGACAAAGATTCTATGGGAACGGTGTCACCATTGTAGATGTTGTGCAAATTGATGTTGGTACCCTCCCGTATGTATGCAAGCCAATCTCCACTGGCACCAAGCCTAACCTGTGAAACAGTGGGCAGCGGGGGAATTAGGAAATGGACATGGAAGTAGTCTTTAGAATGCATTTACTACATGATCAAACTCATCACTTACCTGCTCATCGGACAAAATCCGAGTGCCCCTCAACGTCGGCATCTCAAGGGGAGTCAACTTGCAACTACGGGCATGCCGCGCTGGAGAGACCCCCAAGGAAACATCCTCGTCCTTGAGGACGCATGGCAGACCAAGTAGCATGGCCTTCTCCCATGCATATTTACGCACCCTCTTAAAATATTTGGTGCAAGTACCGCTAAGTCTTGCGGATGTGAGGAAGTCGGAGCGACTTATGATTTCTCCCAAAGGTTCATTGTCCAAGGTCTCCCAACCTCGACGAGGACAAGAAGCACCACCGCCTTGCGTATCCATGGCAATGGCGACCAACTGCCTTGTCCCTTGGGGAACTGGTTTACACGAGAGGAGATGGTAACTGCAGGGCTTCGTCCCTTCGGAAAGGATGTTCTGCGGGCGCGCACTAGTGTCGTTTATATTTGAGATTAGGGAGCTGGTGGGTGGTTCGTTGTACGTCACGTTCGCGTCCATCCACTAGCCCGGAATTAAAGCACAGACGACATTTCCGGGCGCATGGACCAATGCGGACTAGCGGACCTCATCGCCCTTTTTCGAGCACGACTTCGACAACTACGTGCATGCAAATCTTGCGTGACCAAACAGTGCGAGGTGGAGCGATAGGCTGTCGAACTACGTCCTGCATGTTGTAGCCATGTCATCCACACACAACCTGAAGGCCAATTCATACTACGCTGGTGTAAGTACAATGCATTGTTTGGCATCAACATTCCTTGGAGCTCATGCTACAGCTGGCGTACTCCACAGCCCGCTTGCCTTCTCCTTCCTCTTCCACTGCCCGGGCACGTCCGCAGGAAGCGACCGGTCAACCCTAATACAGTACTACTAGCACAAAAAGATGCATGCATGGCCACTAAAATTTCCTTTCTCTTATCTCTATGAAATAAATGTGGCGTGAGACTCAAAGCCCTTTAAGTCTGAGTATAATGGAAATCTATTTTTTTAGATGAGCCTAAACCAGAAAGCAGGGAGTATTAGAAGTATGTTTTTTAATGAACAAAAGGCGCTCTCCAAGCTTTCATTCATTCATCTTAAAAGCAGTTTACATTGTGTAGTATTAGATATCTCAAATCCATACATACCATGCAATAGGAGTAACTAGTACTAGTACGCTACCCACATAAGTACATAACCTAAGCTAGGCCACACTACTTGTCGTCGGAGATGGATAGGCGGCCGCATGCTGCAACTCAAGCTGCCCTGCTCCTCCTGTAGTTTGGCGAACATCTTGTTGATCCCCCACTCCCACTGGCGAAGGAAGCGGCGGCTGGCCTCCACCTCGGCCTCCGACTGGATGGACTCGAGGATGGCCTGCTGTTTCGCCGCCCCCTCCACTTGGGTCAACTCCGCCATGGCGAAGCATGCAGCCGGCGGCGCCAGCTCCGCCTCGCCCGCGTCATCATCGTCCTCCTCCGGCTCCGCTTCGCCAGCATCGTCATCCTCCTATTTTGGCTCTGCGTCGCCTGCGTCAGCATTCTCCTCCTCCGGCTCCGCATGCTGCTCCGCCTCTACCGCCTCCTCCTCGGGCTCCGGCTAGTCCGGCTCCGGAGGCAGGGCAGCTGCGATCCGGGCTTCGCGCCACCTCCGGAAGCAGCTCGAAGCGCCGCTCCGACGGGAGCATGGCGTATGTCGCTACCTTCGGCCGGGCCATGGCTATCGGGCAACGGCAACCAAAGAAGAGGCAGCGGGAGGGGAATGAATGTGGCTACTATTTGGGTTCGCAGTCCGTCTTAAATAAATGTGCTCCATCACGTGTACCCGCGCGTGCATAAATTGTACACATACGAGTCTGTTTAGGGGGCGTCACGTAACTGGTATGTGTGTGAGATTCTGAGAGATAGAGCGTGTGTGCTCGCCTCTGCTCTTCGGACATGTACTCCACCTTTTGCATCGGGATATAAGTATAATGGTACTACACTTTAGCTTGTGATTTACGTGTCCATATTAAAGCGGTTGTGTAAAAAAATGTCACTTCCTGCTCGTGATTTGCGTTATATAATTATGAGAAGTTTGCTAACTACTGAAATAAAGTGGGATATGTCCATGTTATATAAGTAAATTAAGGTGATTGATTATCATATGAGTAAGGTTGGACGAAGGGAGGTAGGAACAAATGCTCCACCTGGAGCATGTGTGTGTGAAATAGAGTCTTGGAGAGAGAGAGAGAGAGAGAGTTTGAAACGGAGTCTTCGGTGTGGAAAGTAATTAAGTGTGCGTGGCTTCATCGTAGAGAGGTGATGTGTATGGCAGAGGCCTCCAGCAAGGGGGGGCATCAAGATAACGTGTTTGTTTGAGAGACACAAAGGAAGACTACTATTGATGGTGCATGTATGCAGGAATTAATTAAACGAAGGGATAGTCTTATTGGTTTCAGTGATAGAGGGGAAGGAGTGGGAGAGGGGGTAGCAAGACGGAGATTGTAAGTGTGAGTGTGTGTTTTGCAGAAGAGACCCATCCAGACGGAAGTCATGTGCACACAAGAAGAGGATGATTCGATGTGGGGTGAGGGCTGAGGGTAATTAACTATGTATGGAGACATATGAGACCTTGAACATGCATGTGCGATAGGTATACATGCATACGTGGGATGTGTGTGTGTGCGCGCGCATTATCGAGATGAAAGAAAGGATACATAAGACATAAGATCAACGGGATGGGAGAGATGGGTCAGTATGACAATATGCATGCATGTGGGAGTGGAGGGAAGAAGGCCCAATGATTGAGCATGTGTTTTTGTCTTTAAGAGAGAGGGGCATGGGCTGTAGAGTGCATCTATGGCGAGCAGAGAGAACGAGACACAATGTGTGTGCAAAAGAGATCGACCAATAGATGCATGTATAGAGAAACAAATATATGTGTGATGGGAAGCAAGAGTGCGTGCGAGAAAGAAGGTTGACAGAGAAACAGATAGATAGAGAGGTAGAGATGCTATCTAGAGGGACATTGGCTAGTTTGTGTGTTAGAGATAAGAGTCGAGTGGATCAGTGGGATGAGTTATGTGTGTGTGAGAGAAAGATAGAAAGAGGGTGCATGACTGCATGTAGAGAGAAACATATATAGTGTGCGTGATAGGAAGCAAAAGTGCGGGCAAGAAAGAAGGTTGATGGAGAAATAGAGAATAGATAGATAGAGATGCTCGCTAGAGGGATATCGTCTATTCTGTGTGTTAGAGATAAGACTCGAGTGGATCAGAAGGTTGAGTTATGTGTGTGGGTGTGACAGAGATAGAGAGAGGGTGCATGTGAGTGACATACAGACGAATATTAGAGAGAAATGAGATCCCGAGAGACGGAGTTTTGTGTTTGCGAGAGGGAAAGATATTTCACAAGGAGAGTCATAGCTAGAGAGACATATTAGGGAATGCAAGATATCCCTAGGGAGAGAGGGTGTGTGTGAGCGGCATACAAGGGAATGGTGGAGGGATATGAGAATGTGGGAGACGAAGTTTGTGTAAGTGTGAGAGAAAGAGATTTCACAGGGAGAATCATAGTTAGAGACAGATAGCAGGGAGCGAGATATACTTAGAGAGAGATAGAGTGAAGGTCGAGGGAGAGAGTACCGTTTGTGTGTTACGAAGAATAAAGACTGCTATCGACATACAAGTAGCACGAGAGATACCCGAGAGATGATGAAGGCATATAGGTCTAGAGAGAGATATATAAGTCATGAGTGATAGCTATATGAGACGAATATAAGGATTAAAGGGGATTCAAATATTTGAACTAGAGACCAGGACATCGATAATATCATAACAAAAATTGGTCTATCAAACATGCATATTAATACAAGTAGCATATTCATTGGTCTATCAAATGTTATTTAGTTTTTCAATATTAGTGATCCATATATTTTTTAATTAGAGGCAATGCATGGTTTATACGCAATTAATGTCTAAACAGGATTACAATATATGTTGCGTGTGTGTCAAACACATTATACGTGTTTGAGAAGTGAAAAAAAAACGCATGAAACACACATTAATTGGAGACAGTTAGCGAGGAATGCATACATTGGATTTCAACATAAAGTGGTTTCAAATATTTGAAAATTCAATTTAAGATGGATTCAACCATATGAATCTGAGATCATGTCATTTGTAAACCATATTTATGTATAAAGGGTGTTGTGCTTTTGAAAGTATATATAAAAAAATGATGTATGTAGATTTGTATTGGAATACAAAATGGATCCTGCCTGGAAAAAAAAGAATACAAAATGGATTCGAATTGAGTTGGCACGGTAAACGTGCAATCTTTTTCTCCAAAAATTTGAATGGAGCGGCGTAACTCGGAGTAACCGCCCGAAACCAAAATCTGAGAGATGGAAATTACTGCCTATCCCTGACACGCAAAACCAGCCGGCTCGATTTCTATAGGTGTAGATATGGGCAGGTTTGTAATTTCACTCAAACATAAAATAACCGCCTTTCACCCGGATTCAAACATGGTGGGCGCCCAAACACAGTCTCTCCTCGGCCGAAATCGCCTCTCACCCGGATTCATACACGGTGGGTGCCAAAATAGAGTTTCTCCTCGGCCGAAATCTCCGTCGGCAAATATTCGGTGTATGCGAGATTACCGTCCTATCCCCAACTGACCAATATTGCTGTGATGTAGGAAATTGTAAATGGGGACTATGTTTGTAAATTTCCTCACATTTGAGACAAGCGCGTCCTAAAGACATGGTTCCCCCTACCTCTCTCCCTCCATTTCCCCATTCGTACCCCATGGGCGCCAAAACACCCTCTCCACCCCAGTCTCCTCCGTCTGCCACCCCATCCACCGATGTCCTCCTCCACCATGCCGGATCTGATACCCCGACGTCGTCATCCATTACAAGAGATTGACCTCTCTCATCCATGGCTTCGGACCAGGATCCTTGCATCGCGTCATCTCACTTCATCCGCTCTGTCGTCCACCTTGCCGAGGCCGCTCTGACGACCCTCTCATCCACCACGCTGAGATATTTCCCTCGCCACCACCGTCTGCCCTCCTAGATCTGCCTCCACGCTGCCGACAGCCATCGCTACCGCAGCACCCTCAATGTCTCAGCAGATGCTTACACGGCGCCACACCAGAGGCGGTACTCTTTCGTATCTGCTCAAGTTATTTATCTCAGCAACAAAATAGATCGCCACTGCTTTACTATGATTTCTTGTCCATCACTTAGAATCTTACTTGTTAGTTGAAACCAAACATTGGTTGCGAAGTTGCCTTTGTCCGGTTTGAACCTTCAGATCTGCCATGGCACGCTCACCACTATACTCGCAATGCTTATGGTTTTCCCCTTTTATATTCCACATTAGCTTAAATGACAGTCGACCGAATTTCAATTTGGGGTCAGTCCATTTTTGAGAGCTCGCCGGAGTTCACTGGAGGGAAGGAAGGGGCTCACCGGAGGGCTGCCCCATTATCTATCTTAGGGTTTCGGGTGGGGATAGTGGTTGGGGGCGGGGCGGTCGTTGAGCTATGGTGGGGCCTAGCCGCAGGCAAAACTCGACGCAGGTGGGGTGGGTGGGGGTGGGGTTGGCTAGAGGGATGGCTGGGGGCGCCGGAAGACCGGAGGTGGTGGGCGGTTCAGGGGAGGGCGGGGGCCAGTGGTTCGGCCGGCGGCCTGTGCGGTGGTCTGTAGGGGAAGAATAAGAGGCGAGGAAGAAGAAGGCTTAGGAGACATAGGATCTTCATCCAACCGCCTGAAATGGTCAACTGACCCAAATGACGAAAGTCAGGCGACTTGCATGTAGACATTCCCTTTTTATATTCAGTACCATCATCCTAGGTGCTTCGAGACGTGCTAGCACTGCTCCTCAACCCATCAAGTTAAACAACATGCCACTCATAATTCCAAACTTAGCTGCTCAAATATGAATCTGGTATGATGCTGATATTACTAAAACAAAGAACGTTTAATTGGTCAGCTAATGTTCCTACTTTACTTTCGAAAACCACGTGCATCACATATAGAGAGACAGCAGGGAGCTGCATTCTTTATGCCCTCTGGTTCATCATGTGTGGGCAACGAACATTTTGTTATCCAAAATCTGCTTGCTCTTCTTTAGCATGTTCCTCTTCTGTTCTTCTTTAATAAGTACTCTCTCCGTTTCTAAATATAAGTCTTTGTAGAGATTCCTCCATGGACTACATACGGAGCAAAATGAGTGAATCTACACTCTAAAATGTATTTATATACACCCGTATGTGATCCATAGTGGAATCCCTACAAAGACTTATATTTAGGAACAGAGGGAGTATAATAGTTGTACAGTATGTTCCTTGTAGTGAAGAGGAGCAGGGACATTTGCAGTGTACAGGTCTATTCGGTTGCCTATCATGGACGCTTTCAACTCTTCGTGTTGGTCTTCCCTAATATCCAGGAAATGCTGGGAGCTGTGTCGCCTTTGAAAGTTACACTGATAGTAATAGTACAGCGCCTTCAGTTGTAGAGAGCTGGTATCCGAAGCCTTTCTAGCCGTACCGGCAATACTAGCACATATTTTCCAGCAAGTTCCACTTTCCTGATTTTACTCGTGATGCTTAGGGTTTTCCCAATATATCTACACTACAATCTGCGTAGGTGCTTTGTGTCCTACTAGTAGCAGTCCACCCTTGAAGCTAAGCAACACACCAATCATAAGTCCAAAGCTTACATCTTCAAATACGAATGTCATATGATACTGACATTAGTTAACAGAAACACATTTAATTGGTCAACTAATGCTCCCACTTGAGTTTCCAAATGCATGTGGCCACATATAGAGAGACATCATGGAATTGCATTTCTTTGGGCACTCTGATTCATCATGGGTGGGGAACCAACATTGTATACAAAGAAGCAGAATCTCAATAATATGCTTCCCCTTCTATTCTTTAACATGTTCCTCTTCTGTTCTTCTTTAGTAAGTATAGTATGTTCCTTGTCAGGAAGGGGAGCAAGGACAACTATAGTCGACAGCTCTATTGGGCTGCTTCTGCTACATGATTTCAGCACTTCGAGATGGTCTGCCATAGTATCCAGGAAATGGTGGGAGCTGTGCGGTCTTTGGTAGACTAGACTGATGGTAACACCAGTGCGCCTTCAGATGAATAGAGCTGGCCTGTAGGTGATTGATAGGCTTTAAATTAGTAGCGACAATACAACCCCGTATTTTCCAGCCAGTTCCGCTTTCCCGATTTAATTATGATGGTTATGGTGTACCCCTTTTTATCTACACTACGATCTGCCAACTGGTTGTGCCCTCTCATTATCATGGTGTGCCAATAAACTTTCTATATGGTATATTATGAACCTATCATCTACCGACTATCCTTACATCTGGAGCTCCCAACAGGGAGCCTGTTTTTTTGTATAGTTGTGCCAGATTATATTAATGTACACACCATATTACAGCACACATGGGCTCTCTCATCAGAATCCAGTGATAGCACACAAGGGTTTACAGGGAGCCCCTATTATATTAGAATATCCTTTGCATTACAAAGATAATCTCACTACTATTTATGTTTTCATGCTTCTCAGATATTCTACATAATCACAATGAATATAAGAATGCGCACATCAGAGAATATTGCAGAACAATTCAATGGGTAACAAACTTGGCATCAAGGGATTGAGGTCCATTCTCGATGCAATGAAGCCCACATGCTCCCGACCTACAGATTCGTATTCAGAATATGATCCTAATGACTATTCTGAGCTCAAGGAGTCAAAGGCAGATGGCCTTTCCTGTTCACCCAATAAGATGCATGTTCTAATTTGGCAAGGTTTTATTGGTTGCACGTATCTTGCATAAGGTGTCTTGCATCTCTTCTGCTTTGTTGCACCGCCATCTGCTTAGTTTACTCATGATATATGTGAAGATTCCATGCCCATCCATTATCAATACCTATTCCCTTTGTCGTCATACCATGTTTTTCCATTCAAATGTTGTTCTTGTGTTTCAGACATCCAAAAGGAAGAGGCTGGTTGCAGAACCTGAAGGATTACAAGCAAAGTCCTTGAAAAAGGTGGTGGTACCGGAGAAATTAGATATCACCCCACTTATATTGGCGATAGAACCAGTGCCGCAAAACCAAGGATATCGCA
Organism: Thinopyrum elongatum; assembly: GCA_011799875.1. Classification (NCBI taxonomy): domain Eukaryota; kingdom Viridiplantae; phylum Streptophyta; class Magnoliopsida; order Poales; family Poaceae; genus Thinopyrum; species Thinopyrum elongatum. The sequence goes on along the minus strand of CM022299.1, from coordinate 113,795,786 downwards.
ACTATGCTGCTCGCTGCTTTGCTCTGGTTAGTACCTGTTGTCCTATCGCTTTACTTACATTCATACCTGGTGGATTATGTGACATCATTGTGCATTATAGCTTGCTTATCCACTGTTTGCTCAAAATTATTAGATCTATATGAATGCTTACATTAATGTAGAATAAACCCAATGCCTTATGAAGAAGTTTAGCTCTGCTTTGTTCTTGTAAGTATCTGTTGTCCTTCATCACTGTACTTATATTGTCAGCTAGTTGTTCATGTACACTTTGCAGCGTATTTTCCCTTGCCCTCCATTTTCTACACATCAGATATATATTTACCCTTGCCAAAATGTTGAATAAAACCAATGCTACTGAAGAAGTTTAGCTCTGCATTGCTCTTGTCAGTGCCTTTTGCCTGTATGTTGTACTTACATTTATAGTCTGCACCTTAGCTTAAATAATCTCCATATTTTCCTATATTATCACATCTATATTTACTCTTAAAAAAATGTAGAATAAAGGCAATGCTCATGAAGAAGAATTTGTGGTAAACTTCTTGAATTACCCCCCCCCCATCAATATGGACAAGGGCTTTATAGAGCCGGTCTTCACTACTAACATAAGTTTGTCCTCCTCGAGCCTTCAAACTTTGTTGTGTATATTTGGATAGCTATGACTGCTAATGTTGTTTATATTTTTTCATTTGCATCAAATTGCATGTTCAAAGTTTATTACGAAGAAGTACATAAACATAAGTTTGTCCTTCTCAATTTTAGTTTTTAGTTGTACAACCTAGTTCCTTATTCATACCATGTAAATTAAACTAAACATAGCAAGTTATCTTCTTTAGCACTGCATGTATGCTTGTGTTCTTGATCTGTAATCCAGTGGTGTGGTGAAATTGCCAACTCCAGCACAATGTCATATCCTACTATGTCTTAACTATGAACAATGCCATATTATGTTAATGTTATTAAAATCATGTCTCTTTATTTACCAATCTGAAATGGGATAAATTGAAAGTACACTCACCATTCATGCTTATACGTTGTTTAGCACTACATGTATGCTTGTGTTCTTGATCTGTAATCCAGTGGTGTGGTGAAGCTGACCACTCCTGCACAATGCCATTTCCTGCCGTCTTAATTATGAACAATGCCTATTATGTTAATGCTATTTTAAACCGTGTCTCTTTATTTCTGACTAAGAAATGAGATTAATTGACAGCACTGATGCTTATACGTGCAAAACCTGTTATCTACCTACTTGTTTCTCTTTCAGGGTGACATCACTGATGCTAGGAAGAACTGCCACAATGATAGTGAGATGAACCCATTGCTTGTCCCTCTAACATATATTCCAGAGAAGAAGGGAACACATCTTGAGGATAGTGATACAACCCCAAAGTCATGTCTTGATGTAGTGTCGAACATACTCACTAATAGCAGTGACACAAGCTCAATGAAGTCCCTGCCTGAATGTATTCGACTTCTTCAGTCTGAAATTCAAGCAGAAAGACATGCTTCTGCTCAAATCCGACCGGAACTCCAATCTCTATGCAAAATTAACCATAAGTATTGGACGTCTATTGATGCTATGCAGCTTGAGTTGGTGGATATCAGCGTAAAACAAGCACAGTCTCATCAGGTTGCCAAGCTGTTTGCACTGCACCTCGTGGGCAGGGCTAACCTTTCTTGACTTGTGTTGAAGTTTTGTCGGTTCTGTCTATTATTTTGTCAGCATATTTACTTCCACTGGTGGCGACCTTTGATGCCCAGTGTATGTAATCTGCTATCTGGTTGCCCTTTATTATCACTGGCGGCGAACTTTGATGCCCAGGGGACGTAATATGCTCTAATTTCTTTGTTGTATAGTCTAGGTTTATTCTTCATCACGATGCTATAATTTATTTGCTGTATATGCTGTCGTCGCTCTGTGAAAAGATCGTAAGCTTCGGTCGGAGCGCAATAGGCCAATACGATTGGCTTATATATAAAAAAATCGGTACTAGAACTGGCTGGCCGCCAATCGCTAAAAATGGGCCAAACTGTGGGCTTATCTTGGGCCATTAGCAGGCCTGGACTTAATCTGGCCCACATTAGTTTCGGGCCTTAAAAAGGCCGAGTAAACCGCTTGCCTTAATTAGGCCAGAAAATAAAATGGGCTTTTAACAGGCTGAGTTGTAGATTGAGCCTGAATTGTGCCAAATAAATCACGGGCTGACAGCAGGCAGGAATATACATCGGCCCATTATTGACCCGGAGGTATGACACGCCATTAATAGGCCGAAATGTAGTTGGGCCTTGGTTAGCCCAATCACACACTACTACATCGAGGTGCTATACAAACGGTTTTTAACCCCTTTCCGCGACGGCATTTGGAACCGTCGCCAAGTGAGTATGTGCGATACAGGGGTCCTTCCCACACGACCCAGAAACCGTTGGGGATAGGGAGCCTTGGTGCATATACTTGTCCCTACTCGTTTGTGCTCGCATTGCCATCGCAGTCGTTATTCTGTGGTGCTATGTTTACGATGCGCGGCCCATCACAAATGGTTCACGATTATAGAACGTGTATGATAAGCAGATAATCACACACATTCGCTTTTCCCGAACTGTGTGCGATAACTAATTAAGAAGATTAGCTAATCATCGTATGAGTGTCGGATAGGATTACGAAACATCGGACCGTCGTAACATCGTCGTACATGGCAACTATCGCACCCTCTATTCTGTGGTGAAACATTTACGATGCGTACCACATCAGAAATAGTTCATGGTTGCAAATCGTGTACGATAAGGCAACTATCACAAACATTTAGTTTGCCCACACCGTTTGTGATATTGTCTGACATCACACACGGTTTGCAAACGGTAACTGTGTGCATGCTCGCACACGTTTCCTCTCTGTGAACCGTGTCGGATTATGGTTTATATCACAAACGTTTGTGTTTTACCGACCGTGTGCGCTGTAACGACCTATAGAGCGTAATTTCACCATAATTTAATTGCTGCTATTTCAAATTGTACCAGATTTGAATTTGAAAGTATGCTATAGCTTTATTCATATCCATCAGGTTCAAACAACCAATGCATTATTCGATTCACAGGTACATATGTTCAAGAATTACATAAGCACCAAATAAAGAATGATGAACCACAGTTGTATACTTGTACTATTAAAGACGATAAAGAAAGAGGCGAAATACATTCTGGTTGCTGAATAAGGTGAAGCGGAATGCCCATATTGTGCCCTCCTCCATGAAGAAGGCACGCACGACTCTAGTCCAACCCCTTGTGATGGCCGACCGCCCATCCTTCACTGTCTTCATGAACACATCTAGATAATCATCGTGTTCTGGTAGAAATACTTTAACCTTTGCATGCCCACCAATCATGTAGTTTGAGAGGTAACCTTGAGTAAACTGCTTTGGGAACCACTGCAAAGGAAAAAGATTCAGACATTGTCATCTAACACAACTCATTCTGGGTAGTAAAAAGAAGGCTGCAGAGTTCTTAGTTACCATCCTGCAGTTCGATGTTGTCTTGGATAAAGTGTAAACAAATAGTTTAATTGCCATATTTTGACCCATTTTACTAACAATCTTTATTAGCTTCCTCGCTTGATGCTGGTTCATCAATATCTCATTGCCCCATACGCAGAAAGGGTCGAAGCGCGGGTCTTTACCAATGACATATGTACCTAAAAAGCACCAAGTTAATATTAGAAGCTAAACAGCAATTGCACAATGATGTAGTACAACACTCCCTCGGTCCCATTATATAATATCTTATAACATCCAGCATACTCACATATTAGATGAATTAACATCTTCTATTATGGGACGCAGGGAGTTTATTGCATTCTTACAAATTATCGGCTGATTAACTGCTGCTGTATCTATTGGTTAGAGTTAGTTTGAGCTAGTTTGGGCTCAAATAGCCCTAAAGTATATCCAAACATGAGGGCTAGTTTGAGCTAGTTGCATCTAACCCACCCAAAAAAACTATTCCATCCAAGAGGTGCTAATTGGAGCTAGTTCTCCTAGTGCATTTATTATCAATCTAACCCTGTCATCCAAACACCTCTTTGGCTAGAGTTAGTTCAGGGTTAGTCATGAGCTAGAAACTAACTCTAACCTCTAGCTAAGTTAGAGTATCCAAACAGGGTTGTGTCATTGTTGTTGTTGTTGCTGCTCTTCGACGTATATCTAGACATCATCAGAACATTAAGGTAACACTCTTCCTTGTTGCTATGTAGCCTAAGATTGCATATTTAGACATTCAGTACAGTGCATGTTGCTATGTAGCCTCAGATATATTACATATGGCCCTAGTTAACCTAACGATAAATGGGTTACAGATATATTCAGTTAAATGTCCGATTCACCGATTAGTCCCTTATCAGCCTTCGGCCTATATGGTACCAGCTACCGATATCCTGAACAGTGAGTATATATAAGCCATGGGATGAAACTAACCTCGATGGAAAACAGCAGTCGTTCCCAAAATTGTCCTGTGTAAGTACATCGGGAGGCATGTTAAGCACAACAGGCTAAACATCAACCAAATATATCCATGGCAGACAAAATAATCTCCAAAAGATAGCTTTAGTGTGCAGGTTTAAGCACTCTAGTAAAGCAAAACAAGTGGAAAGGTGTGTTAACTGCAACAGGCCTAACATTTAACAACAAGCAAACATAGTCATTCAAACTGGTATTGTGCCGGTCTAAGTACACTGGTTATTGTTAAATAAAAATGGAAAGGCGTGTTAACTACAACATGGAGCAACCAAATGTAGTCATTCATAGTGGTATTGTTGAAACTGGTATTGATGAAATTGAACTGCACAGTTCATACTTGCACATATAGAACATCACCTTGTGAATAACTGGAATAAACAAGGCATACTACGAACAGCCAAAGATAGCATTTGAAACTGGACATATGCTAACTACAAACAACCAAACAACCAAAAAACTTTAAAAGGGGCATATGCTAGCTATAACAGGCTTAACAGCAAGCAAATATATGCATTCCTATTGGTATGTTTAAAACTGGTATTGATGAAAATGTACTGCACAGTAAATAGTTGCACATATAGAGCATCACATTGTGAACAACTGAAATAAACAAGGCATACTGCAAACAACCAAATATAGCAATTAAAACTGGACATATTCTCACTACACTACAAAAGGGACTCGACAAAACAAATCATGGGTTCCCCCTTGTGAAGAGGCACGGCAAAACAAATCATGGGTTTGCTCACTTGTCACAGATGGGCTCGTTCCCGTGGGAAGAGCACGGACCCTGGGTGCACTCCATGTTGTCGCAGATGGGCTCCTTACCCTTGGAAGAGCACGGCTGTAGGGTGACCTCCCTGATGTGGCAGACGGGCTCTTTCCCCTTGGAAGAGCCGGAGAGGGTGCCCTCCTTGTGGTCACCGTTGATGAGGTCTGACTTGGAAGCTGTGGATCCCAAGCTAGCGTCGCAGAACGTGTCCTTTAGAAATGACAAAAGGGGCTCGATGGCGATGTAGGATGGCAAATTCTTGACAGCGAGCCAGAGGAGATTAGCGGCGGGGCCATGGATGAGATCGACGGCAGTTGAACCCGAGGGGTTGGGGGTGGGCCACTTAACCTGTGACATAGCCCGCGTAAGGCCATCGCTGTCGACGACCTCGATGTCATAGCCGGCGTCCTCAACATACCCGCATACTCTAGCCCGCTGATTGAGTGCCTGCGGCTAGTAATGGTCATCAGCTTCCTCGGCAGCCACCTTGGCGACGTCGGGCGAAGAGGCCGCGATACACCTCTTTTGGGCCAGTCGCTCCTCGAGCTCCACGGAAAGCATAGCCGAGCTTAGGCTGTGATGCTCTGGAGTGGGGGGTGGGGATGGGGATGGGGATCTATGGGAAAGGGGGCGTTTGGCAGGCGTCATCTAAGAAACTCGGGGCGGCCTGGGTATATATGGAGATCGGTGGGTAAGCTACACGGGCAAACCGGTAGATGTTGACAATAGAGGCCTTGCGGCGGCGGCGGCGACGACCTTGCTAGGGTTTCGAGCGAGGAAGGGGTTGTGGTGGGTGTATGTGTGTGCGCGCACGTGCGCGTGCGCCCGAGGAGGTTTTGGGGTGTGTGTGTGTGGAGGGGGGTGTGTTTGAGGAAATGACACGGCTACTAAAAATTTTACTACGCAGGAGTCAAACGCGGGAGTGAAATGCCGGGGCTATTGAAAATTTGGATGATGGTGCATCGCACATGGTCCGGAAATAACAACCATGTGTTATGAAACAGAAAAACCCTCGGGTCGGGCAGATATTTTCGAGGGATACAGGCGGGAGCGGGAACAACAAACATCACACACTGTCGAAACATAATAACCGTGTGTTATCAAATAGAAAAAACCTGCAGGCGGGTAGATATTTTTGAGAGGGGAAGCCTCGTGGAGCCCAATGTACTGTGCTGATGTGCGTGACAGGGGCACCGGCGTGGCACACAGTTAGTGTGAGTGAACCGTGTCTGTTGCGTCATCCGACTTGTCTAATGTTCATAAATTTGGCGAAAATGACGCAGGAAAGGGTCAGAACACGAACACACTTGCATGTGGACCAGATATATAGATGAAAAGGGTGGTTTGATGTTCAAATGCCAAATGCAACTTCGATGTGGCACCTATCTTGCAAAGCGCACGGTATTGCTTGCAACCCCCCACCATCGTGTCGGCAGGAGGAAGGAGGAGGGGAATCCTAAGCTATGAACGCATGCCCGCCCCCACGGAGGTTCACCTAGCAAAGTATGAAGTAGCAGTCCCCCCCATCACACACACACACACACACACACACACACTTTCAGTCGGTGGGAGAGGGCATCTCACCAAGATGGTATCGTAAAACAGACCAAGAATAATCCACCTTGGTCGTACAACCTCTCTCTTGTTGTTGGTCAAAGTGATGGCCGTCCATGCGACTCCAGAGAGGGGCTAGCTCGCCAATAATCATGCAAGTAGCTAGTCCCCGAAGACAACCACTGTCGGCGTGTGGCCCAAACATATGTATGGAGGTGTTGATGTTTGAATACACAATGGAACAACTTTGATGTGGCACCGTGCTTTGGAACCAGAAATCCCCACACGGAGCGAGGGTTAGTTGACGATGCATATGTATGTCACACCACACTTCGAGCCGATGACAGGGATTCATGCATGCATGCGTAGTATGCGCTCAAACTTAATTAGGTCTGAATCTCACCATGACCTACTACAATAACACGAACCAAAGGAAGAATCCGCCATGGTAACCTATCTTGTTGTCGGTGAAAGTGATCATGGATGTCCACGCGGGCCCACGAATATATAGGCTTGTCGCCGATAACCACGTGAGGGAGGGTATCATTCGAAGACAACCACTACATGCATATATATGGAGGTGATGCATGCATGCATGTTTGAATACCATTCACAACATTGATGTGGCGCGTGTGTCGAAAATCGTACATTCCCCACACAGAGCGAGATCGGTTAATGATGTGTAGTGGTACTGGCCACTTCGACTCGATGGGAGGGATTCATGCGTACACATGCATGTGTGCTCAAACTGTATCATGTCATCCCAGAGCATGACCTATATACCATAATACAAACAAACAAAATAATCCCCTCCTAAGTCAAATTAACCTCTCTCGTTGTCAGGCAAAGTAGTGATGGACCAAGCAGGTTCACAGATGGAAAGCATCGATATCGCTGATAACCGCGTGAGTGGGTGCGAGAGGAAAACCACCATCACTTTGCATGTGGGCCAAACATATGTTGAATACCCAAAATGCACAACTTCGATGTGGCACATGCCTTAAAAACCGTAAAGTCCCCACACAGAGCGAGGTTCATGAAGCGTACTACATATGTTGGTCCCCTTCCCCCTCTTCGACGCGTACTATATGCTCCTACCGTAATACAACCCAAAAAGAATCCTCCTTGATGGTGAAATTAATTAACCTCTCCCAATGTAGGTCAAAGTGATGCATGCATCGACGATGACCTCGCGAGCCCACAGATGGAAGCGTCACACGTGAGTGTCCTAGGATAACCACCGCCTACATGCATGGGGCCGAAAGAGGTGTTGTGTGATGTTTGAATAGCCAATGCACAACTTTGATGTGGTATGTGCCTCGGAAACCGAAAAGTCCCGACACTGAGTTAGGTGTACGTGTTCACGGACACGTACATAGTATATATGCTAGTCCCCTCCCACCTCTTCGACGCGTACTATATACTCCCACCATAACACAAACAAAAAAGATTCTACCTTGCTGGTCAAATTAACCTCTCTGCCGGCTGTTGGTCAAAGTGATGGACGACGACCTCATGGGCCCACAGAAAGCGTCACACGCGAGTGAGTGTCGTGTAGGACAACCACCGACTGCATGTGGCCAAAACATGTATGTATGAAAGGGTTGTGTAATGTTTTAAATAACGAATTCATGAATCTGATGTGGCACCTACCTCACAAAACGGCCAACCCACACGGTGGCTCACGACTTGTAGTGTACTGCCAGCCACCCCCCCCCCCCAGATGCACACACGCGCGCACACACACACACACATACCGCGCATCCACCACAACTACGATGCATGTTAATTTTTCCCGCGGTGAACATATGTTACCAAAGGAGGGACGTTTTAATTTTGAAAAAAAAACCGGAGATCATTAAGACGTTTTAGTATATTGATTGATTTTCTAGGGGTATAATGTGCAAAAATCAAATTTGAGCTACATGCACACGTGACAGTGCACCTAAATGGATTGGAAAAACACATGTATCTCACTGGGTGCATATGTTTACTCCCCGTGCAAGAAATTTCAAACATTGAGAATCTTGATTTTTAAAATCTAGTACATTCAAAACTTATTTGAAATTCATGAAACTTATCGTGTTGTCATATGGACACCAATACACAGTGGCATTGTACATTTTTTTTGTCAAATTAGAGACAAGTTTTGATGTAATCTTTATCTTCTTACAAATGAGATATTACTAATAATTGAGAACCAATATCGCAAATGGATTATTTATTCGAACCGTGGGAGTTAGACCAACAATGGATACGTGTCGTGCTTCGGTTCAGCAATAAAGCGGCAACATTAATCATCAAAATAAAAAAACAATATACGTTAGTGCATTTTACAAATCCTGCAAACCAAATAGGCCTGTAGTAGTGTTCAAAACTGCATGTAGGCACTAACATGTTTTCTTCTTCTACAGATAAGATTAGGCCCGGTGGTGGATAATGTGATACAATATAACAATCACATCGAATGCCTAGATCTGCATCTCTCAGAAATTACTTTGAACTCCTACCGAGGTACCTTACCGGAGATTATATTCGTTAGGTTCTTTGTTGTCATAGCAAGGGTGCTGAAGGTAATGAGGTATTCCCTACATTTATTTCACAAAAATGAATGGTTTGTTGATTAGCATCGGCGACTACGGCAGAATGGAATAGGCTCCGAAAAAGCTGAATTTTATTTTGGAACTTCAGATGAAAGAGTAATCGGAAGTCACCGTGTCAACCCCATAGATGACTTCTCAGTGGCTGACCCCTTTGCAAAAATTATGAGGTTTTGAAACCAGCCTTACAAGTGGTAATATTAGTTTGAACCTCTCTTATATCCATGTTCAGCGGATCAGCGCGGGCATTTGCAGCTGATGAGCTGAATTTCATTTCTAATATCAGTTTGAACCTTGTAATCTTCGAATTTGAGCCATATAACTCTGGAATTTGAACCTTGTAATATTTCGAGCTTTTGTGGTACAATCGTTGAAATGGCATCGTATGAGACTCGTATATTGGTAGCACTATTTTGACCTTAATATGCAATGGACTTAGATTTAATTAACCATTCTCGAATGTGTTCACCTTGTCGATCTCATAGCACATGATCTGTATAGCTAACTCGACTGCGATCTTCGACATTATTGCACACAGTTGGTTTCTTCAACCGTGTGCCCTGCAGAGCGCAGAATTAATTATCGCACTCGAGTGTCCATCATCACCCTTCTGTGTAACTTTGACCTCATCACCCATGGGTAAACTTATGACCGAAGTCATTCCACACACTTTGTTTTTACAAAGCTTTTTGCCAATAAACGCCCACGATTTGTCCCTCTTCTAGCCGACGCGTAGCCAAACTAGCCAGGCGGGAAGCTTGCACGGTAAACTGCGCGGTTGCGCGGGAACAGGCTCACCAACGATACATTTGGCGCCTCTTCGAGCCCACGCGTGGTCAAACAAAACGCGTGCGGTGTTCTCAAGCGTGCACTAGAATCCTCCGCTATGAACGCGGTGACAAGACGTGACGATTACAGACCGGACGGCCCCCATTTATTATAGCGGCCATTTAACCCTTGTGTCTCTTCAACCTTTCGATCGCGCCCCACTATTGCATGAAGCACACCCACCACGACAAATTCTTAGAGGGTATCCTACGCGGCTCCAATGGCGCTCCGAGCGGCTGCCGACGACGAGCAGCAGTTCACCATGCATGCCATGGTGGACACCCACAGAAGGTTCACGGAGCTCTCGGTGGTGTACACCAACAACCCGGTCTGGGTGGAGCACTCCATCCACATCATGGAGCTGTTGCTTGCTGAGGAGAAGTATAAGGTGGTCCGGTTCGACCTCGAGTACACCCGCGCTCGTGTCGGGTCTCGTCCCAAGGTCGTCGTCGCCCAGATGTGCGTGCGTAATCACGTCCTCGCCTACCACTACTGCCTGGCCACAAGGCCTTGTGAGCGTTTCGCCAGGTTTGTCAACAGACCCCACTACAGGTTCGCTACGGTGGACATCACCAACGATGTAAAGGTGCTCAAGAATTCGGGCATCGCCTGCCAGAATCTTGTCAACATCCAGGGCTAATACAAGATCTGGGGCAGCAACGAGCATGAGAAGGACTCACTGGTTCACCTCGCCGAGGCCATCATCGATCCCTACTACAGAGACATGAAGGATTCCTGCAACAAGGACAAGCGTGCCTGGCACTCGGCCTGGATGGAGAAACTCGTCAAAGCTCACGTTGTGTACGCGGCCAAGGAGGCGTACACGAGCTACGAGATGTACAGGCAAATCATTGACATGAGGAAGTGCCTCCTTCCCCAAAACGGCTAGGGATCTAGCCTGAAGCAGAGCAATGGCAAGCGTCATCGCAACAAGAAGTAGATGATTAGATCCTCGTTTCTCCTAGTTTAGTATGCATGTAATTGCTTACTTTGGTGTGTGGAAATGTTATGTGTGTAGTCACTTGTGTAATTGTATGCTTAATTTGGTTATGCAATGCTGTCTTTTTAAGTATATATGTTGATGCTCTGTAGACAGAGCGTAGATGTTGTGCGGACAGAGCAAATCACATCGCACACGGACTAAACAATGGAACCCATCGGTGATGTTTCATCAATCACTCACAATTGTATACCAGCAATCATTTGCTCACAACACACACGGCTTGTTAACAGGAATCGTCTATGTTGTTATCCGTCTTCCCACACATTTTCGATTGCAGACCTGTTTGCCGCGTATCACACACATCTTGTTAAGTTGAATCATTTCTGTTCTCTTGGCTCAACGCAAACAGTTCATCCGAGTGAACTGTATGCCGTATATCGCAAACACATTCATCGGGCTGACCGTTTCTTTTGTGTTGCCTAATCACAAACAGTTCATCCGAGTGAAGTGTATGCCGTATATCGCACACACCTTCATCTGGTTGCCTGTTTCTGTTGTTTCGCCTCATCACAAACATTTTATCGGGGTGAATTGTATGCCGTATATCGCACACACTTTGATCTGGCTGCCCATTTCTGTTGTTCTATCTCATCACAAATAGTTTGTATGGATTAACCGTATGCCCCGCATCACACACACATCTAAAATCTGAACCGTGTTTGATGTATCCATGATACGTCTCCAACGTATCTATAATTTTTGATTGCTCCATGCTATTATATTATCTGTTTTGGATGTTTTATATGCATTATTATGCTATTTTATATTATTTTTGGGACTAACCTATTAACCTAGAGCCAAGTGCCAGTTTCTGTTTTTTCCTTGTTTTTGAGTTTCGCAGAAAATGAATACCAAACGGAGTCCAAACGGAATAAAACTTTCGCGATGATTTTTCTTGGACCAGAAGACACCCCGGAGACTTGGAGTTCAAATCAGAAGAGCCACGAGATGGCGACAAGGGGGAGGGCGCGCCCCCTGCCTTGTGGGCCCCACATGACTCCACCGACCTACTTCTTCGTCCTATATATTCACATATATTCCCAAACCCTCAGAAGCATCCATGAAAACACTTTTCCACCGCCGCAACCTTCTGTACCCGTGAGATCCCATCTAGGGACCTTTTCCGGCACCCTGCCGGAGGGGGATTCGATAACGGAGGGCTTCTACATCAACTCTATTGCCCTTCCGATGAAGCGTGAGTAGTTTACCTCAGACCTATGGGTCCATAGCTAGTAGCTAGATGGCTTCTTCTCTCTCTTTGATTCTCAATACCACGTTCTCCTCATTGTTCTTGGAGATCTATCCGATGGAATCTTCTTTTGTGGTGTGTTTGTTGAGATCCGATGAATTGTGGATTTATGATCAGCTTATCTATGAATATTATTTGAATCTTCTCTGAATTCTTATATGCATGATTTGATATCTTTGTAATTCTCTTTGAATTATCGGTTTGGTTTGGCCAACTAGATTGGTTTTTCTTGCAATGGGAGAAGTGCTTAGCTTTGGGTTCAATCTGGCGGTGTCCTTTCCCAGTGACAATAGGGGCAGCAAGGCACGTATTGTATTGTTGCCATCGAGGATAAAAAGATGGGGTTTACATCATATTGCTTGAGTTTATTCCTCTACATCATGTCATCTTACTTAATCCGTTACTCTGTTCTTCATGAACTTAATACTCTAGATGCAGGCAGGAGTCGGTCGATGTGTGGAGTAATAGTAGTAGATGCAGAATTGTTTCGGTCTACTTGACACGGACGTGATGCCTATATTTCATAATCATTGCCTTAGATATCATCATAACTTTGCGTTTTTCTATCAATTGCTCGACAGTAATTTGTTCACCCACCGTATTATTTGCTATCTTGAGAGAAGCCTCTAGTGAAACCTATGGCCCCCGGGTCTATTTTCCATCATATAAGTTTCCGATCTACTATTTTCCATCATATAAGTTTCTGATCTACTATTTTGCAATCTTTTACTTTCCGATCTATAAACCAAAAAAAACCCCAAAAATATTTACTTTATCTTTTGTTCAGTTTTATCTATCTCTATCACATCTCACTTTTGCAAGTGACCGTGAAGGGATTGACAACCCCTTTATCGCGTTGGGTGCAAGTGTTTGATTGTTTGTGCAGGTATTAGGCAATTTGTGCGTTGTCTCCTACTGGATTGATACCATGGTTCTCTAACTGAGGGAAATACTTATCTCTACTTGCTGCATCACCCTTTCCTCTTCAAGAAAAAAACCAACACAAGCTCAAGAAGTAGCAGGAAGAATTTCTGGCGCCGTTGCCGGGGAGATCTACGCCAAGTCAAGACATACCAAGTACCCATCATAAACTCTCATCTCTTGCATTACATTATTCACCATTTGCCTCTCATTTTCCTCTCCCCCACTTCTAAAACAATTTTTGAAAAGATTTGCCTTTTTATTCGCCCTTCCTCCATTCGTCTTCTCCGTTCGCTTTCGGTTTGCTCGTTTGCTAGATTGGTTTTTTGCCACAATGTCTGAAATTGGGGAGGTTATCGCTGAAAAGGATAGTAGTAACGATGGGGAAAACTTTGATGCTTTTGCTAATACTAATCCTCATGAAGAATCTACTATCTTGCACACTAAAAAACTTCGCATAGGTAGCGGCAATATTATTGGAAAAAGGGTTATTCAAGATTTCTTTACTTGTGCTGGCGCGCTACCCATGTTAGGTGGATCTATTCTCCATAAAACTAGTAGTCTTGCGGATGCTATTTCTTTGCTTGTGGTTGAACTTGAGAGACAATTTGTTCATATGCATCCATCCATACAAAGGATTTTTCTAGAGTTTTCTAATATTGAGCATTCTTCTGTTAAGCGCGCAGCTACTATATTTCTAGCCCATGAGTTTAGGTTTATTATGAAAGAAGCTAGTGAAATTTTCGCGCATTATAAAGTAGATGATGGTCGTCCTCCCATAGAGGGAATTCTCTTTAACCAAGAGGACATAATGCGTTTATGATCTCTAGATCATGTTGCTTACAATGAAAATTTAAGAAAGAGGGTCCCTACCGATGTTTTCGTTGATAAGATTTCTGAACTTAATGATAATTTTGCTATACAAAACAACGGACTGGGTTTCTCTCTTGGACACAAGCTCATGACTTTTTGCGAAAAGAACGATTACAATGATGAGTTGGTCATACAATATGAGGGGCCAAAGGAGGAACAAATTCCTCCCGAGCTTGATCTTCGGGATCCTTACCACATTAAATTTAGCCCTTTTGATTACTTTTGCTTACCGCAAAGAAAACTTGCTGCTGAACGAAGGGAGTATGAGATGAGTTTTCGAGATTTGCCTTATCATTATTATGACAATACCTAGATCTATTTGTGTTTTTATGCCTAGCTAAGGGCATTAAACAATAGCGCTTGTTGGGAGGCAACCCAATTTTATTTTTGTTTTTGCTTTTTGTTCCTGTTTTGCTTTGAATAATTTATCTAGCCTCTGGTTAGATGTGTTTTGGTGTTTTAATTAGTGTTTGTGCCAAGTAAGACCTTTAGGATGGCTTACGGTGATAGTTGATTTGATCTTGCTGAAAAACAGAAAATTTTGCGTCCAGTCACAGAATTTTAATAATTCACTGGAGAGCTTAAAAACCATGACTTTTTTACACGAGATTTATACATAAATTTCCTATGTTTTCCTAATTTTTAATAATTTTTGGAGTTATAAATGTTAGAACAATTCGTATCTTCACAGACTATTCTGTTTTGACAGATTATGTTTTCTTTGTGTTGTTTGCTTATTTTGATGAATCTATGGGTAGTATCGGGGGGTATGATCCATGGAAAAGTTGGAATACAGTATATATTACACCAATATAAATAAAGAATGAGTTCACAACAGTACCAAAAGTGGTGATTTATTTTCTTATACTAACGGAGCTTATGAGATTTTCTGTTGAGTTTTGTGTTGTGAAGTTTTCAAGATTTGGGTAAGTATTTGATGGACTATGGAATAAGGAGTGGCAAGAGCCTAAGCTTGGGGATGCCCAAGGCACCCCAAGGTAATATTCAAGGACAACCAAAATCCTAAGCTTGGGGATGCCTCGGAAGGCATCCCCTCTTTCGTCTTCGTCTATCGGTAAATTTACTTGAGGCTATATTTTTATTCACCACATGATATGTGTTTTGCTTGGAGCGTCTTGTATTATATGAGTCTTTAATTTTTAGTTTGCCACAATCATCCTTTCTGTACACACCTTTTGAGAGGGACACGCATGAATCGTAATTTATTAGAATACTCTATGTGCTTCACTTCTATCTTTTGAGCTAGGCAATTTTGCTCTAGTGCTTCACTTATATCTTTTTAGAGCACGGCGGTGGCTATATTTGTAGATATTATTGAACTCTCATGCTTCACTTATATTATTTTGAGAGTCTTTCTAAACAGCATGGTAATTTTCTTTGGTTATGAATTTAGTCCTAATATGATAGACATCCAAGAGGGATATAATAAAAACTTTCATATAAAGTGCATTGAATACTATGTGAAGTTTGATTCCTTATGATTGTTTTGAGATATAAAGTTGGTGATATTAGAGTCATGCTAGTGAGTAATTGTGGATTGTAGAAATACTTGTGTTAAAGTTTGTGATTCCCGTAGCATGCACGTATGGTGAACCGTTATGTGATGAAGTCGGAGCATGATTTATTTATTGATTGTCTTCCTTATGAGTGGCGGTCGGGGACGAGCGATGGTCTTTTCCTACCAATCTATCCCTCTAGGAGCATGCGCATAGTACTTTGTTTCAATGACTAATAAATTTTTGCAATAAGTATGTGAGTTCTTTATGACTAATGTTGAGTCCATGGATTATACGCACTCTCACCCTTCCACCATTGCTAGCCTCTCTAGTGCCGCGCAACTTTCGCCGGTACCATACACCCACCATATACCTTCCTCAAAACAGCCACCATACCTACCTATTTTGGCATTTCCATAGCCATTCCGAGATATATTGCCATGCAACTTTCCACCATTCCGTTTTATTATGACACGCTTCATCATTGTCATATTGCTTTGCATGACCATGTAGTTAACATCGTATTTGTGGCAAAGGCACCATTCATAATTCTTTCATACATGTCACTCTTGATTCATTGCACATCCCGGTACACAGCCGGAGGCATTCATATAGATTCATATTTTGTTCTAAGTATCGAGTTGTAAGTAAATAAAAGTGTGATGATCTTCTTTATTAGAGCATTGTCCCATGTGAGGAAAGGATGATGGAGACTATGATTCCCCCACAAGTCAGGATGAGACTCCGGACGAAAAATAAAAAAAGAAACCAATGAAGCCAAACAAAAAAAATGAGAGAAAAATAGAGAAGGGGCAATGCTACTATCCTTTTTCAACACTTGTGCTTCAAAGTAGCACCATCATCTTCATGATAGGGAGTCTCCTATTTTGTCGCTTTCATATACTAGTGGGAAATTTTCATTATAGAACTTGGCTTGTATATTCCAACGATGGGCTTCCTCAAATTACCCTAGGTCTTCATGAGCAAGCAAGTTGGATGCACACCCACATAGTTTTCTTTTGAGCTTTCATACACTTATAGCTGTAGTGCATCCATTGCATGGCAATCCCTACTCACTCACATTGATATCTATTGATGGGCATCTCCATAGCCCGTTAATACGCCTAGTTGATGTGAGACTATCTCCTTCTTTTTTGTCTTCTCCACAACCACCATATTCTATTCCACCTATAGTGCTATGTCCATGGCTCACGCTCATGTATTGCTTGAAAGTTGAAAAGGTTTGAGAACATTAAAAGTATGAAACAATTGCTTGGCTTGTCATCGGGGTTGTGCATGATTTGAATATTTTGTGTGATGAAGATGGAGCATAGCCAGACAATATGATTTTGTAGGGATAAGCTTTCTTTGGCCAAGTTATTTTGAGAAGACATAATTGCCTTGTTGGTATGCTTGAAGTATTATTGTTTTTATGTCAATATTAAACTTTTGTTTTGAATCTTATGGATCCGAACATTCATGCCACAATAAAGAAAATTACATGGATAAATATGTTAGGTAGCATTCCACATCAAAAATTATGTTTTTATCATTTACCTACTCGAGGACGAGCAGGAATTAAGCTTGGGGATGCTTGATACGTCTCCAACGTATCTATAACTTTTGATTGTTCCATGCTATTATATTATCAATTTTGGATGTTTTATATGCATTATTATGCTATTTTATATTATTTTTGGGACTAACCTATTAACCTAGAGCCTAGTGTCAGTTTCTGTTTTTCCTTGTTTTTGAGTTTCGCAGAAAAGGAATACCAAACGGAGTCCCAACGGAATAAAACTTTCGCGATGATTTTGCTTGGACCAGAAGACACCCCGGAGACTTGGAGTTCAAGTCAGAAGAGCCACGAGGCGGCGACAAGGGGGGAGGGCGCGCCTAGGGGGGTAGGGCGTGCCCCCCTGCCTTGTGGGCCCCACGTGACTCCACCGACCTACTTCTTCGTCCTATATATTCACATGTATTCCCAAACCCTCAGAAGCATCCACGAAAACACTTTTCCACCGCCGCAACCTTCTGTACCCATGAGATCCCATCTAGGGACCTTTTCCGGCACCCTGCCAAAGGGGGATTCGATCACGGAGGGCTTCTACATCAGCTCTATTGCCCTTCCGATGAAGCGTGAGTAGTTTACCTCAGACCTACGGATCCATAGCTAGTAGCTAGATGGCTTCTTCTCTCTCTTTGATTCTCAATACCACGTTCTCCTCGTTGTTCTTGGAGATCTATCCGATGTAATCTTCTTTTGCGGTGTGTTTGTCGAGATCCGATGAATTGTGGATTTATGATCAGCTTATCTATGAATATTATTTGAATCTTCTCTGAATTCTTATATGCATGATTTGATATCTTTGTAATTCTCTTTGAATTATCGGTTTGGTTTGGCCAACTAGATTGGTTTTTCTTGCAATGGGAGAAGTGCTTAGGTTTGGGTTCAATCTTGTGGTATCCTTTCCCAGTGACAGTAGGGGCAGCAAGGCACGTATTGTATTATTGCCATCGAGGATAAAAAAGATGGGGTTTACATCATATTGCTTGAGTTTATTCCTCTACATCATGTCATCTTACTTAATCCGTTACTCTGTTCTTCATGAACTTAATACTCTAGATGCAGGCAGGAGTCGGTCGATGTGTGGAGTAATAGTAGTAGATGCAGAATCGTTCGGTCTACTTGACACAGACGTGATGCCTATATTTCATAATCATCGCCTTAGATATCGTCATAACTTTGCTCTTTCTATCAATTGCTCGACAGTAATTTGTTCACCCACCGTATTATTTGCTATCTTGAGAGAAGCCTCTAGTGAAACCTATGGCCCCCGGGTCTATTTTCCATCATATAAGTTTCCTATCTACTATTTTCCATCATATAAGTTTCCGATCTACTATTTTGCAATCTTTTACTGTCCGATCTATAAACCAAAAATATTTACTTTATCTTTTGTTCAGTTTTATCTATCTCTATCTGATCTCACTTTTGCAAGTGACCGTGAAGGGATTGACAACCCCTTTATCGCGTTGGGTGCAACTGTTTGATTGTTTGTGCAGGTATTAGGTGATTTGTGCGTTGTCTCCTACAGGATTGATACCTTGGTTCTCTAACTGAGGGAAATACTTATCTCTACTTTACTGCATCACCCTTTCCTCTTCAAGGAAACAACCAACGCAAGCTCAAGAAGTAGCAATCCACCATCGCAAACGTTTTGCATCTTTTTTGATGGTTTTTTACATCACCGTTTGCGATTAATGCATCGCACACAGTTTCGTCGAAGGGTCTCTGATTGTAGTGTCGCGTTAGCAGCATCCTGCGGGAGTGACATGACGGGGTAAAAGCAGGCCGGATGCATAGCGGGCCAATATTAGGGCCTTTAACAGGCCGATAGGCAGTTTGGGCTAAAATGTATCCAGGAAGACTACGGGCCGTTGAGAGGCCGAAAGTCACTGCGGACCAGAATTAGGCCCAGATGCAGCTCGGGCCTTTAAATGGCCGAAAGTGTAACCGGGCCGAAAGCGGCCCATATGTACACAGGGCCGTTGACAGGCCGAAACTAATATCGGGCCGAACTGTTAAACGAGCCATTAATAGGCCGAAGAGCAAATCAGCCCCCCAATGGGCCCAAAGGCACAGTAGCTGTTAACGGGCCATATCTGTTATGGGCCATAATTGATACGTCTCCAACGTATCTATATTTTTTTATTGTTCCATGCTATTATATTATCTGTTTTGGATGTTTTATATGCATTAATATGCTATTTTATATTATTTTTGGGACTAACCTATTAACCTAGAGCCCAGTGCCAGTTTTTGCTTTTTCCTTGTTTTTGAGCCTCGCAGAAAAGGAATACCAAACGGAGTCCAAACGGAATAAAACTTCACGATGATTTTTCTTGGACCAGAAGACACCCAGGGGACTTGGAGTCCAAGTCAGAAGAGCCACGAGGCGGCGACAAGGGTGGAGGGCGCACCCTAGGGGGGCGCGTCCCCCTGCCTTGTGGGCCCCTCAAGACTCCCCTGACCTAGCTCTTCCTCCTATATATTCACATATATTCCAGAACCACCAGAGGCATCCACGAAAACACTTTTCCACCGCCACAACCTTCTGTTCCCGTGAGATCCCATCTTGGGGCCTTTTCCAGCATCCCACCGGAGGGGGAATCGATCACGGAGGGCTTCTACATCAACTCCATTCCCCTTCCGATGATGCGTGAGTAGTTTACCTCAGACCTACGGGTCCATAGCTAGTAGCTAGATGGCTTCTTCTCTCTCTTTGATTCTCAATACAACGTTCTCCTTGATGTTCTTGGAGATATATCCGATGTAATCTTCTTTTGCGGTGTGTTTGTCGAGAACCGATGAATTGTGGATCTATGATCAGCTTATCTATGAATATTATTTGAATCTTCTCTGAATTCTTTTATGCATGATTTAATATCTTTGTATTTCTCTTCGAATTATCGGTTTGGTTTGGCCAACTAGATTGGTTTTTCTTGCAATGGGAGAGGTGCTTAGCTTTGGGTTCAGTCTTGCGTGATTTCACCCAGTGACAAAGTAGGGGTAGAGAGACACGTATTGCATTGTTGCCATCGAGGATAAAAATATGGGGTTTTCATCATATTGCTTGAGTTAATTCCTCTACATCATGTCATTTTACTTAAGGCGTTACTCCATTCTTTATGAACTTAATACTCTAGATGCATGCTGGATAGCGGTCGATGTGTGGAGTAATAGTAGTAGATGCAGGCAGGAGTCGGTCTACTTGACATGGACGTGATGCCTATATGCATAATCATTGCCTTGGATATCGTCATAACTTTGCGCTTTTCTATCAATTGCTTGACAGTAATTTGTTCACCCACCGTATTATTTGCCTTCATGAGAGAAGCCTCTAGTGAAACATATGGCCCCGGGTCTATTTTCCATCAAATTACTTTCTGATCTACTATTTTGCAATCTTTTATTTTCAGATCTATATACCAAAAAAACCCAAAAATATTTCATCTTTTGTTTATCTATCTCTATCAGATCTCACTTTTGCAATTGACCGTGAAGGGATTGTCAACCCCTTTATCGCGTTGGGTGCTAGTGTTTGATTGTTTTTGCAGGTGTTGGTGATTTGTGCATTCTTCTCCTACTAGATTGATACCTTGGTTCTTAACTGAGGAAAATACTTACCTCTACTGTGTTGCATCATCATTTCCTCTTCAAGTGAAAAACCAACGCAAGCTCAAGAAGTAGCAGGAAGAATTTCTGGCGCCGTTGCCGGGGAGATCTACGCCAAGTCAAGACATACCAAGTACCCATCATAAACTCTCATCTCTTGCATTACATTATTCGCCATTTGCCTCTCGTTTTCCTCTCCCCCACTTCTAAAATGATTTTTGAAAAGATTTGCCTTTTTATTCGCCTTCTTTCCGTTTGCCCTTATGTCTTACTTGGTTTGTTTGCTCATTTGCTTGGCATAATTGTGTGTTTATTGTAAATCAGAAACAAAGTTTATGGATCCACTTAAAGTTTTTTACTTGGATCATCTTTGATCCATATGTGCTCGTGCTGAAACCCCAACTAGTTTAGTTGAGGGAAAATCTTTAGATGAGCATGCTCATTTTGTGCGTCATCGTTTGTCTGAAAAAGGGAGACTCTTATGGAATCAAATAAATTGTTTGCTATGTTATGCTTGGAATCTTTGTGAACTTTGTGATTTTACTTGTTGCTCTAAGAACCCTAAAAAAGACCTTCCCTACCAATGTGAGTTTAATGATAATGAAATCTTATCTTCTTATGAAAAGGGTGTTTATAGTTACTATGATATCGAACAAATTGAAGAATTTGTTGCTTTTAAGGGTGCTTATGAAGTTGCTTTTTTGATTGAAAAGTATGATATTACTCTCTACAAATCTGAAAATTTTGACATACTTAAATATTGCTATGAAAACTATTCTCATAATGCCTATGTCAAAGAATTTATTGAGAGAATGACCATTGCTTTGAAAGAAAATAATGATATGCATGAATCTATAGATAATTATGATTCCGATGATTTGATTGAAATATCCCTTGATGAACATGATGCTTGCTATTCTTATGGCCATGATGCCAATATTTATGGAGATGAATTTGCTACAGTTCCCTATGTTAAACATGAGATTATTGCTATTGCACCCATACTTGATAGTTCCTTGAATCAAAAGCATTATTGCAATGATGTTATTATAAATTCTATTAATATAAATTGTGCTAATAATATGCAAAACCCCAAGCTTGGGGATGCTAGTTTTGCTATGTCCGCTACTTATTGAAATGATCATGATTGGGGTGATGATGCTTCTTATGATCTTGAAAATTTATTTAAGCCTCATGATGAATATGTTTGCAATAATATTGAAAGTGGGTTTGGAAGAGTGTCAACTTTAGGAAATAATTATCCCACTACCTTGGAGTATGATCGATCTTATGAATTTTTTGATAAAAGTGGGTTTGGAGAAGTCATGACTTTATTTGATGATAATCCCACTATTTTGGAAGAGTGTCTAGTTTGCATGCATGTGGATCATGTAGAGAAAATTTTAAGTGATAGCCATATTGTTGAATTTGATTATGATCCTACTTGTAATTAATATGAGAGGAAAATATGGTTGTGGAAATCGTCATGTTACTAAATTACCTCTCGTTATGTTGAGTTTGCTATTGACTCTTTCTTCTTCCTTGCATAAGCTAGTTTTTGCTTGCCTTGATAATTTGTTTGCTTATAAAATGCCTATGCATAGGAAGTATGTTAGACTTAGATGTGTTTGTCACGTGTTTTATGATGCTCTCTTTGTGCTTCAATTCTCCTCTTTTATGTGAGCATCATTGTAATCTCAATGCCTAGCTAAAAGGCTTTAAAGAAAAACGCTTGTTGAGAGACAACCCAATATTTTTCCTTGCTGTTTTTGAATAAGTTTTTCATCTAGCCTATGGTTAGTTGTTTTTTGGTGTTTTAATTAGTGTTTGTGCCAAGTAAGACCTTTGGGATGGCTTACGGTGATAGTTGATTTGATCTTGCTGAAAAACAGAAACTTTTGCGTCCAGTCACAGAATTTTAATAATTCAGTGCTGAGTTTAAAACCCTGAATTTTTTACACGAGATTAATATACAAATTTCCTATATTGTCCTAATTTTTCAGAATTTTTGGAGTTAAAAAAGTATTAGAACAATTTGGATCTTCACAGACTGTTCTGTTTTTGACAGATTCTGTTTTCTTTGTGTTGTTTGCTTTTTTTGATGAATCTATGGGTAGTATCGGGGGGTATGAACCATGGAGAAGTTGGAATACAGTAGATATTACACTAATATAAATAAATAATGAGTTCACAACAGTACCAAAAGTGGTGATTTTTTTTTCTTGTACTAACGGATCTCACGAGTTTTCTGTTGAGTTTTGTGTTGTGAAGTTTTCAAGTTTCGGGTAAAGATTTGATGGACTATGGAATAAGGAGTGGAAAAAGCCTAAGCTTGGGGATTCCCAAGGTACCCCAAGGTAATATTCAAGGACAACCAAGAGCCTAAGCTTGGGGATGCCCCGGAAGGCATCCCCTCTTTCGTCTTCGTTTATCGGTAAATTTACTTGAGGCTATATTTTTATTCACCACATGATATGTGTTTTGCTTGGAGCGTCTTGTATGATATGAGTCTTTGCCTTTTAGTTTGTCATGATCATCCTTGCTGTACACACCTTTTGAGAGGGACACTCATGAATCGTGATTTATTAGAACACTCTATGTGCTTCACTTATATCTTTTGAGCTACGCAATTTTGCTCTAGTGCTTCACTTATATCTTTTTAGAGCACGGCGGTGATTTTATTTTATTGAAATTATTGAACTATCATGCTTCACTTATATTATTTTGAGAGTCTTTCTAAACAGCATGGTAATTTGCTTTGGTTATAAATTTAGTCCTACTATGATAGACATCCAAGAGGGATATAATAAAAACTTTCATATAAAGTGCATTGAATACTATGTGAAGTTTGATTCCTTATGATTGTTTTGAGATATAAAGATGGTGATACTAGAGTCATTCTAGTGAGTAATTGTGGATTGTAGAAATACTTGTGTTAAAGTTTGTGATTCCCGTAGCATGCACGTATGGTGAACCGTTATGTAACGAAGTTGGAGCATGAGGTATTTATTGATTGTCTTCCTTATGAGTGGCGGTCAAAGACGAGCGATGGTCTTTTCCTACCAATCTATCCCCTTAGGAGCATGCGCGTAGTACTTTGTTTCGATGACTAATAGATTTTTGCAATAAGTATGTGAGTTCTTTATGACTAATGTTGAGTCCATGGATTATACGGACTTTCACCCTTCCACCTTTGCTAGCCTCTCTAGTACCGCGCAACTTTCACCGGTGCCATACACCTACCTTTTACCTTCATCAAAACAACCACCATACCCACCTATTATGGCATTTCCATAGCCATTCCGAGATATATTGCCATGAAACTTTCCACCGTTCCGTTTTATTATGACACGTTCCATCATTGTCATATTGCTTTGCATGATCATGTAGTTGACATAGTATTTGTGGCAAAGCCACCGTTCATAATTTTTTATCCATACCACTCTTGAGTCCTTGCACATCCCAGTACACCACCGGTGGCATTCATATAGAGTCATATTTTGTTTTAAGTATCAAGTTGTAATTCTTGAGTTGTAAGTAAATAAAAGTGTGATGATCTTCATTATTAGAGCATTGTCCCATGTGAGGAAAAAATAAAAGAGGCCAACGAAGCCCACAAATAAAATAAAAGAGGCCAAAGAAGCCCACCAAAAAAATGAGAGAAAAGAGAGACGGGGCAATGTTACTATCCTTTTTCCACACTTGTGCTTCAAAGTAGCACCATGATCTTCATGATAGAGAGTCTCCTATGTTGTCACTTTCATATACTAGTGGGAATTTTTCATTATAGAACTTGGCTTGTATATTCCAATGATGGGCTTCCTCAAATTGCCCTAGGTCTTCGTGAGCAAGCAAGTTGGATGCACACCCACTTAGTTTCTTTTTGACCTTTCATAAACTTATAGCTCTAGTGCACCCATTGCATGGCAATCCTACTCACTCACATTGATATCTATTGATGGGCATCTCCATAGCCTGTTGATACGCCTAGTTGATGTGAGACTATCTCCTTCTTTTTTGTCTTCTCCACAACCACCATATTCTATTCCACCCATAGTGCTATGTCCATGGCTCACGCTCATGTATTGCGTGAAAGTTGACAACGTTTGAGAACAACAAAAGTATGAAACAATTGCTTGGCTTGTCATCGGGGTTGTGCATGATTTGAGTACTTTGTGTGACGAAGATGGAGCATAGCCAGGCCATATGATTTTGTAGGGATAACTTTCTTTGGCCATGTTATTTTGAGAAGACATGATTACGTTATTAGTATGCTTGAAGTATTATTGTTTTTATGTCAATATTAAACTTTTGTTTTGAATCCTATGGATCTAAACATTCATGCCACAATAAAGAAAATTACATGGATAAGTATGTTAGCTAGCATTCCACATCAAAAATTCTGTTTTTATCATTTACCTACTCGAGGACGAGCAGGAATTAAGCTTGGGGATGCTTGATACGTCTCCAACGTATCTATAATTTTTTATTGTTCCATGCTATTATATTATCTGTTTTGGTTGTTTTATATGCATTAATATGCTATTTTATATTATTGGGACTAATCTATTAACCTAGAGCCCAGTGCCAGTTTTTGCGTTTTCCTTGTTTTTTAGCCTCGCGGAAAAGGAATACCAAACGGAGTCCAAACGGAATAAAACTCACGATGATTTTTCTTGGACCAGAAGACACCCAGGGGACTTGGAGTCCAAGTCAGAAGAGCCACGAGGCGGCGACAAGGGTGGAGGGCGCACCCTAGGGGGGGCGCCCCCTGCCTTGTGGGCCCCTCGGGACTCCCCTGACCTAGCTCTTCCTCCTATATATTCACATATATTCCAGAACCACCAGAGGCATCCACGAAAACACTTTTCCACTGCTGCAACCATCTGTTCCTGTGAGATCCCATCTTGGGGCCTTTTCCGGCATCCCGCCGGAGGGGGAATCGATCACAGAGGGCTTCTACATCAACTCCATTGCCCTTCCGATGATGCGTGAGTAGTTTACCTCAGACCTACGGGTCCATAGCTAGTAGCTAGATGGCTTCTTCTCTCTCTTTGATTCTCAATACAACGTTCTCTATGATGTTCTTGGAGATCTATCCGATGTAATCTTCTTTTCCGGTGTGTTTGTCGAGATCCAATGAATTCTGGATTTATGATCAGCTTATCGATGAATATTATTTGAATCTTCTCTGAATTTTTTATGCATGATTTAATATCTTTGTATTTCTCTTCGAATTATCGGTTTGGTTTGGCCAACTAGATTGGTTTTTCTTGCAATGGGAGAGGTGCTTAGCTTTGGGTTCAATCTTGCGTGATTTCACCCAGTGACAAAGTAGGGGTAGCGAGACACGTATTGCATTGTTGCCATTGAGGATAAAAAGATGGGGTTTTCATCATATTGCTTGAGTTAATTCCTCTACATCATGTCATCTTACTTAAGGCGTTACTCCGTTCTTTATGAACTTAATACTCTAGATGCATGCTGGATAGCGGTCGATGTGTGGAGTAATAGTAGTAGATGCAGGCAGGAGTCGGTCTACTTGACACGGACGTGATGCCTATATGCATAATCATTGCCTTGGATATCGTCATAACTTTGCGCTTTTCTATCAATTGCTCGACGGTAATTTGTTCACCCACCGTATTATTTGCCTTCATGAGAGAAGCCTCTAGTGAAACCTATGGCCCTGGGTCTATTTTCCATCATATTACTTTCTGATCTTCTATTTTGCAATCTTTTATTTTCAGATCTATATACCAAAAAAACCCAAAAATATTTTATCTTTTGTTTATCTATCTCTATCAGATCTCACTTTTGCAATTGACCGTGAAGGGATTGTCAACCCCTTTATCACGTTGGGTGCAAGTGTTTGATTGTTTGTGCAGGTGTTGGTGATTTGTGCGTTCTTCTTCTACTAGATTGATACCTTGGTTCTTAACTGAGGGAAATACTTACCTCTACTGTGCTGCATCACCCTTTCCTCTTCAAGGGAAAAACCAACGCAAGCTCTAGATCATGTTGCTTACAATGAAAATTTAAGAAAGAGGGTCCCTACCGATGTTTTAGTTGATAAGATTTCTGAACTTAATAATAATTTTGCTATACAAAACAACGGACTGGGTTTCTCTCTTGGACACAAGTTCATGACTTTTTGCCAAAAGAACGCTTACAATGATGAGTTGGTCATACAATATGAGGGGCCAAAGGAGGAACAAATTCCTCCCGAGCTTTATCTTTGGGATCCTTACCCCATTAAATTTAGCCCTTTTGATTACTTTTGCTTACCGCAAAGAAAACTTGCTGCTGAACGAAGGGAGTATGAGATGAGTTTTCGAGATTTGCCTTATCATTATTATGACAATACCTAGATCTATTTGTGTTTTTATGCCTAGCTAAGGGCATTAAACAATAGCGCTTGTTGGGAGGCAACCCAATTTTATTTTTGTTTTTGCTTTTTGTTCCTGTTTTGCTTTGAATAATTTATCTAGCCTCTGGTTAGATGTGTTTTGGTGTTTTAATTAGTGTTTGTGCCAAGTAAGACCTTTAGGATGGCTTACGGTGATAGTTGATTTGATCTTGCTGAAAAACAGAAAATTTTGCGTCCAGTCACAGAATTTTAATAATTCACTGGAGAGCTTAAAAACCATGACTTTTTTACACGAGATTTATACATAAATTTCCTATGTTTTCCTAATTTTTAATAATTTTTGGAGTTATAAATGTTAGAACAATTCGTATCTTCACAGACTATTCTGTTTTGACAGATTATGTTTTCTTTGTGTTGTTTGCTTATTTTGATGAATCTATGGGTAGTATCGGGGGGTATGATCCATGGAAAAGTTGGAATACAGTATATATTACACCAATATAAATAAAGAATGAGTTCACAACAGTACCAAAAGTGGTGATTTATTTTCTTATACTAACGGAGCTTATGAGATTTTCTGTTGAGTTTTGTGTTGTGAAGTTTTCAAGATTTGGGTAAGTATTTGATGGACTATGGAATAAGGAGTGGCAAGAGCCTAAGCTTGGGGATGCCCAAGGCACCCCAAGGTAATATTCAAGGACAACCAAAATCCTAAGCTTGGGGATGCCTCGGAAGGCATCCCCTCTTTCGTCTTCGTCTATCGGTAAATTTACTTGAGGCTATATTTTTATTCACCACATGATATGTGTTTTGCTTGGAGCGTCTTGTATTATATGAGTCTTTAATTTTTAGTTTGCCACAATCATCCTTTCTGTACACACCTTTTGAGAGGGACACGCATGAATCGTAATTTATTAGAATACTCTATGTGCTTCACTTCTATCTTTTGAGCTAGGCAATTTTGCTCTAGTGCTTCACTTATATCTTTTTAGAGCACGGCGGTGGCTATATTTGTAGATATTATTGAACTCTCATGCTTCACTTATATTATTTTGAGAGTCTTTCTAAACAGCATGGTAATTTTCTTTGGTTATGAATTTAGTCCTAATATGATAGACATCCAAGAGGGATATAATAAAAACTTTCATATAAAGTGCATTGAATACTATGTGAAGTTTGATTCCTTATGATTGTTTTGAGATATAAAGTTGGTGATATTAGAGTCATGCTAGTGAGTAATTGTGGATTGTAGAAATACTTGTGTTAAAGTTTGTGATTCCCGTAGCATGCACGTATGGTGAACCGTTATGTGATGAAGCGGAGCATGATTTATTATTGATTGTCTTCCTTATGAGTGGCGGTCGGGGACGAGCGATGGTCTTTCCTACCAATCTATCCCTCTAGGAGCATGCGCATAGTACTTTGTTTCAAGACTAATAAATTTTTGCAATAAGTATGTGAGTTCTTTATGACTAATGTTGAGTCCATGGATTATACGCATCTCACCCTTCCACCATTGCTAGCCTCTCTAGGGCCGCGCAACTTTCGCCGGTACCATACACCCACCATATACCTTCCTCAAAACAGCCACCATACCTACCTATTTTGGCATTTCCATAGCCATTCCGAGATATATTGCCATGCAACTTTCCACCATTCCGTTTTATTATGACACGCTTCATCATTGTCATATTGCTTTGCATGACCATGTAGTTAACATCGTATTTGTGGCAAAGGCACCATTCATAATTCTTTCATACATGTCACTCTTGATTCATTGCACATCCCGGTACACAGCCGGAGGCATTCATATAGATTCATATTTTGTTCTAAGTATCGAGTTGTAAGTAAATAAAAGTGTGATGATCTTCTTTATTAGAGCATTGTCCCATGTGAGGAAAGGATGATGGAGACTATGATTCCCCCACAAGTCAGGATGAGACTCCGGACGAAAAATAAAAAAAGAAACCAATGAAGCCAAACAAAAAAAATGAGAGAAAAATAGAGAAGGGGCAATGCTACTATCCTTTTTCAACACTTGTGCTTCAAAGTAGCACCATCATCTTCATGATAGGGAGTATGAGATGAGTTTTCGAGATTTGCCTTATCATTATTATGACAATACCTAGATATATTTGTGTTTTTATGCCTAGCTAAGGGCATTAAACAATAGCGCTTGTTGGGAGGCAACCCAATTTTATTTTTGTTTTTGCTTTTTGTTCTTGTTTTGCTTTGAATAATTTATCTAGCCTCTGGTTAGATGTGTTTTCGTGTTTTAATTAGTGTTTGTGCCAAGTAAGACCTTTAGGATGGCTTACGGTGATAGTTGATTTGATCTTGCTGAAAAACAGAAACTTTTGCGTCCAGTCACAGAATTTTAATAATTCACTGGAGCATTTAAAAACCATGAATTTTTTACACGAGATTTATATACAAATTTCTCTGTTTTCCTAAGTTTTAATAATTTTTGGAGTTACATAAATATTATAAAAATTCGTATCTTCGCAGACTATTCTGTTTTTGACAGATTCTGTTTTCTTTGTGTTGTTTGCTTATTTTGATGAATCTATGGGTAGTATCAGGGGGTATGAACCATGGAAAAGTTGGAATACAGTAGATATTACACCAATATAAATAAAGAATGAGTTCACAACAGTACCAAAAGTGGTGATTTATTTTCTTATACTAACGGAGCTTATGAGATTTTCTGTTGAGTTTTGTGTTGTGAAGTTTTCAAGTTTTGGGTAAGGATTTGATGGACTATGGAATAAGGAGTAGCAAGAGTGTAACACCCCATGTATTAAGCTACAGTAATCACCCTTTTGATTATGCCATGTCATCATGATCAACAGTGCTTAATCATCATTAGTAACATATCTCATTTCAAAATTCAAATTCAAATGGAAATTCAAACTGTAAGTGAAAATAAAAGTTGTCAAATCAGAAACTAAATTGTTCATTAAATAGCAAGTAAATCAGAGACAATTCTAAAATTGAAACCAACATTATTGGAATTGGGTAAGTGACTCAAATATCCTCAAACAGTGACTAAAGATAATATTTATTAACCTTTTATTTAATCTAAATTAAATATGAAATTATGTTTTGCCCAAACTAGTTTTTGGAGTTAGGGTATAATTCACTGCAAATTTTGGACTAGGTCACTTATATAGTAAAAATCATTTTGTGGCCTAACTATTTGCAAACAGGAAAAACATGAGAAAAGAAATAAACAAAAGGAAATAAGACAAAAATTAAATAAAAGGCAAAAGCCCACCCCCCCCTTCCCCACTGGGCCTCTTGGCCCAGTCGGCTTAGCCCACCATGCCCGCCGGGCCTCCTTACCCCCCCCTCCCTCCCCTTCCCGTCCGCCAACCCCCATCCTACCCCCCGCACCCACCAGAACCTAGCCCACCCACTCACCCTCCCCCCCCCCCCACCCCGATCTCTCTCCCGCCTTGCCCCCCATTCTGGATCGGAGATCCCCTGTGCCCGACGCCGCCGTTCGTTGTCGCCGCCCGGAGAAACCCCCTCACCGGTCGCCTCGTCCTCCTCCCCGGACCCCCCCCCCCCACTCGCCCGGCTCTGTGATCGGGGTGGGGCTCAATCCCGTGCCGCCCCACGCCCCCGACGCCGGCGCCCATCCCTGGCGCCGTCCCGCCGCCGTCGCCTCGCGTCCTCACCTCTCCCTCGTCGGCTCCGTCGAGCCTCGCCGGCCCCCTGTTCATCTACCACGGGGGTGAGAACCCATCCTGTCTCCCCCTTGCTCCTGTCACCGCCGTGCTCGCCCCCGGTCCCGGCTGCCGCTGCTCGCTGCGGTCACCCCTCGTTCGCTCACGCTCACCGTCACCGCCCGCGCGCGCGCTCGCAAGCCCTGCGCCATGCCTCGCCCCTGCGTGCTCGCGCGTGCGCGCACATAGCCGCCGCTGCGCTGCTGCTTCCTACTGCCTCGCCGCCGTAGCAAGTCCTCCCCGGCGCCGACTCGCACCCCTCCCCGCTCCCGCTGCCTAGAGCCGCAGCGGCCCCTTCCTCGCCGGGCCTCGCCTCCTCTGACCCACGCGCGCCGCGCCGCTTGGCGCTGCGCCCAGCCATGGCTGAGTTGGGCGGGTGCCCAGGCGGGTTCGCCCCGCACGCGGCGCCCGTCGCCGCACCCGTTTGGCCCCCTGGCCACAGACACGTGGGGCCCAGCCCTGGTTAGAAAAAAGATTAGATTAAAAGTATATAAATAGTAATAATAATAATAATAAAATATATTAATTAACTTAATTAATTAATTAATTAATTAATTAATTAATTATGTTTAATTAAACTAATTAATTAGTTAGCCTAATTAATCTATAATTAGTTTAGTTAATCATGAATTAGCCTAATCAGACGCTGACAGGTGGGACCCACTGGTCCTGTTGACCGTTGACGTCACTATGATGTCATGCTGATGTCACAGTTACTATTTCAGATAATGTTGGATTTAATAATTAAATAATTCCAGAAAATCAATAAAACTTTGAAAAATCATATCTTTTAAACCATAACTCCGATGAAAATAATTTATATATGAAAAATGACCAGAAAAATGAGACGAATCCGAATACGTTACCCACATACCTATTAGATGCCTCTAACTATCTGAACATACAACTTTTTGCCTGTTTCAGATAGATGAATAGCGCCTGGCTTTTATAAAATAAATCCAAACAAATTCCTAAATTAACTAAATGACTTAGACATGTCTTTAGGCAACCCTGCACTGCATGTTAGCGTAGTCTGCTCTGTGTTGCTCATGTTTGCTGTGTATTTATACTGTTTTCTCCCCCTCTTCTCTCTCGTTAGACCCCGACGCAGTTCCCGGTACCGACGCAGCTCTGGTGCCTGACGCCACCGTTGACGACCTTGCCCTTGCCGTCGAGCAACCAGGAAAGCACCCCCCTTTGAGCATACCGATATCTCCTATTCTTTCTCTCTCATGCTTGCATTAGAATTGCTGCTGCTACTGCTTTACCTATTCTGATGCATAGCCTGTTTACTGTAACCTGCTGTTGATAATTACCTGCATATCCTAAACTGCTTAGTATAGGCTCGGTAGAGACCTATTAGTGACCCCGCTAGTCCCGACTGCCCCGCTGGATTATCAGAAGACCCGATCAACGAGATTGAAGACCAGGCCCCGGCACCGCACATCACCCCCCCCCACTCCCTAGTTTAACTACCTGCAGCATTACTATCAAGTGCCGAGGGTGAAACCTCTTGTAGCACTTCTGATGTTAACTCTGTAGAGAAGCTGTTCGGTCGTGGTCATCAAGGGTGATTCCTCCTTCACCGCTTCCGATAACGACGCCGTCGTACAACACCACAAGTGTGAACCCAGCGAGGGTGATTCCTCCGAGTTCACCTTGACAGATACATCGAGTGGGAATTCAACGAGGGTGATACCTCGGATTCCCCTGATGTTATGGACACACGGATACTTGGACCTTAC
Source organism: Thinopyrum elongatum (assembly GCA_011799875.1). Lineage (NCBI taxonomy): Eukaryota > Viridiplantae > Streptophyta > Magnoliopsida > Poales > Poaceae > Thinopyrum > Thinopyrum elongatum. The sequence goes on along the minus strand of CM022299.1, from coordinate 113,762,939 downwards.
ACTGTTACTTGGATAGGTGGGTTGACCCTGAGGGGTACCCACGTGCGCCTAAGTGGCGAGTGTTGTGAAGACGGGTTGCCGGTATGGTGCCCGAATGATGAATACGAGGCGTGGCCGGGCATTCTTGGCCCTTGCCGCAAGTCCTCGAGATGGGGCGACGGGGTCACATCTTTCGTGAGTCTCTGCTCGTTACCGCAAGGCCTAGTCCACTAACGATTTGGATATTTGATCCGAGCAGGCCTCTGGCCTGATAGCACTAACCATCACGTGGGCATAGTATGGGCATTCTGCATCGTAGCATCAGCCGAAAGCTCTGTCAGACGTCTAGTTCAGCCTTGCGGCTGGGACGGACCGGCGCCCTCCTGGTGCCTGGCTTCACCCTGCTCGCAACGACCCGGAGTGCACAGGGCGATGGCCCAAGATCCCTGAGCACTTTGGATGTAGACCGGCGGGGACCTCTCTGCTAAGCTGTAGGTAGGGCTGCGGTGCATCGTTTGGCCGAGGCCGGGCATGACCCAGGAAAGTGTGTCCGGCCGGAGTTAATCGAGCGTGTTGGGTAAGTTGGTGCACCCCTGCAGGGAAGAACACACCTATCGATAGCCGGTCCTACGGTAAAGGACACTCGGAGTTGTATACCGATCGACACAACTAGACCTTGAGATGATACCTGGATATATGGCTCTGGGATTGCTTCTCACAGGGAGTCGAGAAGGGATCTCTGGACGAGATTGATGACTGTATGGCTCTGGGATTGCTTTCTCGCAGGGAGTCAAGAAAGGATCTCTGGGTGAGGTTGAGACTTAATGATACTGCTACATTATATTATACTGTTCTACTCTCTTCTATTGCTGCAAGACCGCTAAAGATGCTAGTCTTCGATAGGACTAGGCTTTCCCCTCTATTCTGGCACTTCTGCAGCCCAGTCCACATATACAGCCTCTCTTTGATAATGTTGCATATGTAGTGTAGATCCTTGCTTGCTGAGTACTTCGGATGAGTACTCACGGTTGCTTTGCTTTCTTTTTCCCCCATATCCCTTTGATGCAACCAGATGACGGAGCCCCTGAGACAGCTACACTCGCCGACGATCGCTACTACTACCCCGAGGGTGGATACTACTACGAGTTGACTGACGACCAGGAGTAGGATCGGAGGGTCCCAGGTAGGAGGCCTGCGCCTTTTGATCGTAGCTTTTGTTTTGCCCCGCCTTTCTAAAGGCTTATCTATTTCTGTTTCATATCTGTACTCAGATATCTGATGCTTCCGCTGACGCTTGTACGCAAGCTTATGTATTCGAGCCCTCGAGGCCCCTGGCTTGTAATATAAAGCTTGTATGACTTTATTTATGTTCTAGAGTTGTGTTGTGATATCTTCCCGTGAGTCCTTAGGCTTGATCGTGTGCATTTGCGTGTTTGATTTGTGCACGATTGAGCCGGGGGCGTCACAAGTTGGTATCAGAGCCGACTGCCTCTAGGAACCCCCCCCCCTTTCCAACTCCTTGGCCGAAGTTTAGTCTAGTGGTCCAAAACTAATTTACTAACTTGGTCGTGTGGCTTACGGGCCCACGTCGCCAATTGGGTGATATTAGGATCTTTTATTCCTCGTCTATACTCTGGGACTCTGATCTCTCTTCTATTCGGGTTAAATAATTTTACTAACGCCGACAATTAGGATCTCGTAAATCTCGTCTACTCGGAGAGCTGGATATCTGTGCTTAATTCCTTACCATTGATCTGATTAGTATGGTAATCATTTTCCTTTCCATTGTTTTGTTTAACCTTTCTCTCCGAGTTGTATTATACTTCTCATTGTCTTTTGACAACCCTGAATTTTCTCTGTTTTAGATGGATCGTTTGTTTCCACCACGCCCTACGACGCAGCTTATGCTTCGCACTTGGGCTCGTGGTGCCCCTGGTTTTCCCGCTGTCCTGATCGCGCTCCTGACCAGGCTGGGCTACCGCTGGTACCCCGAGTACATGGTCTACGAGGATTACCGCGAGTTCAACAAGGAGCAGTACCATGCTGATGTTCGTATCTATGATCAGCACGATGACTCAGACACTAAGTTGCACCTTTTCCACGGTATCAGCGTGACGATTGAGATGGCAGTACATGATGTCGCCTACTCTGTTGTCGCATGTCTACGAGGAGAGTTCAGCGATAGTTTGGATGCTTCTGAGTTCCGATACATTCCGTATGCCCCTGCTGGAGATACTACTGGATACTACACAGCTATCTGTGCCCCGTACGAGCGTCGTCGATACGACCCGCACGTTCTGATTCAGTGCACTCAGGCTCTGGATCGCACTGTTCGTGCTCTTGCCGTCGAGTTGGTTGCCACTCGAGCACGTCTCTACGATGCTATGACGCAGTTGCTACCCGCTGTTCGTGCAGGGATACATCCGGAGCACATCCTTTATCCGAGCAGGGCTCAGATGTATGCTGGTATTGATTGGCCTGCTGTTGGAGGTCACGCACCTCCACGTGGACCTCTTCTTACAGCTCGAGACCGGGTTCTGCATCAGAGGGCACATGGAGCACAGGATCCTTCCTCGACGAACACTCGTCGTCCGCACGTGCAGCTACCCCATTTTAGTGGATCTTCCCGACGTTGATGTAGCCTTTGCTATATCTCGTGGTGTACTTCCTTACCGCGTGCCTGCGCGCCGCCTACCTTATCTAGCTTTTGAGTTTGCGACATTATGCTATTCGCATGTACCCGACTCTGTGTATGGATCTGTATGTCTTAATTGACTACTGTTAAGTATCTAGTACACTGCTTAATTATTGTCGTGTTACATCATGCTTGTCGCTAAATACCCGCAACCGCTTTTACTGAACTACCCCTGTTGATACTTAGCAGGATGGTTAGACCAGGTGGTCGTGGTCGTGCCCCTGAACGCCCACCACCGCCAGACTATATGGCAGCTATGATGCAACAACTCGAGCTCAACCGCCAGTTCATGACTGGGATTATGGCTCAGTTCCCACATCTGAACAACCAGAACCAGAACCCTCCTTCAATAACTCTGCCAGAATTTATACGTCTTAACCCCACTCAGTTCCACAACTCTGAGAAGCCACTGGATGCTGATGACTGGATTCGCGATATCACTCACGACATGGAGTCTGCAAACGTCTCCCCTGCCAACTTTGTCGCCTTCGCTTCCTTTTTCTTAAAGGGTCCCGCTGCACAATGGTGGGACACCCACAAGCGTACACCGCCTGCTGGGACAGCCGTTACTTGGCCTAAATTCCAGACTGCTTTCCGTGCCCGATATATTCCTCAAGGAATTATGGACCGGATGAAAACCCAGTTCCGCAACCTCACTCAGGGTAATAAGACTGTCGAAGCTTATCAGCGGGAATTCCTTGACCCGTCCCGCTATGCTGAAGAAGACATCGCCATGGATGCCCGTAGACAAGAGAAGTTCCGTAATGGACTCCACGCAGACATCGAGCTTGCACTCGCTGCTCAAGATTTCACCGACTTTACTACTCTTGTGAACAAGGCTTTTTTTTGCTTGAGACCGCTCAGATGAAGCATAAGGACTCGCAGAAGCGCTATCGTGATGTTGGCTCATCTTCGGGCTCAACACAGAAGCGAAAAGCATATGGTCGTGGACACGCTTACAACATTGATATTAAACAAGTCTAGGATCAACCTGCCACAGAAATGGGTACCCTTCTCATTAACTCAGTACCTGCTTCTGTTTTATTTAATTTAGCAGCATCACATTCATTCATCTCTGAAAAATTTGCATTCATGCAAAACTTTCATTATGAGGAAATGCATACTTCGTTAGTCATCCGGGCTAGTGAATTACCGTGCCCAGATAGCTCCAAAATAAACACCTTGAAAGCGTTGAATGCCTCTCCGCTTGAGGGGATCGAAAGCATTCCAGTCGTTCGAGATTTTCCGGAAGTTTCTTCGGAAGAACTTCCAAGAATACCCCGCTTTCTTTCAGTCTCCCTCTTAATTCTCGGGACGAGAATTCTTGTTAGTGGAGGAGATTTGTAACACCCCATGTATTAAGCTATAGTAATCACCCTTTTGATTATGCCATGTCATCATGATCAACAGTGCTTAATCATCATTAGTAACATATCTCATTTCAAAATTCAAATTCAAATGGAAATTCAAACTGTAAGTGAAAATAAAAGTTGTCAAATCAAAAACTAAATTGTTCATTAAATATCAAGTAAACCAGAGACAATTCTAAAATTGAAACCAACATTATTGGAATTGGGTAAGTGACTCAAACATCCTCAAACAGTGACTAAAGACAATATTTATTAACCTTTTATTTAATCTAAATTAAATATGAAATTATGTTTTGCCCAAACTAGTTTTTGGAGTTAGGGTATAATGCACTGCAAATTTTGGACTAGGTCACTTATTTAGTAAAAATCATTTTGTGGCCTAACTATTTGCAAACAGGAAAAACATGAGAAAAGAAATAAACAAAAGGAAATAAAACAAAAATTAAATAAAAGGCAAAAGCCCCCCCCCCTCCCCATTGGGCCTCTTGGCCCAGTCAACTCAGCCCACCAGGCCCAGCCAGGCCTCCTTACCCCCCCCCCCACCAACCGACCGAACCCTAGCCCACCCCCACTCATCCCCTTGATCTCTCTTCCCCTCGCGCCCCAGTTCTGGATCGGAGATCCCCCTGCGCCCGACGCCGCTGTTCATCGTCGCCGCCCGGAGAAACCCCCTCACCGGTCGCCTCGTCCTCCTCCCCGGACCCCCCCCCCACTCACCCGGCTCTGGATCGGGGAGGGGCTCAATCCCGTGCCGCCCCACGCCCCCGACGCCGGCGTCCATCCCCGGCGCCGCCCCACCGCCGTCGCCTCGCGTCCTCACCTCTTCCTCGTCGGCTCCGTCGAGCCTCGCCGGCCCCCTGTTCATCTACAACGGGGGTGAGAACCCCTCCTGTCTCCCCCTTGCTCCTGTCACCGCCGTGCTCGCCCCCGGTCCCGGCTGCCGCTGCTCGCTGCGGTCACCCCTCGTTCGCTCACGCTCACCGTCACCGCCCGCGCGCGCGCTCGCAAGCCCTGCGCCGCGCCTCGCCCCTGTGTGCTCGCGCGTGCGCACACACAGCCGCTACTGCGCTGCTGCTTCCCACTGCCTCGCCGCTGCCGCAAGTCCTCCCCAGTGCCGACTCGCACCCCTCCCCGCTCCCGCTGCCTAGAGCCGCCGCGGCCCCTGCCTCGCCGGGCCTCGCCTCATCCGACCCGCGCGCGCCGCCCTGCTTGGCGCCGCGCCCGGCCGCGGCTGAGTTGGGCGGGTGCCCAGGCGGGTTCGCCCCGCACGCGGCGCCCGTCGCCGCACCCGTTTGGCCCCCTGGCCACAGACACATGGGGCCCAGCCCAGGTTTAAAAAAAAGATTAGATTAAAAGTAAATAAATAGTAATAATAATAATAAATTAACTTAATTAATTAATTAATTATGTTTAATTAAACTAATTAATTAGTTAGCCTAATTAATCTATAATTAGTTTAGTTAATCACGAATTAGCCTAATCAGACGCTGACAGGTGGGACCCACTGGTCCTGTTGACCGCTGACGTCACTATGATGTCATGCTGATGTCACAGTTACTGTTTTAGATAATGTTGGATTCAATAATTAAATAATTCTAGAAAATCAATAAAACATTGAAAAATCATATCTTTTAAACCGTAACTCCGATGAAAATAATTTATATATGAAAAATGACCAGAAAAATGAGACGAATCCGAATACGCTACCCACATACCTGTTAGATGCCTCTAACTATCTGAACATGCAACTTTTTGCCTGTTTCAGATAGATGAATAGCGCCTGGCTTTTATAAAATAAATCCAAACAAATTCCTAAAATAACTAAATGACTTAGACATGTCTTTAGGCAACCCTGCACTGCACGTTAGCATAGCCTGCTCTGTGTTGCTCATGTTTGCTGTGTATTTATACTATTTCCTCCCCCTCTTCTCCCTCGTTAGACCCCGACGCAGTTCCCGGTACCAACGCAGCTCTGGTGCCCGACGCCACCGTTGATGACCTTGCCCTTGCCGTCGAGCAACCAGGCAAGCACCCCCCTTTGAGCATACCGATATCACCTATTATTTCTCTCTCATGCTTGCATTAGAATTGCTGCTGCTACTGCTTTACCTATTTTGATGCATAGCCTGTTTACTGTAACCTGCTGTTGATAATTACCTGCATATCCTAAACTGGTTAGTATAGGCTGGGTAGAGACCTATTAGTGACCCCGCTAGTCCCGACTGCCCCGCTGGATTATCAGAAGACCCGATCAACAGGATTGAAGACCAGGCCTCGGCACCGCACATCACCCCCCCCCTTAGTTGTAACGACACTGCAGTGTTACTATCAAGTGCCGAGGGTGAAACCTCTTGTAGCACTTCTGATGTTAACTCTGTAGAGAAGCTGTTCGGTCGTGGTCATCGAGGGTGATTCCTCCTTCACCGCTTTCGATAACGATGCCATCGTACAACACCACAAGTGTGAACCCAGCGAGGGTGATTCCTCCGAGTTCACCTTGACGGATACATCGAGTGGGAATTCAACGAGGGTGATACCTCGGATTCCCCTGATGTTATGGACACACGGATACTTGGACCTTACACTGTTACTTGGATAGGCGGGTCGACCCTGAGGGGTACCCGCGTGCGCCTAAGTGGCGAGTGTTGTGAAGACGGGTTGCCGGTATGGTGCCCGAGTGATGAATACGAGGCATGGCCGGGCATTCTTGGCCCTTGCCGCAAGTCCTCGAGACGGGGCGACGGGGTCACATCTTTCGTGAGTCTCTGCTCGTTACCGCAAGCCCTAGTCCACTAACGATTTGGATATTTGATCCGAGCAGGCCTCTGGTCTAATAGCACTAACCATCACATGGGCATATTATGGGCGTTCTGCATCGTAGCATCAGCCGAAAGCTCTGTCAGACGTCTAGTTCAGCCTTGCGGCCGGGACGGACCGGCGCCCTCCAGGTGCCTGGCTTCACCTTGCTCGCAACGACCCGGAGTGCATAGGGCGATGGCCCAAGACCCCTGAGCGCTTAGGATGTAGACCGGCGGGGACCTCTCTGCTGAGCTGTAGGTAGGGCTACGGTGCATCGTTTGGCCGAGCCCGGGCATGACCCAGGAAAGTGTGTCCGGCTGGAGTTAATCGAGCATGTTGGGTAAGTTGGTGCACCCCTGCAGGGAAGAACACACCTATCGATAGCCGGTCCTATGGTAAAGGACACTCGGAGTTGTATACCGATCGACACAACTAGACCTTGAGATGATACCTGGATATATGGCTCTGGGATTGCTTCTCGCAGGGAGTCGAGAATGGATCTCTGGACGAGGTTGATGACTGTATGGCTCTGGGATTGCTTTCTCGCAGGGAGTCGAGAAAGGATCTCTGGGTGAGGTTGAGACTTAATGATACTGCTACATTATATTGTACTGTTCTACTCTCTTCTATTGCTGCAAGACTGCTAAAGATGCTAGTCTTCGATAGGACTAGGCTTTCCCCTCTATTCTGGCACTTCTGCAGCCCAGTCCACATATACAGCCTCTCTTTGATAATGTTGCATATGTAGTGTAGATCCTTGCTTGCTGAGTACTTCGGATGAGTACTCATGGTTGCTTTGCTTTCTTTTTCCCCCATATCCCTTTGATGCAACCAGATGACGGAGCCCGTGAGACAGCTACACTCGCCGATGATCGCTACTACTACCCCGAGGGTGGATACTACTACGAGTTGACTGACGACCAGGAGTAGGATCGGAGGGTTCCAGGCAGGAGGCCTGCGCCTTTCGATCGTAGCTTTTGTTTTGCCCCGCCTTTCTAAAGGCTTATCTGTTTCTGTTTCATATCTGTACTCAGATATCTGATGCTTCTGCTGACGCTTGTACGCAAGCTTATGTATTCGAGCCCTCGAGGCCCCTGGCTTGTAATATAAAGCTTGTATGACTTTATTTATGTTCTAGAGTTGTGTTGTGATATCTTCCCGTGAGTCCTTAGGCTTGATCATGTGCATTTGCATGTATGATTAGTGCACGATTGAGCCGGGGGCGTCACAAAGAGCCTAAGCTTGGGGATGCCCAAGGCACCCCAAGGTAATATTTAAGGACAACCAAAATCCTAAGCTTGGGGATGCCCCGGAAGGCATCCCCTCTTTCGTCTTCGTCTATCGGTAAATTTACTTGAGGCTATATTTTTATTCACCACATGATATGTGTTTTGCTTGGAGCGTCTTGTATTATATGAGTCTTTACTTTTTAGTTTGCCACAATCATCCTTGCTGTACACACCTTTTGAAAGGGACACGCATGAATCGTAATTTATTAGAATACTCTATGTGCTTCACTTCTATCTTTTGAGCTAGGCAATTTTGCTCTAGTGCTTCACTTATATCTTTTTAGAGCACGGCGGTGGCTTTATTTTGTAGAAATTATTGAACTCTCATGCTTCACTTATATTATTTTGAGAGTCTTTCTAAACAGCATGGTAATTTTCTTTGGTTATGAATTTAGTCCTAATATGATAGACATCCAAGAGGGATATAATAAAAACTTTCATATAAAGTGCATTGAATACTATGTGAAGTTTGATTCCTTATGATTGTTTTGAGATATAAAGATGGTGATATTAGAGTCATGCTAGTGAGTAATTGTGGATTGTAGAAATACTTGTGTTAAAGTTTGTGATTCCCGTAGCATGCACGTATGGTGAACCGTTATGTGATGTAGTCGGAGCATGATTTATTTATTTATTGTCTTCCTTATGAGTGGCGGTCGGGGACGAGCGATGGTCTTTTCCTACCAATCTATCCCCCTAGGAGCATGCGCATAGTACTTTGTTTCAATGACTAGTAGATTTTTGCAATAAGTATGTGAGTTCTTTATGACTAATGTTGAGTCCATGGATTATACGCACTCTCACCCTTCCACCATTGCTAGCCTCTCTAGTGCCGCGCAACTTTCGCCGGTACCATACACCCACCATATACCTTCCTCAAAACAGCCAACATACCTACCTATTATGGCATTTCCATAGCCATTCCGAGATATATTGCCATGCAACTTTCCACCATTTCGTTTTCTTATGACACGCTTCATCATTGTCATATTGCTTTGCATGATCATGTAGTTGACATCGTATTTGTGGCAAAGGCACCGTTCATAATTCTTTCATACATGTCACTCTTGATTCATTGCACATCCCGGTACACCGCCGGAGGCATTCATATAGATTCATATTTTGTTCTAAGTATCGAGTTGTAAGTAAATAAAAGTGTGATGATCTTCATTATTAGAGCATTGTCCCATGTGAGGAAAGGATGATGGAGACTATGATTCCCCCACAAGTCAGGATGAGACTCCGGACGAAAAATTAAAAAAAGAGACCAATGAAGCCAAACAAAAAAATGAGAGAAAAATAGAGAAGGGGCAATGCTACTATCCTTTTTCCACACTTGTGCTTCAAAGTAGCACCATCATCTTCATGATAGGGAGTCTCCTATTTTGTCGCTTTCATATACTAGTGGGAAATTTTCATTATAGAACTTGGCTTGTATATTCCAACGATGGGCTTCCTCAAATTGCCCTAGGTCTTCATGAGCAAGCAAGTTGGATGCACACCCACATAGTTTTCTTTTGAGCTTTCATACACTTATAGCTCTAGTGCATCCGTTGCATGGCAATCCCTACTCACTCACATTGATATCTATTGATGGGCTTCTCCATAGCCCGTTAATACGCCTAGTTGATGTGAGACTATCTCCTTCTTTTTTGTCTTCTCCCCAACCACCATATTCTATTCCACCTATAGTGCTATGTCCATGGCTCACGCTCATGTATTGCTTGAAAGTTGAAAAGGTTTGAGAACATTAAAAGTATGAAACAATTGCTTGGCTTGTCATCGGGGTTGTGCATGATTTGAATATTTTGTGTGATGAAGATGGAGCATAGCCAGACAATATGATTTTGTAAGGATAAGCTTTCTTTGGACAAGTTATTTTGAGAAGACATAATTGCCTTGTTGGTATGCTTGAAGTATTATTGTTTTTATGTCAATATTAAACTTTTGTTTTGAATCTTATGGATCTGAACATTCATGCCACAATAAAGAAAATTACATGGATAAATATGTTAGGTAGCATTCCACATCAAAAATTCTGTTTTTATCATTTACCTACTCGAGGACGAGCAGGAATTAAGCTTGGGGATGCTTGATACGTCTCCAACGTATCTATAACTTTTGATTGTTCCATGCTATTATATTAGCTGTTTTGGATGTTTTATATGCATTATTATGCTATTTTATATTATTTTTGGGACTAACCTATTAACCTAGAGCCCAGTGCCAGTTTCTGTTTTTCCTTGTTTTTGAGTTTCGCAGAAAAGGAATACCAAACGGAGTCCAAACGGAATAAAACTTTCGCGATGATTTTGCTTGGACCAGAAGACACCCCGGAGACTTGGAGTTCAAGTCAGAAGAGCCACGAGGCGGCGACAAGGGGGGAGGGCGCGCCCAGGGGGTAGGGCGCGCCCCCTGCCTTATGGGCCCCACGTGACTCCACCGACCTACTTCTTCGTCCTATATATTCACATATATTCCCAAACCCTCAGAAGCATCCACGAAAACACTTTTCCACCGCCGCAACCTTCTGTACCCATGAGATCCCATCTAGGGACCTTTTCAGGCACCCTGCCGGAGGGGGATTCGATCACGGAGGGCTTCTACATCAGCTCTATTGCCCTTCCGATGAAGCGTGAGTAGTTTACCTCAGACCTACGGGTCCATAGCTAGTAGCTAGATGGCTTCTTCTCTCTCTTTGATTCTCAATACCACGTTCTCCTCGTTGTTCTTGGAGATCTATCTGATGTAATCTTCTTTTGCGGTGTGTTTGTCAAGATCCGATGAATTGTGGATTTATGATCAGCTTATCTATGAATATTATTTGAATCTTCTCTGAATTCTTATATGCATGATTTGATATCTTTGTAATTCTCTTCGAATTATCGGTTTGGTTTGGCCAACTAGATTGGTTTTTCTTGCAATGGGAGAAGAGCTTAGCTTTGGGTTCAATCTTGCGGTGTCCTTTCCCAGTGACAGTAGGGGCAGCAAGGCACGTATTGTATTGTTGCCATCGAGGATAAAAAGATGGGGTTTACATCATATTGCTTGAGTTTATTCCTCTACATCATGTCATCTTACTTAATCCGTTACTCTGTTCTTCATGAACTTAATTACTCTAGATGCAGGCAGGAGTCGGTCGATGTGTGGAGTAATAGTAGTAGATGCAGAATCGTTTCGGTCTACTTGACACGGACGTGATGCCTATATTTCATAATCATTGCCTTAGATATCGTCATAACTTTGCTCTTTCTATCAATTGCTCGACAGTAATTTGTTCACCCACCGTATTATTTGCTATCTTGAGAGAAGCCTCTAGTGAAACCTATGGCCCCCGGGTCTATTTTCCATCATATAAGTTTCCGATCTACTATTTTCCATCATATAAGTTTCTGATCTACTATTTTGCAATCTTTTACTTTTCGATCTATAAACCCAAAAAAAAACAAAAATATTTACTTTATCTTTTGTTCAGTTTTATCTATCTCTATCAGATCTCACTTTTGCAAGTGACCGTGAAGGGATTGACAACCCCTTTATCGCGTTGGGTGCAACTGTTTGATTGTTTGTGCAGGTTTTAGGTGATTTGTGCGTTGTCTCCTACAGGATTGATACCTTGATTCTCTAACTAAGGGAAATACTTATCTCTACTTTGCTGCATCACCCTTTCCTCTTCAAGGAAAAAACCAACGCAAGCTCAAGAAGTAGCAATCCACCATCGCAAACGTTTTGCATCTTTTTTGATGGTTTTTTACATCACCGTTTGCGATTAATGCATCGCACACAGTTTCGTCGAAGGGTCTCTGATTGTAGTGTCGCGTTAGCAGCATCCTGCGGGAGTGACATGACGCGCTAAAAGCAGGCCGGATGCATAGCGGGCCAATATTAGGGCCTTTAACAGGCCGATAGGCAGTTTGGGCTAAAATGTATCCAGGAAGGCTACGGGCCGTTGAGAGGCCGAAACTCACTGCGGACCAGAATTAGGCCCAAATGCAGCTCGGGCCTTTAAATGGCCGAAAGTGTAACCGGGCCGAAAGCGGCCCATATGTACACAGGGCCTCTGACAGGCCAAAACTAATATCGGGCTGAACTGTTAAACGAGCCATTAATAGGCCGAAGAGCAAATCAGCCCCCCAATGGGCCCAAAGGCACAGTAGCTGTTAACGGGCCATATCTGTTATGGGCCATAATTGATACGTCTCCAACGTATCTATATTTTTTGATTGTTCCATGCTATTATATTATTTGTTTTGGATGTTTTATATGCATTAATATGCTATTTTATATTATTTTTGGGACTAACCTATTAACCTAGAGCCCAGTGCCAGTTTCTGCTTTTTCCTTGTTTTTGAGCCTCGCAGAAAAGGAATACCAAACGGAGTCCAAACGGAAAAAAACTTCACGATGATTTTTCTTGGACCAGAAGACACCCAGGGGACTTGGAGTCCAAGTCAGAAGAGCCACGAGGCGGCGATAAGGGTGGAGGGTGCACCCTAGGGGGGCGCGTCCCCCTGCCTTGTGGGCCCCTCGGGACTCCCCTGACCTAGCTCTTCTTCCTATATATTCACATATATTCCAGAACCACCAGAGGCATCCACGAAAACACTTTTCCAACACCACAACCTTCTGTTCCCGTGAGATCCCATCTTGGGGCCTTTTCCAGCATCCCACCGGAGGGGGAATCGATCACGGAGGGCTTCTACATCAACTCCATTGCCCTTCCGATGATGCGTGAGTAGTTTACCTCAGACCTACGGGTCCATAGCTAGAAGCTAGATGGCTTCTTCTCTCTCTTTGATTCTCAATACAACGTTCTCCTTGATGTTCTTGGAGATCTATCCGATGTAATCTTATTTTACGGTGTGTTTGTCGAGATCTGATGAATTGTGGATTTATGATTAGCTTATCTATGAATATTATTTGAATCTTCTCTGAATTCTTTTATGCATGATTTAATATCTTTGTATTTCTCTTCGAATTATCGGTTTGGTTTGGCCAACTAGATTGGTTTTTCTTGCAATGGGAGAGGTGCTTAGCTTTGGGTTCAATCTTGCGTGATTTCACCCAGTGACAAAGTAGGGGTAGAGAGACACGTATTGCATTGTTGCCATCGAGGATAAAAAGATGGGGTTTTCATCATATTGCTTGAGTTAATTCCTCTACATCATGTCATCTTACTTAAGGCGTTACTCCGTTCTTTATGAACTTAATACTCTAGATGCATGCTGGATAGCGGTCGATGTGTGGAGTAATAGTAGTAGATGCAGGCAGGAGTCAGTCTACTTGACATGGACGTGATGCCTATATGCATAATCATTGCCTTGGTTATCGTCATAACTTTGCGCTTTTCTATCAATTGCTTGACAGTAGTTTGTTCACCCACCGTATTATTTGCCTTCATGAGAGAAGCCTCTAGTGAAACCTATGGCCCCCGGGTCTATTTTCCATCATATTACTTTCCGATCTACTATTTTGCAATCTTTTATTTTCAGATCTATATACCAAAAAAACATAAAATATTTTATCTTTTGTTTATCTATCTCTATCAGATCTCACTTTTGCAATTGACCGTGAAGGGATTGACAACCCCTTTATCGCGTTGGGTGCAAGTGTTTGATTGTTTGTGCAGGTGTTGGCGATTTGTGCATTCTTCTCCTACTGGATTGATACATTGGTTCTTAACTGAGGGAAAATACTTACCTCTACTGTGTTGCATCACCCTTTCCTCTTCAAGGGAAAACCAACGCAAGCTCAAGAAGTAGCAGTAATTTGTCCGAAACTATTGCAAGCTGTTAACAGGCCTGATCTGATATGGGCCGTAAACTGGCACATAATATTGCAGGCCTTTAATGGGCCGTATCTGATGTGGGCCATCATTTGGCCCAAAACACGAGAGGCCGTGAGCGGGCCAGATCTGATATGGGCCTTAATTTCACCTAAAGCATGGCAGGCTGTTAATGGGCCAGCCCACTAGTGTCTGACAAAATATTGTGGGCCTTTGACTGGGCCAGCCTTTTAACTTAAATGGGCCACTGTTGGGCCTCGCCGCATGTCGAGGCATCATAGGCACGTCCTGTCCTTCGGACGGTTGACATCTCTACCAACGGGTAGCTGACACGTGGTTCACCCGGCCAATGAGAAATTTACACATGGAAAATCTCCATTGGTCTTGGCTGTTAATGGGTTATCGGATCCAAAACCGGACCCGATAGCATAACGGCGACCCGTTATGGTGGATGCCACTTGTTGGTTACCCTTAACGAAAGCACTTCCACGACGCGCCATTTATCGTCATGGAAGTGGACACTTCCGTGATGATAATTTGAGTATTGTCATGGAACACTTCTACGACAGCACAGGTATGACTATCTTGATTCTGTTATAAAATCATCATGGATGTACATGCATGACAGAAAACGTGACCTACTGTGACAAACACGTATCATCACGGAAGTGTTTTTTTTTGTAGTCTACTAGAATGGACTGACTACTAGCAGGAGATAAGTTCGCCACATAAGCTAGGCAGGTAGGGGGACGCAGCCCCAGCTCGGCCAAGTTTGGATTACAACCCTAAAGCTACCACAGAAACATCAGGGGGGAAGATAATGACTGAAAGAGCCAGCTTCAGCATCCCAGTCTAAGAACCCTCAGCCTCCATCCTTGCGACGCACGGTACACCTCGCTTGCCACCTGCTCGACCCTAGTGCCACTAATAAAATGAAGTAATAGTATAGTTAAAATAGAGCTACTGTCCTCTTTATCATTTCATTTCCAATGTAGATAAAGAAAGTGCTTCTCTTTGTTAGTATATGTTTCATCAACTAGTCCCATTGTTAATGTTTAAGTGTTTCTGCAAACTAGGGTGCTTAATTTTAGTTGAACTGCACAAAAATAGAGATTGGAATGTCTCAAGGCCCCTCCTTGTACTACCGATGTACACCGATGTTCATCACTGGTAGAAGGTGTATCGGGAAGAATTGGGTCGATTTCTAGTATGATGCCTACTGTATGAGGCGTCGCAGGGCCCATCTCGCCCTCGCAGCATGGCGTACTGTGATACTATCGCAATCTTTTCCCATTAAGAAAATGAAGTTTCTTCTATTAATTAGTGTATGTTTCATCAACTAGTGCCACTATAATGTAATCACGCTTTTTCATTATCTGTGCAAATAGGGTAATCTTTTCCCATTAAGAAAATGAAGTTTCTTCTATTTCTTAGTGTATGTTTCATCAACTAGTGCCACTATAATGTAATCACGCTTTTTCATTATCTGTGCAAACAGGGTTATTCAGCTACATTTTGGTGGAACTACACAAAATGTACGGATGGAACCATCATATATGCAGAGTGCGAGGTGCCAATATCTAACATAAACGTGGCTTGGAAAAGCACAGATGCTCGGATGGATCCTCAAGTTCTTGCCGACCCGCTGAAGAACATTTTAATCTATCGGTGTTTCGCTTGCACTTTACTTGTTTTTTTAGGGGACACTTTACTTGTTTCAGTGATGCAGCAAATCCTCTAATCAAATAGGAGTAGCTTATATTGGCACTTTTCTAGGGAGTACTCTTTTCTGAAAGAAGCACCAATCAATTTTTCTTTATTTGTACACATTGTCACAACTTTGTTTTTGGTCCAGAGCTATTTTAGGGTGATTGGCATAGTACTCGGAGACTCGGAGTACTACCCAGGACATACCCATATGATTTTCATTAGCCGTCACACTGATTGTAAGCATGAGCAGATAGAAGATTAGGTTAGTGCGAAGCTTACCTTCAACCCTACAGCCACCGTTAAAACAAGGTGAGTGGCGAGGGAACCATGGAGAAAGGCGGGGAAGCGACGTCGCGCCATCCGATCTCCTCTTGTGATGGGAGAACGAATACTCATGTGGCTCCGGCTAGCACTTCACCCTCACGAACAGCACACCGTACTCGATCGATTCGTTATCCTCTGGATGCTCGACCTTGGACCTGTATGCCCACCACCTCCGCCTGACTTTTTCCTCGGGCAAACCTATCTGCTCCATCGCCCAGAGGAGATACTCGATGAACTCGAAGGACAGCAACGTGACTGCCGCCGGGGAGTACATCGCCGATGTCTCGCTCTTTCTCATACATTGCCACATGGCCCTCACTATCCTCGAAATCTCCCACTCGTTGTCAAACCAAGTAAGGATCTCCTTCAACCTGGCTAACTTCGCTTGGTCGCCACCGGCGATCTGCCCGATTCGCTGATGCATCCTCTCCATAGATGTGCTTCTGAGAGGTCCGGTGCTGGCTTTGGAAGATGGGAGGAGAGATGGTGGTCTTGCAATGGAGAAGAGGGAGAGGCGAGAGGGTGTTTTTTTAATGGAAAAGATGGAGAGGAGAGGGGGTGGTTTTGCAATGGAGAAGTGGGAGAGACGAGACTGTGGTTTTGCAATGGAGAAGATGGAGAGGAGAGGGGTGATTTTGCAATGGAGAAGAGGGAGAGTTGAGACGGTGGTTTTGGAATGGAGAAGATGGAGAGGAAAGGGGGTGGTTTTGCAATGGAGAAGAGGGGGAGGAGCGTGCGACAGCAATTTAGGATTGGACGAGAGGGTCGGCGTGCTGTGACTGGATCAAAATCAAAATCAATTTACCCTTCAATTAAGAAGCGACCCCACATTAACTAGTCTCCCTTGTATTCTGGGTCATATTTTGACCATGATTTTAACAAATAAAATATATATTATACATTGAAAAATAATATAATTTGAAAGTACATTCAGATACAAACCAAACGATCCAATTTTTGATGACATGCATTCACATTTACGTGGTCAAACTTTGACCCAAAATACGCAAAACAAAAAAATACTTCCAAGACCACCGCCGCTCCTCTCCTCTTCCATTTCAAAACCACCGCCGCTCCTCTCCTGTTCCAATCCAAAACCAGCGCCTCTTCTCGCCTCTTCCATTTCAAAACCACCACCGCTCCTCTCCTGTTCCAATCCAAAACCAGCGCCGCTCCTCTCCTCTTCCATTCAAAAACCACTGCCGCTCCTCTCCTGTTCCAATCCAAAACCAGCGCCGCTCCTCTCCTCTTCCATTCAAAAACCACCGTCGGCGATTGAAGGTACTGTGGAGAAGTAGATCGATGGAGGAGTAAAACCGATACATGAGGATCGCAGACGGCGACCCTGTGAAGCTAGCCAGTTGTTGGACATATAGTCTTGGTTTGACAACCTGAAGCAATTAGCGGCGATGGCGACAGCGATGGCCAAATGTCTGGAACAGAGCGAAAAGGCGGCGATACTCCTAGAGGGAGTCGCGCGGGAGTACATAGAGCTGCTCCTCTGGGCCATGGAGCAAACAGATTCACCGAATCCGATTGTGAGGTAGTGGTGGTGAGAGTATCGATCCAAGATGGAGCATCCACAGGAGATTGAAGGATCGAGCATCTACACGGTGCCATTTGTGAGGGTGCCATGGCAGAGCGAGCCGGTGGATTCTTCATCGACCGAACCCAACTGCAAGAGGAGAAAAGCAGTTGGCGCGGCGACGCTTCCCCGCCATCCTCTCCCTCGCCGTTCACCTCGTCTCATGGGGCGGTTGTCTGCTGCCGAGGAATAGGAGGGCACTGCCCCCCCCCCCCCCAATAGTCTAAGGAGGAGCTTAGGGCTGTCAGTATTTGCAGGTTGTGAATTGTGTTTTGTGTTGTGTATTTTAAGAGTACTTTCAGATATGAATGTCTTTTGAATTTCAGATTTACAGTATTCAGCATATAAAGTATTTTATGAATTCTAGAGATCTATTTTTAGCACTTTAAAAAATGTAGTTTCATATAAAAGTGCAGACAATGTGATTCTCAGAGAAGAAACTGCAAGTTTCAGTTTCAGATAAGAAACTGCAAGTTTCGGAGGCAGAGCATTTATATTAACACACCCTTGTCAAACAGGGATAACATCATGTTGGAAGTTTTATTCATGGTCAAAAATGAAACTACCATCCAGTTAACATCATGCTGATCAACATTCATGCATAGCACATCTTCATATGATGCACTGTCAAAAAGATATGCTATTTTCAAAATGCGCACACAATGTTGAGTGTGCGAAAAAGAGAAAACGAGGGACGAAGTTTTGGCAAGTGTTGGAGGTGGTGTGCGTAGATGACAATGGGCACCCACATGTCAATAATGGCAGAGGCAAAAATTTGGGGATATTTTAACTGCATCAGGTGGAATCGAACCCGGGCGGAGCAGCGGTTGGGGAGTGGAACTTGGCCACTGGGCTACTCCAGTACTTTCGCTAGAAATTAGGCACATCATCTACCACTACTGTAGCACGTCTTCTCGGGCTCTGGTGTGTTCTCATCCGGGGCCTGGACGTCATCCTCCGCCTTTGTGCGCTCGCCGCGGCGCCGCTGTCTGCCATTGTGAACATGCTCAACAAATGAGATGAATCTAGAGAGGACTGTACGTGGAGAGGCGGACAGTCAGGACCCACCAGGTCCATGGCCGTACGCAAGCAAGTGCCTCATTGAAAAAATACTTCCTCCTAATGCTATACTGATGTTGGGGCCCACAGGTTTGTCAACGTAGTTACTAAAGGAGATAAATTTACAATGAAGCCAGTCATTGGGGAGTTGGCAGGTATCATTTATTATCAGTGGGCCAGTAAGTATCAGCTGGGTTGTGGGCTGCCTAGTCTAGGCTTTCTTTTTTAACATGCGCAGCTCATGACATGCCGGTTTGTATTTCTTTTAGGGTCGTCATGTATCGACCGGCCTATGGCCCTCCCACCCTAGGTTTTATTTTTTCTTAAACATCCACGGCCCAACTTTTGTAATTTTTTTTTTTGAAAAAATGCAGAGGTCTATTCTATTTTTCTATAAAAGAATAGAAACGCCAGGTCCAACTTATGTTTCCCTTCTAACTATATTATATATATTTATATTATTTTATATGTTATTATATATTATTGTTATTATCATCATATATTTAACAGATACTTACATATATAAGGAAAAAATATCCCACGTCTTATTAACTTATAAAAATAATTGTTTAACGATAAAATCCTGGGGGTTTTTACATTAAGGCAACGAAAATCCTGGTGATTGTGTACAAAAGCTTGGTAAGATTTAATGACCAATGTAATAATAAAGCACTTATTATTTAAATATATTTATAACAAAATGCTCAGACCCTATTTATTTTTTGATAACATTGCTGCTCCCAACCCAACATTATAATTAGAACCAGCCCAGCAAAATTGTGTATTTCGAGAAAGTGCAAATGGGCTGTAATTTTTTAGGAAAAAATAAATGGGCCGCATGGACGCTATATTATTTGTTCACACAGGCCAGCAAATTCGTGTATTTCGAGAAAGTGCAAATGGGCTGTAGTTTTTTAGAAAAAAATAAATGGGCCGCATGGACGCTATATTATTTGTTCACTCAGCCCAGCAAGGCCTGTAAATTCTAAAAAACTAGGTTGAATATGTCCCAAATTTTTGGAGGCTGAAATATGGTCCAATAGGTCGAAGCCAACGCAAGGCGTTGTCAATTTAGTCAACAAATGATTCTGACATCCATAGCCGTTGGATTTACATCCAACGGCCGACATCCATCTTCAATCTCTCGTCTTCTTACTCCAACGCCGCCAGGACCACCTGCTCCCACCTCCGGCTGCTAACAGCTCTGCTTAGCACACTTCACTGTGAAGCGCTACCCCACTGCCGGCCAGACCATCCCTCCACACCTCCACACCTCATGTTATTCTCCGCCGACTGCAGAACCACGCCGCACTAGAACCAGTTAACCCTCGTACACCTCTCCGTCTGCAACTCCACTGCCGTGTCTTCCAATTTCCGTCTCGTTGCCGTCCGGAGCCTCGCCGTCGTCCACCGCCTTGGTGCGCTCGCCGTGGCGTGGTCAACTTGGTCAACAAACGAGAGTCATCGGAAGAGGATTACACGTGGAGAGGCTGACAGTGGGGACGCACAAGGTCCATGGACGCACGCATGCAACCGCCTCCTTATTACGCCAAAATAAAATTATTCCTCCCCCTGAAAGCTGGAACCCACCACGTATATCTTCGCACGAAAGGAAGTGCCTCCTTATTCCTGCCCCTGACAGCTGGGACCCACTAACAACATCTTTGCACGCAAGGAAGTGCCTCCTTATTACGGGCAAAAAATATATGATTCCGCTCCTAATAGCTGGGACCCACCAGCTATATATTTGCACGCAAGGAAGTGCCTCCTTGTCCTCCCTGACAGCTGGGACCCACCCGGTCGAAGCATACGTAACGTTATATGTCTGGTCGCGAACATGTACGTAAATACTGGTCGATCGGTCTCTCTGCAGCAATGAACCGTGGCCGAGTAAGGAGCGGCAAGTGTCGTAGTAGAACCGCTGACGTAGCATATCACGCAGTCTCATCTATATCATGTACACGTATGTACAGCAATGCTGCAAGAAAGTAAATACGGCTACGTACGTACATACGGGCGGGGTCTCAAACGCGTACAGCGACGGCGTCCTGTTCATCGGCTGCCAACCGGCTGGGTTGGAACGGAGGAAACAGTGTCGTGTTCATTGGTAGGCAACCGACTGGGTCGGAATATGTCATGTTCATCGGGAGCCAACCGGCTTGGACGGAACAGCCGAAACTAGGTCCGGCGTACCGCAGAACGGAGGAAACGGCCTTCTGTTCGACCGTGTACGGTCGAAACATGGTCCTGTTCATCGGGAAGGGTCTGGCATACCGCAAAAAGGAGGAAACGGACTTCTGTTCGAGTGCCTACGGTCGAAACTGGGTCCTGTTGATCGGGAGGGGTGTGGCATACCGCAAAACAGAGGAAATGGACTTCTGTTGGAGCGCCTACAGTCGAAACGGGGTCCTGTTCATCAGGAATGGTGTGGCGTACCGCAAAACGGGACTCGACGGGCTAATGTTCATCCACCGTCTACTGCCTCGCACCAGCCTCCACGGGCTACTGTTCATGCACCATCAACTTCCTCCAGCCTCCACCCTGCTACTGTTCACCCACCGCGTCTTAATCCTGTCTCCACCAGCTACTGTTCATCCACGGGATACTGTTCATCCAGCCTCCACTGACTATTGTTCAACCAGCCCTCCATGGTGTCCTGTTCATCCACCCCCAACCGGCTCGGGTGTGGCGGCCTCCTCGGGGTCATGTTCATCCAGCGGCAACGGCCTACTACCACGCGGGGTCCTGTTCATCCAACCCCCACTGGGAACTGTTCATCCAACCCCCAACAACGGTCACTGTTCATCAAGAGGCAAGTTCGATCGGCTTCAGTCAGCAGCGAAGGAATCGCTCGTGTTCAGTTAATAGCCAAAGGGATCGATCGCTCGGGTTTAGTAACGTAGCTAGTGCAATCGCTAGGGTTCAGTAAGCAAACGCCTCGCTCGGGTTCAGTTAGAGCCAAACGCCTCACACACACGCGCGTACATGAGAGAAACGCACAAACCATAGTACATTATCGCTCGGCCCTGACCACCCACCGTAACTGGGAACTCCCCGATATTTTCCTCGCCCTCGCTTCTACCACGATTTTTTCCGTCATGGACGGCCCAAAGAATGTCATGCAGGTGCGTCCCCGGCCCGCCCGGGACGAAAAGCCCATTTTCTGTAATGATTTTTTGTCATAGAAGTAGGAGCCCACCATATCTGTGATGATACGTGTTTTTGTCACAATTATCATCATAGGTGTCATAATCATGACAGAAAAAGTTTTCGTTCGGGCCAAAATGTCACAGATGTGTCTTTTTTTTGTAGTGTAGGGTTTAAGCTTCTGCCACTCTAGCAACCCATCATCTAATTACTACTCCACAATGCATTCCCTTAGGCCCAAATATGGTGAATTGTCATGTAGTCGACGTTCACATAACACCACTAAGGGAAACAACAACATACATATCATCAAAATATCGAACGAATACCAAATTCACATGATTACTTATGACAAGACTTCTCCCATGTCCTCAAGAACAAAAGTAACTACTCACTAATCATATTCATGTCCAAGATCATAGGGGTATTCAATAGCATTAAGGATCTGAACGTATAATCTTCCACCAAATAAACCAACTAGCATCAACTACAATATGTAATCAACACTACTAGCAACCCACAGGTACCAATCTGAGGTTTTGAGACAAAGATTGAATATAAGAGATGAACTAGGGTTTGAGATGAGATGGTGCTGGTGAAGATGTTGATGAAGATTGGTCCTCCCACGATGAGAGGGTTGTTGGTGATGACGATGGCTTTGATTTCCCCCTCCCGGAGGGAGGTGTCCCCGACGGAATCGCTCTGCCGGAGAGCAAAAGTGCTCCTACCCAAGTTCCGCCTTGAGACGGCGGCGTTCCGTCCCGAAAGTCCTCTCCTTATTTTTTTTTTAGGGCAAATGGTATTATATACCAGAAGATGGGCCACGGAGGCTGTCCAGGGGCCCCACAAGCAACCAGGGCGCGCCCACGGGGGGTGGGCGCGCCCTGGTACCTTGTGGGCACCTGGGTGGCCTCCCTTGGTATTTCTTTCTTCCAGTATTTTTTATCTATTCCAAAATAATTCTCCGTGAAATTTCAGCTCATTTGGAGATATGCAGAATAGGTATCTCTGACATAGCTTTTTCAGGTCGAGAATTCCAGCTGCCGGCAATCTCCCTCTTCATGTAAATCTTGCAAATTAAGAGAGAAATGGCGTTAGAATTGCTTCACAAAGTATTATGTATTGATTAAAACCATTATAAATAAGAGTAGGAAAACATGATGCAAAATGGACATATCACTAACAGAACGAGAGATTTTAGGAGGTATAGATGGAAGGGATAGAGAGAAATTTTGGGAGGTATAGATGGAAGGGATCAAGAGATATTAGCGTAGGGGTCCCACGAGAGTTGTGCGTGCGTGGTTTTGCCGTGATCTACCTTTGGTTTGGAGGAAACTGTGCCACGGGAGGGAGACCTTTCGGTTTTAACATTGGTGGGGGTGAAAAATCTGACAAGGAGGGGGAGGGATCGTATGTCGGGGGTGGGACGAAGTCACGAAGAGGTTAGTTTGGAGGAAACTATGCCGCGGGAGGGAGACCTTTCGGTTTTAAGATTGGTGGGGGTGAAAAATCTAACAAGGAGGGGGAGGGATCGTACGTCGGGGGTGGGACGAAGTCACGAAGAGGTTGGACGAAATGTAAAACGGGAGAGGGAACGTTCCGTTTCTTTTAGGTAGTAGAGATGCAAGGGTGGGTGCAAGTGTACCTTTTATATACTGTTGATTCAACCCAATTTCCAGTTTCCGTGGGGCAACAATCAATCGGAGAAAGAAGAAGGCTAGTATGATTTTCAGTATAATTTTCAGTTGTTTTGACTGTTTTCATTGATAATTATCTGATCTAAAATACATTTTTATAAATTTTTTCTTTGAAAAATGTAACAACCGTGTGATCAGTTCTTTTAGGGACATCGTATGATAACTTTTTGTGTTATGAATGTCAAAAAAAAATGCCATTGAAAGAGAAAAAAAGAACAGGTGAACCAAAAAATCTTCACTGAACTATGTCACTACAGCCTAGCCCATAATCAGAGAAACTGGCCTGTGGGGTCACTTTGTCAGCATCAAGGTCGAACCAGAGACTAGACTACGCAAATCATCTCCCTCCCGCACCAACCGGCCGTCACTCCCCATCCCATCGCCGCCGGCACCACCGCGCCACGGCAGCGCAATGCTCAAGCTACACAGGCGCGTCCTCGCCCATCTCCTCTCATCTCCAGCCACCTCTCCTGGACCCCCTCTCTGCTGCCGACTTTCCGCCGCTGCGCCCGTCCTTTTCCCAAACCCTGGCTTTGTTGTCGAGGACTACCTCGTATCCACCTGCGGCCTTACACAAGCGCGGGCCATCAAGGCCTCCACCAAGCTCTCCCACCTCAAGTCCCCCACCAAGCCGGCGCCGTCCTCGCCTTCCTTGCCAGCCTCGGCCTCTCCGGCGCCGATGTAGCCACGGTCGTCACCAAGGACCCCAAGTTCCTCTGCACCGGCGTGGAAAGAACCTTGTCCCCTGTCGTCGTGGGCCTCACCAGCCTCGGTCTGTCCTATTCTGAGGTCGCGTTCCTCGCCACACTTGCCCCTGACAATTTCCGCTGTAGACCCGTCGTCTCCATGCTGCAGTACTGCTTGCCCCTCTTCGGCTCTTTTGAGAACCTACTCCGGGCGGCCAGGCATGACACTAGTATTCTTAGTCTTAGCCCTGATGTTAGAATTGTGTCGAATATTGTGTACAAGATAGGTTACAGTTGGACTCTAAGTTGTATTGTGTTTACAGGGTATGGAGTCGTGTCCTAGTAGGACACTTATATCCTAGGCCTCTCATATATAGTGGGGATAGACACACGATGTAACCTATGCCAACATAATAGCACAGGCACGCAGGGGGAGCCGGCATGTGTGTCGGCGCCTGGGCGGCCGGGGTGCGGTATTGTAGCGGTGTCAGGGGGAGGAGCACCCGTAGTCAGGCCCCGGGGATGTAGCCATGATGGTGAACCTCGTTAACAAATCTCGGTGCCGTGCTCATGTGATTGCTTGGTCCTCGGTAGATCGACTATGCACCTGGGATTTATTCTAACAAGTGGTATTAGAGCAAGGTTATGGAGAGGCACCAGATCATTGATCTAGAGGAAAAGCTTGGCTTGGGTCAAGGTTGTTCATAGGAAAGATGTCGTCGACGGAGTGGCATAGGCAGACGGGAAATCGGTCTGAAGCAGATGAGTGCAAGAAAAGCAATCAGTTCGGCGAGATTGGAATTTAGAAGCAATCGGAGGCTGCATTGCTCGGCGAGATCGCAACTATCCAGGGGCGGCACTGACAGGCTCGTACAGATCGATCCACATGTGGCAGACACGGACACCAGGTGCGGCGGCGACGTACACACCGGTTCGTCTAGTAGAGCAGTTCCATTGCGTGTCGCCGTGAGGCCTGGCCTTGCAGCGGGTGCGGCCCAGGACGGTAGAGGCCCAGGCGATGCTGTTGAGCGTAGAGGCCCAAGGAGCTGGGCCCCGATGCAGTTGAAGGCATGCGCTGGTTTGAGGGTCCGTGCATGCAGGTGGTTAGTATGAGAGTGTATACAGGAAGCTAGGTGGAGATCGGTGGTGAGATTTGTTAAGAAAAAAATCGGTTCTGGAAGGTATTGCAGTGTTTTGGAACATGAAATCTGCTGGTTACCGCTGCCCTGTTTGTTTTCAGTTAGATGAGGATGGTGGACATTGCTTCATTAAGTGCAAGAAGGTTAAGGATGTGTGGAGGAAAGCTCAGCTAGAGCATGTTAGAGTGCAGATTTTGTCTTGTGCAGATGCTTTGGGGTGTATGGAAATAATTATGAACCTTAACGAAGAAGAAAAACTTAAATCTTGCCTACTCCTTTGGTATTGGTGGCATGAAAGGAATAAAGCAAATGCAGGAGATAATATTAGATCCTCTGATGAAATCTGTCACTCCATTAATTATCTTTTTATGCAAATTCTTAAGGTGGACAAAATAGGAGGAATGCCAAAGTAGCAACAAAAGGAAAGATGGTCCGGGCCTCCACCGGAAATCTTGAAAATCAATACGGACGGTGCATTTCTGAAAGAAACAAAAAATGGAGGATGGGGCTTTGTAATCAGATATGATTGTGGTATGTTGATGGCTGCCGGAGCAGGTAGTCTTGAGCGTGTCTCGGATGCGCTTCATTCAGAGGCTTTGGCGATGCTTTATGCCATAAACACAGCCATCCAAATGGGATGTAATCGAGTAATTATGGAGACGGACTCTGTACAGCTGAAGAACATTGTTTGCACTAAAGAATATGATATGTCGACTCTAGGAGCTATTTTCAAAGACATCAAGTTCCAATTGTGTGTGGGGTTTAGTGAAGTTTGTGTTGTATCATGTCCCAGAGTTTGTAATATGGTAGCGCACTGTTTAGCAGCACATGGTGCTAAATTGGAAGCTGGCACATGTGAGACTTGGCTTGGCCAGTTTCCAGACTTTGTAAATGATGCTGTAGCTAGAGATCTGTCCAGCACTGGTATATAATGGAATGCAATCGTGTTCCTTTCAAAAAAAAAAGAAATCTGCTGGTTACTAGCATGTTGATCTCGTGCATGGAAAAGAATAGAACAAGAAAATTAGTAAGGAAGTCACATGATGCTACAGGTGTGGATGAAATTGTTTGAGTTGGTTGCACACGTGCACAAGAGACTACAGGGACTACTTTTGGGTTCTTTGCTTCGTACGCTAAGGAGATGGCGGCATGGCAGCAGTGGTGTTGTTCGCCTAGCAGTCATAAGGGAACCGAGGATAGCGACGTGCGTATAATGCTCGGAGGAGTCTGGAGTGCGTCGTGACAGGGATCATGCATACACAAGGCGTCAAGCAATGCATAGAGAAGTGTAGGGCAGACACGACGCAGGGTGGAGCATGGTTGCAGTCAGATAATTTCGGCTGGGTCGGACTGGACAGTCTGATGGATCGACAAGGATGTCAATCAAAACGGAAGACGGCGGTGATTTCAGCGACGACGACATAGGAGCGTGATGCTGATGGTGACCAACTTCTGGGGCGTTGAAACACGTGGTGCAGGCCTGAGGGCTTGTGCAGCTTCGACAAGACTATGATGCAGGGTTGATTCAAGGCACTGTGCACACAAGAGAGCTTGAAGTCGACGAGGAGTGTGGGTATCATGGCGCAGCTACATTGATTCATGTTGAAGGTGGAGCTGGAGTCTGATGGACGATTTCACTCTGTGCTGATGGAGGGGCTACGGCGTAAATGCATGGAGAGTCGAAGCCTATTTCAGCGGGAAAAGCGAGAGACACGTGGATCATACTAGGGCCCAAAGGTCTGGTGGAGACGTGATACTCGGCATCGATCGGTGATGATTGGTGGTTCTCTGCAGTGGGGGTTGAGGCAGTGTAGGCTAGCTACCCGAGAGACTCGACTAGGACAGCGGAGGCTTGACGCGGTGATAGCGGTGAGGCGTGCGGTAAGCACGGGACACAGCGACAGGCCAAGGCACTGGTGGTCAGACAAAGTGTGCAGGGGTGTTGAAGCAGTGTTGACGAGTACCAAATTCAAGTTGGTGACTGGGTCTATCGGTGCTAATTGATGGACGGGATTTGACCATGGAGAATTTGAGAAAGTGACGGAAAGTCTAAAATTGTCAAAAGCTTAGAGAGTACATGGCCGTATATTATGTGGTGTTCAGTGCACATGGTAAAGTGCGGATGACAAGTACAGAAGGAGGTGGAGTGCTATAGTTGTTGGACATGTCAGAGACTATCCGGGAAAAAAGGGTGAGACAACTGCGAATTTGACTCAGGTTGACACAGGGCGACGGTGAAATTCCCTCAAGTTTCAGACGGACGGTCAAGAAAGGGCAGATGTTGAGTTCGGGTAACTCTTATATGTGGCGTCCAATATGTGATTTGTTCACTTTCACGGAGACAGTGGTCGATGTGTGATGGCGTTGAACGGATTCTCCGGAAGTTGGGAGCACAAAGTAGAGTAATGAGCAACTTAATTTTGCTTGAGTGTTGACTGTGAAGAAGATGAGAAGGGGCTACAGTTGCAGGTGGGGTCACATGGAGTCTAGGAGTAGCGGCGGTGCTCATGGTGTATCTCAAGTCCAATGTACATGGAGGTTTGACGCATGGATGAATCCAAGGTGGTGAGCAATATTCGCCAAGATGGAGTTTGTTAGAATTGTGTCGAATATTGTGTACAAGATAGGTTACAGTTGGACTCTAAGTTGTATTGTGTTTACAGGGTATGGAGTCGTGTCCTAGTAGGAAAATTATATCCTGGGCCTCTCATATATAGTGGGGATAAACACATGATGTAACCTATGCCAACAAAATAGCACAAGCACGCAAGGGGGGCCGGTGCGTGTGCCAGCGCCCGGGCCATCGGGGTGCAGTATTGTAGCGGT
Organism: Thinopyrum elongatum; assembly: GCA_011799875.1. Classification (NCBI taxonomy): domain Eukaryota; kingdom Viridiplantae; phylum Streptophyta; class Magnoliopsida; order Poales; family Poaceae; genus Thinopyrum; species Thinopyrum elongatum. Next base: position 113,734,849 of record CM022299.1, on the reverse strand, counting down.
GTCATGGGGAGGAGCGCCCGTAGTCAGGCCCCGGGGATGTAGCCATGATGGTGAACCTTGTTAACAAATCTCGGTGTCGTGCTCGTGTTATTGCTTGGTCCTCGGTAGATCGACTATGCGCCTCGGATTTATTCTAACACCTGAGGACAGCGAAGCCCAACATCACTTTGCTTCAAGAGTGCGACCTATGTGCTTGTGATATTGCCAAGCTATGCGGCTGTGTTCCACGGCTGCTCATCACCAACCTGGAGCGTGATGTCACTTGAACTACGTCGGTATTTCCTCAAAGAGGAAGAAATGATGCAGTACAGCTACGGTAGGTATTTCCCTCAGTTATGAAACCAAGGTATCAATCCAGTAGGAGAACCAAGCAACACTATGTAAACGGTACCTGCACACAAAGAACAAATCCTTGCAACCTGACGCTTATGTGGGGTTGTCAATCCCCCAACGGGTAACGGTGACAGAAATTGTCGCGTGGACGGGATAAAAATTGTGATAGATTGAATAAATAGATCTCAATAAAACGCAAAATAAAATAAATAGCAAAAAAAGTGCGGCAAGGTATTTTTGGGTTTTTGGAATAATAGATCTGAAAACAAAACCAAATAAAAATAGATCTCAAAGCAAATATGATGGAGAATAGACCCGGGGGCCATAGATTTCACTAGTGGCTTCTCTCAAGAAAATAGCACACGGTGGGTAAACAAATTACTGTTGGGAAATTGATAGAAGATCGAGTAATTATGATGATATCCAAGGCAATGATCATTATATAGGCATCACGTCCAAGATTAGTAGACCGACTCCTGCCTGCATCTACTACTATTACTCCACACATCGACCGCTATCCAGCATGCATCTAGTGTATTAAGTTCATGGAGAAACGGAGTAATGCAATAAGAACGATGACATGATGTAGACGAGATCTATTCATGTAGGAATAGCCCCCATCTTGTTATCCTTAATAGCAACGATACATGCGTGTCTTGCTGCCCCTTCTGTCACTGGGAAAGAACACTGCGCGATCGAACCCATCACAAAGCACCTCTTCCCATGACAAGAAAAATCGATCTAGCTGTCCTAACTAAACCAAAGATTCGAAGAAGAAATACGAGGCTATAAGTAATCATGCATATAAGAGATCAAAGAAGACTCAAATAACTTTCATGGATATAGATCTGATCATAAACTCAAACTTCATCAGATCCCAACAAACACACCGCAAAAAGAGTTACATCAAATTGATCTCCAAGAGACCATTGTATTGAGAATCAAAAAGAGAGAAGAAGCCATCTAGCTATTGCCTACAGACCTGTAGGTCCATGATGAACTACTCACGCATCATCGGGGAGGCACCAATGTGGATGATGAACCCCTCCGTGATGGTGTCTAGATTAGATCTGGTGTTTCTGGAACTTGTGGCGGCTAGAAATTTTTTTCGTCGACTCCCCTAGGGTTTTTGGAATATTGGGGTATTTATAGGGCAAAGAGGCTGTGCGAGAGGCCACCGAGGTGGCCACAACCCACCTGGGCGTGCCCAGGAGCGCCTGGGCTCCTGGGCGCACCCTGGTGGGTTGTGCTCCCCTCGGAGCCCCCCTCTGGTACTTTTTTGGCTCATCAGGTGTCTTCTGGTCCAGAAAAATTCTCCAAAAAGTTTCGCTGTGTTTGGACTCCGTTTGCTACTGATATTCTGCGAAGTAAAAAACAAGCAAAAAACAACAACTGGCACTGGGCACTATGTCAATAGGTTAGTCCCAAAAAATGATATAAAGTTGCTATAAAATGATTGTAAAACATCCAAGAATGATAATATAACAGCATGGAACAATCAAAAATTATAGATACGTTGGACACGTATCAGAGCGTGTCTGGGAAATGTTGACATTGGCCGGCGGTCTTGGTGTGCCCTGAGGCTCTGGAATGTTTAGGAATGTTCTGCAGGCTATCGCATTCTTCAGCGATAAGAAGATGGCAGCCATAGTGGACCAGCTGAAGGAGACGTTAAGGTGGTCGGATGCCGAGGTGAGAATTGCTCTGCCTAAGGCCCCGTTTGTGCTGAGGAAGCCAAAAGAATCACTCGAGCGTAGGTCCGAGTTCCTCATCTTTGAGGTGAGTTTCGAACCGGCCTACATTGCTCGTCGGCCAGTAATGCTCTGTTACAGCATAGAGGGCCGGCTCAGGCCCCGGTACTAAGTTGTAAAGTTTCTCAAGGAAAATGGATTGCTCAAACGCAACCCATGCTACTTTACAATTTTCAAGATGGGTGTGAAGTCATTTGTGGAGAAGTACATATGCCCTCACAAGGAAGCTGCACCCCACCTTGCTGAGGACTATGCAGCCGCTTGCAAAGGGGAAGTGCCCTCTAGATTGATATTTTCATGAAGTAAGAATTTTGAGCTCTATATGTAGAATCCTAATCACCATGTAATTCTGAAGCCCATTACGTTTTGTTCATTATTTAGTATGGAGAAGAACATCCATGTTTTCTGTAGATTTATGTGACCTTTTTAAATTCTACCCATTGATGATGTATTGATATCTCTTTTGTGCCATTCCAATCAGAAGATTACTTCATATGTTGAGCTTATACTTAATGTTTGTCATGGGTCACAGGAGGTTCACTGCTTCATATATAGTTTCTTATTTGCCATCTTGCTAATTTTAGCTCATATCGATTGTTCTGACTTTTGGGATTGTTTGTTGCAGCATCGGAGATACGTAAGCCTCAAGTTGTAGGTTTGGCCAACTTCAAAGGTTTCAGATAACCCGGGTCGGGCAATGATGACCCACAAGTATAGGGGATCAATCGTAGTCCTTCCAATAAGTAAGAGTGTCGAACCCAACGAGGAGCGGAAGGAAATGACACGTGGTTTTCAGCAAGGTATTTTCTGCAAGCACTGAAACATTCGGTAATAGGTAGTTTGATAGCAAGATAATTTGTAACGGACAAGTAACTGTAACAGTAAATAAAGTGCAGCAAGGTAGCCCAATCCTTTTGTGGCAAAGGACAGGCCAAAACGCACTCTTATAATAAGCAAAGTGTTCTTGAGGGTACACGGGAATTTCACCATATCACTTTCATCATGTTGGTTTGATTCGTGTTCGCTACTTTGATAATTTGATATGTGGGTGGACCGGTGCTTAGGTGTTGTTCTTACTTGAACAAACCTCCTACTTATGATTAACCCCCTCGCAAGCATCCGCAACTACGAGAAAAGTATTAAGATAAAATCTAACCATAGCATTAAACTTTTGGATCAAAATCATTCTCTTATGAAGTAGCGCATAAACTATGGTTTAAGCTTATATCACTCTAGCAACCCATCATCTAATAACTACTCCACAATGCATTCCCTTAGGCCCAAATATGGTGAAGTGCCATGTAGTCGACGTTCACATGACACCACTAAGGGAATCACAACATACATATCATCAAAATATCAAACACATATCAAGTTCACATGATTACTTGCAACATGTCTTCTCCCGTGACCTCAAGAACAAAAGTAACTACTCACAAATAATAATCATGCTCAAGATCAGAGGGGTATTAAATAGCATAATGGATCTGAACATATAATCTTCCACCAAAATAAACCATATAGTAATCAACTACAAGATGTAATCAACACTACTAGTCACCCACACGTACCAATCTGAGGTTCTGGTACAAAGATTGAACACAAGAGATGAACTAGGGTTTGAGAGGAGATGGTGTTGTTGAAGATGTTGATGGAGATTGCCCTTCCCAAGATGGGAGAGTTGTTGGTGATGACAATGACGATGATTTCCCCCTCCGGGAGGGAAGTTCCCCCGGCGGAATCGCTCCGCCGGAGGGCAAAAGTGCTCCTGCCCAAGTTCCGCCTCGATACGGTGGCGTTTCGTCCCGAAAGTCCCCCTATGATTTTTTCTAGGTTAAAATGACCTATATACCAGAAGATGGGCACCGAAGGTGGGCCAAGGAGGGCACAACCCACCAGGGCGCGCCTGGGGGGCCTGGCGTGCCCAGGTGGGTTGTGCCCACTTGGTGGGCCTCCTCCGGTAGTTATTTGCTCCAGTATTTTTTATATATTGCAAAATAATTCTCCGTAAATTTTCAGCTCATTTGGAGATGTGCAGAATAGGTAACTCTGACGTAGCCTTTTCAGGTCCAGAATTCCAACTGCCGGCATTCTCCCTATTTGTGTAAACCTTACATATTATGAGAGAAAAGGCATTAGAATTACTCCAAAAAAGCATTATTATGCATAAAAACATTATAAATAACAGTAGGAAAACATGATGCAAAATGGACGTATCAGGCAGATCTGGGAGAGGCATTACTACTTGAGAGGGGGCAGTTGGAAGACCTGGCGGCCCAACGACCTGGAATGTTGATGGTCATGGGATGTATATGTAATTTTGGCAAGTTGTTCTAGTAAAACTGCAAGAAGTTATCTGTTTAGGAGGCAGGCAACTTGTGATGATTATCAGATGTGATTCGATTACTTTTAGACGCTGTCGGCCATCTTTTTGGGCTGATCATGTTAGCAATCTTGCTATTGTGCTTGCAGGTTGAGGATATTGTCTAAGCAATGCTATATGCTCGCTAAAGGAAACATATGTAAAGTCAGGTATTTAATAATATCTAGAGACCTTTAGTTTCTCCTTTTTCATGTCTAACAATAAGCATATGCTCCATTCTCACAAAATAAATAAATAAATGGTGCCAGCACTTACCGAAATAAACTGTGAGCTGCATTAGCTTCAGTCGCATCGTTGAATTCGTTGGTGCCCTCATTCCTTTTATGAATTTTGCGGTTTGGTGAAGTGGTGATTCATTCACTTGGCCTTATCATGTTAATACAGAACTAATTATCTATATAAAACATGCTAGTATCTGAAAGAACTTACTCAAGTATTATAAAGGAGGTAAACTTTGATAGCTAGGCAAGTAGAGAAGCCAAGGTGGCGTGTCGATTACTCTTTTTCTGATCATGCTCTAATTAGTAATTTGTTGGCATGACATGTCAGTTAGGCTATGTAGAATATGCATGTTCTTCCAGGATCAATAAACCCGTCCACTAGCTATGGCTAAAAAATTGTATGCAGAAAATTTGGATGTTGTTTAAAATTACTGATGGAAATATGCCCTACATGCAATAATAAAATGGTTATTATTATATTTCCTTAATCATGATAAAGGTTTATTATTCATGCTAGAATTGTATTGACCGGAAACTTAAATACATGTGTGGATACATAAACAAATATTGTGTCCCTAGTGAGCCTCTACTAGACTAGCTCGTTGATCAAAAGATGGTTAAGGTTTCCTAACCATAGACATGCGTTCTCATTTTATAATGGGGTCACATCATTAGGAGAATGATGTGATGGACAAGACCCATCCGTTAGCTTAGCATATGATCGTTCAGTTTATTGCTACAGCTTTCTTAATGTCAAATACATGTTCCTTCGACCATGAGATCATGCAACTCCCGGATACCAGAGGAATACCTTGTGTGCTATCAAATGTCACAACATAACTAGGTGATCATAAAGATGCTCTACAGGTATCTCCGAAGGTGTCTGTTGAGTTGGTATGGATCGAGACTAGGATTTGTCACTCCGTATGACGGAGAGGTATCTCTGGGCCCTCTCGGTAATATAGCATCACAAGAAGCTTGCAAGCAAAGTGACTAAGGAGTTAGTTACGGCATGATGTATTACAGAATGAGTAAAGAGACTTGCCGGTAACGAGATTGAACTAGGTATTGAGATACCGACGATCGAATCTCAGCAAGTAACATACCGACAAACAAATGGAACTATGTATGTTGTCATAAAGGTTCGACCGATAAAGATCTTCATGGAATATGTAGGAACCAATATGGGCATCCAGGTCCCGCTATTGGTTATTGACTAGAGAAGCATCTCGGCATGTCTACATCATTCTCGAACCCGTAGGGTCCGCACGCTTAACCTTCGTTGATGATATAGTATTATATTACTTATGTATGTTGGTGACCGAATGTTGTTCGGAGTCCCGGATGAGATCAAGGACATGACGAGGAGCTCCGGAATAGTCCGGAGGTAAAGATTGATATATGGGATAATAGTGTTTGGTCTCTGGAAGGGTTCCAAAATTCACCGGAAGGGGTTTCGGATGTTTCTCGAAATGTTCGGGTACGAGAACACTTTATTTGGGCCAAGGGGTAAAGCCCGCGGGGCTTTAGGAAGGTTCAAAAGGAAGTTTTGTGGAGGCCAGGGGGCCGGACGCCAGGGACCCTCGCATCTGGGGCCAGACGCTAAGGACCCTGGCGTCTGGTCCTGGAGTCCGAGAAGGACTCTTGCCTTGCGGGCTAAACCAACTTTGAGGAGGCTCTTTCTCCAAGAAACGACCCCAGGGCTCAACATATAAATAGAGGGGCAGGGCTAGCACCCAAGACACATCAAGATTCACCAAGCCGTGTGCTGGCAACCCCGTCCCCTCTAGTTTATCCTCCGTCATAGTTTCCGTTGTGCTTGGCGAAGCCCTACAGAGATTGTTCTTCACCAACACCGTCACCACGCCGTCATGCTGCCGGAACTCATCTACTACTTCGCCCCTCTTGCTGGATCAAGAAGGCGAGGACGTCATTGAGCTGAACGTGTGCTGAACGCAGAGGTGACGTATGTTCGGTACTTGATCATGCAACAACAAAGTAGAAGACGTCTAACTTGTTTTTGCACGGTATGTTATGATGTGATATGGTCAAGACGTGATGTGATATACGTTGTTGTATGAGATGATCATATTTTGTAATATCGACAACCGGCAGGAGCCTTAGGGTTGTCTTTTAATTATTGTATGACCTGCGTGTCAATCATTAAGCACCATGTAATTGCTTTACTTTATCGCTATGCGTTAGCAATAGTTGTAGAAGCAATAGTTGGCGAGACGACCCCGACGCAATGATGGAGATCAAGGTGTCGTGCTGGTGACGATGGAGATCATGATGTTGCATTGGAGATGAAGAGCAAAAGCACAAGATGATGATGGCCATATCATGTCACATATTTTGATTGCATGTGATGTTTATCCTTTATGCATCTTATTTTTCTTAGAACGACGGTAGCATTATAAGATGATCCATTCACTTAATTTCAAGATAAAAGTTTTCACCCTGAGTATGAACCGTTGCTAAAGTTCGTCATTTCGAAGCACCTCGTGATGATCAGGTGTGATAGACTCTACGTTCACATACAATGGGTGTAAGCCAGCTTTGCACAAGCAGAATACTTGGGTTAAACTTGACGAGCCTAGCATGTACAGACATGGTCTCGGAACACTGGAGACCGAAAGGTCGAACATGAGTCATATAGTAGATATGATCAACATAAAGATGTTCACTGATAACCCACAAGTATAAGGGATCGTTTGTAGCCTTTTTCGATAAATAAGAGTGTTGAACCCAACAAGGAAATAAAGGCAGAACAAAAATTCCCTCAAGTTCTATCGACCACCGATACAACCCTACGCACACTTAACGTTTGCTTTACCTAGAACAAGTATGAAACTATTTTGCAAGAATAAAACTATGAGTACTTTGCGAGAATAAAGCTACAAATAAAATGCAAGACAATAAAAGTAGATAGATTTTGTCAACAAGAAAGTCATTTGTCCCTAGGCAACCGATAACTAGACCGGTAATCATTCTTGCAATTTTATATGAGGGAGAGGCATGAGCTAACATACTTTCTCTACTTGGATCATATGCACTTATGATTGGAACTCTAGCAAGCATCCGCAACTACCAAAGATCATTAAGGTAAAACCCAACCATAGCATTAAGTATCAAGTCCTCTTTACTCCCATATGCAATGACCCCCAAACTCGGGTATGTGCTTCTGTCACTCATGCCACCCACCATAAGCGAACCATGAATGAATTGCAACACCCTACAACAGGGACCCCTCACGTTTGCGTGACATGGAGGGCACCGTAGGATAGCACCATAATAAAATATACACTCATACCAACCAAGATCATGATTAGCCCATAGGACAAAACGAATCTACTCAAACATCATAAGATAGCCATAGATCATTGGGAAATAATATATAGCGTTGAGCACCATGTTTAAGTAGAGATTACAGCGGGGAGAAGGGGTGTTACACCGCTACATAGAGGGGGAGAGAGTTGGTGTTGACGGTAGCAAAAAAAATTATGTAGATCGTCGTCATGATCCTTGCCCCGGCGGCGCTCCGGCGCCACCGGGAGAGAGGGGGAGAGAGCCCCCCTCCTTCTTCTTCTTCTTCCTTGGCCCCCCCCCTAGATGGGAGGAGAGTTCCCCCTCTGGTCCATGGCCTCCATAGCGGCGGAGGGGCAGGAGCCCCTCCGAGATTGGATCTCCCTCTCTGTTTTCTTGTGTTTCGCGCTCCCTAGATCTGGCCGAAAACCGTTTCTTAAATATTCGGAGATCCGTAACTCCGATTGCGCTGAGATTTTAACATGATTTTTTTCCAGATATAAGCTTCCTTGCGCCCGAAGTAGAGCTCCAACTGGCTTACGAGGAGGGCACAACCCACCATCACGCGCCTGGGCTGCCTGGCGCACCCAGGTGTCTTGTGGTGGCTGTGGGCCCCTGTTTGCGTTGATTCCACCTCCCAAAAATCACAAATATTCCAAAATAATTCTCCGAACATTTTTATCGCGTTTGGACTTTGTTTGATATGGATATTCTGCTAAACAAAAAAAACATGCAGAAAACAGGAACTGGCACTGGGCACTGGATCAATATGTTAGTCCAATAAATCATATAAAATGTTGCCAAAAGTATGTGAAAGTTGTATAATATTGGCATGAAACAATCAAAAATTATAGATACGACAGAGACGTATCAGCATCCTCAAGCTTAATTCCTACTCGTCCTCGAGTAGGTAAATGATAAAAAAGATAATTTTTGATGTGGAATGCTACCTTGCATAATCTTGATCATATATCTAATCATGGCATGAATATTAAGACATAAGTGATTCAAAGCAATAGTCTACAATTTGACATAAAGACATCAATACTTAGGCATCCCAACAAACAATCATGTCTTTCAAAATATCAACACTAAAGAAAGCTATCCCTACAAAATCATATAGTCTTGTCATGCTCTGTCTTCTTAACACAAAGTATTTATCATGCACAACCCCGTTGACAAGCCGAGCAATTGGTTCATACTTTTTAACGCGCTTCATCTTTTTCAACCCTCACGCAATACATGAGCGCAAGACATGGATATAGCACTATGGGTGGAATAGAGTATGATGATAGGGGTAAATATAAAGAAGACAAAAAGGTAAGGAAGTCTCACATCGACGCGGCTAACCAATGAGCTATGGAGATGCCCATCAATTGATATCAATGCGAGGAGTAGGGATTGCCATGCAACGAATGCACTAAGAGCTATAAGTTTATGAAATCTCAATATGAAAACTAAGTGGGTGTGCATCTAACTCTATAATGAAAAATTCCCACTAGTATACGAAAGTGACAACATAGGAGACTCTCTATGTGAAAAACATGGTGCTACTTTGAAGCACAAGTGTGGAACTAGCATGCGCCTTCTCTCTTTGTTTTTTTTTTTTTCTTTTTTTTTTCTTTTTTCTCTCTTTTTGTCTGGAGTCTCATCCCGACTTGTGGGGGAATCATAGTCTCCATCATCCTTTCCTCACTGGGACATGCTCTAATAATGAAAATTGATGATCATCACACTTATATTTACTTACAACTCAATATTACAACTCGATACCTATAACAAAATGACTCTATATGAATGCCCCTGGCAGTGTACCAGGATGTGCAATGATCTAGCGTAACATGTATAAAAAATGATGAACGATGGCTGAGCCACAACTACTACGTCAGCTATATGATCATGCAAAGCAATATGACAATGAATGCTCAAGTCATCAAAATGGAAGCGGTGGAAGTTGCATGGCAATATATCTCGGAATGGCTATGGAAAGGCCATAATAGGTAGGTATGGTGGCTGTTTTGAGGAAGATATAATAAGGCTTATGTGTGATAGAGCGTATCATATCACGGGGTTTGGATGCACCGGCGAAGTTTGCACCGACTCTCGAGGTGAGAAAGGGTAATGCACGGTACCGTAAAGACTAGCAAATTGCGGAAAGGTAAGAGTGCGTATAATCCATGGACTCACATTAGTCATAAAGAACTCATATACTTATTGCAAAAGTTTATTAGCCCTCGAAGCAAAGTACTACTACGCATGCCCCTAGGGGGATAGATTGGTAGGAAAAGACCATCGCTCGTCCCCGACCGCCACTCATAAGGAAGACAATCAATAATAAATCATGCTCCAACTTCATAGCATAACGAGAGACTATACGTGCATGCTTCGGGAATCACAAACCTTAACACCAATAATCCTACTAACCACAACCATTTACTAGTACCTCCCACATATTACCATCTCTATATCGCAAAACTAATGCAAGGAATCAAACATATCATATTCAGTGATCCATATGTTTTATGTAGGATTTTATGACTAACCATGCAATTGACCAATTCCTGTTGACTCTCTAAATAGATATAAGTGAAGCATGAGAGTTTAATTCTTTCTACAAAAGACCATGCTCTAATAAATATAAGTGAAGCAAAAGAGCATTCTACAAATAACGGTTTTCCATGTGAAGAGAAACAGGCAATCCAAACTTCAAATGATATAAGTGAAGCTCATGAAGCATTCTATAAAGCCATACTCAAAAGATATAAGTGAAGTGCAATGAGCATTCTATAAATAAACCATGGACTATCTCATACCAGCATGGTGCATAAAAGAAAAGTGAAAACTAAACACAAAAGACGCTCCAAGATTCACACATATCACATGAACGAAACGAAAACAAAAACATACGGATACTTGTTGAAGAAAGATGGGATGCCTTCTAGGGCATCCCCAAGCTTAGATGCTTGAGTCTCCTTGAATATTTACTTGGGGTGCCTTGGGCATCCCCAAGCTTGAGCTCTTGCCTCTCCTTCTTCTCCTCATATCGAGACCTCCTCGATCTTTAAACACTTCATCCACACAAAACTTAACAGAAGACTGGTGAGATCCGTTAGTATAATAAAGCAAACTACTACTTTAAGTATTGTTGCAAACCCATTCATATTTTGTTTTTGCATTGTAGCTACTATATTATAACTTTTCCATGGCTTATACCACCGATAGAATCGATAGTTTCATCAAAACAATGCATCAAAAACAGAATATGTCTTAAATAGGACAGTCTATAGTAATCTGAACTTTAACCATACTTATGGTACTCCAAAAATTCTGAAAAATTAGGAAAAAATAAAAAAATTGTATAGCAATACTATGCAAAAAGTTTCAGAAGCTTTTGACGTTTCAATAAAAAAAATGCACTACAGCCAAAGTTTTTTGTTTTTGCACCGCACATACCAATAAGCAATCTAACCATCCTAAAGGAAAATCTTGGCACATTATTTTTTATAATAAAATGGATTTGTACAAGGGAATAATTATTTTTGTTGAAAATTTTCTGTAATCGAGATTCACAAAGTTTCCATGGGCATGAACAAAGTTCAAGGCTAGCTCCCACTTCCACGGTGCTCGTCTTTCTCACATTCACTTTTCTTTTTGTGAAGTTTTAAGTTCCCCTCTATATTTTTTGTTTTTAAACTTTATAAAAGCACTCAACAGAATAAAATGACTTCCTAAAACTTTCGGGTTGTCTCCCTGGCAGCGCTTTCTTTAAAGCCATTAAGCTAGGCATAAAGTGCTCAAGTGATGGATCCACCCGGATCCCAAGGTATATCAAAGCCAATTTTAATTAACAATGATTTGGCATTTAGTAGTGAGCACAAAGCAACATATATCATGCAATGACGAAGTCTAACTCTCTTCCTATGCATCGGCATGTCATACAAGAACAATTCATGCACATCAAGTATCGCGTTGGAAACATAAAGAGGTGGAGATGTAGTTCCTCTCTCATAATAATTGCAAGTAGGAGCAGCAAGCACATGCATATTATATTCATCAAAATCATCATGTGCAACGGTAAAAGGCAACCCATCAATGTAATCCTTAATAAGTGCAAACTTCTCTGATATAGTGTAGTTTGGAGAATTCAAAAAGATAATAGGACTATCATGTGTGGGTGCAATAGCAACAATTTCATGTTTAACATAAGGAACTATAGCAAGTTCATCTCCATAAGCATAATTCATATTGGCATCTTGGCCACAAGCATAGCAAGCATCAAGTTCATCAAAAAGGGATATTTCAAACGAATCAATGGGATCATAGCAATTATCATAGCATTCATCCTTCGGTAAGAACGAAGGGACATTAAACAATGTATGAGTTGAAGAGTTACTCTCATTAGAAGGTGGGCACGAGTAGCTAATCCGCTCTTCCTCTGTTTGTTCTTCGCTCTCCTCATCATCTTTTTCATCCAATGAGCTCATAGTTTCATCAATTTCTTCTTCCATAGACTCCTGCAAAATATTAGTCTCTTCTTGGACAGTGGAGGAGTCCTCAATATATGGTTTAATATAAGCATTGGAAGAATAATTTTCATAGCAATATTTAAGTATGGCAAAAATTTCAGATTTGTAAAGAGTAGCATCATACTTTTCAATCAAAGAAGCAATTTCATAAGCACCCTTAAAAGCAACAAATTCTTCAATTTGTTCAACATCATAGTAATTATAAACACCCTTGGCATAGGAAGATAAAATTCCATTATCACTAAACTCACATTGGTAGGGAAGGTGTTTCTTAGGGTCTTCAGAACAACAAGTAAAATCATATAATTCACATAAATTCCAAGCATAGCATTGCATAGTATTAATTTTATGCAGCAAAAGTTTTCCTTTTTGAGATAAGCGGTGTCGCACAAAATAAGCATGCTCATTTAATGGTTTTCCCTCAACTAAGCTAGTTGGGTCTTCAGCACGAGCACATAGGGATCAAAGATGATCCAAGTAGAAAGCTTCAACAGTATGATAGATTTTGGGTGGTTCTTCAACCATGGTTTAGCAGGTACAACTATTTTTTTTGGTATTTTGCATTTCCTACCCATAACTAAAGATAGAAAACAAGAGCACAAACTAAAAACTACTTAGTGATAAAGTAAACAAGCACACATGAGAATATTCACCCCACGCTATTGCTCCCCGGCAACGGCGCCAGAAAAAGGTCTTGATAACTCACAAGTATAGGGGATTGTTTGTAGCCTTTTTCGATAAATAAGAGTGTCGAACCCAACGAGGAGCTAAATGCAGAACAAATATTTCATCAAGTTCTATCGACCACCGATACAACTCTACGCACACTTAACGTTTGCTTTACCTAGAAAAAGTATGAAACTATTTTGCAAGAATAAAACTACGAGTACTTTGCAAGAATAAAACTACGAATAAAATGCAAGACAATAAAAGTAAATAGCTTTTGTCAACAAGAAAGTCATTTGTCCCTAGGCAATCGATAACTAGACTGGTAATCATTCTTGCAATTTTATATGAGGGAGAGGCATGAGCTAACATACTTTCTCTACTTGGATCATATGCACTTATGATTGGAACTCTAGCAAGCATCCGCAACTATCAAAGAACATTAAGGTAAAATCCAACCATAGCATTAAGTATCAAGTCCTCTTTACTCCCATACGCAATGACCCCCAAACTCGGGTCTGTGCTTTTGTCACTCATGCCACCCACCATAAGCGAACCATAAACGTATTGCAACACCCTATAGTGGGGACCCCTCACATTTGCGTGACACAGATGGCACCGTAGGATAGCACCATAATAAAATATACACTCATACCAACCAAGATCACGATTAGCCCATAGAACAAAACGAATCTACTCAAACATCATAAGATAGCCATAGATCATTGGGAAATACTATATAGCATTGAGCACCATGTTTAAGTAGAGATTACAGCGGGGAGAAGGGATGTTACACCGCTGCATAGAGGGGGGGAGAGTTGGTGTTGATGGTAGAAAGATTGTTGATGTAGATCGCCGTCACGATCCTTGCCCCGGCGACGCTCCGGCGCCACCGGGAGAGAGGGGGAGAGAGTCCGCCTCCTTCTTCTCCTTCCTTGGCCTCCCCCCTAGATGGGAGGAGAGTTCCCCCTCTGGTCCATGGCCTCCATGGCGGCGGAGGGGCGGGAGCCCCTCCGAGATTGGATCTCCCTCTCTGTTTTCTTCTGTTTCGCGCTCCCCAGATCTGGCCGAAAACCGTTCCTTAAATATCCGGAGATCCGTAACTCCGATTGCGCTGAGATTTTAACACGGTTTTTTCTGGATATAAGCTTCCTTGCTCCCGAAATAGAGCTCCAACGAACTTACGAGGAGGGCACAACCCACCACCACACGCCTGGGCTGCCTGGCGCACCCAGGTGTCTTGTGGTGGTTGTGGGCCCCCATTTGCGTTGATTCCACCTCCCAAAAATCACAAATATTGCAAAATAATTCTCCGTAAATTTTTATCGCATTTGGACTTCATTTGATATGGATATTCTGCGAAACAAAAAACATGCAGAAAACAGGAACTGGCACTGGTCACTGGATCAATATGTTAGTCCAATAAATCATATAAAATGTTGCCAAAAGTATGTGAAAGTTGTATAATATTGGCATGAAACAATCAAAAATTATAGATACGACGGAGACGTATCATTCACCATTGAAGACTACTCCATCTCACGTGATGATCGGGCATGGTTTAGTTGATTTGGATCATGTATCACTTAGACAACTTGAGGAATGTTGATTTAAGTGGGAGTTCATTAGCAATTTGATTAATTGAACTAAGATTTATCATAAACATAGTCAAAATGTCTTTGCAAATTATGTTGTAGTTCAATAGCTCGCGATGTAGCTTCCCCATTTTTTGATACGTTCCTAGAGAAAACTAAGTTGAAAGATGATGGTTGCAATAATGCGGACTGGGTACGTGATCTGAGGATTATCCTCATTGTTGCACAGAAGAATTATGTCCTTGATGCACCGCTAGGTGACAGATGTGCTACAAGAGTTGATGCAGATGTTATGAATGTTTGACAAGCTCGACCTGATGACTACTTGATAGTTTAGTGTGCCATGCTTTACGGCTTTGAATCAGGGCTCCAAAGACGTTTTAAACGCCATGGAACATATGAGATGTTTCAAGAGATGAAATTGGTATTTCAGGCTCATGCCCGTGTTGAGAGGTATGAGACCTCTGACAAGTACTTTGCCTACAAGATGGAGGAGAATAGTTTAGCCAATGAGCATGTGCTCAGAATGTCTGGGTACTACAGTCACTTGAATCAAGTGGGAGTTAATCTTCCAGATAAGATAGTGATTGACATAGTTCTCCAGTCACTATCACCAAGCTACTAGAGCTTCGTGATGAACTATAATATGCAAGGAATGACAAATGATTTCCGAGCTCTTCACGATACTGAAATCGGCGGAGGTAGAAATCAAGAAAAAACATCAAGTGTTGATGGTTAGTAAGACCACTAGTTTCAAGAAAAAGGGCAAGGGAAAGAAAGAAAACTTCAAGAAGAATGGCAAGCAAGTTGCCACTCCCATGAAGAAGCCCAAAGATGGACCCAAGCCTGAGACTGAGTGCTTCTACTGCAAAGGAAATGGTCACTAGAAGCGGAACTGCCCCAAATACTTGGCAGATAAGAAGGATGGCAAAGTAAACAAAGGTATATTTGATATACATGTTATTGATGTGTACCTTACTGGTGCTCGTAGTAGCCCCTCGGTATTTGATACCGGTTCAGTTGCTAAGATTAGAAACTCGAAACAGGAGTTGCAGAATAAACAGAGACTAGTTAAGGGCGAGGTGACGATGTGTGTTGGAAGTGTTTCCAAGATTGATATGATCACCATCGCACGCTCCCTCTACCTTCGGGATTAGTGTTGAACCTAAACACATGTTATTTGGTGTGTGCGTTGAGCATGAACATGATTAGATCGTGTTTATTGCAAATACAATTATTCATTTAAGTCAGAGAATAATTGTTGTTCTCTTTACATGAATAAAACCTTCTATGGTCATACACCCAATGTAAATGGTTTATTGAATCTCGATCATAGTGATACACATATTCATAATATTGATACCAAAAGATATAAAGTTGATAATGATAGTGCAACATACTTGTGGCACTGCCGTTTAGGTCATATTGGTGTAAAGCGCATGAAGAAACTCCATGCGGATGGACTTTTGGAATCACTTGATTATGAATCATTTGATACTTGCGAACCATGCCTCATGGGTAAGATGACTAAAACTCCGTTCTCTGGAACAATGGAGCGAGCTAGTGACTTATTGGAAATAATACATACGGATGTATGCGGTCCGATGAGTATTGAAGCACGCGGCGGGTATCGTTATTTTCTAACCTTCACAGATGATTTGAGTAGGTATGGGTATATCTACTTGATGAAACACAATTATGAAACATTTGAAAAGTTCAAAGAATTTCAGAGTGAAGTGGAGAATCATCGTAACAAGAAAATAAAGTTTCTACAATCTGATCGCGGAGGCAAATATTTGAGTTACGAGTTTGGCCTTCATTTAAGACAATGTGGAATTGTTTCACTACTCATGCCACCTGGAACACCACAGCGTAATGGTGTGTATGAACGACGTAACCATACTTTATTATATATGGTGTGTTCTATGATGTCTCTTATCGATTTGCCTTTATCATTTTGGGGTTATGCATTAGAGACAGCCGCATTCACGTTAAATAGGGCACCATCTAAATCCGTTGAGACGACACCGTATGAACTATGGTTTGGAAAGAAACCTAAGTTGTCATTTCTTAAAGTTTGGGGATGTGATGCTTATGTCAAAAGGCTTCAGCCTGATAAGCTCAAACCCAAATCGGAAAATTGCGTCTTCATAGGATACCCTAAGGAAACTATTGGGTACACCTTCTACCACAGGTCCGAAGGCAAGATCTTTGTAGCTAAGAATGGGTCATTTCTAGAGAAGGAGTTTCTCTCGAAAGAAGTGAGTGGGAGGAAAGTAGAACTTGATGAGGTAATTGTACCTTCTCTCGAATTGGAAAAAAGCACATCAGAGAAAACCATTCCCGTGATGCCTACACCAACTAGAGAGGAAGCTAATGATGATGATCATGAAACTTTGGATCAAGTTACTACTGAACCTCGTAGGTCATCCAGAACACGTACCACACCAAAGTGGTACGGTAATCCTGTCCTGGAAGTCATGTTGTTAGACAATGGCGAACCTACGAACTATGAAGAAGCTATGATGAGCCCAGATTCTGATAAATGGCTTGAGGCCATGAAATTCGAGATAGGATCCATGTATGAGAACAAAGTGTGGACTTTGGTGGATTTGCCCGATGATTGGCAAGCCATTGAGAATAAATGGATTTTCAAGAGGAAGACGGACGCTGATTGTAATATCACTATCTACAAAGCTCGACTTGTAGCAAAAGGTTTTTGACAAGTTCAAGGGGTTGACTACAATGAGAATTTCTCACCCGTAGCGATGCTCAAGTCTGTCCGAATCATATTAGCAATTGCCGCATTTTATGATTATGAAATCTGGCAAATGGACGTCAAAACTGCATTCCTTAATGGATTTCTTAAAGAAGAGTTGTATATGATGTAACCAGAAGGTTTTGTCGATCCTAAAGGTGCTGACAAAGTGTGCAAGCTCTAGCGATCCATCTATGGACTGGTGCAAGCATCTCGGAGTTGGAATATATGCTTTGATGAGGTGATCAAAGCATATGGTTTTATGCAGACTTACGGTGAAGCATGTATTTACAAGAAAGTGAGTGGGAGCTCTGTAGCATTTCTGATATTATATGTGGATGACATATTGTTGATTGGAAATGATATAGAATTTCTGGATAGCATAAAAGGATACTTGAATAAGAATTTTTCAATGAAAGACCTCGGTGAAGCTGCTTATATATTGGGCATCAAGATATATAAGGATAGATCGAGACGCTTAATAGGACTTTCACAAAGCACATACCTTGACAAAGTTCTGAAGAAGTTCAAAATGGACCAGTCAAAGAAAGGGTTCTTGCCTGTGTTGCAAGGTGTGAAGTTGAGTAAGACTCAAAGCCCGACCACGGCAGAAGATAGAGAGAGAATGAAAGTCATTCCCTATGCCTCAACCATAGGCTCTATAAAGTATGCCATGCTGTGTACCAGACCTGTTGTGTGCCTTGCCATGAGTCTGGCAAGGGGGTACAATAGTGATCCAGGAGTAGATCACTAGACAGCGGTCAAAACTATCCTTAGATACCTAAAGAGGACTAAGGAAATGTTTCTCAGTTATGGAGGTGATAAAGAGTTCGTCGTAAAGGGTTACATCGATGCAAGCTTTGACACCGATCCAGATGACTTTGAGTCTCAATCTGGATACGCATTGAACGTGGGAGCAATTAGCTAGAGTAGCTCTATGCAGAGCATTGTAGACATAGATATTTGCAAAGTACACACGGATCTGAATGTTGCAGACCCATTGACTAAAAACCTCTCTCACAAGCAAAACATGATCACACCTTAGAACTCTTTGGGTGTTAATCACATGGCGATGTGAACTAGATTATTGACTCTAGTGCAAGTGGGAGACTGATGGAAATATGCCATAGAGGCAATAATAAAATGGTTATTATTATATTTCCTTAATCATGATAAAGGTTTATTATTCATGCTAGAATTGTATTGACCGGAAACTTAAATACATGTGTGGATACATAAACAAATATCGTGTCCCTAGTGAGCCTCTACTAGACTAGCTCGTTGATCAAAAGATGGTTAAGGTTTCCTAACCATAGACATGAGTTGTCATTTGATAATGGGATCACATCATTAGGAGAATGATGTGATGGACAAGACCCATCAGTTAGCTTAGCATATAATCGTTCAGTTTATTGCTACTGCTTTCTTAATGTCAAATACATGTTCCTTCGACCATGAGATCATGCAACTCCCGGATACCGGAGGAATACCTTGTGTGCTATCAAACGTCACAATGTAACTGGGTGATCATAAAGATGCTCTACAGGTATCTCCGAAGGTGTCTGTTGAGTTGGTATGGATCGAGACTGGGATTTGTCACTTCGTATGACGGAGAGGTATCTCTGGGCCCTCTCGGTAATACATCATCACAAGAAGCTTGCAAGCAAAGTGACTAAGGAGTTAGTTATGGGATGATGTATTACGGAACGAGTAAAGAGACTTGCCGGTAACGAGATTGAACTAGGTATTGAGATACCGACGATCGAATCTCAACAAGTAACATACCGACAGACAAAGGGAACTACGTATGTTGTCATAAAGGTTCGACCGATAAATATGTAGGAACCAATGTGGGCATCCAGGTCCCGCTATTGGTTATTGACCGGAGAAGCGTCTCGATCATGTCTACATCATTCTCGAACCCGTAGGGTCCGCATGCTTAACGTTCATTGACGATATAGTATTATATGAGTTATGTATGTTGGTGACCGAATGTTGTTCGGAGTCCCGGATGAGATCACGGACATGACGAGGAGCTCCGGAATAGTCCGGAGGTAAAGATTGATATATGGGATAATCGTGTTTGGTCTCCGGAAGGGGCTTCGGATGTTTCCCGAAATGTTCAGGTACGAGAACACTTTATTTGGGCCAAGGGGTAAAGCCCATAGGGCTTTAGAAAGGTGCAAAAGGAAGTTTTGCGGAGGCCAGGGGGCCAGACACCAGGGACCCTGGCGTCTGGTCCTGGAGTCCGAGAAGGATTCTTGCCTTGCGGGCTAAACCGACTTTGAGGAGGCTCTTTCTCCAAGAAACGACCCCAGGGCTCAACATATAAATAGAGGGGCAGGGCTAGCACCCAAGACACATCAAGATTCACCAAGCCGTGTGCCGGCAACCCCGTCCCCTCTAGTTTATCCTCCGTCATAGTTTTCGTTGTGCTTGGCGAAGCCCTGCGGAGATTGTTCTTCACCAACACCGTCACCACGCCGTCGTGCTGCCGGAACTCATCTACTACTTTGCCCCTCTTGCTGGATCAAGAAGGCTAGGACGACATCGAGCTGAACGTGTGCTGAACGCGGAGGTGACGTATGTTCGGTACTTGATCGGGACGGATCGTGAAGGTGTACGACTACATCAACCGCGTTGATAAACGCTTCCACTTAGCGATCTTCAAGGGTATGAAGATGATCTCCCCCTCTCGTAGCTAGCATTTCCATGGATAGATCTTGCGTGTGCGTAGAAATTTTTTTGTTTTCCATGCAACGTTCCCCAACAATTACAGCTTATGTTAAAGCAGACATTTTTTTATGCAGAATGCATTCTACGCTTTTAGAGCATATTATGTTTTATTGGAGTTCATGTTGATGCGAAGAATACAGGGATGTTCCTTTTTTGTTGTGCGCCTCCAAAGTGCTAGCTCTACATTGTAGGCCTATCTTAGCACGTTTGTTATGTAGAGAGGTGATTCATAGGTTGATAGCACATTGATCTGATCCCCTCAAGAATCTTACTTCATTCAACTGCACGATAAAGCATATTAGTTCACACCTTTAGGTGCTATAATGTTGAATGAATGTCCTCTTAGTTTACAGGATCCCATATATTTCGGCTTTTACTTCAGTTTCGGATGATTAGCTAGAACTTATCAGCATCATATTGTGACCTTTACTATCATTTATAATTTTGGGTGACTGTTCATAATCTTCATTATGCAACTAATGCTACATGTCACAACTAGGTGAGAGGTAGTTGTGCTTAGAATTGGTATTTTGTGGCATTAGCACCATTCTGCAATTACATAGCTAATATAAGAGAAAGGAGCGAGCATATTTGATAGTTGGAGACCTACTCCTTGACATCTCTCCAATTCAAAATATCAAACAAACATTAGCTTTGTTTTTGCAATGAAATGCCCTGTTGTTCCGATTGTTACTCGAAATGTGTGACCTTTTCCTGGTACTGCCTGATTTTCGCCTTGTTGCACCTTCATTTGCCATCCCTTCTCACCTGCTTTAGCTTATACTCCCTCCATTCCATAATATAGTGCGCCCACGCTTTCGAGATTTAAATTTGACCATAAATTTAACTAACATGGGCGACTGCGGCAGGAGCAAAAATTATACCAATTTAACTAACATGGGCGACTGCGGCAGGAGCAAAAATTATACAATGGTATAATTTTTGCTCCTGCCGCAGTCGCCCATGTTAGTTAAATTTATGGTCAAACTTAAATCTCGAAAAGCGTTGGTGCACTACATTATGGAATGGAGGGGGTAATGTCAAGGCGGCATCTTTTTAGTTTTCTGTATGTGTCATATAGGATTCTTTTTTTTCACAAAGGTTAACAAGATTGTCATATTTAGATATGTATGGCACTTTAGGATTTTTTTTTCATGGGCTTTGATTAATATTTTGAACAATTCCCATTCTCTTGAGGCTAATTTGATCAAATGTTCTGAAATTAATTAATTTTGATAGTAAACCGTGGCTCAGAAAATACATCACCAGTCTTGTGCAAAGCTAGGGGTGGAACAATATTTTGTACATTTGGATCATGCAAGTCTACTGGGTGCGCCAATTACAAAAACATGTATTTTTTGCCCTACATGTTAGGATGTTATGGTACATTGAGTAATTAAATCTTTGGACAGTTGGGACCACAATCAGATACTCCCTCCGTCCGAAAAAGCTTGTCTCTCAAATGGATGTATTAAGCTTGTCCCTCAAATGGATGTATCTAGCACCAAGTTAGTACTAGATACATCCATTTGAGGAATAAGCTTTTTCGGACGGAGGGAGTATTTTTCACCACAATGTTAAGTTAGTGCTTTTCTGCAAATATATTTGACCCTATTGTTATGTTCGTGCTTTTCAGATGTCAACTCTGTTTTTTGATGAATATATGCAGTAATGCAGCAGTTCAGGCCAACCATCAAAATGCATTTTTTTAATGTATTTTCAGCTTAACTTGCAGCTAAAAGTGTCACGTCACTATTCACCCCTTGTCTCTATCAGCCCCTCGGGGCGGTGAGGTTAGGGTTTCTCATCGTGCATACGTGACGACAAGATTTGGTGTCAGGATTTTCAGTTTGATTCAAGCGTTAAACGACAATAACAGTGACTCTAGGGTGCTGATTTGTAGGGGCACGTGCATGAAATCTTCCTGGTTGGCATTGACAAGGTCAAGTCGGCTCGGGTATGGGAGCGGGGACAACAGAACGTCGGTGGCTTGTTCTGGTGGTGTCGTGGTTCAAGGATCTCAATGTAAATTTTTATTATGTTTGGAGTGCTTTGTATTTTTTTTTTGTGAATTTTTATACTCCCTCCGATCCATATTACCTAGATACGGATGTATGGAGACGGAGGGAGTAATAGATTTGAGTCCTTTTGGCAACAGAGAGGGTAACGATAATCAGCGAACTTTTGTTGAGAGGGATGGCAATTGCAAACGTTTTGATGACAACTTTAGTTGTTATCGTGAGGATGGGCAAGGATGGTAATTTTAGTTTGCAAGCATAATAATTTTTTCTAACGAAAAACTAAATCCGCAACAATTATGAATAGATAGGGTGAGAGAGGGTCTCTTTGCCTGAGAACATGTTTGCAATTTATACACGAACCAGGGCACCCATTTAACAGGACAAGAGTTTTGCTGGTGCGTAGCAGTTCACTGATCCAATTGCACCAACGCTGACAAAAGCCCCTATAATCTAAAGGATGTTCACCCAACTAGTAACAGAATGGAAAGCTTTTCTCAAGTCATGTTTTGGAAGAGCCTCCTTTGGCCTGGACGGTTTTTCCTTCTTTCGTTTCTTTCTTTCTTTCTTTCTTTCTTTTTTTTTTTATGAGGGGGCGGTATGGGCCATGTTCTTGTGCCGGTGGCACACCAGTAGCCATGTACGGACGGACGGATGGACTGTACCGATGGATCGCCGCCTCCATCCAATCGGTCAGTTGAGTTGGCGCCGTGGACTACTTGTCCGACCGAGCACACGTGACGTCACTCCCCACGAACCTCCTTTGCTCATTTCCCGATCATGATCCGGTTTCCGTCCCCGTTTGCTTTCGCCTTTGTCAGCCACCACCGTCGTTATTCTTATTCTTATCCCTTGGCTGCGAGGCAGCAGATCCCGTCGGCGTCGCTAAAATACCCATAAGCATCCTCAGGCAGGTCCTATTGGCATGGCAGCAACAACAACAGAGATGACGGCACGAGTTTCGTCAGAAAATAAAACCACGCATCAGAAGGACCAAAACCCTGAGCTTTTTCAACGGAGAGAGCAAAATGCGGAGGCCGGAGGGGGTCTCCCGTGGCGAAGCCGCCGGCCGGCCGTCAGAGCGGCAATTCCTACCTCGCCATCGTCTTCCTCACGCCTTCCTTCCTTCCTTTCGGCACGGGATTTCCACGCCACTCGTGACGCATGCTCCTTCTCGGTCTACTACATGTCGTCGCACCAGTTGACGGCTGCTCTTTCTTTCTTTCTTTCTTTCCGTGCTGTTGCGCGCTCCACATACCAAATCGTCCTTTATTTTTGCGGCGGATGGGTTGGGATTGGCCACACATTACATATTCCATTCCAGTGCACGTACCGCCCACTGCAATTTCGATTTCTTTTCTGCAAACGTTTTAAAAAACAAAATGAGGTACTAGTAGGAAGGAGTATGACCAGGGGGGACGAATCTGTACGGGATCGCGGCGAGATTCACCCGGCGCCACCCTCGCCTCCCGGTAACATCGTTATACAAGTGTACTTATCTCGGGGGACCCTATAAGGGACGGAGGAGGCTCCAGCACCTCCAAGCGCCAGCGAACGGACCAACCGCGGCCAAGATGCAGCGCGCGGCGGCCTCCCTCGCCTCCTCCCGCTCAGCGGCCTGGGCGTGCACCTCCACCTCGCGCCATTTCGGCGCCGGAGCCTCCTCCTGCTCGGCCGCCACGCGCCGGGACGCTGTCGTGCCTCTCCGAATTCGCGGCCAAGAGCAGCTGCCCGCCGCCCTCCCCATGTCCCTGTCGCTGCTCTCCGGCAGACGGTCCGCGCGGACGGCAAAAGCGGCGGCTGCTGCGGCGGAACTGGCCCCGGCCGCGGACGAGGTGGCCGCGGGCGGCGGCATTGCCGGGACGGTGCAGCTCGGCGCCATGATCGTCGCCTGGTACCTCCTCAACATCTACTTCAACATCTACAACAAGCAGGTACGCACGCGCGCCATTGGCACCCCCTCTCCTGTTCCTCGCCGCCGTTCGCCGTTCGCCATCCGTGCGTGACCGACCAACCAACAAACCGGCTTGGCAACGACCGCAGGTTCTCCAGGTGCTGCCATTGCTGCTCCCCTACACCATCACCGCCTTCCAGCTCGCCTTCGGCTCGCTCGTCATCTTCTTCATGTGGGCCACCAAGCTCCACCCCGTGCCCAAGCTCTCCGCCGCACAGGTCAGTCAGCCACCTGAACAATAGTTTTTTCGTCCGCTTTTGTCTGAATTTGCTCCCCGCCAACTGAAAGCTTCTGCTCCCGTTCAGCTGGCCAAGATCGCGCCGCTGGCCGCCGGGCACATGCTTGGCACGGTGTTCACCAACATGAGCCTGGGCATGGTCGCCGTCTCCTTCACGCACACCGTCAAGGCCTCGGAGCCATTCTTCACCGTCCTGCTCTCCGCCTTCTTCCTCGGCGAGGTGCCTTCGCCGCTGGTGCTGGGCTCGCTGGTGCCGATCGTCGGCGGCGTCGCCCTGGCATCCTTGACCGAAGTCTCCTTCAACTGGTTCGTCCCGTCTGCTCTGATGACCATCGGAGAACAATTGTCCTCCAATCATTGCCCGATGATTATACTCCCTTTTGCCGTCGACCCCAAATAATTGGGGCCAGGAAGAATCCCGTCGCTTTCTCACGGTACATATATGATTCCGTTGACGCAGGGTCGGATTCTGGAGCGCCATGGCGTCGAATCTGCTCAACCAGACCAGGAATGTGCTCAGCAAGCGGCTCCTCGGCGGCGAAGAGGTGATTCCTTCTTCAGTTCTCCAGTAACAGTTCAGTACTGTACTATCTTACGATTCTTTCCAAATTCCAAACACTGATGAATTTGTTCATGTAATGCTGAAGCAGGAGGAGTTCATGGACGACATAAACCTCTTCTCGGTGATCACCGTGCTGTCCTTCCTGCTATCCTTGCCTCTGATGATCTTTGCAGAAGGGGTCAGCTTCTCCCCAGCGTTCCTCCAGAGCACTGTAAGTCAACCTCAAAGCCTGCAAAATCCAGACAAGTTGAACTGTTGCATCATCATAACTCCTAAACTAATAAACTATTATGAACTCTGGCATGTAGGGCCTGAACCTGCAGGAGCTCTGCGTGAGGGCAGCCCTGGCCGGGCTCTGCTTCCATGGCTACCAGAAGGTGAGAGACACGTGACAAATCACACGGTTCTGGCTTCAGTGAGCTCCAAACAAAAATGCATGATCTGTAAGGCTGTTACTGACGATGGTCCTGGCAACTGTAATGGCAGCTGTCGTACATGATCCTGGCGAGGGTGTCGCCCGTGACCCACTCCGTGGCCAACTGCGTCAAGCGTGTGGTGGTGATCGTCTCCTCCGTCCTCTTCTTCCGGACGCCCATCTCCCCTGTCAATGCACTGGGTAAGAACAAACCCTTCTTTTTTACTCGAGCAGTCTCTTTTCTACTACAATGTCTTATGGCTCTTCTGACTTGTTTCTCCTTGTAACTGCAGGAACTGGTGCGGCACTGGCGGGAGTTTACCTGTACTCCAGGCTCAAGAAAGCAAAGCCAAAGAGTTCATGAAGATGTTTTTTTTTCCTGTTTTGGATACAGGTTTTTGAGATAGAAGATTAGGTCGATATAGCATCCACGAGAAAATGTGTTGAGATAGGTTGTACAGAACTTGCCACGGCCAGTAGTACACTTGTACTACAGGCTACAGCAGCTTCTTTCAATAGTAACAAGACCAAACTTCTGGTCTTGAAGATTTGTAACATCCTCCCTGAATAATCACAAATCCCCTGACAAATGCAATATGCTCAGATGCCATGAGAATACCACTCTTCAAGGTGCAAAACCCACTTGAAAACATAACTTTTGAGAAGAGCGGGCATGTTTGGCTTGTGCCATTGCAAGCCCTAACAAATCTTGCAAACAATTGGCTAGACACTTGACCATCTGTTGGCCAAAATCTTTGCAATATGCAAGATCCCATAGGCAACCAAAATTTTGGCAGCCAACCAAATGGAAGCCAAAATTTTGCCAACAATTGGCTGGAGGTCGCCAGAAACTGGCAACATCTGAGGAGAGTTGGCAAGATGGCACAGATAACCAAAATTTTGGTAACCAACCAAATTAAGGGCTGCCAAAATTTTGGTGGGGTAAATCTAAGCACCAACCAAACAAGCCCCTTGTGCTTTGAGAAAACGTGCTAGAGCACAAGCAAGGCACACATGTGCAGGATAGTTCAGCAGTTCACGTCGGGCATTTCAGTTCAACATCAAGCCATGCCGAGAGCATTTACAACAGCCAACATAACTTACATGGTTCCGTCCAAAATTCATGGCTCAACCGGTCCGGTTTCCGAAGGATTATAACACGACTACCAGGCATAAAGAGGTCCGAGGTTCCAGGTTCCATAGAGTACTAACGCCAGCATACGGACACCGTATAAAGCGCCTCCGAGACACCACCACATCAACATAGCAAAACATCCGACACGCTTAACCTATGTCAGCAAAGTTCCAGGACACGCTTTGCTTAAACCAACATGACTGATACTATGATTTGGTTAGGGAACCAACTCCATCTACTCCGTTGTTTCGTCACCATCGTGATGCATTTACCAGTTGGAGACCCCCACGGCCTTGGGAGGGCTCCTGCTCCTAGCACGGTCACCACCACGGGAAGAGCCGCTATAGAACCTGCCAATCGAACAAAGCAGGTCATTAAATTATATATGGCCTTTGTAGATACATCACACCCCCGATAAAAAAACCTACTACTCCCTCCGTCCGGAAAAGCTTGTCCCAAACTTGTTTCTGGTGCTAGATACATCCATTTGAGGGACAAGCTTTTTCGGACGGAGGGAGTATTTGATATAGATGAAATAAAGTTGTCAACAGGATGGAACAAAACAGACAACATGTTTTCGCTTAAAGTAAAGTGGTGGTTAACTCAATTTGTCAACCAACCATAAAATACAGTTTGATTCAGCTACGCCAAAAGTTTCACCAATACAATCAGATATTTTCTTCTTTATTTCATGAATTTCAAGGACACGGTATGTGTGGGCATAGGTGAACTCCAAAGTTGGTGACATGTGCCTCTATCGAGTGAGATGCACATTAAAGAGGTATAAATGCATACATCAGATAATTCAACTAGGCAATCCATCCAATCGCCACATATGATCTAAGAGCAGATATTGGTAGCTAACAATGCAATCAGATGTTTCTGTTTGTTTCATAAATGTAAAGGACACAGCATAGCATGGGCACAGGTGAACGGCAAAGTAGGTGACCATGTGCTTCTCTGTGGAGTGACATGATGTTACGACTTATAAGGTACAAGCATATTTTAGGGATACAGTACCTATCATGAAAGCTGAGACCTTCACCAGAGCCGCCACTGTTATGCCAGATGACAATTGATTAATTATCAGCAGTGGTATATAAGCTGGAAACAAGGAAGTTATACTAACCTGGCAGGTAAACTTGCAGCGCCACTGGTCTGATTGTTGCTACTGCTGTTATGAATGATGCAAGTGAAAGTTCATCAGGTATGGATGAGACTGAAAAGGAATTAGAGAATAGGAATTTGTGCCATACCTGGAATGGAAGCTTGGAGCGCCACCATATTGATTGCCACTGCTGCTGTTATTGAAGCTGCAAACGATAATCCATCAGGCTGGCGCAAGTGCTGAATGAAGTATTCAAATCAAATAGAAACTGATATGCACCTCGACTGAAAGCTTGGACCATCCCTTGTCTGGCTGCCATAAGCTCCCTGGCCACCATAGGAATCATTAGAAGATGCCCACCGCCGTGGCCCCCTGCCACCATACCCTCCACGGCCGACCATAGCCCGTAACTCTGGCGAAACAGTTTGGTTCGCACCCTCCAAAATCTTCACAAGATCTGAAGCATACTTAGAATCCTGGTCACAGAAGAATGTGTATGCAATTCCAGTCGCACCAGCCCGGCCTGTCCTCCCAATTCTATGGACATAGTCTTCAACACCCGTTGGGAAATCATAGTTAACAACAACCCTGCGGCAAAAGATTTGGGAAGGATTGTCAGTGGACAACATAGTCAAACTAGAAAGTCAAAGAAGTTGCAAAGATAAAGTTCAAACCTGATGTCCTTCACGTCTAAGCCTCGAGCAGCCACATCAGTGGCTACAAGAATTGGGCACCTGCCGGTTCTAAATTCACTCAACACAGAGTCCCTCTCAGCCTGTGATTTATCACCATGAATAGCAGAAGCACCATACTGCCGTGATAGGTTCCGAGACAGCTGATCACACATCCTCTTCGTGGAGCAAAATATAATGACCTTCGATCCAGGCTCCTGTTGTCTCAAGATCTGATCAAGGCGCCTCCCTTTCTCCATAGATGTGGTAACTTCCACATGCTGCAAGGTGTAACAAGCTAGTTTAAAACAATGAAGCAAAATATACCTCAGCCTAGAAAATAGCATTTTTACCCTGCAGAAAAAATAGCATTTTTTATTACCTGGGTGATTGACTTATTTGCAACCAGCTCATCAGTGTTCCCAATGTTAACCTGGACAGGGTTAGTGAGCAAATCTGAAGCTATTTTCCTCACCTCTCTTGGCCAAGTGGCAGTGAACATAAGAGTTTGCCGTTTCGGTTGCACTTGTTTCACAATTTTTCTTATTTGTGGCTCAAACCCCATATCAAGCATGCGGTCAGCTTCATCAAGAACGAGATAAGCTACCTGACGGAGACTCACTTTTCCCATTTCTAGTATATCATTCAGCCTTCCAGGAGTTGCGACAACAATGTCAGCACCACGCTCTAAATCTCTTAGCTGAGGGGCTTTTGGAGCACCACCATACAGACACTGCAAAAGAAAAATTATGATTAAGACAGTATTCTGTTACGGCTGTATCAATATGTAGTTTACATAAAACGGAAATTCCATTTCTTAGGTACGAGTAACATTAGCATCTAGCAATGTGGATACACAAGTGAATTAAGTGGTCTAAGAGTAGAGCAGTGTAGTGCACACATAAAGATAGAAGGAACATACAGTAGATGAAATTCTCGACGATCTACCAAACTTGATTGCTTCATCTTGAATCTGTGTTGCCAATTCCCTGGTTGGAGACAGAACTAACACGGTTGGCCCATCCCTTGAATTGTGCCGTAGGTTCTTAACAAGTATAAACCCTGGAAGTAGATAACCCAGGGTTTTTCCAGAACCTGTCTTCGCCACAGCTACAATATCACTACCTTTTAGAGCAATCGGCCACGATTGAGCTTGGATAGGACTTGGTGCTTTGAATCCTGCTTGCTGCACCTGTAGACATGAGTAATATGTTAACTGAATACTATAGCTGATACAACCTAAATATTCAAGCCCAACATACAATAGGACAAAGAGGAAAAGGTTCCCTATGACATAACATTTTAGCTATATAGAAACCAATTCAGGTGTATTGTAGCTAAAAATGAAAAAACAAAACAAAGAGCATATTTTTCAAACCATAGCAGGCTGGAGAAGACAACGGAACATGTTGAACTCTAATTAAAATTGTTGACTTCAAATAGGGTATAAGGCAGTGCATTACTACTTGCATGCATTATGTGCACGTACCTCCCTTAGAATCTCCGAAGGGAAACCTGTGGACTGAAACGACATGAATGGCGATGGAGCTTCACGTCCCGGGCACTAAAAGGTATGGAACAACTAAGTCACATTGCGCATAACAACAAGGAGGGATTGGGGGCATAAAAGAAGTTGAACACATACAATAATAGTAATCTCATGCTTTTTACGGTATGCATCTACCGACATGTTTCCATTGTCAGCCTGTGGAGCTGGGTTAGTAGAAGGCACAGGTGCAGGGTTTACTCCAGCTGAAAAGCGCTGCTGAAAAAGAGGATAGCATGTTACTATTTGGGAGCAGAACAAAAGATATGCATCACAGTTGAAGTGGCACTCCTGTGACATTTATGGAGCAATGCAGTATAAAATATGTGACCTATAACGTGCGAGAAATGTGTTACCTCAAAAGAAGGATCGTTCCTGGCCTTGTGATCAGCAAAGGGCGCATTCTGCACGCGGTTTCCGGCAGATTCAGTGTGCCGCTGAAAACAAGAACAAACATGTCATGATACTGCATAGTTAATGAAATAGATTCCCCAGTTACAGCTATTACTAGGCTTAACAAGCTGAAATTTCCACTTGATAGTTAAGTGGCATTGCTATTCTACACCATGCTTGCTTGTGTTAATGAGACAAATACAATGCAAAGCGCATAATTTAACCCCAACATGAGATAAACTTTCTGCTTCCTGGACAATGGCATTCGGGTAGGTTGCCCAAAGAACTGAAGTTTATGCTTAACAGCTAGTGACATTCGTGTTGTATACCATGCTCGTCTACATTATCACACAGATACAACGCGAAACAAACAAACAATGATGTAACAGGAGCGTGCAAATGATCGGGAGGCGCACGCATTCTGCGAGCGGCACGCCGCAAGCAAGCGCAAGCTTGCGGCTGCTAAGAGACAATCGAAGGAACCACAAAGGAAATCTCGTACATTTTCTTACACCCAATCAAGCTACAGAAGCTACGGGGGAGGGAAGAAAAAACCCCAGAAAGGGGGAGATGATTTTGGCGTTATACCTCCGGCTGGTCTCTGTGCCTGGCCCTCTCGTCGTGGTGGTACTGGGGCTGCTGGACGGGAGCGGGGGCCGGGGCCGGCGCCGGCGCCGGAGCGGTGGCGACGGGGGGCGGGCCGGTGGGGCGGTCGTAGGTGACGGCCTTGGTCTCCGGGTTCCAGAAGTAGAGGTAGCCGGTGGTGCCGTCGATGAGGCCCCTCCAGGGCTTGGGCAGCGTCGGATCTACGGGCGCGTAGCGCGGCGCCGCAGACGCCATTCCTCTCCCAACCCTACGCGGAAAAGAAAAAAGGAAATCAGATCAGGACCGAGCCGCAATGCGCGCGCGAGGCGGGGGGAAATGAGATCGGGGGAGGCGGACGGGCGGACGAACCCTAGCGTTCGGCGGCGCGGGGGGGCTGCGGATTGCGGCGGCGGACGGAGGAAGGGGTGGGGGAGGGAGCCCTGGGCGGCGTCGCGCTGTGGCTGCGCGTTCCTCTGTGGGTGAGTGGGAACCCTTTCCTTCCTCGTCGATGGGGGCCGCTGCGGTCGCGTGGTTAAGTAGGGTGGGTGCGTTCGCCCCGTCCGATTGAAAAGTAGAGCAGGAATGGGAGCGGAGGCGTCGATGGGTTGGGGTGCGCCTCGCTCACACACCTGGCCTGACCTGACCCGACCCTGCCCCGGGAGAGCCAGCGAGGAGTGGGGATGACAGGTGGCCAGCTGCGACAAGTGGTGGTGGGATCGGGAAGCTCGAAAGGTGCAAGGCCCGCGCCCGCGCCCGGCCCGGCCCCAGGTTAACTATCTCTTTGCTGCTTTCGGCCCAGGCACCACCTAGCCAGCAGCTACTGCCTTGCTAATTCTAGCAAGCGCTCTCGCCTCTTTCTTCTGCGCAGGGTGCTTTGGATTCCTGCCGATGCCCCGGCTCACGTCTCGCAGAAAAGCAAAAATGATCTAGAGTACGTGTTTGAATGAAGAGGAGAAAAGCAAAAGGGCGAAGGGAAAATACGTCAGGGTGAGAGGCAAAAGAAAAGGGACGGAGAAAAAATACGTCTTCCATATGATCTTTGACTACTAAGTGTGTTCTTTGCACGCACTCGGCTGTTTGCGGCTCCTGCTTTGCTATTAAACTTCACCAAACACGTGCCATGGAGAGCTTGGTAACAAGCTCCGTTCATCACCAAAACAGTACGTAATTGACCGACGTCTATCTGTTTCTGCCAACCACGCACTGTAGATCAGTGCACAAATTGGCCTCGATCGACCCGTCGACCAACAATTTCGGAAGCCAGGACGATTGCAAGTTAGCATTCGTCCTCGCGACCGGCTTCGATTTCAAAGACTATTGCATCGCGCGGTCCGATAATCGTATGATGAGATTGAATGATGTACTCGTTTCATGTTACTCATGTTTGATTCGACCGTGTGACTTTTGTTGGACATGTTGACGCCAGTTTTTACATGGTTTATTTCTAGAAAGAGAGAACATTGCTTGAGACATGTCTAATGGCCAAAGCTGGTAAGGGATGGCTATGACATTGTCAGCTGCTTGCTATTGTTCATCTTCATACTCAACATCGCCATGAGTGACGCGACCGATGCCACAAAGATGGCTGGTGAAGCCTTGCCACCATCACGGCGCTGACCTTTCCTGTAGAGGGTCTCATATTTTCATCCCATTTTTACTTGTTCATGTGATAGGCGTACTTGCAATTACAATAGTTTTTTCTTATTTTATACTCCCTCCGGTCCTTTTTACTTCGTGTATTAGATTTGTGTCAAGTCAAACTTTGAAAGTTCGACCAAATTTATATTTTAAAAAATACCAACTTCTACCATACTAAATATATATATACACTATGAAACTACATTTCACTAGTAGAATACGCGTGCATTGCCACGGGCTTTCAAATATTTTGTTGGAGTTATGTAAACATAATTCATGTACAATTTCACATGTAAAGAAAAGATAGCACGACCACAATCGGATAAGAGTTTAAACCACTTCCCTTGCAATGTAAATTGATAACAAAAAGGCAATTTGACAATGCATACAATATAGAATGATGATCCAATTAAAAATCGGTTACAAATTAAGATCTATTTGATGCGCTTAAGAAATTCTCACACAATATCAGAAATGTTGACTTTATTTATTGGCACAATATTTGAGCAAGTATAATAAAAATGTCTTCCTCAACTCATACATGTCATGCACAAGCAATATATGCAGTTAACACGAATAATTCACGTCGAAGGTCTTAAAATGTATAACAGAGAATACTCACCATACAAATTGGGTTTACTAATTCTTTACCATTCCACGTGAGCATAAAAAAATAGCCAAACAAATCTCTGCAATTTCGTAAATTAATGTCATCTTGAATATACTGATAATACAAATAGAATGTATTAGTATGGTCACAATACATGGAAATTCGAAGGGAGTGCCTAAGCGAACTAAAAAGAAATTTATGTTTTAGTCAAACTCGCTTGCCGCTGGTCTTCCTCCAAATGTTTGCCTTCTTTCTTCATCGGTTGATCCAACCACCTCCACTACACCCCACCTGAGAGCATCTACATGCGAGCACCCCAAACCACCCTTATATGCCTGGTTGCACGGCTCGGTCACTAACGGAGTAACGGGTCAAAAAAACGACGCCGACTGATGCCTCATAACAACCCTATATGCCTGGGCAGTCCCTCATCCATCATATCCACCCAAATCTGGGAAAAATATAGGGAGGCCCGGGCGCACCCAGACGTGTACACGACATCAGCCCAGCCCACGTTGGCCCACACCAACTCCACACCGTCCCACTAAAATCCCCACCCGAAAAAAAGCCTAGCTCCACTTCACTTTCGATCCACACTCCATTGATTCCCCTCCACTCCACGTCAATTCCCCCTGTCCTTCCTAATGTCGAGCACCGGTGGTATTGGAGGCGACAAATCTAGCAAAGAGGACGACTGGGACGCCTTCATCCGTGAGACGAAGGGCGACGAGGAGGAGTTGGCCCTCCGCATTGCGCTGCGGCTGTCGCGGATCGACATGGGCGGTAGCTCCGGCTCAGCTCCATCCCCTGTTACCCGCCATTTTAGCGCAGATGCCAGCGCGGGCCCGTCCGGCATTGCGCGGAGCTTCGTGCGCTCGGCCAGCCCCACGCCACTGGATTGTCGCCCTCCTAACCCTCCTCTCCATAGCTCCTAAAGGTTATCAGTGGGTGCTCGTTCTCGCCCCGCCGGCGACACGCACGCGGATGTCCGAAGAAGAGGCGCCAGCAGCCCGCCGCGAGAGGCAACGGGCAAGGGACAGACCGCCGGCGTAGGAGGCGGTCGCATAGTCCTCCCGTTATCGTCATGGATTGTCAGTGATGCCCGATGAGGAGCAGCTCCTCACGGATATCTACGACCAGCTCCCTGACGACGACGGAGATAAGCGCCCGCCGGATCCATCGGAAGAACGCCAAGGCCCTCCGCCTCGGCCTCGAGCAGTCGGTGCGCGAGGCAGAGAAGAGGGCGGCAGCGGATGCGAAAGCGGCGAAGCTCGTGAGGCAGCAAAACTGCGTCGTTCGAAGGATGGTTGGCTAGATTGACTCCTCCAATATCACCGACGGCTCCGACGCCCCCCCCCCTTCTCCTGCCACGGACGGCTACATCCGTAGCAATGAGGAAGTGGCGAAGAAGCGCGTCCTTCTCTTCAACTTTGTTACCATTTTTAGTAATATTTGTTTAGAACTATGTTCATCGGCTAACTATGGTGCTCTTTTGATCTATGTCAGATTATGTGGATATCTATGTCCGGATTATGTAGATTTATATGTCTGTTTGTTTCGTTGATGGTCAAAGTAGTCTGTTTCACGTTGCTTGCATAGTATGGATTTGGGGTATCGTATATGAGGATCGAGGCTATGGACGCGGCAATTCAAGGGGTGACCGGTCATTGTCCGGGACACCCCCCCCCCCCGACGTATAGCGTGCCTAATTTGATGACCCCTGCAACCCATAGTTGAACCCTCCAACCCCCTGCATTGCTTCTCCTCCACTCGGCATTTCCAAACTCTTCTTGATAAATGTTGATCTCGTTAATCATTGATGGTTTTAATTAGAGAGCTAAAGATGCAAAGTTCACGAACTAATCTTTCCTAAAGAAGTCTTGAACCAAGTATCGAGCATTCATAATTGTAAATGTATGTTATACTATATCAATGCCAACATCATCCTTCGGAACATTGGGAAGAACAAAATACATATTTGATCCTCTTAGAAGAAATGAAAAAGATTACAAAATATATGTCCCATGTAGTCAAGAACTGCAAATTTTGAATAAGCTTATGCTTGTACTCATCTTTCACTAGTATACGATGAGCCACAATAACTAACCATCCTCCATCATCTCTTGCAAATCTCTGAACCTCCCATCCTTGATGCACTAAACTGACTTTCAACACGACCAGTTATGTCCCTCACCGCCCTGCTCAGATGAAATGGAGACCGAAAAGAACGCGATATAATTACATCAAGCAATCAGATGAGGCTATTGACAATCCATAAATCCCGAGTCCTACTGGTGGTATACATGAATAACCAAATGCCATTTACAATTATCCTGAAGGTGGGTAAATAGAAGGGTTACTGGTGGTACTGATTATTCTATTGTTAGTAGCAAATCCTTTTGGAGATCATGGATGACTAACACGATGTTGCAATCAATTTGTAATTAAAGAGGCCAAAAGTCATTTTCTTAAACCAGAATTCCTTATTTTGGAGTTCAAACAAACCCCACAATAACATGATCAATTTTTTTGGCTCTACTTATCACCTAACAACTACAATTAAGCAAATGCATGACTTATGAAACTGATAAGAAATCATGTTAACTTGAAACTAAAAGTCCAACAAAAGAGTGAGGAACAAACCTTGTTATCATTGCTCTGAAGTCTGAACCTCCCCCTATTTGTTAGTGAAATGTGAGTATGCTTCGGAGATAATAATTTCTTATGCAACATGTGCTTTTACATCTGAAAGAGCTACAAAGTATGTTAACTTACCTATGTGCACTTCCTAAATCAAGCGGATAAAATTATTTCTATCGTCAATATAAAATACTAAACATTAGTTCGAATTGAATAATACAGCAGAATTGTCATTTCTGACTTTTTATCCATCACTGAATACAAATGAAAGGGACAATGTCCACTAACCTTGCAAATATGCTGACCATGGGATATTTAGGCTGGCGTATATGGGAAATCAAAGCTAAAAAGGACTCGGTAAGTTAGGGATACATAAAAATTATTGTAAAAAGTGATAAAAACAAATCTGCAGCAACTCACGACCCCACGAACTCGTATTCGCAGTGAGCAAGTTAGTGAGGCCGCCACGGTAGGCTAGCACCAAGGGACAAGGGCAACAACCGCCTTCCCATCCAACCTACTGATTCTGCTGGCGCTACTTTCATCCTAAGCCCATCATTACAGAGAAACTACGAATTGAAATTTTCATCCAAAGCATGAAAAATGTTAATGTTCCTCTTCTCTCCCATCCCTCATGTGAACATACCCAATTCGTGGTTGCCTCGCTACATTCAGCGTAGCACTGATGTGTAATGTTGTCTCCTCCAACTCTTAACAAATTCATTGTAGCTCACAACTGGACGGCCCTTGCGGGTTGAAGAAGAAAATCCAAACCTAAACGGAAGCAACAAAATGAGGACAACTTATAAGAATGGGAAAAGCGAGGAAGCACACACCTACATGCCCAAACAGAATATAAGATGCAACTACACTATGATTTACTCATTAAAGAGAGTTGAAAAAGCACAGCAATCAGTTAAAAGAGGCATCATTCCCTGTTTAAGTCTTTGATGTAATTTAGATCCGACAATAATAATGCAAACCTTTACATTGAATTTATGGTATTGAGACAAAACAATATGCACTAAGAACTGTTAATTATATCCATCTATATTGTATTATTAGCATGCAAAAGTAAAATCACTCGAGTATACGGAAGCCTCGAGTAACATCCTCCGGGACTGGACCTTCAAAAATGATTACTACACCAACAAACATAAGCACCAAACAGTAAGCTATTTAGTAATAGGATTTTCATACTATACTGGTGTTGGGGGAGGGAGAGAAATAGAGCTCCAGGAGGCATCCTTTTTGGAGAAACCATTAGAGTGTTGCCGCAGGTTGGCATAATTAGTACTTACACAACTCCTGATAAAGCACACGATAAGGTGTAATCCAATCCAATTCATTTCATAATGGGCGGTGGCTCTATCAAACAATATCGTCCCTGTTCAAGGTGTGCCATAGAGCAGACTGCCCATTAATGAGTATAGTAGTTAGGAGGACATCTCATGATGGTGATAACTGTATCGTTGTCTCCCTGAGCTAACTGCATAATATGGTACTTCAAAGCACATTTTTCTTGAAACTTCCTTGGCGGTTTAATACCAACACGAATAAACAGTTATTGATAAAGCTAAGGCGTAAATTCACCTTCTCCGCGATGATCCTTCACTATAAAAGGTTCAGTTTTTTCTTCCCAGACTCTAGCACCATTAAAAAAACATTTCTTGAACCTAGGTACTATGACAATCGCATACATGTAGCGGAGAGGTATATTCTCAATGATCGATACCAATGCTCCTGTGAAACACCATATACGCTTGACTATCTTTTGTACTGAAGATTCAGATACTGGAAATCTGAAAAGTAGTGTAGTCCAAAAAAGAAAGGCACTGAAATGTACATCTATATATGATATCCAAAGAGCTAAAAATAGTAAATTACTGCATGGTTGGTTGTAGGAGGTTGATATTTTCCTCCCTGTAGTCTGAATAGAGAAATAGGTGGCAGTGTGATTAAAAAGACAATATGCCAAGTCACCAGTACAACATGGACATGATACATCTGATAAAAATGCATGTTTATCCACTTAGAAAACAATCTATTTTCACCCAAAAAAGACAAACCATCCAATAAACATTTATTGTTTTTAGGAATAAAGATCAACGCCAGATGGAAAATGTATGGCGGTGCGATCAGTAACAAAACAGAAGGGCAAACAATACTAAAATGAAAACAAAGATCAAGAGTAGAAGTAAACATTATAATAAACTACATGCATCGACTCGTGAAAGCACACACGCATCCTTGGAAAGGTAAGAATGAGGTAAAACTGAGATAAAAAAAGCTCACCGGCGGTCTCCATGCCGCCGACATCCCACTCCCACTACAAAAAAAAAGACACATCCGTGACATTTTGGCCCGAACGAAAACTTTTTCTGTCATGCTTATGACACTTCTATGACGATAATTGTGACAAAACCACGTATCATCATAGATATGGTGGGCTCCTACTTCTATGACAAAAAATCATGACAGAAAATGGGCTTTTCGTCCTGGGCGGGCTGGGGACGCACCTGCATGATATTCTTTGGGCCGTCCATGACGGAAAAAATCGTGGTAGAAGCGAGGGCGAGGAAAATTTTGGGGAGCTCCCGGTTACGGTGGGTGGTCGGGGCCGAGCGATGCATGGAGGTTTGCGCGTTTCTCTCGTACACATACGCGCATGTGTGCGAGGCGTTGGGCTCTAACTGAACCCGAGCGAGGCGTTCGCTTACTAAACCTGCGCGATTGCACTAGCTACGCGTTACTGAACCTGAGCGATCGATCCCTTGCTGTTAACTGAACCCGTTCGAGCGATTTCTTCACTACTGCTGCTAACTGAAGACGATCGAACCTGCTGCCTCTTGATGGACAGTGACCGTTGTTGGGGGTTGGATGAACAGTTCCCGGTGGGGGTTGGATGAACAGGACCCCGTGGTAGTAGAGGCCGTTGCCGCTGGATGAACAGGACCCCGATCGAGGAGGTGGGGGTGGATAAACAGTAGCTGGTGGAGGGACCCCGTGGAGGGCTGGTTGAACAGGACCCCGTGGAGGGCTGGTTGAACAGTAGCCGGTGGAGGCTGGATGAACAGGACCCCGTGGAGGGCTGGTTGAACAGTAGCCGGTGGAGGCTAGATGAACAGGACCTCCGTCGATGGACAGTAGCTGGTGGAGATAGAAGGAAGTCGACGGTGGATGAACAGTAGCAGGTGGAGGCTGGAGGAAGTCGATGGTGGATGAACAGTAGCCCGTGGAGTCCCGTTTTGCGGTACGCCACACCCCTCCCGATGAACAGGACCCCGTTTCGACCGTAGGCGCTCCAACACAAGTCTGTTTCCTCCGTTTTGCGGTACGCTACACCCCTCCCGATCAACAGCACCCCATTTCGACCGTAGGAGCTCGAACACAAGTCCGTTTTCTCCGTTCTGCGGTACGCCAGACCCCGTTTCGGTTGTAGGAGCTCGAACACAAGTCCATTTCCTTCGTTTTGCGGTACGCCAGACCCTATTTCGGCTGTTTCGTCCAAGCCAGTTGGCTCCCGATGAACACGACGCATTCCGTCGCCTCCCGATGAACACGACGCAGTTTCTCCGTTCCGACCTAGCCGGTTGGCTTCCGATGAACATGACGCCGTTGCTGCTGTCTGTTGCCTCTCCATGTACACGAGCCCTGGGCGTACGTATGTGCGAGTAGGCGTTCCAGACCGCGCCCGTATGTACGTACGTGGCCGTATTTTTTGGCACCTGGTTGTACGTATGTGTACACGGTTTAGACTGGACTGCCTGAACTGCTACGTCGGGGGCTCTACTACTACACGTGTCGCTACTTGCTCGGCCACGGTTCATCATTGCAGAGAGATCGATCGACCAGTATGTATGTACACGTTCGCGACCAAATAGACAAGGCTACGTACGCTTCGATCGGGTGGGTCCCAGCTGTCAGGGAGGATAAGGACACACTTCCTTGCGTGCGAAGATATAGCTCGTGGGTCCCAGCTGTCAGGGGGAAGAATCATTTTTTCGCGCCTAATATAGAGGTACTTCCTTGCGTCCAAAGATATAGCTGGTGGGTCCCAGCTGTCAGTGGGGAAACGTTTTTTTCGCAAAATACAGAGGCCCTTCCGGTGGGTCCGCGCTGTCAGGTGGAGGAATCATTATTTTGCGCGTAATAAGGAGGCACTTCCTTGCTGCGGCCGTGGACCCAGCTGTCAGCCTCTCCACGTACAGTCCTCTTCCGATGTAAGTC
This sequence comes from Thinopyrum elongatum, assembly GCA_011799875.1. NCBI lineage: Eukaryota > Viridiplantae > Streptophyta > Magnoliopsida > Poales > Poaceae > Thinopyrum > Thinopyrum elongatum. Next base: position 113,694,831 of record CM022299.1, on the reverse strand, counting down.
GTTCGTTTACCACGTTGACCACGCCACGGCGAGAGCACCAAGGCGGTGGACGACGGCGAGGCCTAGGAAGGGAATGACCCAGAGCTGGGGAAGACTCGACAGTTGTTTCCCACGCGGAGGGGAGTACGAGGGTTTACTGGTTGGGCTGCAATGTGAGGCTGCCATCGCCGGAGAATAACAGGAGGTCTGGGTGAGTACAGGGATGGCCAGGCCAGCAATGGGAGTAGGGTGGGGCGGTGAGGCCTGCGCGGCAGCAGAGCCGGCCACGGGAGGCAGGAGTAGGCGGCACGACCGGCGCTGGTTTGGGCGGCTGGAGCAAGAAGACTGATACGTCCATTTTGCATCATGTTTTCCTACTGTTATTTATGATGTTTTTATGCATAATAATGCTTTTTGGAGTAATTCTAATGCCTTTTCTCTCATAATATGCAAGGTACACACAAAGAGGGAGAATTCCGACAGCTGGAAATCTGGACCTGAAAAAGCTACTTCAGGCTACCTATTCTGCACAACTCCAAATGAGCTGAAACTTTCGGGGATTTTTATGGAATAAATGAGAAATATTGGAGCCAATAAGTACCAGAGAGGGCCCACCAGGTGGGCACAACCCACCTGGGCGTGCCAGGGAGCCCAAAGGCGCCCTGGTGGGTTGTGCTCCCCTCGGCCCACCTCCGGTGCCCATCTTCTGGTATATAAGTCATTTTGACCTAGAAAAAAATAAGGGAGAGGACTTTCGGGACGGAGCGCCGCCATCTCGAGGCAGAACTTGGGCAGGAGCACTTTTGCCCTCTGGCGGAGCGATTCCGCCGGGGGAACTTCCCTCCCGGAGGGGGAAATCATTGTCATCATCATCACCAACAACTCTCCCATCTTGGGGAGGGCAATCTCCATCAACATCTTCAACAGCACCATCTCCTCTCAAACCCTAGTTCATCTCTTGTGTTCAATCTTTGTACCGGAACTATAGATTGGTGCTTGTAGGTGACTAGTAGTGTTGATTACATCTTGTAGTTGATTACTATATGGTTTATTTGGTGGAAGATTATATGTTCAGATCCAATATGCTATTTAATACCCCTCCGATCTTGAGCACGATTATCATTTGTGAGTAGTTACTTTTGTTCTTGAGGTCATGGGAGAAATCATGTTGCAAGTAATCATGTGAACTTGATATGTGTTCGATATTTTGATAGTATGTGTGTTGTGATTCCCTTAGTGGTGTCATGTGAACGTCGACTACATGACACTTCACCATATTTGGGCCTAAGGGAATGCATTGTGGAGTAGTTATTAGATGATGGGTTGCGAGAGTGACAGAAGCTTAAACCCTAGTTTATGCGTTATTCCGTAAGGGACCGATTGGATCCAAAAGTTTAATGCTATGGTTAGAATGTATTCTTAATACTTTTCTCGTAGTTGCGGATGCTTGCGAGGGGGTTAATCATAAGTAGGAGGTTTGTTCAAGTAAGAACAGCACCTAATCACCGGTCCACCCACATATCAAATTATCAAAGTAGCGAACACGAATCAAACCAACATGATGAAAGTGACTAGATGAAATTCCCGTGTACCCTCAAGAACACTTTGCTTATTATAAGAGACCGTTTTGGCCTGTCCTTTGCCTCAAAAGGATTGGGCTACCTTGCTGCACTTTTGTTACTACTATTGTTACTTGCTCGTTACAAATTATCTGGCTATCAAACTACTCTGCTACTTACAATTTTAGTACTTGCAGACATTACCTTGCTGAAAACCGCTTGTCATTTCCTTCTGCTCCTCGTTGGGTTCGACACTCTTACTTATCGAAAAGGCTACAATTGATCCCATATACTTGTGGGTCATCAAGGCTATTTTCTGGCGCCATTGTCGGGGAGTGAAGCGCTCTTGGTAAGTGGAAATTGGTAAGGAAAAATTATTACTATGTGCTGAAATTTATTGTCACTTGTTACTATGGAAAACAATCCTTTGAGGGGTTTGTTCGGGGTATCTTCACCTCGACCGGAACCACAATTAGTTACCCCTCAACCTACTGCACCTACTGAAAATATTGAATATGAAATTCCTTCGGGTATGATAGAACAACTGCTAGCTAATCCTTATGCAGGAGATGGAACTGAACATCCTGATATGCACTTGATGTATGTGGAAGAAATTTGTGGATTGTTTAAGCTTGCAGGTTTACTCGGGGATGAAGTTAAGAAGAAGGTTTTCCCTTTATCTTTGAAGGGAAAGGCATTGGCATGGTATAGGCTATGCGATGATATTGGATCTTGGAATTGGAATCGATTGAAATTGGAGTTTCACCAAAAAAATTATCCTATGCATCTAGTTCATCGTGACCGGAATTACATATATAATTTTTGGCCTCGTGAAGGAGAAAGTATCGCTCTAGCTTGGGGGAGGCTTAAGTCAATGTTATATTCATGCCCCAATCATGAGCTCTCAAGAGAAATTATTATTCATAATTTTTATGCTCGGCTTTCTCGTGATGATCAATCCATGCTTGATACTTCTTGTACTGGTTCCCTTATGAAGAAGACCATTGAATTCAGGTGGGATCTTTTGGAAAGAACTAAACACAACTCTGAAGATTGGGAACTCGACAAAGGTAAAGAGTCAGGTATTAAGCTTAAGTATGATTGTGTTAAATCTTTTATGAATACCGATGCTTTTCAAAAGTTTAGCACTAAATACGGACTTGACTCTGAGATAGTAGCCTCCTTTTGTGAATCATTTGCTACTCATGTTGATATCCCCAAGGAGAAGTGGTTTAAATATCACCCACCTATTAAAAAGGAAATTAAAGAACCGGTACCAGCTAAAGAGGAAACTATTATTTATAATGTTGATCTAGTTGTTCCTACTGCTTATATTGAGAAACCACCTTTTCCTGTTAGGATAAAGGAACATACTAAAGTTTCAAGTGTGGTCAATAAAAGTTATATTAGAATACCTAAACCTGATGAACAAATCAAAGTAGAACCTAGTGTTGCTATGGTTAAGGATCTCCTGGAAGAAAACATAGATGGGCATGTTATTTACTTCTATAATGAAGCTACTAGAATTGTCAAACCTGATAAGTCAGATATTCGTAGACCCGTTGTTGGCATGCCCGTTGTCTCAGTTAAAATAGGAGATCACTGTTATCATGGTTTATGCGACATAGGTGCTAGCGTGAGTGCTATTCCCTTTACCTTATATCAAGAAATTATGAATGACATAGCACTCGCTGAGATAGAAGACATAGATGTTACTATTAAACTTGTTAATAGAGACACCATATCACCAATTGGGATTGTTAGAGATGTTGAAGTCTTGTGTGGGAAAATAAAATACCCTACTGATTTTCTTGTTCTTGGTTCCCCACAAGATGATTTTTGTCCCATTATCTTTGGTAGACCTTTCTTGAACACCGTTAATGCTAAAATAGATTGTAAGAAACAAATTGTCGGTGTCAGTTTTGGTGATGAGTCTCATGAGTTTAACTTTTCCAAGTTTAGTAGAAAACCTCATAAAAAAGAATTGCCTAGTAAGGATGAAATAATTTGTCTTGCTTCTATTGTTGTGCCTCCTATTGATCCTTTAGAACAATATCTGCTAGACCATGAAAATGATTTACATATGCATGAAAGAAATGAAATAGATGAGATTTTCTTTGAACAACGTCCTCTGCTTAAACACAATTTGCCTATTGAAACTCTAGGAGGTCCTCCTCCACCTAAAGGTGATCCTGTGTTTGAATTAAAACAATTGCCCGACACTTTGAAATATGCTTATCTTGATGAGAAAAAGATATATCCTGTTATTATTAGTGCTAACCTTTCAGAACATGAAGAAGAAAGACTATTGAAAGTTCTAAGGAAGCACCGAGCTACTATTGGATATACTCTTGATGATCTTAAGGGCATTAGTCCCACTCTATGTCAGCACAAAATTAATATGGAACCTGATGCTAAACCCATTGTTGATCACCAACGTCGGCTAAATCCGAAGATGAAAGAAGTGGTAAGAACGGAAATATTAAAACTTCTGGAAGCAGGTATAATCTATCCTATAGCTGATAGTAGGTGGGTAAGTCCTGTTCATTGTGTCCCTAAGAAGGGAGGAATTACTGTTGTTCCTAATGATAAAAATGAACTCATCCAACAAAGAATTGTTACAGGCTATAGAATGGTAATCGATTTTAGAAAATTAAACAAAGCAACTAGAAAAGATCATTACCCTTTGCCTTTTATTGATCAAATGCTAGAAAGATTTTTAAAGCACACACATTTTTGTTTCCTTGATGGATATTCTGGGTTTTCACAAATACCTGTTTCTCAACCTGATCAAGAAAAGACCACTTTCACTTGTCCCTTTGGAACTTATGCTTATAGACGTATGCCTTTTGGTTTATGCAATGCACCTGCTACCTTTCAAAGATGTATGACTGCTATATTCTCTGACTTTTGTGAAAAGATTGTTAAGGTTTTCATGGATGACTTTTCTGTTTATGGGAAGTCTTTTGATGATTGTTTAAGCAATCTTGATTGAGTTTTGCAGAGATGTGAGCAAACAAATCTTGTCTTGAATTGGGAGAAGTGCCACTTTATGGTTAATGAAGGTATTGTTTTGGGCCATAAAATTTCTGAAAGAGGTATTGAAATGGACAAAGCTAAGGTTGATGCAATTGAGAAAATGCCATGTCCTAAAGATATCAAAGGTATTCGTAGTTTCCTTGGTCATGCTGGTTTCTATAGGAGATTTATCAAAGACTTTTCTAAAATTTCTAGGCCTCTTACAAATCTTTTGCAAAAGAACACTCCTTTCATTTTTTACGATGATTGTTTAGAAGCCTTCGAAACACTCAAGAAAGCCTTAATTACTGCACCTATTGTTCAACCACCTAATTGGAACTTGCCTTTTGAAATTATGTGTGATGCTAGTGATTATGCTGTTGGTGCTGTTCTAGGACAAAGAGTTGATAAGAAACTAAATGTTATCCATTATGCTAGTAAAACTCTAGACAGTGGACATGTTTTTATCGACACCTCTCTCTCTAAGCATGTGGACATGTTTTTTGATTTCGGTTTTCGCTTGAGGACAAGCGAGGTCTAAGCTTGGGGGAGTTGATACGTCCATTTTGCATCATGTTTTCCTACTGTTATTTATAATGTTTTTATGCATAATAATGCTTTTTGGAGTAATTCTAATGCCTTTTCTCTCATAGTATGCAAGGTACACACAAAGAGGGAGAATTCTGGCAGCTGGAAATCTGGACCTGAAAAAGCTACGTCAGGCTACCTATTCTGCACAACTCCAAATGAGCTGAAACTTTACGGGGATTTTTTATGGAATAAATGATAAATATTGGAGCCAATAAGTACCAGAGGGGGCCCACCAGGTGGGCACAACCCACCTGGGCGCGCCAGGGAGCCCAAGCGCGCCCTGGTGGGTTGTGCTCCCCTCGGCCCACCTCCGGTGCCGATCTTCTGGTATATAAGTCATTTTGACCTAGAAAAAATAAGGGAGAGGACTTTCGGGACGGAGCGCCGCCGTCTCGAGGCAGAACTTGGGCAGGAGCACTTTTGCCCTCCGGCGGAGCGATTCCGCCGGGGGAACTTCCCTCCCGGAGGGGGAAATCATCGTCATCATCATCACCAACAACTCTCCCATCTTGGGGAGGGCAATCTCCATCAACATCTTCAACAACACCATATCCTCTCAAACCCTAGTTCATCTCTTGTGTTCAATCTTTGTACCGGAACTATAGATTGGTGCTTGTGGTGACTAGTAGTGTTGATTACATCTTGTAGTTGATTACTATATGGTTTATTTGGTGGAAGATTATATGTTCAGATCCAATATGCTATTTAATACCCCTATGATCTTGAGCATGATTATCATTTGTGAGTAGTTACTTTTGTTCTTGAGGTCACGGGAGAAATCATGTTGCAAGTAATCATGTGAACTTGATATGTGTTCGATATTTTGATAGTATGTGTGTTGTGATTCCCTTAGTGGTGTCATGTGAACGTCGACTACATGACACTTCACCATATTTGGGCCTAAGGGAATGCATTGTGGAGTAGTTATTAGATGATGGGTTGCGAGAGTGACAGAAGCTTAAACCCTAGTTTATGCGCTATTCCGTAAGGGACCGATTGGATCCAAAAGTTTAAATGCTATGGTTAGAATTTATTCTTAATACTTTTCTCGTAGTTGCGGATTCTTGCGAGGGGGTTAATCATAAGTAGGAGGTTTGTTCAAGTAAGAATAACACCTAAGCACCGGTCCACCCACATATCAAATTATCAAAGTAGCGAACACGAATCAAACCAACATGATGAAAGTGACTAGATGAAATTCCCGTGTACCCTCAAGAACGCTTTGCTTATTATAAGAGACCGTTTTGGCCTGTCCTTTGCCTCAAAAGGATTGGGCTACCTTGCTGCACTTTTGTTACTACTATTGTTACTTGCTCGTTACAAATTATCTGGCTATCAAACTACTCTGCTACTTACAATTTCAGTACTTGCAGACATTACCTTGCTGAAAACCGCTTGTCATTTCCTTCTGCTCCTCGTCGGGTTCGACACTCTTACTTATCAAAAAGGCTACAATTGATCCCATATACTTGTGGGTCATCAAAGACCAGAGGTTGAAGAAACACTACGGCCGTTGGATGGACATCGTACAGTCACTGGAGCTAGAATCGTTCATATTGACTAAGTTGACAAAGCCCTCCGTCCACGTTAACTTAGTAGGCCCACAAGTCAGCCTCCAACTATGGTGGGTCCTAGCTAGCTGGGGGAGTATTCATTTTTTGTGCGTAATAAGGAGGCACTTCCTTGCATGCGGAGATATAGTTGGTGGGTCTGAGCTGTCAGCGGGAGGAACGTTTTTTTCGCGAAATACAGAGGCCCTTCCAGTGGGTCCCTGCTGTCAGGTGGCGGAATCATTATTTTGCGTGTAATAAAGAGGCACTTCCTTGCGTGCGACCGTGGACCCAGCTGTCAGCCTCTCCACGTACAGTCCTCTTCCGATGGATGTCGTTCGTTGACCACATTGACCACGCCGCGCCGAGAGCACCAGGGCGATGGACGACGGCGAGGCCTAGGAAGGGAACGACACGGAGCCAGGGAAGACTCGGCAGTTGTTTCCCACGCGGAGGGGAGTACAAGGGTTTACTAGTTCGTCTGCCATCGCCGGAGAATAACAGCATGTGTGGGTGAGTAGAGGGGTGGCCAGGCCAGCGATGTGAGTGGGGTGGGGCGGTGAGGCCTGCGTGGCAGCACAGCCGTCGGCGCTGGTTTGAGTGGCTGGAGCAGGAAGAGCAGAGATTGAAGAAGCATGACGGCCGTTGGATGGACATCCAACAATAACTGCTCTCGTGTGTTGACTAAGTTGACAGGGCCTTGCCTGCGCGTCAACCTTTTTTTAGGAAAGCGTACGTCAACCTAGTAGGCCCGCAAGTCAGCCTCAAATATGTGGAAAATAACATACAACCCATCTACCATTAATGCTAATAAATGTACAACCCATTGGCTAATTCTTAAGGATTTTTTTGAGGCCCATATTCTTTTTGTTACCATTACAGCCCATATTCTGGCCATGGTTAAAAATTCAACCAAATTTTCATATTCCGGTGCGGTCCGAACTATTTTTAATCCTGAAATTTTGAATCACGTTCAAACTAATTTAAAAATAATAAATTTATATCAATTTAAAATCCAACATAATTTTCCCCGCAAAAAAACAATTAAATTCGAAATTTTGAAATCTTAAAAAAAGATATTTGAAACTAATTGCCGGTTGGCTGCGTTTTTAAAATTTACATCCCATTTCTTACTACTTCATTTTCTGGGCAAGCGAATACATCGCTCTCGCCTTGAAAGATTTGCAGCTCAACAGGGCTGAGAAAGCAAGTAGGCCTCCGTTGGGTATTTCTTTAGAAAAGGTAGAACTGGGCTAGCCATTTTCAGAAAGAAAGAAACACATCTGGGCTCATGATGTGGTAAATATAAAATAAAATCCTGGCTAGACGGGCCACAGCCCCCGCACAGCCCCGTTGTTACCCTGATCCGTCTCTAAAACTAGTAAATATAACCACTGCCTATTCCTAAAAAAAGTAAATAACAACTGCGCGACCTGCTAGGTCCCTGGTGTCAGCCGCTCGTTGTGTAATTCTCTCGTTTATTGACTATGTTGACAATGGCGTGGGCCCTAGATGTCCAACCATTAGGAGGAACCATTTTTTTGGGCTTGTAATAACGAGGCACTTGCTTGCGTACTGCCATGACCCTGGTGGGTCCCTACTGTCATCCTCTCCACGTACAGTCATCTCCTTATTCCTCTCGGTTGTTGACCACGTTGACAACGCCAGACGGCGGCGCACCGCACACGGCGAGTGAACCAAGGCGGAGGACTACGGCAAGGCCTCGGACGAAATGAACAGGAGTCATGGAAGATGCGCCAGTCTAGTCGCAGTCGGAGGGGAGTACAAGGGTTGACTGGTTCGGGTGCGGGTGCGTGTTGGGGCTGACGTCGCTGGAGAATAACAGGATATGTGCGGGAATAGAGGGATGGACTGGCCAATGTTTGAGGGTATGGTTGGGCGGCGGAGGCGCAGCCAGCCGTGGGAGGTGGGAGCAGGCGGAACCGACAGGGTGGTTTGGTTTGGGCGGCTGGAGGAAGAAGACAAGAGATAGAAGATACACGACATATGTTGGATGTCAATCCAACGGCTGGTAGGCAGAATCATTTGTTGACTAGTAAGTCGACACCACCTTGGATAGGCTTTTTCCTCGTGGGTCCCAAATGTCAGAATCCAAATCTGTCACGGCCATGTAGCCTTTCTTATGAAAATTTACAGCCCATTTGGTGTGCTAGTTCAAAATAAGTTTGTGGGTGCTGGTGGGGGCTAATCACTTGGGTTCTATAATGCACAGTGAGCTCAAGTAGCCAGCGAGAGTGATGTTATTTCCCTTGGTTGGGATTTGTTATAATATTTCTCTCTTTAATAAAGGAAATGGCAAGCCATTTGCCTTGTTTCAAAGAAAATATGACAGTCACAGCCGAGTTGAAACCCATATTACAAACTGTACAAAAGCACGAGGGTTAATTGTTCATCAGGTTTAGCCAAAACCCAGATTGAAAAGGGCAACAACATCTAACTCCAGCACTTTTTTCGGCAGTCACAATCAAATGGATCGGTCAGGTCCATAGAATGAACATCCTGGGTCGTAAAATTTACTGGATTATGACCACAAGATGTTGTAAACAGAAGCCCAGCACATTCAGAAGCCCTTTTGTCCACCTGAAACTCCTTTTTTGCTCTTTGACATACCCATCCGTCAAAACCATGCTGCTGATAAACTTAAGCCTGATGGACAATAGTAAACTTAAGCCTGATGGACAATAGTAACCTCGCATTCAGCAGGAAGAATGTGACAAATCTAGTGTTTGCATGGTTGGCTACATATCGTTCCAGCGTTATTGTCTTCAATCGAATGTCATGAGAAGTGAGAAACTCCCGGTGCTTACGAATTCACTGATTGGTTATAACTTTCTTACCCCGTTCTGTTGCCTAAATAGACATGAAGATTGAAAATAGTTAAGGTCTAAAAAAAGAGTGTCGAAAGAGCAACAGCTGAACAGTTAATTCTAGTACACTATATGTGGGCTTCCAATGTGCGTGGAATTATCACCTTTATATACAACTTCTCCAGACATGGAAAGCATTGCAGCAAGCCAATAATCTTGTTCAGATCAAAACTATTCATATGGATATATAAGATCTTGAAAGAATCCAGCACCATTGATAGGTTATCCATGGACAAACTCTTCATTGAGCATAGAACATAATATTAGTACAAAATGTGTACTCCAAGATGATATAGAACTTATGCGCAGGAATTTAAAATGAAGCTTATGATTACAAGTGTAGATGATAATGTACAGTACCCGAAGAACTGTGGAGCCAAACACCATCTTGAAATGAGCACACGGATCATGTATTACACCCAAGGTCTCTAGTTTAGGCGCAGAGACGACAGTTATTTGCGACGGTGAATAACTAGAATCAAGGATCAACCTTTGAAGTGAAGAGGCATCTTTGATGATGAGCTGCCTTCCGTCAAAAGAAATTCCAATTCTTACAAGGTTAGGCGACTTTATTTGGAGACAACCGATTCTAACTGTGAAAACAAGCACCAAACACTCCAGGGCAGGGCAACTGGAGTGGATGATGCTGTGCAATGAGGCCTCCGACATACGAACGTGCACAAGTGAAAGTTTTTTGAGAAATAGGAGTCAAAGGTTTAGTACCAGATTGTCTGGTAGGAAGCACACCGCAAAGGTGGCGGTGTGGAGAGAGGAGGAAAACCGCGAGATGGACATCGGTACTGAGGGCACAAGTACATGGCGTTCGGTATCAATGTGATTTCTGGGGGAATAGTAGAACTCAAGCAGCTGTAGTTCTGTGAATTCAGGGGATTTCAGCCAGGCGTCCACCGTGCAGGGCATGCTATGCATGCTCGGGTAGCATGCCGGGATGCAGAGGCTTTGAACGGAGCCCTGGTGGGAGGAGATGATGGCTCTGGGGAGTTCAAAATCATTAAAGAGAGATAGCTGATGACAATCGAGATTAAGGGGCACGGCGCGCCATAGAGGGCGCCACCGAGTTGAGTGGACTTGGGTGCGGCAACAATCCTTGGTGGGAAGAAGCAAGATGATCTCCCCAAGGATGGCGTCCGGGAGATCGCTGATGCGGTCCACCTAATATTCTACAGGTTCCTGGGATCCGGTGGGGGCGGGCTCACCGTTTCTCCCCGTGCTGCCGGGTGCAGGATCTACAACAGGCGTCGCCGTTGGCGGGAGCCTCATCTTCTTGGCGCTGGGGTCAGCCGACTCCATTTTCCTCGAGGGCGTCGCGTCGAGCTCACAGATTTGAGCAGAGTAATGAATGACGAGCCTAGTTGTAGTGCGAGTGAAGAAGAAGGGGAGCTGAGGTTTTCTGTAGTAGTGAGGAAGAAGGGGAGCTGGGGTTTTCTGTAGGAGTGAGGTGAGGAATTTGGGGGTACGAGTGGAGCAAGCTGACGTGATGTGGGTGGGAGTGAGGAGGAAGAAGAGCACCCAGGTTTTTTTGGGGGCGGGGGGGCGGTGTGCATGGTAGCGCCTCTCATTAAGTAAATATATGGGCTTTTTGAATTGATTTTATTATTTACTAGGGTGGATGGGCTCTTTTGTCTTGGGCCCAGAGAAACAATTACTACTAGTACAGTGGAGACACTCTACAGCTACCCAGAAAAAACAATTACTACTAGTACAGTGGATACACTATCGCTTCTGGCTCCTCCGAGGTCATCGAAACGTCTCCCGCTACTGAATGCTATTTTACTTTGGTTCACCGACATGCGGGCCATGCAGCGCGCGGGCCCAAATGCCATCCACCAAATTAGAAGGCGGTATGCAGGCGGAGAGTCACCCCGATCGTAGCGCGGCAGTAACGAGCCGTCATATCACAAAACCCCACCTCCCCGCAGTCTAAGTTTGACGGACGAAGCAACCATCATTTCACTCTTCGCTGAATCCCCTTCTCCCTCACCATCTTCAAGAAAGCCAACACTCGCATCTGCCATTGTTCTTCTCTCCCAACGAAGGGAAGGTAAGCGGATCCGTGATGTTGGTATATTTTCTTTCAGAAAAAAAGAACTTTTGCAAAGCAGCAACCGATCCTCACTCTCTTTTTTGTTTCATTGTCATTGCGATTGTGTTTTCCTTTCAGTTGTCTCCTATTTGTCAGTTTCCTGATGGACCAAGGAGAACCAGGCAAAGATCTGCCGATGTTGGAGCAGACATGGGAGGCTGATCCCCACGAGACAGAGAGCTCCAAGAAGATGGAGGCCGCCACCGACCCGACCCCAGATACGCTCACGGCCACTACTGAGATGGTCAACGCCCCGTTTGAGGTTAGAGCCCCCGTGGCCCTGCAGGAGCAGTTTTCCGCCTTCGAGGATGTGTGCCCCCCCCCCCCCCCCCCCCCCCGCTGAGCTGCCCAAGTTGATTTTCTTCTTTGCCGACCTCGATTGTGGTTTTTCATCTAAGTATGTGGTGATAAATAATGCAAAATTTTATTAGCTTCGATGCCATGCTACCTTCACTGTCATGCATACTTTTGACTCTACATAGTGGTTTAAATAACTTGTGTTTTTTATATTGGAAAGTAATTCAGAATTCGTTTCTGCTTCAATTAGAGCCCTGATGCAGAGAAGGATTGTGTGGTTATACATGTCACTCGCTATGAGGCGGATGACCTGAATATACGCACTGGGAAAACAAAGTTCTTAGGCTGTTGGATCCTGGAAGCCATTTGCACTTATACCAAAGTCGAGATGTATTCCAGCCTCACTGTTGTCAGGCGTGTTGTCCAGGGTGTACTGAAGAACAAGAAGTTCAAAGCTACTCCTTCGTTTGTGAGGCATACTATTCTTGTCAAGCTTACGTAGGAAGATGATGTGGCATGCCTCCAGAAACAAGTTTATGAGTGGCAAGGCCACAAGGTTATCTTCAGGATGGTTAATAGGATTGAGCTGCTGCCGGACGTCCTCGATGATGTTCATGGCAAGGTCCGTCTTGTGTCCATCCCAAATTAGATCGAGGCATGAAATAGTTGCCCCAGCTAGTGTTTAAAAGTAGTTTGGATTGTGTCTAATTATCCGAACCTTGCCTATTATCGAGTCCTCTAGGGCTAGTACTCTGTTTGAATCCGTCTATGGGAACTATGGGGAACTACTGCTACTTTTGTGTGCCCGTGAATCATGTGAGAACCATCCTAATTGTTGCCGAAACAGATGCATCCTCACTAGTTTTTTCATGTAATATGGCATGGTAAGACATAAGTTGTCACGGTTTATCATACAAGCAGTGTTTGTTTGATGAAATAGAGTACTTGTTCAAGAACTATGCGCCAACGTATACATAGGGTACATAAGGCTGGTTAAGTACTTGTAAACACTGTTGGTGCTATCCCACTTGTAAGTAGTTGTGCAAAACACGACACATTGGCTCAGCTCGCTTCAACACTAGAAAAGTCGGCTATCGACCAGCTAACAATCAATAATCTGCTGTCTGACATATAAGCAACTATGTATCTTGTTACAGTGGTTCATGCAGTTAACTGAGGCCACAATGTAAATTCCAAACGTTCACACGCTAGTCCAGCGTTCATGTGGAACATTCACATTAAACTCGGCTTCATAAAATACTTCAAAAGCATAAGTTAAGCAATTTTATACATCTCAATGGTTCATAGAACATAACAAACATTTACTAGTTCACAGCAAAAGACAAAGTTGTGAGAAGGTTTACAAATCAGGAAAAATCAAGCAAGGCTTCTCTGAGCAAAGGGCCTCCCTAGGCAGGCTTTAATTTCCTGGAGTTCACTCTGGTTTTTCTTGTTGCCACCATCCAGTGTTAGGTTCTCTCATTCCAGAATAACCAATTATAATTGTGTTCTCAGTTGGAATGCTGAACTGAACCATGTAGTGTACTGACCATCTGAACTTCTTGTGCAGTTCCACTAAATTTAAGCACCGCTATTTGCAGAAATAAGCAGACCACAATGCCTCTTGTCCGCGCACCTGTCCCAAAAACCTCCGTGTAGCCATGCTAGCTAGTCCTCTATCCATCCGTGAATTGGGAGAAAGTGCATTCCCGACTAGGATGCAGTTGTTTTTGCTCGTCCCTGCACTGCAATCAGGAAGTAAAACGTACGAATCAACTTCTTTTAGATTGGGTTGGTCATTCTACCTAGTTACTACCAATGTAGGAATACCTGGAAGATGGGAGGTTAGACGACGGCAGCTAGGAATAGCCATCTCATTTTGTGCAGTTCTACTAAAACTGAGGTGTGTACTTTTGATTTCACAGATAGAAACGATATGGAGACAGACATCCCTGTTTGCACAAATATGAAATACGGTTATTTAAACAGTGACAGTTATTTGCAGTGGCATATGATTAATAGCAGCATCTATTGTGTTATAATTGGCACTACATTGACAGTATGAAAGTGCCATTAAGTAAGAAGTAGCATCACATCACATCAACACTGCCACTAGATTAACATGTAGAACAATAGCATTAGTATTACTGTCATGAGAGTAGCACATGGTCAGTAAATGTGCAATCAAATTTGTGCAGTTCCACTGGGATGAAACAATGTTAGCAGTGTGAGATTTAAGTGTAACTTCAAAAACACAATTCATGGGAAATAAAGCAAGATAGAAGAACTTCATAAAATGGTGGTGGCATTGCTTCAATTTATCGACGACACTAGACCATTACTTAATAGTGACATTAGGTGGCATTGCTTCAATTTATCGATGGCACTAGACCATTACTTAATAGTGACATTATATGGCATTGCTTCATGCTTCATGTGATTTTACATTAACGGTAGCGATATGGGCGTAGGGACAGCAGGGGCATAAAGTGGTGAGGCAGATATGGTTGCCGAGAGCGGCAAACATTCAGGCAACATGTCTGCATTCGTCCCATTTTTTATCTCCTCGGCGACATTTTCCTATGTGAGCATAGGAAATCTAGACCTACTCGTTCTCATTTGCGTTGTCCCCCAACACCCCTCACTTTCTTTCCTTTTTCGACCAAGAGACAGGTCCACTTCCCCCCACCCTTCGCCATCCACCCCGCTTTCTTCGCCTTTTCAACCAAGAGACCGGTTGGGTAGCCAGTATCTACTACTTTCCCCTGTTTCCTCTTAGAACCAAGTCCTAGATTCATGCTACAGCTTTCCCACTTTCTTCCCTGTTTGAACCAACTCTTAGATTCGACTGTATGAACTAGCTTTACCTCTAATAATAGTAAAAGTCTAGGTGGCTTTGGAACAGCCGACGGAAGTAGAAAAAGATCCACACGCAGCCACGTGGGGAGCTGGGGCAGTAGAGCAAGGCAGGTTTCGAAGGAATATATACCTGAGGGTCGTCGGGATGTGGCAAAGATGGCGTCGGGAGGCCGCATCTTGGCCACAATACCGCAGGGAGGAAGAAGGGGTCGGAGGCCCCCCCGAGCCGACGCTGTCTCAGAGAGAATGGCACGGCCGCCGATCGGGATCCGCGGGCAGCTGTTGGTCTCCTCCCTCGCCGCTGACGACCGCGTGAATGATGCACCTACAAGGCTACACCCCTGCCCCGGCCGAGGTGGTCCGGCTGGATTTGTGACCAGCCGTGAGTAGAGAGAGAGTGTGGCCACCTATGTCCTGCTTTGATTTGGAGAGCATGAGAGAGTAAAAGAGAGGAACCCTAGTAAAGCAAGCGCCGAGGCTCCTGCTTATATATATAGTGGAGCGATTTTGTTGAAGCAACCGTTATTAAATTGAATACGCGCGAACCACTATTTTCATTTAAAGTTCAAGTAAAAATAAAACTCGATCAATAACGTGCCACCGCTTCCAGTTTCACTATCAAATCACCGTGTCCAGGACGAACTATGTACTGTATCATTCACATGCGGTCCCCGACCCTCCATCAAGTTGAAAACTAGACTGGGCAAAATGTCAATTGGGATGCCTCTTTATAAACAAATGCGCTCCTAGCTTCCAAAAAAATGCGCTCCTACGTGTACCCGCGAGTTAATAGTGACATTAGGTGGCATTGCTTCATGCTTCATGTGATTCTACATTAACTATAGTGATATAGGCATAGGGACAGCAGGGGCATAAAGTGGTGAGGCAGATGTGGTTGCCGAGAGCGGCAAACATTCAGGCAGCATGTCTGCATTCGTCCCTTTTTTATCTCCTTGGCGACATTTTCCTATGTGAGCACAGGAAATCTAGACCTGCTTGTTCTCATTTGCGTTGTCCCCCAACACCCCTCACTTTCTTTCCTTTTTCGACCAAGAGACAGATCCACTTCCCCCCCCACCCTTCGCCATCCACCCCGCTTTCTTCGCCTTTTCGACCAAGAGACCGGTTGGGTAGCCAGTATATACTACTTTCCCCCGTTTCCTCTTAGAACCAAGTCCTAGATTCATGCTACAGCTTTCCCACTTTCTTCCCTATTTGAACCAACTCTTAGATTCGAATGTATGAACTAGCTTTACCTCTAATAATAGTAAAAGTCTAGGTGGCTTTGGAACAGCCGACGGAAGTAGAAAAATATCCACACGCAGCCACGTGGGGAGCTGGGGCAGTAGAGCAAGGCAGGTTTTGAAGGAATATATACCTGAGGGTCGTCGGGATGTGGCAAAGACGGTGTCGGGAGGCCGCATCTTGGCCACAATACCGCAGGGAGGAAGAAGGGGTCGGAGGCCCTCCCGAGCCGGCGCTGTCTCGAAGAGAATGGCATGGCCGCCGATCGGAACGCGCGGGCAGCTGTTGGTCTCCTCCCTCGCCGCCGACGATCGCGTGAACGATGCACCTACACGGCTACACCCCTGCCCCGGCCGAGGTGGTCCGGCCGGATTTGTGACCAGCCATGAGTAGAGAGAGAGTGTGGCCACCTATGTCTTGGTTAGATCTGGAGAGCATGAGAGAGTAAAAGAGAGGAACCCTAGTAAAGCAAGCGCCGAGGCTCCTGCTTATATATATAGTGGAGTGATTTTATTGTAGCAACCGTTATTAAATTGAATAGGCGCGAACCACTATTTTCATTTAAAGTTCAAGTAAAAATAAAACTCGATCAATAACGTGCCACCGCTTCCAGGTCGCACTATCAAATCACCGCGTCCAGGACGCACTATGTACTGTATCATTCACGTGCGGTCCCCGACCCTCCATCAAGTTGAAAACTAGACTAGTCAAAATGTCAATTGGGATGCCTCCTTGTAAACAAATGCGCTCCTAGCTTCCAAAAAAATGCGCTCCTACGTGTACCCGCGAGTTAATAGGGACATTAGGTGTCATTGCTTCATGCTTCATGTGATTTTACATTGACGGTAGCGATATGGGCGTAGGGACAACAGGGGCATAAAGTGGTGAGGCAGATGTGGTTGCCGAGAGTGGCAAACATTCAGGCAGCATGTCTGCATTCGTCCCATTCTTTATCTCCTCGGCGACATTTTCCTATGTGAGCACAGGAAATCTTGACCTGCTCGTTCTCATTTGCGTTGTCCCCCAACACCCCTCACTTTCTTTCCTTTTTCGACCAAGAGACAGGTCCACTTCCCCCCCACCCTTCGCCATCCACCTCGCTTTCTTCGCCTTTTCAACCAAGAGACCGGGTGGGTAGCCAGTATCTACTACTTTCCCCCGTTTCCTCTTAGAACCAAGTCCTAGATTCATGCTACAACTTTCCCACTTTCTTCCCTATTTGAACCAACTCTTAGATTCGACTGTATGAACTAGCTTTACCTCTAATAATAGTAAAAGTCTAGGTGGCTTTGGAATAGCCGACGAAGTAGAAAAATATCCACACGCAGCCACGTGGGGAGCTGGGGCAGTAGAGCAAGGCAGGTTTCGAAGGAATAAATACCTGAGGGTCGTCGGGATGTGGCAAAGACGGTGTCGGGAGGCCGCATCTTGGCCACAATACTGCAGGGAGGAAGAAGGGGTTGGAGGCCCTCCCGAGCCGGCGCTGTCTCAGAGAGAACGGCACGGCCGCCGATCGAGACACGCGGGTAGCTGTTGGTCTCCTCCCTCACCGCCGACTGCTACTTCTTGAGCTTGCGTTGGTTTTTCCCATGAAGAGGAAAGGGTGATGCAACACAGTAGAGGTAAGTACTTCCCTCAGTTAAGAACCAAGGTATCAATCCAGTAGGAGAAGAACGCACAAATCACCAACACCTGCACAAACAATCAAACACTTGCACCCAACGCGATAAAGGGGTTGTCAATCCCTTCACGGTCACTTGCAAAGGTGAGATCTGATAGATATAGATAAACAAAAGATAAAATATTTTTGGGTTTTTTGGTATATAGATCTGAAAATAAAAGATTGCAAAATAGTAGATCGGAAAGTAATATGATGGAAAATAGACCCGGGGTCCATAGGTTTCACTAGAGGCTTCTCTCATGAAGGCAAATAATACGGTGGGTGAACAAATTACTGTCGAGCAATTGATAGAAAAGCGCAAAGTTATGACGATATCCAAGGCAATGATTATGCATATAGACATCACGTCCGTGTCAAGTAGACCGACTCCTGCCTGCATCTACTACTATTACTCCACACATCGACCGCTATCCAGCATGCATCTAGAGTATTAAGTTCATAAAGAACGGAGTAACGCCTTAAGTAAAATGACATGATGTAGAGGAATTAACTCAAGCAATATGATGAAAACCCCATCTTTTTATCCTTGATGGCAACAATGCAATACGTGTCTCGCTACCCCTACTTTGTCACTGGGTGAAATCACGCAAGATTGAACCCAAAGCTAAGCACCTCTCCCATTGCAAGAAAAACCAATCTAGTTGGCCAAACCAAACCGATAATTCGAAGAGAAATACAAAGATATTAAATCATGCATAAAAGAATTCAGAGAAGATTCAAATAATATTCATAGATAAGCTGATCATAAATCCACAATTCATCAGATCTCGACAAAAACACCGCAAAAGAAGATTACATCGGATAGATCTCCAAGAACATCAAGGAGAACGTTGTATTGAGAATCAAAGAGAGAGAAGAAGCCATCTAGCTACTAGCTATGGACCCATAGGTCTGAGGTAAACTACTCACGCATCATCAGAAGGGCAATGGAGTTGATGTAGAAGCCCTCCGTGATCGATTCCCCCTCCGGCAGGATGCCGGAAAAGGCCCCAAGATGGGATCTCACGGGAACAGAAGGTTGCGGCGGTGGAAAAGTGTTTTCGTGGATGCCTCTGGTGGTTCTGGAATATTTGTGAATATATAGGAGGAAGACCTAGGTCAGGAGGTCACCGAGGGGCCCACAAAGTAGGGGGGCGCCCCCCTCTAGGGCGCGTCCTCCACCCTTGTCGTCGCCTCGTGGCTCTTTTGACTTGGACTCCAAGTCCCCTGGGTGTCTTCTGGTCCAAGAAAAATCATCATGAAGTTTTATTCCGTTTGGACTCTGTTTGGTATTCCTTTTCTGCGAGGCTCAAAAACAAGAAAAAAAACAGAAACTGGCACTGGGCTCTAGGTTAATAGGTTAGTCCTAAAAATAATATAAAATAGCATATTAATGCATATAAAACATCCAAAACAGATAATATAATAGCATGGAACAATAAAAAATTATAGATATGTTGGAGACGTATCACCGACGACCGCGTGAACGATGCACCTACACCCCTGCCCCGGCCGAGGTGGTCCGGCCGAATTTGTGACCAGCCGTGAGCAGAGAGAGAGAGTGTGGCCACCTATGTCTTGCTTAGATCTGGAGAGCATGAGAGAGTGAAAGAGAGGAATCCTAGTAAAGCAAGCGCCGAGGCTCCTGCTTATATATATAGTGGAGTGATTTTGTTGTACCAACCGTTATTAAATTGAATACGCGCGAACCACTATTTTCATTTAAAGTTCAAGTAAAAATAAAACTCGATCAATAACGTGCCACCGCTTCCAGGTCGCACTATCAAATCACCGCATCCAGGACGCACTATGTACTGTATCATTCATGTGCGGTCCCCGACCCTCCATCAAGTTGAAAACTAGACTAGTCAAAATGTCAATTGGGATGCCTCTTTGTAAACAAATGCGCTCCTAGCTTCCAAAAAAATGCGCTCCTACATGTACCCGCGAGTGGGTGTGAGATAACTAGTGCATGCGTGCACCGCTTCTCTTCGTGAGAGTACAATATACTACGCCCAAAGAATGTTCGCCACAAGAGTAATAGTATAAGTGTGTGACGTGTGAGTTAAAATAAAAGGTGCGCGACGTCTTTTATTTTTTAGAAGTTCCGAGGGTAGGGTGTGAAGAGCGCATATGTGTGTGACGTCTACCTACAGATAGACGGTGGGTGCGAGAGGACTCGGGAGAGTCGTGACTCGTGAGGGTGCGTGTGTGCGTGAGAGAGAGGGGCACGTATCAATGCAATGCATGTGTCCGTAAATCATATCTGACAAACTTTCACCACAAGCCGTTTCCTAACGAACGCCGTAAGAACCATTAGATCGGCATCCGACAGTGTCAGTTTTGCCATGGCATTTAACAGAACAACCACTCCTCCGACACACAAATCTTTCACGTGAGTGTTAGCAACTACCGTATGCTCCTCCCTCCGTTCCAAAATGTAGTGCATATAGCTTTATTGAAAATTCGAACCTCGCAAACTTTTACCGAGTTTTCGTATACCAAAATGCACATATAGAATACCCAGTATATATCATTTCATTCTTCTTCGAGAGGTAACTATAAAGATGGGGGAGGAGTGTACAAAGAAAGACCGTCGTATCACCTGCAGCAATTTCAACCATCCTTTGGTGTGGAGGAATATCATAGGAACTCTATATGATATGAGTTTTATAGGGTTTTTTCCTTTAGAGCCAATTGGTTCATAGGAATAGATTCATATACTCCACATTTCAAAGGAAAATAAACATGATATCATTTTTATAGCTTTAGAGCTACTTGGTTCATATGAATGGATTCCTATACTCCCACAGTTTCAAAGGAAAATAAACATTAGCTTATATTCAATAGAAAAGTTCCTATGATGTGGACCAAATGACATCTCTTTTCCAATCCCTCCTCATAGGAATTGAGATACATGTCATCTCTAGATTCAATAGAAAAGTTCCTATGATGTGAACCAAATGACATCTCTTTTCCAATCCCTACTCATAGGAATTGAGATACATGTCATCTCTTTCCCTACAACTTCCATATATACATCTTCTATTCCTAAATAGCTAGTACAACCCACTAGCTTTTTTCCTGGACATGCAACTATGGCACATGAAGTCATGAACACGTCATGCATGCAAGTCATAAATCACATTGTTTTTGTACTCTATGCATGCAAGCACCACATCATCAATTCATGCATGTTACTCATAAGTTATTTCTTGCATTAGATTTTGTATTGACAATATATGTGTTGGTCACGTGCACACATATGTAGTTCACATTCACATTTTTGTTAGAAATGTCATTCTTTTAACTACAACTCATTTTTTCTCTGTGTATTACATTTTCATTTTAAGCATACATTCACTTCCCATTAGTTATAGATGTTTTTGGAGGAACTTTTATGCATTATTTTGAGTAGCAAATTTCACGCGGCCACGGGTATATCAAAATGCTGGGCCCATGCGTCATTGCCTTTCGGTCAAACCTACATCCACAATTTTTTGTACATATATCTCCACTGCTCCCCGAACCCAAAATGCTGCTTGTTCCCGTAAAACCGAGCGGCCCACCCATATTAAGGTGTCGACTCGAACTCAATCCCTCTCCCATTTACTACGGCGTGGCCCCACACGCCGTAGTACTCCTACAAACCCTACCCGCCGCACGCATCATCGGTTTTCTTCAAGAGGATGAGGGAGAAGCGGATTTGTAGTGGAGGCTCCTACCCTAGGGCGCCCTAGGTAGTGATGACCCACAAGTATATGGGATCAATTGTAGCCTTTTCGATAAGTAAGAGTGTCGAACCCAATGAGGAGCAGAAGAAAATGGCAAGCGGTTTTCAGCAAGGTAATGTCTGCAAGTACTGAAATTGTAAGTAGCAGAGTAGTTTGATAGCCAGATAATTTGTAACGAGCAAGTAACAATAGTAGTAACAAAAGCGCAGCAAGGTAGACCAATCCTTTTGAGGCAAAGGACAGGCCAAAATGGTCTCTTATAATAAGCAAAGCGTTCTTGAGGGTACATGGGAATTTCATCTAGTCACTTTCATCATGTTGGTTTGATTCGTGTTCGCTACTTTAATAATTTGATATGTGGGTGGATGGGTGCTTAGGTGCTATTCTTACTTGAACAAACCTCCTACTTATGATTAACCCCCTCGCAAGAATCCGCAACTATGAGAAAAGTATTAAGAATAAATTCTAACCATAGCATTAAACTTTTGGATCCAATCGGTCCCTTACGGAATAGCGCATAAACTAGGGTTTAAGCTTCTGTCACTCTCGCAACCCATAATCTAATAACTACTCCACAATGCATTCCCTTAGGCCCAAATATGGTGAAGTGTCATGTAGTCGACATTCACATGACACCACTAAGGGAATCACAACACACATACTATCAAAATATCGAACACATATCAAGTTCACATGATTACTTGCAACATGATTTCTCCCGTGACCTCAAGAACAAAAGTAACTACTCACAAATGATAATCATGCTCAAGATCAGAGGGGTATTAAATAGCATATTGGATCTGAACATATAATCTTCCACCAAATAAACCATATAGTAATCAACTACAAGATGTAATCAACACTACTAGTCACCCACAAGCACCAATCTATAGTTCCGGTACAAAGATTGAACACAAGAGATGAACTAGGGTTTGAGAGGAGATGGTGCTGTTTAAGATGTTGATGGAGATTGCCCTCCCCAAGATGGGAGAGTTGTTGGTGATGATGACGATGATTTCCCCTCCGGGAGGGAAGTTCCCCCGGCGGAATCACTCCGCCGGAGGGCAAAAGTGCTCCTGCCCAAGTTCCGCCTCGAGACGGCGGCGCTCCGTCCCGAAAGTCCTCTCCTTATTTTTTCTAGGTCAAAATGACTTATATACCAGAAGATGGGCATCGGAGGTGGGCCGAGGGGAGCACAACCCACCAGGGTGCGTCTGGGCTCCCTGGCGCGCCCAGGTGGGTTGTGCCCACCTGGTGGGCCCCCTCTGGTACTTATTGGCTTCAATATTTCTCATTTATTCCATAAAAAATCACCGTAAAGTTTCAGCTCATTTGGAGTTGTGCAGAATAGGTAGCCTGACATAGCTTTTTCAGGTCCAGATTTCCAGCGCCAGAATTCTCCCTCTTTGTGTGTACCTTGCATATTATGAGAGAAAAGGCATTAGAATTACTCCAAAAAGCATTATTATGCATAAAAACATCATAAATAACAGTAGGAAAACATGATGCAAAATGGACGTATCAACTCCCCCAAGCTTAGACCTCGCTTGTCCTCAAGCGAAAACCGAAATCGAAAAACATGTACACATGCTTAGAGAGAGAGGTGTCGATAAAAACAAAATACGGACATAGAAGCATCATGTAATTTTATTATAACAGCAACAAACTTTAACATAAAACTTTTATCATAGACTTCTCATGAATAAGTAACAATTCATCACACAATCGAAGTATAAAGCATAAACTCTATTAGAAACCAACAAACTATGTTCTCAGTCAACTTTGCAACTACAATTCATCATCTTTTCAGGAAGGGTCACGTATCGGAGCCTTTAGGCAAGTCTACATACTCAACCATCATATAGTCTTGTATGATTGCTAACACTCACCGCATACACATGAGCAAAACGTTTCAACCGGACACATAGAAAGATAGGGGCTTATAGTTTCGCCTCCCAACGTATTCACCTCAAGGGTGATGTCAACAATAATAACTCATGCTGCCCATATTCAACTGGACATATGTGCCTAGATCTTTCCTCACCACATGATGCTTGCCAAAGGAGAAAAATAAAAGGAAAAGAGAGAAGAACTTTGACTCTTGCATAAAAGTAAATACATAAAAGTAAAAGATAGGCCCTTCGCAGAGGGAAGCAGAGGTTGCCATGCGCTTATTTGTTTGTATGCTCAACCCCTTAATGCAAAAGAACGTCACCTTATATTGCCCCTTGTGATGGCAACCTTTATTATACAGTCTGTCGCTTTTATTCTTCACCATCACAAGTTCGTACAACGCTCAATTTTCTCTTACACTAAATGATCTCACACTTTTAGAAGCAATTTTTATTGCCTTATTGCACCGATGACAACTTACTTGAAGGATCTTACTCAATCCTTAGGTAGATATGGTGGACTCTCGAAAATAAGATTTGGGTTTAAGGGTTTTTTGGATGCACAAGTAGTATCTCTACTTAGTATGGAATTTTTGGCTAGAAAAGATGGGGGAAAGCACCACATGTTGAAGGATCTATGACAATATAACTTCTATGTGAATATGAACAAACATAAATCATTAAGTTGTCTTCCTTGTCCAACGTCCACAATTTTGGCATATAATATTTTGATGGGGGCTCACAATCACAAAAGATTTCCATGATAGTGTATTTATATGTGAATCTTCTCTTCCCTTATTAATTCTTTCATGAGTTGCATCATTGACTAATGCTATGTTTGTCAATCTCTAATAAAATTTTCTACTTATACTTTTCCTTATGTGGTGTTATCACCTACCATAGGATTAGCATATGATCTTTTCATTTATTTCCTTTCTCTTTATTGAAACATGAAAGTAAAGAAAGCAAAAACTCAAAGTAAACTTTATTATATATCTCGCACATGATTACAAGGATGGATTACTAAGCAAGCTCTCAAAAAGAAAGGATCGAACTAAACTTTTATTCATCTAAAGCAAAAGATAACCATGGATCGAACGAAGAAAAGTAAAGGCAAAAGATACTGGGGGTGATACGATATCGGGGCACCTCCCCCAAGCTTGGCGGAAACCAAGGGGAGTGCCCATACCCGATACTCAATTTTCTTTTGGTGATGAAGAAGGAGGTGGTGGTGATGGAGTAGTAGCGATCCTGTCCTTCAAGATCAAGAGATTCTCCAATCTACGGATGATGCTCCGGAGGAAGATGGTGTGCTCTTGATGCAGAATATTTTCATGAGTGAGATATTTATTTTGCACACGAACCATTTCGATGATCCAAAAGGCTTCAATCTCAGTAGGGGTAAGATGAGCATAGTAAGGTTTAAGGATATCTTCTTCTTCCTCCTTGGCAGGCAGTGCTTGTTCGATCACCGACGTTTGATCTTCGGTAGCCTCCTTGCCCTTGTCCTCCTTGGCTGCTCCAACGGCCTCTTCCCTCTTTAGCTCGATCTTCATCAACCAAGCATCCTCTTCCACATTGTTAGAGGAAGAAGAAGACATGATGCCTGGCTTAACAGATCTGACAGAAAATAGCAAGAAAAGAGAACAGGAGATTTCTCCGTGATACGGAGGTCAATAGGTTCGGTGTGTAATAAAGATTTTTTTATCTTGGAAAACAAGCGAATGGAAGAAAAACGGAGTCCGGAAGGTACCCGAGGTGGGCACAACCCACCTGGGCGCGCCTGGCCAGGGGTGCCTTCCTTGTTGCTTCTTCTTTTCCTAATTTTTTCAATATTCCAAAACTGATAAAAAATATTTTTGCGGATTTTTCGGAGTCCGTTTACTTACCGTATCACGTACCTCCTCTTTTTCACGATTCTGGAGTGTTCCGGAAGGACTCTTTTATGTGTTCTTCCGGTGTCATAGTTTGGATAATATTACTTTCAACATTAATGGACGTACCTGAGATATAATGTTTTATTCATTGCCCATTAACAACCTTCGGGTTAGTACCTTCGGCATTATTTATTTTGATAGCTCCAGACCGATAAACCTCCTCGATAACATAGGGTCCTTCCCATTTGGAGAGGAGTTTTCCTGCAAAGAATCTGAAACGAGAGTTGTACAAAAGAACATATTCTCCAACTTTGAACTCACGCTTTTGGATTCTTTTATCATGCCATCTTTTAACTTTTTCTTTAAATAACTTGGCATTTTCATAAGCTTGGGTTCTCCATTCATCTAATGAGCTAATATCAAATAACCTCTTTTCACCGGCAAGTTTGAAATCATAGTTGAGTTCTTTAATTGCCCAATATGCTTTATGTTCTAACTCAAGAGGCAAATGATAGGCTTTTCCATAAACCATTTTATAAGGAGACATACCCATA
The DNA here is from genome assembly GCA_011799875.1 of Thinopyrum elongatum. Classification (NCBI taxonomy): domain Eukaryota; kingdom Viridiplantae; phylum Streptophyta; class Magnoliopsida; order Poales; family Poaceae; genus Thinopyrum; species Thinopyrum elongatum. The sequence continues at coordinate 113,669,024 of CM022299.1, read as the reverse complement.
GGATTTTTATATGCTGTTCTATAAGCCCAAAGTGCATCATCTAATTTCTTAGACCAATTCTTCCGGGACCTATTGACAGTCTTTTGCAAAATTAATTTTATTTCTCTATTGCTAAGTTCAATTTGACCACTAGACCGAGGATGATAGGGTGATGCAATTCTATGGTTAACATCATACTTGGCAAGCAGTTTACGGAAAGCACCATGAATAAAGTGTGAACCACCATCAGTCATTAAATATCTTGGGACCCCAATCCTTGGGAAAATAACTTCCTTAAGCATTTTAATAGAGGTGTTGTGATCAGCACTACTGGTTGGAATAGCTTCTACCCACTTAGTAACATAATCAACAGCAACCAAAATATGAGTATACTCATTAGAGGAAGGAAAAGGTCCCATGAAATCAAATCCACAAACATCAAATGGTTCAACAGCAAGAGAATAATTCATAGGCATTTCTTGACGCTTACCGATATTACCTATTCTTTGACATTCATCACAAGATAAGACGAACATACGAGCATCCTTGAAGAGAGTAGGCCAATAAAAACCAGATTGCAATACCTTATGAGCAGTTCTGTCTCCCGCATGATGTCCTCCATAAGCTTCGGAGTGACATTTCCGTAGGATTTGTCCCTGTTCATGCTCAGGTACACAACATCTAATAATACCATCTACTCCTTCTTTATAAAGATGTGGGTCATCCCAGAAGTAATGTCTTAAATCATAGAAGAATTTTTTCTTTTGTTGGTATGTAAAGCTAGGTGGTAAATATTTAGCAACAATGTAATTAGCATAATCAGCATACCAAGGAGTGTTATTAGAAACATTTATTGCAGCTAACTGCTCATTAGGAAAGCTATCATCAATAGGTAGTGGGTCATCAAGGACATTTTCAAGCCTAGACAAGTTATCAGCTACGGGATTCTCTGCTCCTTTTCTATCAGTAATACACAAATCAAATTCTTGTAGCAAGAGAACCCACCTAATGAGTCTAGGTTTAGCATCTTTCTTTTCCATAAGATATTTTATAGCAACATGATCGGTGTGAACAGTCACTTTAGAATCAACAATGTAGGATCTAAATTTATCACAAGCAAACACAACTGCTAAGAATTCTTTTTCAATAGTAGCATAATTTCGTTGGGCACTGTCTAGAGTTTTACTAGCATAATGGATAACATTTAGTTTCTTATCAACTCTTTGTCCTAGAATAGCACCAACAGCATAATCACTAGCATCACACATAATTTCAAAAGGCAAGTTCCAATCAGGTGGTTGAACAATAGGTGCAGTAATTAAGGCTTTCTTGAGTGTTTCGAAGGCTTCTAAACAATCATCATAAAAAACGAAAGGAGTGTCCTTTTGCAAAAGATTTGTAAGAGGCCTAGAAATTTTTGAAAAGTCTTTGATAAATCTCCTATAGAAACCAGCATAACCAAGGAAACTACGAATACCTTTGATATCTTTAGGACATGGCATTTTCTCAACTGCATCAACCTTAGCTTTGTCCACCTCAATACCTCTTTCAGAAATTTTATGGCCCAAAACAATACCTTCATTAACCATAAATTGGCACTTCTCCCAATTCAAGACAAGATTTGTTCGCTCACATCTCTGCAAAACTCGATCAAGATTGCTTAAACAATCAACAAATGACTTCCCATAAACAGAAAAGTCATCCATGAAAACCTCAACAATCTTTTCACAAAAGTTAGAGAATATAGCAGTCATACATCTTTGAAAGGTAGCAGGTGCATTGCATAAACCAAAAGGCATACGTCTATAAGCATAAGTTCCACATAAGTTCCAAAGGGACAAGTGAAAGTGGTCTTTTCTTGATCAGGTTGAGAAACAGGTATTTGTGAAAAACCAGAATATCCATCAAGGAAACAAAAATGTGTGTGCTTTGACAATCTTTCTAGCATTTGATCAATAAAAGGCAAAGGGTAATGGTCTTTTCTAGTTGCTTTGTTTAATTTTCTAAAATCGATTACCATTCTATAGCCTGTAACAATTCTTTATGGGATGAGTTCATTTTTATCATTAGGAACAACAGTAATTCCTCCCTTCTTAGGGACACAATGAACAGGACTTACCCACCTACTATCAGCTATAGGATAGATTATACCTGCTTCCAGAAGTTTTAATATTTCCGTTCTTACCACTTCTTTCATCTTCGGATTTAGCCAATGTTGGTGATCAACAACGGGTTTAGCATCAGGTTCCATATTAATTTTGTGCTGACATAGAGTGGGACTAATGCCCTTAAGATCATCAAGAGTATATCCAATAGTAGCTCGGTGCTTCCTTAGAACTTTCAATAGTCTTTCTTCTTCATGTTCTGAAAGGTTAGCACTAATAATAACAGGATATATCTTTTTCTCATCAAGATAAGCATATTTCAAAGTGTCTGGCAATTGTTTTAATTCAAACACATGATCACCTTTAGGTGGAGGAGGACCTCCTAGAGTTTCAATAGGCAAATTGTGTTTAAGCAGGGGACGTTGTTCAAAGAAAATCTCATCTATTTCATTTCTTTCATGCATATGTAAATCATTTTCATGGTCTAGTAGATATTGTTCTAAAGGATCAGTAGGAGGCACAACAATAGAAGCAAGACCAATTATTTCATCCTTACTAGGCAATTCTTTTTTATGAGGTTTTCTACTAAACTTGGAAAAGTTAAACTCATGAGACTCATCACCAAAACTGACACCGACATTTTGTTTCTTACAATCTATTTTAGCATTAACGGTGTTCATGAAACGTCTACTAAAGATAATGGGACAAAAATCATCTTGTGGGGAACCAAGAACAAGAAAATCAGTAGGATATTTTATTTTCCCACACAAGACTTCAACATCTCTAACAATCCCAATTGGTGATATGGTGTCTCTATTAGCAAGTTTAATAGTAACATCTATGTCTTCTATCTCAGCGGGTGCTATGTCATTCATAATTTCTTGATATAAGGTAAAGGGAATAGCACTCACGCTAGCACCTATGTCGCATAAACCATGATAATAGTGATCTCCTATTTTAACTGAGACAACGGGCATGCCAACAACGGGTCTATGAATATCTGAATTATCAGGTTTGACAATTCTAGTAGCTTCATTACAGAAGTAAATAACATGCCCATCTATGTTTTCTTCCAGGAGATCCTTAACCATAGCAACACTAGGTTCTACTTTGATTTGTTCATCAGGTTTAGGTGTTCTAATATAACTTTTGTTGACCACAGTTGAAACTTTAGCATGTTCCTTTATCCTAACAGGGAAAGGTGGTTTCTCAATATAAGCAGTAGGAACAACTGGATCAACATTATAAATAATAGTTTCCTCTTTAGCTGGTACCAGTTATTTAATTTCCTTTTTAATAGGTGGGTGATATTTAAACCACTTCTCCTTGGGGAGATCAACATGAGTAGCAAATGATTCACAAAAGGAGGCTACTATCTCAGAGTCAAGTCCATATTTAGTGCTAAACTTTTGAAAAGCATCGGTATTCATAAAAGATTTAACACAATCATGCTTAAGCTTAATACCTGACTCTTTACCTTCGTCGAGTTCCCAATCTTCAGAGTTGCATTTAATTCTTTCTAAAAGATCCCACCGGAATTCAATGGTCTTCTTCATAAAGGAACCAGTACAAGAAGTATCAAGCATGGATTGATCATCACGAGAAAGCCGAGCATAAAAATTCTGAATAATAATTTCTCTTGAGAGCTCATGATTGGGGCATGAATATAACATTGACTTAAGCCTCCCCCAAGCTAGAGCAATACTTTCTCCTTCACGAGGCCAAAAATTATATATGTAATTCCGGTCACGATGAACTAGATGCATAGGATAATTTTTTTGGTGAAACTCCAATTTCAATCGATTCCAATTCCAAGATGCAATATCATCGCATAGCCTATACCATGCCAATGCCTTTCCCTTCAAAGATAAAGGGAAGAACCTTCTTCTTAACTTCATCCCCGGGTAAACCTGCAAGCTTAAACAATCCACAAATTTCTTCCACGTATATCAAGTGCATATCTGGATGTTCGGTTCCATCTCCTGCATAAGGATTAGCTAGCAGTTGTTCTATCATACCCAAAGGAATTTCATATTCAATATTTTCAGTAGGTGCAGTAGGTTGAGGGGTAACTAATTGTGGTTCCGGTCGAGGTGAAGATACCCCGAACAAACCCCTCAAAGGATTGTTTTCCATAGTAACAAGTGATAATAAATTTCAGCACGTAGTAATAATTTTTCCTTACCAATTTCCACTTACCAAGAGCGCTTCACTCCCTGGCAACAGCGCCAGATAATAGCCTTGATGACCCACAAGTATATGGGATCAATTGTAGCCTTTTCGATAAGTAAGAGTGTCGAACCCAACGAGGAGCAGAAGGAAATGACAAGCGGTTTTCAGCAAGGTAATATCTGCAAGTACTGAAATTGTAAGTAGCAGAGTAGTTTGATAGCCAGATAATTTGTAACGAGCAAGTAACAATAGTAGTAACAAAAGTGCAGCAAGGTAGACCAATCCTTTTCAGGCAAAGGACAGGCCAAAACGGTCTCTTATAATAAGCAAAGCGTTCTTGAGGGTACACGGGAATTTCATCAAGTCACTTTCATCATGTGGTTTGATTCGTGTTCGCTACTTTGATAATTTGATATGTGGGTGGACGGGTGCTTAGGTGCTGTTCTTACTTGAACAAACCTCCTACTTATGATTAACCCCCTCGCAAGCATCCGCAACTACGAGAAAAGTATTAAGAATAAATCCTAACCATAGCATTAAACTTTTGGATCCAATCGGTCCCTTACGGAATAGCGCATAAACTAGTGTTTAAGCTTCTGTCACTCTCGCAACCCATCATCTAATAACTACTCCACAATGCATTCCCTTAGGCCCAAATATGGTGAAGTGTCATGTAGTCGACGTTCACATGACACCACTAAGGGAATCACAACACACATATTATCAAAATATCGAACACATATCAAGTTCACATGATTACTTGCAACATGATTTCTCCCGTGACCTCAAGAACAAAAGTAACTACTCAAAAATGATAATCATGCTCAAGATCAGAGGGGTATTAAATAGCATATTGGATCTGAACATATAATCTTCCACCAAATAAACCATGTAGTAATCAACTACAAGATGTAAGTAATCACCCACAAGCACCAATCTATAGTTCCGGTACAAAGATTTAACACAAGAGATGAACTAGGGTTTGAGAGGAGATGGTGCTGTTGAATATGTTGATGGAGATTACCCTCCCCAAGATGGGAGAGTTGTTGGTGATGATGATGACGATGATTTCCCCCTCCGGGAGGGAAGTTCCCCCGGCGGAATTGCTCCGCCGAAGGGCAAAAGTGCTCCTGCCCAAGTTCCGCCTCGAGACGGCGGCGCTCCGTCCTGAAAGTCCTCTCCTTATTTTTTCTAGGTCAAAATGACTTATATACCAGAAGATGGGCACCGGAGGTGGGCCGAGGGGAGCACAACCCACCAGGGCACGCCTGGGCTCCCTGGCGCGCCCAGGTGGGTTGTGCCCACCTGGTGGGCCCCCTCTGGTACTTATTGGCTCCAATATTTCTCATTTATTCCATAAAAAATCCCCGTAAAGTTTCAGCTCATTTGGAGTTGTGCAGAATAGGTAGCCTGACGTAGCTTTTTCAGGTCCAGATTTCTAGCTGCCGGAATTCTCCATCTTTGTGTGTACCTTGCATATTATGAGAGAAAAGGCATTAGAATTACTCCAAAAAGAATTATTATGCATAAAAACATCATAAATAACAGTAGGAAAACATGATGCAAAATGGACGTATCAGGTAGCTGCCGTGCGCATCATTGGCTTTCTTTTTTCTTTATGCTCTTGCGCCCTAGAGTGAAATGATGGTTGCTTCGTCCATCCAGCTTAATGCGGGAAAGGTGGGGCTTTGTGATTTGACCCCTCATCGCTCATTTACTACTACTGCGATGCTACGACCGGGGTGCCTCCAAGTCCAACCGCTGCTCCAAACTGTAATTTGGTGCATCGCACATGGAACAAGATGGTGGATGAGCCACATGTCGGCCGAAGGGGTCCTAGTGTGTTGCCATTTCGTGTGCGGACTGACCCTGCTGAGTTGCTACGCCAACGCGACAGGAGCAGCCTACCACTTGGTTTTGCTCCTTGGTGAATCCCGACTATATTGATCTAAAAAGATACTAGTAGTATCCAGATTAGTAAAAATGAGGTGATTTTACCGAGCGGTAGGCGGGGGAGCATGGCCTGTCATGCGGTCCCACGTGTCATGATGTACCAAGGCGATGCGCGTCCCTCTTGAGGCAGAAGCAATACATGGTTTTCTTGAAGGAGATGATGGAGAAGCGGATTCATCGAAGTGTGAAATAATGGTTGCTTCGTCCGTCTGGGGGAAAGGTGCGGCTTTGTGATTTGACGTCTCATTTCTCATTACTACTACTGGGGCGCTACGACTGGGGTGCGTCCCCCCTGCTGTTCTGCACTGTTATTTGGTGCATGACACATCGACCCGGTTGCTATATGTCCCACATGTCGGCGAGAGGAAGTACATCATTCATGAAAGCGAGCATCTCCACTCTTTTAGTACGACGGAGGAGTACAGGATACGGCTTGGTTTTTGCTGCTTCGCGCGATCCATCGATACAAACCCGGACTATAAAAGGCGAGGGTGGGTCTTTTCCCGCACGGCAGGCAGGGGAGTTTGGCATAGTCTGTTCGAGGCAACGAGGCAGGAAGGGAAACAAGCAAATAAAGGTTGAGCGAGTTAGTTTTGGGAAAATCTGATTTTACGGAGTACGTACCCACTATGGAGGTAGTACTACTTACTACTCGCTCCTTTCCGGTTTATAGGGCTCATCTAAAAAAATTCGTTTTTATGTTTTATAAGTCTCAATTCTACTAGTACTTACCATCACATGTTTGGATTTCGAGGTGCATTAAATCACCCGATACAAGCAGTATCAAGAGAAAACTCACCAATGCAGGTAGAAGTTCATGGAAATTTAGTGGTCATGCATGCATTCGTTGTAATTAATGCATCGGTAAACATAACTTTTTGAGAAAAACGAGCGTACTAATTAAGTACTTGTGCAAACTATGAAATTAATTCCACCACTCACCGTCTACCTTGGTTGGAGAGATTTTGAAATTGAGCCTTATAAACCGGAAAGGAGGGAGTAGTAACATAGCCTAGGGTAGCTTGCTGCAGCACGGACTCCAAGGAAATTGCTGTAGTACTACTCCTACCACTGTACTACTCCTACTACTCCCTCCGTCTAGGTGTATAAGTCAACTTACGAAAACCAAATAATCCCAAAACACTTAGGCGTGGTGCATTAACTCCCACCTCGTTTCTTGTTTCTTGACATATCAACCAATAAGAGATGTGGGACGTGCATGTTTTCAATGACTCGAGACTACCAAATATGACATGCAGTGGTTAGTTCATTGCATGCAATGCTATTAATTAGCAAATAAACATTAAGTTCTCTTGTTTTCCCCTCCTTCTTGGTCACGGTGCACAATCTAAGATGACTTATTCACCTAGACGGAGGGAGTACTAAAAGACATATATTTCAAACAATATGATAATCTCTCTAACCAAGGTAGGGGAGTATATGTCTAACGGAGGAGTAGTAAAATTTCTTCTCGTCCTGCGAGCCACCGCGCGCGTGGGCGAGGGAGCGGGTGCAGGCGTAGTAAGCAAGCTTCTCCTTGTCCTGCGACTCTGCGAGCCACCGCACCCGTGGGCGGGGGAGAGGGCGTACCAAGCAAGCTTCTCGTCGTTCTACGAGTTGATGGGACACATCAAAAGTAGTACTACAGAGCATCTCCAGTGTATAAAGCCTTGCCTCTAAGGTAGGCCCCACATGGTTTACCTCTTATCAAATGAAAAAACCCACAATGTATAGAGACTCTAACCAGCCTCTAAGGTGGGCCCTAGCAGAAATTTAAAAAGTATTGATTAGCACCACATTTGTCCAATCAGTAATATTTCTCTTGTACTTTCTTATGCTTCCTAAGGTTGACAAGTGGGACCAGATAGATTGTTACATTGTTAGAGGCAGCCTCTGAGGTTAGACGCGATGCTAGTCAATTTTTTGTTAGAGGCAGTTCATGCAATGTATAGAGGCCTGCCTCTAAGACGAGAGAGAGGGCTTAGAGGAAACAAAAAGCAAACATTGTGGATGCCCTAAGTGCCTACTTTCCGGTCTATATGACTCAATTTGAAATCTACAATGTATCCATAATAGATGCTGAGTGGTGGAATAAATTTGCTACTTCCATAGTTCGCAAAAGTACTATGCATGTGAGATGGTGAACGGAGGGAGTATGATACAATTAGTACTACAGTTCTTTTGGAAGGGTTGTAGTAGTCCCTCCCATTCACATGTTCACATTTCAAGCTTCAATAAAAACATTGCATGCAAGGATTAAGAGAAACCTTAGCAATGCATGTACTCCCTCAATCCATATAGGGTCTAAAATGCGTTTTGGAGGCTAACTTTGGCCACATGTTAGAGCAATAATATGACATCCAACTTACACAAATCTTACCATCAAATTCGTACGTGGTCATTATACTACTAACACATGCATGCGTTGCAATTAGTACGTACATGATATAGTAGTAAACACTCACTATCTAGTAGTAAACACTCACTATCTAGTAGTACTAGTACTCTACACTACTACTACTATGAGGCCATCCAACTGTGTCCCGGCAGAAGACCGCGGACACCGATTATTCGTTCATATTTAAATTTGTTTTCACACAGCAAAATATCCATGAAAACAACACATAGCAAAATTTCACGGCGAACGAGGGATTTGAATGTGCTAGGAGGGGCGGGGCTGGAAGGGCTGTTTGGATCTTGCCTGGGGTAGCCAAAATATTGGCGACCCTTTTGTCCACCCGTGCCTTTGCCACCGATGAACGAGGTAGAGCTCGGGTGCTCATGCATCCTCCAGCGCGTGCGTTGGAGACGAGCTCGCACGAGCTATGCTTTTTTTGTCCCACCACGCCGCCCGAGCCGGCCGCAGACCGACCAGCGACCTGCAAATTACGCCATCCAACCGTAGCCGCACACATTCTAACAGCAACTCAACTAACCGGACGAAATTCATGCAAACACGGCGATATTTCATATAAACAATGATGGAATTCATATAAAATACTGGATTTTCATATAAACATGACGGATTTCATTACATTTAAATCAACTAAGCGGTGCTACTCCTAAACAACATAGGTATAATAATACCTAGCCTAAATGGTCGCCCGCGGATCCAATTGTCGGCAACAGAAGGATCCGGCAAGACACTGATACGTCTCCAACGTATCTATAATTTATGAAGTATTCATGCCATGTTTACAACAATTCTATATGATTTTGATATGATTTAATTAGAACTAACCCGGACTGAGAACATAGTTTGTTAGTTTTCAAGAAAGTTTATGGTCTATGCTTTAACATGTGAATAGCTTGCTACTTGATCATGAGAAGTTTTATGAGATGAGCTACTGTTTATGATATATAATAATGCTAGAAAAAGTGATTGAAATTATCATTGGTCAAACTTGTGCACTTGCTAGCATTCACACTTCATAAATTATTTCTTTTATCGTTTACTACTCGAGGACGAGCAGGAATTAAGCTTGGGGATGCTGATACGTCTCCAACGTATCTATAATTTATGAAGTATTCATGCCATGTTTACAACAATTCTTTATGATTTTGGCATGATTTGATTAGAACTAACCCGGACGGACGCTGTTTTCAGCAGAACTACCGTGGTGTCGTTTTTTGTGTAGAAATAAAAGTTCTCGGAATGGGCTGAAAATTTACGGAGAATATTTTTGGAAAATATAAAAAATACTGGAACGAGAAGATATCGGAGAGGAGTCCCGAGGCAACCACAAGGGTGGAGGGCGTTCCCCCCTGCCTTGTCGTCGCCTCGTGGGCCCCCTTGACTTGTCCCTGACGCTAACACCTCCTATAAATACCAAAACCTCCAGAAATAAACCTAGATCGGAAGTTCCGCCGCCGCAAGCCTCTGTAGCCATCGAAAACCAATCGGGAGCCCGTTCCGGCACCCTGCCGGAGGGGGAAACCATCACCGGTGGCCATCTTCATCATCCCAGCGGTCTCCATGATGAGGAGGGAGTAGTTCACCCTCGGGGCTGAGGGTATGTACCAGTAGCTATGTGTTTGATCTCTCTCTCTCTTTCGTGTTCTTGATTTGGCACGATCTTGATGTACCACGAGCTTTGTTATTATAGTTGGATCATATGGTGTTTCTCCCCCTCTAATTTCTTGTGATGAATTGAGTCTTGCTGTTTGAGGTTTCGTTATGTTGGATTGAGTATTCGATTTGAGAACACTTGATGTATGTCTTGCGATGGGATATCTGTGGTGACAATGGGATGTTATATTGATTCACTTGATGTATGTTTTGGTACTCAACTCACGAATTCCCGAGGTGACATTGGGGTAATCTATGCATAGGGGTTGATGCATGTTTTTGTCCTACGTTCTCCGATAGAAACTTTGGAGTGATTCTTTGTTGCACGTTGAGGGATTGTTATGTGATCCAATTATGTTATCATTGTTGAGAGAACTTGCACTAGTGAAAGTATGAACCCTAGGCCTTGTTTCTAAGCATTGCAATACCATTTTTGCTCACTTTTGTTACTAGTTACCTTGCTGTTTTTATATTTTCAGATTACAAAAACCTATATCTACTATCCACATTACACTTGTATCATCATCTCTTCACCGAACTAGTGCACCTATACAATTTACCATTGTATTGGGTGTGTTGGGGACACAAGAGACTCTTTGTTATTTGGTTGCAGGGTTGTTTGAGAGAGACCATCTTCATCCTACGCCTCCCATGGATTGATAAACCTTAGGTCATCCACTTGAGGGAAATTTGCTACTGTCCTACAAAACTCTGCGCTTGGAGGCCCAACACGAGTCTACAAGAAGAAGGTTGCGTAGTAGACATCAAGCTCTTTTCTGGCGCCGTTGCCGGGGAGGTGAGTGCTTGAAGGTATATCTTTAGATCTTGCAATTGAATATTTTAGTTTCTTGTTTTATCACTAGTTAGTCTATAAAAGAAAACTACAAAAAAATGGAATTTATGTTGCCTCATTTGCTTCATCTTTATAATGTCTTTCGTGAAAATGATGGAAAGGAAAATTGTGCCAAAGTGTTAGAAGAAGATTGCAATAAAATGTTTGGCATAAAATCTTTGAATGATGAGCATGATTGCAATGTTGTTAGTATGAACTCTTTGAATATCCATGATGCTAATGATATGCAAAGCCATAAGCTTGGGGATGCTATGTTTGATGAAGATGATATTTTTATTCCCCAAGTTTTGATGAGCAAATTTACTATGATGATAGGATGCCTCTTATTTATGATGATTATATTGATGAAAGTGGGTTTGGAAGAGTGTCAACTCTAGGTAGTATTGATCCCACTATTTCGGAGGGTGTTGAGTCTTTTCACAATATTGATAAAAGTGGATTTGGAGAGGTCACGACTTTATTTAGTGATGAATCCACTATTTTGGAAGAGGTTTCAATTGATTATGAGAACAAAGTTGCTATCTATGATGATTATTGTGATGACATGTATGCTATAAAGAATAATTATAACCATGAAACTTGTCATCATGATTTTAATTTCCAATTGGATTATTGCCTCACATGATAGTTATTTTGTTGAATTTTCTCCCACTACTATTCATGAGAATAAATTTGCTTATGTGGAGAGTAATAAAATTTATATGCTTGTAGATCATGAAAAGAATGATTTATGTGATAGTTATATTGTTGAATTCATTCATGATGCCACTGAAAATTATTATGAGGGAGGAATATATGCTTATAGGAATTGCAATAATATCAAGTTTCCTCTCTTTATGTTGAAAATCTTGAAGTTTTGCTTGTTTTGCCTTCCTTTGCTAGTTGATTCTTGTTCCCATAAATTGTTTGCTCACAAAATCCCTATGCATAGGAAGTGGGTTAGACTTAAATGTGCTTGTCCTATTCTTCACGATGCTCCCATTATGTTTCAATTCTTATCTTCTATGTGAGCATCATTGAAATCATCATGCCTAGCTAAAAAGGCATTAAAGAAAAGCGCTTGTTGGGAGACAACCCAACATTTACCCCTATTGTTTTTGTGTGTTCACATGATTAAGCTACTTTAGTAATCATGTTTTATAGCTTTTGTTTCAATAAAGTGCCAAGTAAAGCCTTTGGGATAGTGTGGATGATAGTTGACTTGATTCTGTGCAAAAAACAGAAACTTTTGTGTCCAGTACAGAAATTCCTATCTTTTACTGGAACATGGAAAAAATCTTATTTTTTTTACAGTTTATTGGTATACAAATTTGCTACGTTGTCCTAATTTTTCAGAATTGTTGGAGCTACAGAAGTATGAAATTCAGATCTTCACAGACTGTTCTGTTTTTGACAGATTCTATTTTCGATGCATAGTTTGCTTGTTTTCTAGTTTCTATGGCTTATATTGCTTAATATAAATTATAGAAATGATAAGTTACAGTAGGCATTGTGTGATAACAATTATGAATCTTGGCTTTGACAATACCTAAGTGAATGATTTGTTTTATTATACTAACCCATCTCACGAAGTTCCGTTAAGTTTTGTGTGATTGAAGTTTTCAAGTTTTGGGTGAGATATCGATATGAGGAGAATATGGAGTGACAAGACCCTAATCTTGGGGATGCCAAAGGCACCCCAAGGTAATATTCAAGGAAGATCCAAGCAACTAAGCTTGGGGATGCCCCGGAAGGCATCCGCTCTTTCGTCTCCAACATTATCGGTAACCTTACTTGGGGCTATATTTTTATTCGTCACATGATATGAGTTTTGCTTGGATCATCATTTTATTTTATTAGGATTTGCTTTCTGTTATTTAGAATAATGTTTTGCATCATTTATTTCAATAAAAATGTCAAGTATAGCCTTTACCATGCTTATTTTGCAAGTCTATATGTTGCTGATTTGAAAACAGAAAGTTTTCTGTAGTTGTCTGAATTCTTCTGGAAAGTCAGAACATGATAAATTCTTGAAATTTTAAAAAAATGAGTAACAACAAATTTTCTACAGTATGTTAATTTTTTAGAAGTTTTGGAGTTAGGGAAGTATGAGTACAATTGCACTCTTTACAGACTGTCCTGTTTAGACATATTGCTGTTATGTTTGCATATGTTTGCTTGTTTAATGATTCTATTTGAGGATAGGAGTATTAAATATGCAGAGGCATTTAGTATGCAATGTCCAATAATAATTTTAGTGATTTTCTACAGTAGAGAATGATAAGGTTTTGTATTTGATTTATACTAACTTTTCTCATGGGTTCTTGTTGAGTTTTGTGTGGATGAAGTTTTTAAGCATTAGAGAAACCGCGATATGAGAGGAATTAAGGAGACACAAGAGCTCAAGCTTGGGGATTCCCAAGGCATCCCTAGTTAATATTTCAAGAAGTCTCAAGCATTTAAGCTTGGGGATGCCCAGGTTGGCATCCCACCTTTCTTCTTCAGCAATGATCGGTCAGTTTTGGTTGAGCCTAAGTTTTTGCTTCTTCACATGATATGTGCTATCCTTAGAATGTCATTTTATTTTGTTTTGCTTGCTGTTTGAACAAAGTACTTAAGATATAAATTATTATTTTTGAGATAGAGTCTTCACATAGCTACTTAATTATTTGACTACTCATTGATCTTCACTTATATCTTTTTGGAGTAGTTTGTCATTTACTCGTGTGCTTCACTTATATCCTATGAGTAAATGGTTGAATGAATTGAATATCATAAATCTGAAATTATATATGTTTCATATGCTTATCCCATGGGGAGTAATGACTTCACATATAAGAAGTATAGGTGGTAAATTTATTGAAAGTTAGCAAACATAGTATTGGTCACTTAAACAATTCATGAAACAATATTGAAGGAAGAGAGATTTCACATATAAATATACTATCTTGGACATCTTCTATGATTGTGAGCCCCATTAATTATTTTCAAACTTGAGCAAATTAGTTGAAGTTGGATAAGGAAGACAACGAAATGAGTTATGCTTGGGTATATTTGTATAGAAGTTATATTGTTATGGATCCTCCAACATGTGGTGCTTGCTATTTAGAATCTTTTGCTAGCCAAAATCTCTGTACTAAGCGGGAATACTGCTTGTGCATCCAAAATCCTTGAACCAAGTTTCTTCCCTGAGTGTCCACCATATCTACCTATATACGGTATTTACCTACCGTTCCAAGTAAATTTGCATGTGCCAAATTCTAAACCTTCAAATAATAATCTGTTTTGTATGCCCGAATCGCTCATGTAGCGACTAGGGGCTGTCAGTATCTTCCATGCTAGGTGGGTTATTCTCACGATGAGTGTTGATTCACTTGTCATTCACGAGAAAGTGGCTGGTAATTGGGATGCCCAGTTCCATGCTCGAAATCAAATCAAAATATAATCATCAAACAAAACTCCCCCAGGATTGTTGTTGGTATGGACGGTACCCGTTGTTTCGGATCAGCCGTGGAGTGTGATTGTTGGTGGAGGGGGAGTAAAAACTTTACCATTCTGTTTGGGAACCGCCTATAATGTGTCTAGCATGGAAGATAGTGAGAACTCTTGGTTGTTATGTTGACAATGAAAGCATACCTCTCAAAATTATGTTCATCTCTATTTTAAAAGCTTCGAGCTCTGGCACCTCTGCAAATCCCTGCTTCCCTCTGCGAAGGGCCTATCTTTTACTTTTATGCAAGAGTCAGTAGTATTCCTTCTCATTCCAACCTACTCTTTAGTTTGCAAGCATCATGTGATGGGGAAAGATCTAAGCATATATGGCCATTCAAATATATTTGATCATGAATTATTATTGTTGACAATTATCTATATGATAAATAAATTGGGAGGCGAAACACTAAGCCCCTATCTTTCTCTGTGTTCGATGGATGCTATTTGTTCTAAAAATATGCTTTCAGTGGTAGCAATCATGTAAGAATATATGATAGTTGAGTATGTGGAATTTGCTAAATCAAAGCTCTTACATAGACCCTTACTGAAAATAAGATGAATTGCAATTGTTTGATGACTGAGAACATAGTTTGTTAGTTTTCAAGAAAGTTTATGGTCTATGCTTTAACATGTGAATAGCTTGCTACTTGATCATGAGAAGTTTTATGAGATGAGCTACTGTTTATGATATATAATGATGCTAGAAAAAGTAATTGAAATTATCATTGGTCAAACTTGTGCACTTGCTAGCATTCACACTTCATAAATTATTTCTTTTATCGTTTACTACTGGAGGACGAGCAGGAATTAAGCTTGGGGATGCTGATACGTCTCCAACGTATCTATAATTTATGAAGTATTCATGCCATGTTTACAACAATTCTATATGATTTTGGTATGATTTGATTAGAAATAACCCGGACTGACGCTGTTTTCAGCAGAACTACCATGGTGTCGTTTTTTGTGCAGAAATAAAAGTTCTCGGAATGGGCTGAAAATTTACGGGGAATATTTTTGGAAAATATAAAAAATACTGGAACGAAAAGATATCGAAGAGGAGTCCCGAGGCAACCACAAGGGTGGAGGGCGCCCCCCTAGGGCGCGCCCCCTGCCTTGTCGTCGCCTCGTGGGCCCCCTTTACTTGCCCCTGACGCCAACACCTCCTATAAATACCAAAACCTCCAGAAATAAACCTAGATCGGAAGTTCCGCCACCGCAAGCCTCTGTAGCCACCGAAAACCAATTGAGAGCCCGTTACGGCACCCTGCCGGAGGGGGAAACCATCACCGGTGGCCATCTTCATCATCCCGGCGGTCTCCTTGACGAGGAGGGAGTAGTTCACCCTCGGGGCTGAGGGTATGTACCAGTAGCTATGTGTTTGATCTCTCTCTCTCGTTTTCTTGATTTGGCACGATTTGATGTACCGCGAGCTTTGTTATTATAGTTGGATCATATGGTGTTTGTCCCCCTCTAACTTCTTGTGATGAATTGAGCTTGCTCTTTGAGGTTTCGTTATGTTGGATTGAGTATTGGATTTGAGAACACTTGATGTATGTCTTGCGATGGGATATCTTTGGTGACAATGGGATGTTCTATTGATTCACTTGATGTATGTTTTGGCACTCAACTCACGGATTCCCGAGGTGACATTGGGGTAATCTATGCATAGGGGTTGATGCACGTTTTCATCCTATGTTCTCCGATAGAAACTTTGGAGTGATTCTTTGTTGCACGTTGAGGGATTGTTATGTGATCCACTTATGTTATCATTGTTGAGAGAACTTGCACTAGCGAAAGTATGAACCCTAGGCCTTGTTTCTAAGCATTGCAATACCGTTTTTGCTCACTTTTGTTACTAGTTACCTTGCTTTTTTTATATTTTCAGATTACAAAAACCTATATCTACTATCCATATTACACTTGTATCATCATCTCTTCGCCGAACTAGTGCACCTATACAATTTACCATTGTATTGGGTGTGTTGGGGACACAAGAGACTCTTTGTTATTTGGTTGCAGGGTTGTTTGAGAGAGACCATCTTCATCCTATGCCTCCCACGGATTGATAAACCTTAGGTCATCCACTTGAGGGAAATTTGTTACTGTCCTACAAAACTCTGCGCTTGGAGGCCCAACACGAGTCTACAAGAAGAAGGTTGCGTAGTAGACATCAGACACCTGCTATGTACGCCGGCGTCGCCTCAGCGGTGGCCTTCATGGGACCCAAGCGGCGGCGGCCTCCCGTGTTCTACTTCTCCTCGATGATGGCGGCGGACGCGGAGGCGCTGGCCACCAACTCGTCACTCTCCGCGCGCCCGGCTTCTGTCTCTGCTTGCATGGCGCGCCCGTAGGCATGGGAGTCTCGGCCACAGACACGGGAGACGCGGTCGCAGACACGGGAGGCACGGTACGAGGTGGCGGCGTGGACGGCAGCGACGACGCCCGTGCTCCCCGCTGTGCCGGCGTGGAGCAGCTCGCCGCTCCTCGTCGAGCTATCCTGGAGCAGCGAGTTGCTGAACCACGCGCCGACTTGGGGCGGCAACTGGCTCCATCGAGCGAGGGGAGGGAGGTGGATCAGCGAGTTGCATAGCACGTATCCGGCAGGTTCGGCGGGCCACCCAGCCGGCTTGTATGTCGGATAACTACTCTTCATAAGCCATTGTAAGAGTGGAGAAAATGGTGAAGGAGGAGATAGGGGAGCGGCGGAGGTGTGCGATTCTTGGCCGGCGTCTGGCCTCGTTTAAATAGGAGATTAAATAGATGACGGATGGGAGGAGCTCGGCCGGCGTTGCGTTTAATGCCGGCTCGGTCATGAACGGACGTGTGGCCGGAGTGGGTTTCTCGGCTTCCACACGGGTTTCATGGAGGCGTTTGAATGCGGCAAGGAGGCGTGTTCAGCCGGGCGTGCAGCGAGCGGCGCCCTCGACTTTGACGTACGACACCGCGCCGTTCTTCCACTGACGTGTGGGCTCGTTGGGTACCTGGCCTGCATGTCAGTGACCTAATGCAGGCAGCGCACGACAGAGGAGCTTTTGGTGGGCCAGGGCGGTGAGAAGCGGGCATTTCATAAACCGATGATTGTTCATTGAGTGTGATGTCATCTAATTCATGTAGGTTGATAAGCCTACTATATAATGTAAGAGAATTTTAAAATTTTCATATATACGTTGATAGCCCGTTCGATACGTTGTGATTCATAAAGAGCGCTGCAAACATCAATGTTCTGCTTATCACAGATAAGATTGATTAATACCCGTAACAATGCATGTCCTTAACAAAGGGTGCATGCACGTATAGGTTGAGTGTGTGTCTTGCGTCGTGTGCTGTGTGCATGCAGGCGTGCGAGTGTTGCATGCGTGCATGTGTACGTTTCAGTGTTGCATGCATGTGTGCGTGCGTGCGTGTGTTCGTGAGTGCATGTGTACGTGTCAGTGTTGCACGCCTGCATGCATGCGTGTGTTCGTGCGAGTGTTGCGTGCGTGCATGTGTACGTGTGAGTATTGCATGCATGCATGCAGGCGTTGCGGGCGTGTTTGTGCGCATGTGTGATGTGTTTGTATTCACCACAGTGGCTCGTGGGTGCGTGCA
Source organism: Thinopyrum elongatum (assembly GCA_011799875.1). NCBI lineage: Eukaryota > Viridiplantae > Streptophyta > Magnoliopsida > Poales > Poaceae > Thinopyrum > Thinopyrum elongatum. The sequence continues at coordinate 113,650,834 of CM022299.1, read as the reverse complement.
ATTAAAACAGCCGGCTCAGCATATCATCACAAGGCGACCTTGTCCGCTGTGGTTAGGGCGCGCGGGCTGCCAACCAGAGGTCTCATGACTTCGAATCCCCACCGACCACTAATTTATTATCATTTCTGTCTTTCATATACGCGCTGACGGGTGGGCCCTACGGTAATGTGCGCTGGTGAACGTGGACCGTTTGACTGGTCAATTGATCGTGTCGTATGATCACCATAAAATGTATTTTATTAACACAGTACAGACGCAAGCTACCATTTCTTTCTTTCATATACACGCTGACAGATGGGCCCCATGGTTACGTGCGCTGATGGTGCAACACTAGTTGCGCCACGTGGAACGTTAGACTGGTCAATTGATCGTGTCATCAACAAATTACGGAGTTGTACGGGTGAGCCAGTGACCGTATAATCATGACATGTATTTTTTTAACACAGTACAGACGCAAGCGCTCATATATACGCGCAAACACTCACCGCTATAAGCACACACACGCACACCCTACCCCTATGAGCACCTTCGAGAGAGTGAGCCAGCATATGATCTTGAGATTTTATTAAGTCACCATAGACGCCTCGTAGTCGAGGGGAACATCTCCTCCCACTGAATGCACATCACTGGAAAATACTAAAATTAATCCAGGATAAATGCGAGCACCAGGACTTTAACCCTGGTGGGCTGGGGAAACCACTGTCGTCCTAACCATCCAACCACAGGTTGGTTAGCACCACAAAAATGTATATGGTGACTGTGATGAGCTTATTCTGAAGTCCAGTGACCATATCGTGCTTTTGCTTCTAATACAATGACCGTAAGTGTCGTCAACAAAATATAGAGCACGCATCAAATACAATGTTCGTCAATGTCATCGACAAAATACGGAGACATATCGTGAGCTAGATACTGTATGATCACCATGAGAATGTATACGGTGACCGTAATGAGCATATTCTGAAGTCCAGTGACCGTATAGTGCTTTCGCTTCAAATACAGTGACCGTCACGCTTGAATGTGTCAGGGGCATACTTTTAGAGGGCCGAGAGATAGTTTGTGTGCGTACGTGAAAGTGGTGTGGAGAGAGGGGGTGTGCGGTGGAGACAAAGAGAGATATGCCCTTCGTTTCTCTTTCCCGTGACAAATATTTTAGGAGAAAATATAGACATTCACAATGCGGAACAAATATTATTGGATGCACCATGCAATTAACTTTCATGTATAACTTTGTACTATTATATATGCTTATTTTCTTAGTGGCCGATTGTGTGTGAGGTGTGGTGGGCACATCATTTCTAGTTGTGGTGGGTCGACGTGAGGACTTATGGGTCGGTTCCATCCTGCGCCACATAGGTTGGACCGAGACGCATTATACGAAGACCCATGTGGAGGACTCGGCGTACAAGACGAAGCTACCAGAGTCATGGAGGACTCCATCCCCACTGATGATAAGCCGACTATATATGATTTGTAACCCTAGGCCCTGAGTATGTTATATAAGCCCGGGGGCTAGTTCATCGATAGTATACACACACACACAATGCCTGGTATTCACGTGTACTTTGTACACACCCCTATCACAAATATACAGTACCAGGAGTAGGCTTTTTCCTCAACTTCAAGGGCCCGGACTTGGGTAAAACTTTGCCTCGTATTACCATCCATCCTAACAGTCAGGGATATCCTACCGAATGATCTGATGGAATCATATCTGCCAACTAGTAAGAGAGAGGTGGGAGGAGGGCAATGTGTGCGAGAGAGGCCTAAAGACAATGTGCGTTCGGGAGACACGTAGGCACATATATGTGCCTATAGAGTGCCAGTAGAGACCGTGCGTGTGTATATATGCATGTGAGAGAAATAGTGTTTTCCAACTGAGATTAGTGAAAAGAGTGGTACATAGTAGTAAGAAAGAGAGAGGGAGATATATAGAGAGTGTGTGCGTGAGACACCCCGGGAGAGAGTGTGAGCATGTGTTGTGACGACCCCGGCTTAATCGTGCACTAATCATACACGCAAATGCACACGATCAAGCCTAAGGACTCACTTGAAGATATCACAACACAACTCTAAAACATAAATAAATTCATACAAGCTTAATATTACAAGCCAGGGCCTCGAGGGCTCGAATACATAGCTCGATGGCATACAAGCGTCAGCAGAAGCATTAGATATCTGGGTACAGATATATTACAGAAAGAGAGATAAGCCTTCACAGAGGCAGGGCAAAATAAAAACTACGATCAAAAAGGCGTGGGCCTCCTGCCCTGGACCCTCCGAATCCTACTCCTGGTCGTCGGTCGGCTCCTCGTAGTAGTAGTACTCTCCGGGCTGGTAGTAGTAGTGGTCGTCGACGGGGACATTTTGCTCCGGGGCTCCGTCGTCTGGATGCGACAAAGGGATAAAGGGGGAAAAAGGAAAATAAAGCAAACGTGAGTACTCATCCGAAGTACTCAGCAAGCAAGGATCTACACTACATATGCAACATTTTCAAAGGGGGCTGTATATGTGGACTGGGCTGCAGAAATGCCAGAATAGAGGGGGAAAGCCTAGTCCTATCGAAGACTAGCATCTTCAGCATCTTCAACAGTCTTGCAGCATTAGAAGAGAGCAGAATAACATAATGTAAAGTATAACAGTGTCATCAACCTCGGCCAGAGATTCTTCCTCGACTCCCTGCGAGAAAGCAATCCCAGAGCCGTACTATCCAGTTCTCATCTCAAGTCATGTTCTAGTTGTACCGATCGGGATACAACTCCGAGTGTCCGTTACCGTAGGACAGACTATCGATAGAAGTTTCTTCGCTGCAGGGGTGCACCAACTTACCCACCATGCTCGCTTAACTCCGGCCGGATACACTTTTCTGGGTCATGCCCGGCCTCGGCTAAGCAACACGCCGCAACCCGACCTAGGCTTATAAGAGAGGTCAGCACGCCGGACTAAACCTATGCCCCCAGGGGTCTTGGGCCATCGCCCCGGGAACTCCTGCACGTTACGGGGCTACCGAGAGCAGACCTAGCAACCCCTTATACAAGCGCGGTTGCGTTACCAGTCCAACTCAGCGTGCGCCGCTCCTTACTGACGTCAAACAAGCTTCGGCTGAAGTATATGACGCAGAACGCCCATACTATGCCCACGTGATGGTTAGTGCTGTTAGGCCAGAGGCCCCTCGGATCAAATATCCAAACCGTTTAGTGGTTTAGGAGCGCGCGAAAACGAGCAGAGACTCACGATCGATGTGACCCCGTTGCCCCGTCTCGAGGACTTGCGGCAAGGGCTAAGAATGCCCGGCCACGCCTCGTAGTTATCTCGCGGGCACCTCTCAGGTCAACCCGACTCCACATCACTTCGCATTCATGCTCGCGCGGGTACCCCTCAGGGCCGACCCGTCTTTAGTAGCATGGTTCAAAGTCAAGTCATAATATCCAAAGTAACTGTGTGTCTGACATCGAAGGGAACCCTGAGGAATCATCCTCAATGGAATTCCCGCTTGATGTTATCATCAAGGTGAACGAAGGAGGTATCACCCTCGAGGTCCACACTTGAGAAGTTGTACGACGACGTCGTTATCGGGGGTGGTGTAGGAGGAATCACCCTCGCTTACCATGACCGAATAACTAACCTACAAGGTTATCATCAGAAGTGCTGACGAGGTATCACCCTCGGTACTCGATAGTAACCCAGCAGAGTCGAGCATCTTAAGGGAAGTGACGTGCGGTGCCAGGTTCTAATCTTCGATCCCGTTGCTCGGGTCTTCTAAGAATCCAGCGGGGCAGTCGGGACAAGTGGGTCTCTGATAAGGCTCTACCCATCCTATACTAAGCAGTTTAGGATAGCAGGAAAGTATCAACAACAGGTTACAAGTAAACAGGCTATGCAGCAGATATAGGACAACAGTAGCAGCAGTAACTTCTAATGCAAGCATAAGAGAGAAGAGAGTGGGCAATATCGGAATGCTCAAAATGGGGGTGCTTGCCTGTCTGCTCGACGGCAAGGGCCTGATCGTCGGGGACGTAGTCGTACTCTGGAGTGGCGTCTGCCTCAGGAGCTACGGTAATGTCGGGGTCTACCAAAAGAGAAGAGGGGGAAGAAACAAGTAAATATAATGCAAACAGATGCAACACAGTGCGTGCGATGCTATGATGCAGTGCAGGGTTGCCTAAATATGCCTCTAAGTCATTTTAGTTATTTTTAGAATTAATCTGGGATTTATTAACCGGTGTGTGTGCACTATTCATCTACCGGAATCGAGCTCAGAGTTACGAGTTCTCCATGTAGGGGGTTCCGACAAGGAAACAGACGGCACGATCAGACTCGTCTCGTCGTTCTGAGCAACTTTCATGTTTTAACTTTTTCGATCCGAGTTACGGTTTAAAAGATATGAATTTTCAAAGATTATTGGATTTTTTGGAATTTATTTAATTAACAGAAATGAATTACGATGTCAGCATGACGTTGCGGTGATGTCAGCGGTCAACAACGTCTGACCGGAGTCAAACCTGACATGTGGGTCCAGTGGGACCCACATGTCAGCCTCTGTTAACTTAACAGAGCTAATTTAGACTAACAGAGGGTTAATTAGAGGGTGGGCCCCTCATGTCAGTGTCTGAACAGATTAACTAATCAGTTTTATTTATAAATTCATTTAATTAGATTAATTAACCGAGAGGGCCCACATGTCATACTCTGTGATGAACAGTAATGACGTTGACAAGAGTCAACGAAGTCAACTGAAGCGCTGGGGCCTACCGGCAGCCTCACAGAGGTGGGGCCCACCTGTGCCACATCGGCGGCGGCGCCGGAGTGATGCCGGCGACGTCAGAACATGGCGGCGACGCACTGGAGTCATCGGAATTCGTCTACAGGGCGCCGTTGGGGGCACGCGACCCCGTGTTCGAATGGGCGGAGCAAGCCGCATCGATCTGCGGTGGTGGTGAAAGCTGCGGTGGCCGAAATCGTCGGCGGCGAGCTCATGAGTGGGCGCCAGAGTTCGGGTGTCGGCGGTTTCAGCGTTAGAGAGCGTGGCGAGTGACGTGTGAGGTATCATTCGAACGAGTGGACGAAACCGCGTCGAACGATGGTGGCGCCGGACCAAATGGTCGCCGAAAAAGTGGCCAGCGCGAGCTTTGGCGGCAGCGCGCTCGGGTGGTTGATGGAAACGTTGCTAGCACGTGCAGCAGCTCGATTCAGAGGGCTAGTCGTGAGCTACGCGCCGCGGTGGGTGCGAAGGACATGGCCTCGAGGCCGTTAGATCACCGGAGACTCGTCGGCGGCAAGCTCCACGGAGGTGAGCTCGGGCACTTGCGGAACGACGTCTACGGCAAGCCGGAGCGAGAAAATAGAGTGGGGAGGAGCTGTGGCTCACCGTGCGGTCAAGACAGACCCACGACGGATTAGTAGCAGCAGCGTGCGACGCCGGAGTCGAAGGAGAACGCCGGCGATCCGAGGAAGAAGATGAAGTCGATCCCGAGCGCGTGGTCGCTCCCGAGCTTGAAGACCATGTGTAGCCGAGCCAGGGGAGCGAGGCGGAGCTGCAGGACGTCTTGGCGAGGAGAATGGGTGATGGTGGGTTTGATTTGACAAGGCAAAGTCAAAAAAGAGGAAGGAAAAGAGTAAGGAAGGCGATGATAGTGGTCCTCTACAGCAACGTAAATGGAGCATCTGTACGGATTCTCCTCGTACTGCTAGTGCATTACAAGTTCCAAGTCTCCGCTTCCCTACTCCACCATCCCAGGTGCTTGCTCTAACTTGGCAGTGTGATATCTGGTTGCATGTTGCATATGGTGTCTAGCTTGTATTGCTTCTAATTAGTGTAAACTGCATCTGCTTAGCTTACACATTATACGTGTGAATATGACAAGCCTTCCTGTTTTTGGTACATACTATATCTGTCTATCACACCATGTTCTTACATGAAACTACTCTTCTTGTGTATCCTGCATCAGTCACTTATGATGGGACACCTTTAAGTTGGCAGTGTGATATTGGTTTGCGTCTTGAATATGATTTCTAGCATGTAGTGCTTCTAATTTGATGAACGCCACCTATGACGAGACATTTTTAACTTGGTAGAGTGATATTGATTGCACCTTCCATGTGGTGTCTAGCTTGCAGTGCTTCTAATTTGTTGAAGTGCCTTCTGCTTAGTTACCACATCATAGGTGTGAATATGCCATGCCATCCAGTTTTTCGTACATATTCCATCCTCGTATCATGACTTTGCCTTTCATCAGAGTAGTGTTCGTCAGTATCATGCATGAATGAGTTCTGAAGAGCGAATTTAATTCCTCTTTATTGTCGGTTTGACCTCACAATGCAAAATCAATAAAGCGGAAGGAAATTGGTAAGGCATTGGATGATGGTGCTCCTTCCGAGCAACTGAAATGGAGGGTCTCTACAGATTCTACTCCGCCATCCTCCCAACAAGATTCGCAAGACAACGCAAGGCTAGACAGTCAACGTAGCTATGTAGATGATGAGCACATCTCCCCTACTCCACCATCACAGGTGTTTGCTCTAACTTGGCACTATTATATGTGGTTGCATGTTGCGTATGATGTCTAGCTTGCATTGCTTCTAACTTTGATGAATTGCATCTGCTTACTTTACACATCATGCCTGTGAATATGACACGTGTTCCTGTTTCTAGAACATACTATATCTGATCGCATCATGTTCTTACATCAGACTACTGTTCTTGCGTATCCCGCATCAGTCACTTATGATGAGGCACCTTTAAGTCGCCACTGTGATATTGGTTGTGTCTTGCATATGATTTCTAGCATGTACTACTTCTAATTTGTTGAAACGCCAGATAGTTTGAACTTGGCAGAGTGATATTGGTTGCATCTTTCATATGGTGTCTAGCTTGCAGTGCTTCTAATTTGTTGAAATACCTTCTGCTTAGTTACCACATCATAGGTGTGAATATGTCACGCCGTCCTGTTTTTCGTACATATTCCATCCTCGTATCATGTGTTTGCCTTTCATCCGAATAGTGTTCGTCAGTATCATGCATGAATGAGTTCTGAAGAGCGAATTTTATTCCTTTTTCTTATCGGTTTGACTTCACAATGCAAAATCAATACAGCTGAAGGAAATTAGTAAGGCAGTGGATGATGGTGGTCCTTCGGAGCAACTCAAACAGAGGGTCTCTACAGATTCTACTCCGCCATCCTCCCAACAAGATTCGCAAGACAACACAAGGCTGGACAGTCAACGTAGCTGTGTCGATGATGAGCACATCTCCCCTACTCCACCATCACAGGTGCTTGCTCTAACTTGGAACTGTTATATGTGGTTGCGTGTTCCGTATGATGTCTAGTTTGTATTGCTTCTAATTTTGTTGAATTGCATCTGCGTAGCTTACAACTTTTACCTGCAACAATCACTTACCCATAAGACACATTTAACTTGGGAGTGTGATGTAGGTTGCATCTTGCATTGTATTCTAGCTTGTACTGCTTCTAATTTCTTGAAATGGCACTTACGATGAGACACTTTTTACCTGGTAGAGTGGTATTGGTTGCATGCTCATATGGTGCCTAGCTTTCATTTCTTCTAATTTTTTTGAAATGCCTTCTGCTTACTGTTTTTCATACATATTCCATCCTCCTATCGTACGTGTGAATATGCAATGCTGTCATTTTTTGTATATATTCCATCCTCCTATGATGCGCTTGCCTTACATCAAAGTAGTGTTCGTCTGTATCATGCATCAACCAGTTATGCAGAGCTAATTTTATTCATCTTCTTATGGTTTTGACTTTAGAAGGCAATATCAAAAAAGAGGAAGGAAAAGTGTAAGTTAGGGGATGTTGGTGGTCCTCCGGACTGACACAAACGGAGACTCTAGATTTGCCACTGCTACTGCTAATGCAGTTGAAGTCCCAAGTCTACATGATGAGTTCATCTCCCCTACTCCACCATCGCAGGTGCTTGCTCTAAGTTGACAGTGTGATAATTGGTTTCATGTTGCATATGTTGTCTAGCCTGTATTTCTTCTATTTTGATTAAATTGCACCTGCTGAGTTTATACGTTATACATGTGCATATGACATGCCTTTCTGTGTCTAGAATACACTGCATCTATCTATCATACCATGTTCTTACATCAAAGTACTGCTGTTGTGTATCCCGCATCAATCACTCATGACTGGACGCTTTTAACATGGCAGTTTGATAGTGGTTGCATCTTGCATTGATTTCTAGGTTATACTGCTTCTAATTTTTCGAAATGCCACTTATGACAAGACACTTTTAACTTGGCAGAGTGATATTGGTTACATCTTTCATATGGTGTCTAGCTTGCATTACTTCTATTTTCTTGAAAATCCTTCTGCTTAGTTTACACATCGTAGTTGTGAATATGTCACGCCATCCTATTTTTCTTACACAATCCATCCTCATACGGTTGTCTTACATCAAAGTATTGCTTGTCGGTATCATGCATCAATGAGTTCTGAAGAGCGACTTTATTCTTTTGTGTTGTGGGTACGGCTTGACATGGCAAAGTCAAAAAAGAGCAAGGAAAATAATATAGTAGGGAATGGTGTTACTCGTCAGGTGCAACGGAAAAGGATCTGCCCTCGAGATTCTGTTGGTACTTATAGTGCAGTAGAAGGTCCAAGTCCATCGGCTAAATCTACAAACACAGTATCACCTGCTCCACCAGCTGCAACATCCCCTTCAACTGTACCGGCATCTCAACGAGTTACTCGTTCGTTTGCTCCGCAACTGGCCTGTTCCCAAGCCGCCTTCACACCTAACACTACTTTCGAAGCACTGCTGACACAACAGGACTTGGCAAGATCAGATGAACCTCATGAGCATCAACACCAAGATGGTACCTGACCAAGTCAAGTTGTAGTTGCATGCTCCTTTATATGTACTCTCACAGTTTGATGTGCACTAATACTTTCCATATTCATTGTTGAACTAGCACCATGGTGCAAGCGGAAACAGACATCAGGGATATTGCTTGACAGATTAACAAAATCTAAAGGAGGAAGAATGGAGATCCATTTTGAGGCAGGTTTAAAAAGGCCACGTGATGCTACAGAGTCAGCCAAGTTAGTATTGTTGGGAAACGTAGCATGCAATTTCAAAAATTTCCTACGCTCACGCAAGATCTATCTGTGACGCCCCCAACTCAATCGTACACTAATCATACACGCAAACGTGTACGATCAAGATCAGGGACTCACGGGAAGATATCACAACACAACTCTAAACACAATTAAACAGAGATCCACAAATATTACAGACCCGGGATCACGAGGATCCGAATACATAAGTTAGTCATACAAATAATATCTGAGTACAGACATAGTTAGCCAAGGTTTTTGCCTTAAGAAGGCTACTACAAACAACGACACTAGATCGAAAGGTGAAGGCCTCCTGCCTGGGAGCCTCCGATCCTACTCCTGGTCGGCTGACTCAATCCAGTAGTACGTGCCGTCTGGACCCTCCTGGTAGTAAGCTCCTGTGGTGGCATCTGGTTCCGGGGCTCCGTCATCTGATGTATCATCAAAGTGGGGTATGGTGAAAAAGAAGTAACAAAGCAACCATGAGTACTCATCCGAAGTACTCAGCAAGCAAGGATCTACACTACATATGCAACATTATCAAAGGGGAAAGGCTGTATATGTGGACTGGGCTGCAGAAATGCCAGAATAGAGAGAAGGCCTAGTCCTATCGAAGACTAGCATCTTCAAACATCTTCACGAAGCCGCCATCTTGCAGCAATAGAAGAGAGTAGAATAGCATTTTATTAAGCAAACATGTTGAAGTAAGCCTAGAGATCCTTCCTCGACTCCCTGCGAGAAAGCGATCCCGAAGCTTCAATTAAGTAACAAGTATCCAATTCAAGTAGTAGATCGGGATATACAAACTAAGCGTCCTTTACCGTAGGACCGGCTATCGATAGATTATTAATCCCAGCAGGGGTGCACTACTATTACCCAACATGCTCGATCAACTCTGGTCGGACACACTTGCTGGGTAATGCCCGGCCTCGGAAGATCAACACGAAGCAGCGCCCTACCTAGGCTCAGTAGAGAGGTCAGCACGCCGGACTAACCTATGCACCCAGAGGTCTTGGGCCATCGCCCTGGGCACCCTGCGCGTTGCGTGGCTGGCCGGGGTGCATGCGCGACACTGAACTCGTCAGTGAAGTATCTAGCCCATTCCCGACAATCAGCCCGCACGGTGAACCGTGACGTCTCAAGAGCTTTCGGGAGAAACGTACGATGTAGAGGGCCCCATAAACCATAATCCCGCGTGGTGGTAGTGCGTATAGGGCACGTCGACCCACTCAGATCAAATACCCAAATCCAATAGGCTGATTTAGTAACACGTGGAGACGATCAGAGTTTCTGAAGCTCCGCACAATATTACACTCGAGTGCCCTTCCGGCACACCCGACATCATAGATCCCCTGCGGGTATCCATCAGGGTCGACCCGCCTGTAACAAAGGTCAAAGTAACCGTGTGGTCATATCATCAAAGGGGAAACCCCGAGGAATCACCCTTGGTGAATTCCACTCGACGAAATCATCAGGGTGAACATATGAGGCATCACCGTCGAGGTTCACACTGAGGGGTTGCACGATAGAGTCGTATCGGAAGTGGAGAAGGAGGAATCACCCTCGATGACCACGACCGAACAGCTACACTGCAGAGTATTCATCAGGAGTGCGTTACGAGGTATCACCCTCGACACTCGATAGTAACTATGCAGAGTCGTACAACGAAGGGGGTGAAGTGATGTGTCAGTCTCTGGTTGACGATCACATTGATCGAGTCGTCGATGATCAAGCAGGGGCAACAAGGGTAAGGTGGTGGGGGTCACTGATGGTTCACTACCAACCTATACTAAGCAGTTTAACATAGGCAGGTAAGGTGGCAATAAACAGGTTACAAAAGCAGGCTATGCATCAGAATAGGAACAAACAGTAATAGTAGCAAAATCTAATGCAAGCAGGAGAAATGGAATGGGCGATATCTGGATGCTCAAGGGGGGGGGGGCTTGCCTGGTTGCTCTGGCAAGAAAGAGGGGTCGTCAACGGGCTGCTCGTCTGTAGTGTAGTCGTACCTAGCTGCAACGGCGTCTATCGAGAGAGAAGGAGGTGCGGGGGTGGGCTGGGCCGCGCTGTAGCAAGCAGGCCTGAGCGCACAGTAGGCCTTTGCCCTATTCTCTTTTCCTTTTCCTTTATGTTTCTGTTTTGTTTTACTATTTTCCTTTTTTTTTGTTTTGCAAATAGTTAGGCCACAAAATGACTCTAGCAAAATATGCGACTTGTACCATTAAATGCTATGTATTATCTACTACTGCCAGAAATTGGTTTGGAGACAATAAGATTTCATTTGTAATTTTATAAAACAAAATGGGATTAAATATTGCTATTTTGACACTGTTAGAGTCACTTAATTAATTTATTAAATGTTGGTTAAAATTTTAGCATTGTCTCTGGAATATTTGTTATTTAATGAACATTTTAGTTTCTGTTTTGAATAGCTTTTATTTTCCACTTTAATTTAAGTTGAAGTTTGAATTAGGAGTTTGAAATGCAATATGATGCAAATGATGATTAGGTACTGTTAATCTTGCTGTCATGGCATTAACTAAGAGTGATCACTGTTGTTTATTACAGGGGGTGTCACACTATCCATGGAGATGCATAGCAACGAGAGGGGGAGAGTATGTCTACGTACCCTCATAGACCGAAAGCAGAAGCGTTTGACAACGCGGTTGATGTAGTCGTACACCTTCACGATCCGTCCTGATTAAGTACCGAACGTACGGCACCTCCGTGTTCAGCACACGTTCATCTCAATGACGTCCTCGCCTTCTTGATCTAGCAAGAGGGGCGAAGTAGTAGATGAGTTCCCGCAGCACAACGGCGTGGTGACGGTGTTGGTGAAGAACAATTTCCGCAGGGCTTCGCCAAGCACAACAGAAACTATGACGGAGGATAAACTAGTGGGACGGGTTTGCCGGCACACGGCTTGGTGTTTCTTGATGTGTCTTAGGTGCTAGCCCTGTCCCTCTATTTATATGTTGAGCCTTGGGGTCGAAACTTGGAGTAAAAGCCTCCTCAAAGTCGGTTTTGCCCGCAAGGAAGAGTCCTTCTCGGACTTCCAGGACCATATGCCATAATCCTTGGCGTCTGGCCCAGATGCCATGGGCCTCGGTGTCTGGCCCAGGGCCAGACGCTAGGGTCTCCGGCGTTTGGCCCCCTGGCCTCCGCAAAACTCCTTTTGCACCGACCTAAAGCCCCGTGGGCTTTACCCCTTGGCCAAACCATATCATCCTATATATCAATCTTTACCTTCGGACCATTCCGGAGCTCCTCGTCATGTCCGTGATCTCATCCGGGACTCTGAAAAACATTCGGTCACCAACATACATAACTCATATAGTACTATATCGTCAACTAACGTTAAGCGTGCAGACCCTACGGGTTCGAGAACTATGTAGACATGACCGAGACACCTCTCTGGTCAATAACCAGTAGCGGAACCTGGATGCCCATATTGGCTCCTACATATTCTACGAAGATCTTTATCGGTCGAACCTTATGACAACATACGTAATTCCCTTTGTCTATCGGTATGTTACTTGCCTGAGATTCGATCATCGGTATCTTCATACCTAGTTCAATCTCGTTACCGGCAAGTCTCTTTACTCATTCCATAATACATCACCTCGTGACTAACTCCTTAGTTGTTTGCTTGCAAGCTTATGATGTGTATTACCGAGAGGGCCCAGAGATACCTCTCCGATACTCGGAGTGACAAATCCTAATCTCGATCTATGCCAACCCAACAAACACCTTCGGAGATACTTGTAGAGCATCTTTATAATCACCCAGTTACGTTGTGATGTTTGATAGCACACAAGGTATTCCTCCGGTATCCGGGAGTTGCATAATCTCATAGTCGAAGGAATATGTATTTGACATGAAGAAAGCAATAGCAACAAAACTGAACGATCATTATGCTAAGCTAACGGATGGGTCTTGTCCATCACATCATTCTCCTAATGATGTGATCCCATTATCAAATGACAACTCATGTCCATGGTAAGGAAACCTTAACCATCTTTGATCAACGAGCTAGTCAAGTAGAGGCTCACTAGGGACACAATGTTTGTCTATGTATTCACACATGTATTTAGGTTTCCGATCAATACAATTCTAGCATGAATAATAAACATTTATCATGAATAAGGAAATATAAAATAACAACTTTATTATTGCCTCTTGGGCATATTTCCTTCAGTCTCCCACTTGCACTAGAGTCAATAATCTAGATTACAATGTAATGATTCTAACACCCATGGAGTCTTGGTGCTGATCATGTTTTGCTCGTGGAAGAGGCTTAGTCAATGGGTCTGCTACATTCAGACCCGTATGTATTTTGCAAATCTATATGTATCCCTCCTTGACTTGATCACGGATGGAGTTGAAGTGTCTCTTGATGTGTTTGGTTCTTTTGTGAAATCTGGATTCCTTCGCTAAGGCAATTGCTCCAGTATTGTCACAAAAGATTTCATTGGATCCGATGCACTAGGTATTACACCTAGATCAGATATGAACTCCTTTATCCAGACTCCTTCATTTGCTGCTTCCGAAGCAGCTATGTACTCCGCTTCACACGTAGATCCCGCCATGACGCTCTACTTGTAACTGCACCAACTGACAGCTCCACCATTCAATATAAATACGTATCCGGTTTGTGACTAAGTCATCTGGATCAGTGTCAAAACTAGCATCGACGTTACCATTTACGACGAGCTCTTTGTCACCTCCATAAACGAGAAGCATATCCTTAGTCCTTTTTAGGTACTTCAGGATGTTCTTGACCACTGTCTAGTGATCCACTCCTGGATTACTTTGGTACCTCCCTGCCAGACTTATGGCAAGGCACACATCAGGTCTGGTACACAGCATAGCATACATGATAGAACCTATGGCTGAAGCAAGGGAATGACTTTCATTTTCTCTCTATCTTCTGCAGTGGTCGGGCATTGAGTCTTACTCAACTTCACACCTTGCAACACAGGCAAGAACCCTTTCTTTGACTGATCCATTTTGAACTTCTTCAAAACTTTGTCAAGGTATGTGCTTTGTGAAAGTCCTATTAAGCGTCTCGATCTATCCCTATAGATCTTGATGCCCAATATATAAGCAGCTTCACCGAGGTCTTTCATTGAAAAACTCTTATTCAAGTATCATTTTATGCTATCCAGAAATTCTACATCATTTCCAATCAACAATATGTCATCCACATATAATATTAGAAATGCTACAGGGCTCCCACTCACTTTCTTGTAAATACAGGCCTCTCCGAAAGTCTGTATGAAACTATATGCTTTGATCACCTCATCAAAGCATATATTCCAACTCTGAGATGCTTGCACCAGTCCATAGATGGATCGCTGGAGCTTGCATACTTTTTTAGCACCTTTAGGATCGACAAAACCTTTTGGTTGCATCATATACAACTCTTCTTTAAGAAATCCATTAAGGAATGCAGTTTTGACGTCCATTTGCCAGATTTCATAATCATAAAATGCGGCAATTGCTAACATGATTCGGATGGACTTAAGCATCGCTACGGGTGAGAAAGTCTCATCGTAGTCAACTCCTTGAACTTGTCGAAAACCTTTTGCGACAAGTCGAGCTTTGTAGATAGTAACATTACCATCGGCATCAGTCTTCTTCTTGAAGATCCATTTATTCTCTATGGCTCGCCGATCATCGGGCAAGTCCACCAAAGTCCACACTTTGTTCTCATACATGGATCCTATCTCAGATTTCATGGCCTCAAGCCATCTGTCGGAATCTGGGCTCATCATAGCTTCTTCATAGTTCGTAGGTTCGCCTTGGTCTAGTAACATGATTTCCAGTACAGGATTCCCGTACCACTCTGGTGCGGATCGTGTTCTGGTTGACCTACGAAGTTCTGTAGTAACTTGATCTGAAGTTTCATGATCATCATCATTAGCTTCCTCTCTAATTGGTGTAGGTATCACGGGAACGGTTTTCTGTGATGAGCTACATTCCAATTCGAGAGAAGGTACAATTACCTCATCAAGTTCTACTTTCCTCCCACTCACTTCTTTCAAGAGAAACTCCTTCTCTAGAAAGGTTCCATTCTTGGCAACAAAGATCTTGCCTTTGGATCTGTGGTAGAAGGTGTACCCAATTGTTTCCTTAGGGTATCCTATGAAGACGCACTTCTCCGATTTGGGTTCGAGCTTATCAGGCTGAAGCTTTTTGACATAAGTGTCGCAACCCCAAACTTTAAGAAACGACAGCTTAGGTTTCTTGACAAACCACAGTTCATACGGTGTCGTCTCAACGGATTTAGACGGTGCCCTATTTAACGTGAATGCAGCTATCTCTAATGCATAACCCCAAAACGATAGTGGTAAATCGGTAAGAGACATCATAGATCGCACCATATCTAATAAAGTACGGTTACGACGTTCGGACACACCATTACGCTGTGGTGTTCCTGGTGGCGTGAGTTGTGAAACTATTCCACATTGTTTTAAATGAAGGCCAAACTCGTAACTCAAATATTCACCTCCACGATCAGATCATAGAAACTTTATTTTCTTGGTACGATGATTCTCCACCTCACTCTGAAATTCTTTGAACTTTTCAAATGTTTCGGACTTGTGTTTCATTAAGTAGATATACCCATATCTGCTCAAATCATCTATGAAGGTCAGAAAATAATGATACCCGCCGCGTGCTTCAACACTCATCGGACCGCATACATCGGTATGTATTATTTCCAATAAGTCATTAGCTCGCTCCATTGTTTCGGAGAACGGAGTTTTAGTCATCTTGCCCATGAGGCATGGTTCGCAAGTATCAAATGATTCATAATCAAGTGATTCCAAAAGCCCATCTGCATGGAGTTTCTTCATGAGCTTTACACCAATATGACCTAAACGGCAGTGCCACAAATATGTTGCACTATCATTATCAACTTTGCATCTTTTGGCATCAATATTATGAATATGTGTATCACCATGATCGAGATTCAACAAGAATAGACCATTCTTCAAGGGTGCATGACCATAAAAGATATTACTCATATAAATAGAACAACCATTATTCTCTGATTTAAATGAATAACCGTCTCGCACTAAACAAGATCTAGATATAATGTTCATGCTCAACGCTGGCACCAAATAACAATTATTCAGGTCTAAAACTAATCCTGAAGGTAGATGTAGAGGTAGCGTGCCGACGGCGATCACATCGACCTTGGAACCATTCCCGACGCGCATCGTCACCTCATCCTTAGCCAATCTTCATTTAATCCGTAGCTCCTGTTTCGAGTTACAAATATGAGCAACCGAACCAGTATCAAATACCCAGGTGCTACTATGAGCATTAGTAAGGTACACATTAATAACATGTATATCAAATATACCTTTGTTCACTTTGCCATCCTTCTTATCCGCCAAATACTTGGGGCAGTTCCGCTTCCAGTGACCAGTCCCTTTGCAGTAGAAGCACTCAGTTTCAGGCTTGGGTCCAGCTTTGGGCTTCTTCCCGGGAGTGGCAACTTGCTTGCCATTCTTCTTGAAGTTCCCCTTCTTTCCCTTGCCATTTTTCTTGAAACTAGTGGTCTTGTTAACCATTAACACTTGATGCTCCTTTTTTATTTCTACCTCCGTAGCTTTGAGCATTGCGAAGAGCTCGGGAATTGTCTTCTCCATCCCTTGCATATTATAGTTCATCACGAAGCCTTTGTAGCTTGGTGGCAGTGATTGAAGAACTCTGTCAATAACACTATCATCTGGAAGATTAACTCCCAGCTGAGTCAAGTGATTATGATACCCAGACATTTTGAGTATGTGTTCACTGACAGAACTGTTCTCCTCCATCTTGCAGCTATAGAACTTGTTGGAGACTTCATATCTCTCAACTCGGGCATTTGCTTGAAATATTAACTTCAACTCTTGGAACATCTCATATGCTCCATGATGTTCAAAACGTCTTTGAAGTCCCGATTCTAAGCCGTAAAGCATGGCACACTGAACTATCGAGTAGTCATCAGATCGAGCTTGCCAAACGTTCAAAACATCAGCATCTGCTCCTGCAGCAGGCCTTTCACCTAGCTTTGCATCAAGGACATAATTCTTCTGTACAACAATGAGGATAATCCTCAAGTTACGGACCCAGTCCGTGTAGTTTCTACCATCATCTTTCAACTTAGCTTTCTCTAGGAATGCATTAAAATTCAAGGGAACGGTAGCACGGGCCATTGATCTACAACATAGATATGCAAATACTATCAGGACTAAGTTCATGATAAATTAAGTTCAATTAATCAAATTACTTAAGAACTCCCACTTAGATAGACATCCCTCAAGTCATCTAAATGATACGTGATCCAAATCAACGAAACCATGTCCGATCATCATGTGAGATGGAGTAGTCATCAATGGTGAACATCTCTATGTTAATCATATCTACTATATGATTCACGTTCGACCTTTTGGTCTCCAGTGTTCCGAGGCCATGACTGTACATGCCAGGCTCGTCAAGTTTAACCCGAGTATTCCGCATGTGCAAAACTGTCTTGCACCCGTTGTATTTGAACGTAGAGTCTATCACACCCGATCATCATGTGGTGTCTCAACACGACGAACCGTCACAATGGTGCATACTCAGGGAGAACACTTATACCTTGAAATTTAGATAAGGGATCATCTTATAATGCTACCGCCGTACTAAGCAAAATAAGATGCATAAAAGATAAACATCACATGCAATCAAAATATGTGACATGATATGGCCATCATCATCTTGTGCTTCTGATCTCCATCTCCAAAGCATCGTCATGATCTCCATCGTCACTGGCTCGACACCTTGATCTCCATCGTTGCGTCATGGTCGTCTCGCCAACTATTGCTTCTACAACTATCGCTAACGCATAGTGATAAAGTAAAGCAATTACATGGCGTTTGCATTTCATACAATAAAGCGACAACCATAAGGCTCCTGCCAGTTGCCGATAACTTTTACAAAACATGATCATCTCATACAACAATGTATATCACATCATGTCTTGACCATATCACATCACAACATGCCCTGCAAAAACAAGTTAGACGTCCTCTACTTTGTTGTTGCAAGTTTTACGTGGCTGCTACGGGCTTCTAGCAAGAACCGTTCTTACCTACGCATCAAAACCACAACGGTGATTTATCAAGTTTGCTGTTTTAACCTTCAACAAGGACCGGCCGCAGTCAAATTTGATTCAACTAAAGTAGGAGAAACAGACACTCGCCAGCCACCTTTATGCAAAACTAGTTGCATGTCTGTTGGTGGAACCGGTCTAATGAATGTGGTCATGTAAGGTTGGTCCGGGCCGCTTCATCCAACAATACCGCCAAATCAAAATAAGACATTGGTGGTAAGCAGTATGACGATCACCGCCCACAACTCTTTGTGTTCTACTCGTGCATATCATCTACGCATAGACCTGGCTCGAATGCCACTATTGGGAAATGTAGCATGCAATTTCAAAAATTTCCTACACTCACGCAAGATCTATCCATGGAGATGCATAGCAACGAGAGGGGGAAAGTATGTCTACGTACCCTCGTAGACCGAAAGCGGAAGCGTTTGACAACGCGGTTGATGTAGTCGCACACCTTCACGATCCGTCCCGATCAAGTACCGAACGTACGGCACCTCTGCGTTCAGCACATGTTCAGCTCGATGACGTCCTCGCCTTCTTGATCCAGCAAGAGGGGCGAAGTAGTAGATGAGTTCCGGCAGCACGATGGCGTGGTGACGGTGTTGGTGAAGAACAATTTCCGCAGGGCTTCGCCAAGCACAACAGAAACTATGACGAAGAATAAACTAGAGGGATGGGTTTGCCGGCACATGGCTTGGTGTTTCTTGATGTGTCTTAGGTGCTAGCCCTGCCCCTCTATTTATATGTTGAGCCTTGGGGTCGAAACTTGGAGTAAAAGCCTCCTCAAAGTCGGTTTTGCCCGCAAGGAAGAGTCCTTCTCGGACTTCCAGGACCAGACGCCATAATCCTTGGTGTCTAGCCCAGACGCCATGGGCCTCAGCATCTGGCCCAGGGCCAGACGCCAGGGTCTTCGGCGCTTGGCCCCCTGGCCTCCGCGAAACTCCTTTTGCACCGACCTAAAGCCCCGTGGGCTTTACCCCTTGGCTGAACCATATCATCCTATATATCAATCTTTACCTCCGGACCATTCCGGAGCTCCTCGTCATGTCCGTGATCTCATCCGGGACTCCGAACAACATTCGGTCACCAACATACATAACTCATATAGTACTATATCGTCAACGAACGTTAAGCGTGCGGACCCTACGGGTTCGAGAACTATGTAGACATGACCGAGATACCTCTCTGGTCAATAACCAATAGCGGAACCTGGATGCCCATATTGGCTCCTACATATTCTATGAAGATCTTTATCGGTCGAACCTTATGACAACATACGTAATTCCCTTTGTCTATCGGTATGTTACTTGCCCGAGATTCTATCGTCGGTATCTTCATACCTAGTTCAATCTCATTACCGGCAAGTCTCTTTACTCGTTTCGTAATACATCACCTCATGACTAACTCCTTAGTCGTTTGCTTGCAAGCTTATGATGTGTATTACCGAGAGGGCCCAGAGATACCTCTCTGATACTCGGAGTGACAAATCCTAATCTCGATCTATGCCAACCCAACAAACACCTTTGGAGATACTTGTAGAGCATCTTTATAATCACCCAGTTACGTTGTGACGTTTGATAGCACACAAGGTATTCCTCCGGTATCCGGGAGTTGCATAATCTCATAGTCGAAGGAATATGTATTTGACATGAAGAAAGTAATAGCAACAAAACTGAACGATCATTATGCTAAGCTAACGGATGGGTCTTGTCCATCACATCTGTGACGCCCCCGGCTCAATCGTGCACTAATCATACACGCAAATGCACAGGATCAAGCCTAAGGACTCACGGGAAGATATCACAACACAACTCTAAAACATAAATAAAGTCATACAAGCTTTATATTACAAGCCCGGGGCCTCGAGGGCTCGAATACATAAGCTCGCATACAAGCGTCAGCGGAAGCATCAGATATCTGAGTACATATATAAAAGAAAATACAGATAGGCCCTTAGAAGGTGGGGCAAAAGAAAACACTACGATCGGAAGGTGCAGGCCTCCTGCCTGGGACCCTCCGAACCTACTCCTGGTCATCGGCAAGCTCGTAGTAGTATCCATCCTCGGGGTAGAAGTGGTAGTTGAAGTCATCAACCGGGGCAGCGGTCTCAAGGGCTCCGTCATCTGGTTACACCAAAAGGATATGGGGAAAAAAAAGCAAAGCAACCGTGAGTACTCATCCGAAGTACTCAGCAAGCAAGGATCTACACTACATATGCAACATTATCAAAGGGAGGCTGTATATGTGGACTGGGCTACAGAAATGCCAGAATAGAGGGAAGGCCTAGTCCTATCGAAGACTAGCATCTTCAGCGGTCTTGCAGCATTAGAAGAGTGTAGATTAGTACCGTATAAAATAGTAGTATCATTAAGTCTCAACCTCACCCAGAGATCCTTTCTCGACTCCCTGCGAGAAAGCAATCCCAGAGCCATACAGTCATCAACCTCGTCCTGAGATCCCTTCTCGACTCCCTGCGAGAAGCAATCCCAGAGCCATATATCCAGGTATCATCTCACGGTCTAGTTGTGTCGATCGGGATACAACTCCGAGTGTCCTTTACCGTAGGACCGGATATCAATAGATGTGTTCTTCCCTGCAGGGGTGCACCAACTTACCCACCACGCTCGGTTAACTCCGGCCGGACACACTTTTCTGGGTCATGACCGGCCTCGGCCAAACGATACACCGCAACCCTACCTACAACTCAGCAGAGAGGTCCCTGTCGGTCTATATCCTAAGCGCTCAGGGGTCTTGGGCCATCGCCCTGTGCACTCCGGGTCGGTGTGCGCAGGGTCGGGACGAGCACCACCTCAGTCCTGGATGGTACTGGCCCGGCCCGGCCACGAGGCTGAACTGGACGTCTGACAAAGCTTTCGGCTGATGCATACGATGCAGAGTGCCCATAACTCTTCCCACGTGATGGTTAGTGCTATCAGGCCAGAGGCCTGCTCGGATCAAATATCAAAATCATTAGTGGACTAAGGGCTTGCGGTAACGAGTAGAGACTCACGATCGATGTGACCCCGTCGCCCTGTCTCGAGGACTTGCTGCAAGGGCTAAGAATGCCCGACCGCGCCTCGTATTCATATCTCGGGCAACCTCCAGGTCAACCCGTCTCCACAACACTCGCCACTTAGGCTCACGTGGGTACCCCTCAGTGTCAACCCGCCTTTCCAAGTAACAGTGTAAATTCCAAGTATCCGTGTGTCCATAACATCAGGGGAATCCGAGGTATCACCCTCGTTAGATTCCTACTTGATGTATCCGTCAAGGTGAACTTGGAGGAATCACCCTCAATGGGTTCACACTTGAAGTGTTGCATGAAAGCGTCGTTATCGGAAGTGGGGAAGGAGGAATCACCCTCGATGACCACGACCGAATAGCTACTCTACAGAGTTAACATCAGAAGTGCTACAAGAGGTTTCACCCTCGGCACTCGATAGTAACACTACAGTGTCGTTACATCTAAGGGGGGTGATGTGCGGTGTCGGGGCCTGGTCTACAATCCCATTGATCGGGTCTTCTAATAATCCAGTGGGGCAGTCAGGACTAGTAGGGTCACTGATAGGTCTCTACCCAGCCTATACTAGACAATTTAGGATATGCAGGTAATTATCAACAGCAGGTTACAATAAACAGGCTATGCATCAGAATAGGTAAAGCAGTAGCAGCAGCAATTCTAATGCAAGCATGAGAGAGAAAGAATAGGCTATATCGGGATGCTCAAAAGGGGGGGTGCTTGCCTGGTTGCTCGGCGGCAAGGGCAAGGTCGTTAACGGTGTCGTCGGGCTCCTGAGCTGCATCGGTACCGGGAACTGCGTCGGGGTCTAACGAGGGAGAAGAGGGGGAGGAAACAGTAAATACTAAGCAGACAAGTGCTACACAATGTATGACATGACAATATGCAGTGCCGGGTGTGTCCTAACGTATGGTTGCACGTCACCGAGGAAGGGGAAATCCATCCGGGAATGTTTTCCTGGTTTCGGACATTTGTCAGTCAGATGACCGGAGGGGGACGGTTGCATGTTCGCTATGTTAGGGATGTGTGACGGACGAATGGACTGCGTATTCGGATTCATCTCGAAATTCTGAGCAACTTTCATGTACAAAGTATTTCCATCCGAGGTACGGTTTATTTTATATTAATTTTCAAAGATTTAAACATTTTTTAAATTATTTTAAATCAGAAAATGTATTATTGCATCAGCATGATGTCATGCTGACATCAGCAGTCAACATGACTGTTGACTGGGTCAACCTGACAGGTGGGTCCCACCTGTCAGTGACTGTTTAGTTAATTAACAGTAGTTAACTAGTTTAATTAGTCATTAGGTTAATTACACTTAATTAGTTAATTTAAATAGAATTAATTAAGTTAATTAATTAACTAATTTTATTTATTTATTTAATATATTTTTTATTATCTATATTACATTTTCCTTTTCTTTCTTTTTCTTTTTCGTTCTCAGGGCAGTGGCCCAGAGGGGCGGGGCCCAGCAGTCATTGGACCATACGGCCATAGAGGGCGCGCGGTTACGGGGCGAAGTCAGGAGCGGGCGCTGGGCGCCCGACTGGGGGGGGGGGGGAAGCCCGGGCGCTAGCTCGGGCGAGGCCATTGGCGCGGCCGCCGGCGCCCACGACGCCGGCCAGGGGAGGCGGCGGAGGCCTGCGGGCGGCGCGGTGAGGCCGCAGCGGCAGGCGGAGCAGAGTCGGGGCATGTACGGGGTGCGGCGCTGTGCACGGTGGGGTGCTGGCCAAAGGCGCGATGCAGCAGGGGGAGGGGGAAGCGGGGCGGCGGAGCTAGCAGCAACGGCGGCGATGGCTGCAGGCGGGAGGCAGCGGCGACGGGCAGGGAGGCGCGGCTGGTCGGGGCGGCTGACGCGAATAGCAACGCGGGGGGTGCGGCCGAGGCGCACAAGTGCGCGCGGGAGCAAGGCTCCGGGCGCGGCGATGGCGAGCATGGTGCAGGAACGAGCGCGGCGGGCACGACCCCGAGGTGAGGTAGGGCGTGGCCCGGGCGGCCGCGTGCACGAGGGCTCGACCTCGGGCGAACAGAGGAGCGCGGGATCGTAGGCAGCAGCGCGGTGAGCGCGCGGGGATGCGTGGTGTCTGAGTGGGGAGTGGGAGGGAGCTCACGGCGGGGCGCAGGGACTAAGGCAGCGGGCGTCGAGGAGGAGGACGGGGACGACGTGCGGCGTGGCGACGAGGTCCGGCGGCGTCGGGGACGGCTTCGGGCGACGGTGAGGTGGCGCACAGTGACGATGTCGGAGAAGGGGGGCGTCGGGCTTGATCCCCTTCCCGATCCGGATCGGGATCGAGAGGAGGGGGAAGGGGAAGAGGCGGAGCGAGTGTGGGGGGGGGAGGACTGGGGTGCGGTTAGGTTAGGTTTGGCAGGGGGGGGTTATGGGGGGAGGGGGTGGCCGGCCTGGGGTCCAGCTGGGCCACGCCGGCCCGGGGGGGGGGGGGGGGTTCTGTTACTTTTTCGGTTTCTTTTGTTTGTTTTATTTTCTTTTCTCTCACTTTCTGTTTTGCAAATAGTTAGGCCACTAAATGACTTTTACAAAATTAGTGACCTAGCTCATAATTAGCAGTGCATTATACCCTATCACCAAAAACTAGTTTGGGCAAAACATAATTTCATATTTAATTTAGATTAAATAAAAGGTTGTTAAATATTGTCTTTAGTCACTGTTTGAGGATGTTTGAGTCACTTACCCAACTCCAATGATGTTGGTTTCAATTTTAGAATTGTCTCTGATTTACTTGCTATCTAATGAACAATTTAGTTTCTGATTTGAACAACTTTTATTTTCACTTTTAGTTTGAATTTCCATTTGAATTTGAATTTGAAAAGAGATATGATACTAATGATGATTAAGCACTATTGATCATGATGACATGGCATAATCAAAAGGGTGATTACTGTAGCTTAATACATGGGGTGTTACAAATCTCCTCCACTAATAAGAATTCTCGTCCCGAGAATTAAGAGGTAGAAGGAAAAAGTTCGGGGTATTCCGCACGAAGATTATCCTCGCGTTCCCAAGTGGCTTCATCTTCAGTATGATTTGACCACTGCACTTTGAGGAACTTGGTAACTTTCTGACCGGTCCGGCGTTCAGCTTCATCGAGAATGCGGATGGGATGCTCCTTATAAGAAAGATCATCTTGCAATTCGAGCATCTCGTGATCCACTGCGCGGTGCGGAGATTCCTTGAAGCAACAACGAAGTTGCAACACACGGAAGACGTCGTGGATATGAGAGAATTGTGGTGGCAACTCCAATTTATATGCCACCTGACCACGTCTAGCAACAATGCGGAAAGGACCAATGTAGGGTGGAGCTAGCTTGCCCTTGATTCCAAAACGGTGAGTGCCCTTCATAGGAGTGACTCGCAGATTAGCCTGATCACCAGGTTGATAAGTCAAACCCCATCGTTTGCAATCATAATTGCTCTTCTGGCGGTCCTGAGCCGCCTTGAGATTTTCCCGGACAATACGAACTTGTTCTTCGGCGTGTTGAATAATATCCGGACCCACGAGCGGTCGTTCCCTAGTTTCTGACTAATTCAGAGGTGTTCGACACTTACGTCCATATAGAACTTCGAAGGGGGCCATTTTCAAGCTGGCTTGATAGCTGTTGTTATACGAGAACTCAGCATACGGGAGAGATTCTTCCCACTTCTTGTCGAAAGAAATAACACAAGCCCGAAGCATGTCTTCAAGCACTTGATTAACTCGCTCGACTTGTTCTTGGGATTGGGGGTGATAAGCTGAACTCCAGGTAATATGAGTTCCCATAGCTTCTTGGAAACTTTCCCAAAACTTTGAAGTGAAAAGGCCGCCACGGTCCGAACTGATCTCCTTCGGAATGCCTTGGAGTGAAACAATTCTGGAGATATACAACTCTCCTAACTGACTAGCAGTGATAGTCTCTTTGACAGGCAGAAAGTGTGCAACTTTAGAAAGTTGGTCGACGACGACAAGAATAGCATCGTGACCCTTCTGTGACCTGGGAAGTCCTGTAATGAAATCCATCTGAACCTTATCCCATTTCCATAGAGGAATAGGAAGTGGTTGCAGAATTCCAGCCGGCTTCTGATGTTCTGCTTTAACGCGACGACACACATCACATTCAGCAACATAGCGAGCAATGTCCTGCTTCATTCTAGACCACCAGTACCTTTGACGGAGATCACGATACATCTTGGTGCTACCCGGATGAATAGACAGCGGTGTATTATGTGCCTCCTTCATGACCTTGTCAGTCATAAGTTCAAAGCGAGGTACCACAATGCGGTTTCTGAAATACAAGGTTCCATCTTCAGACAGCGAGAAATCCCTGTACTTTTCTAGGTGAAGGTCTTTCTTCATTAGATCAATTTCAGCATCTTTAGCTTGCGCACTCTTAACAGCTTTCTCAAGATCTGGTTGTATCACAAGGTTATTAAGAGAACCCTGTGGAACAATACGCAGATTCAGCTTGCGCAGTTCTTCAAAAAGACGAGGTTGAGCTCGCCTAACCATGAGGTTGTCGCAATAGGACTTGCGGCTTAAGGCATCAGCCATCACGTTAGCCTTGCCAGGGGTATAAGAAATACCCAAATCATAGTCCGCAATGGCCTCCATCCATCTTTGCTAACGGAGGTTCAGAGATGGCTGAGTGAGCAAGTACTTCAGACTTTTATGATCCATGTATATCTCGCAACGATTACCGAGAAGGTAATGTTGCCACAACTGCAGTGCATAGATGACAACAGCTAGTTCTAGATCATGTACCGGATAATTCTCTTCATGTGGGCGCAACTGACGAGAGCCATAGGCAATCACTTTACGCTCTTGCATTAGGACACAGCCTAATCCTTCACGGGATGCGTCACATTAAATCACAAAGTCTTTGCGGGTATCTGGAGGAGATAGTACTGGGGCGGATGTTAGCTTGTCTTTGAGTGTTTGAAAACTTTCTTGACATTTTTCTTACCATTCAAATTTAACGCCCTTGTGAAGCAGATCAGTCAGGGGCTTAGCAATCTTGGAAAAGTTCTCGACAAATCGATGGCAATAGCTTGCAAGGCCGAGAAAACTTCTCACTTGCTTGACGTTCTTCGGAGGAGTCCGGTCCAGAATAGCCTGAACTCGTTCTGGGTTAACAGCAATTCCATCCTTGGAAATCACATGACCAAGGTAGGTTACTTCAGAAAGCCAGAATTCACATTTGGAGTATTTGGCATACAACTGGTGTTCTCGGATCCTTTCCAGTACAAGACGGAGGTGTTCATCATGTTCTTCTTTATTCTTTGAATAGACCAGAATATCATCTAGATACACCACGACAAACTTGTCGAGGTAATCCATGAAGATGTAATTCATCAGACGGGAAAACATAGCTGGAGCATTTGTTAAGCCAAATGACATGACGGTGTACTCATAAGAGCCATAGTGAGTAACAAATGCAGTCTTTGGAATATCCTCTTCGCGGACACGGATCTGATGGTATCCCAATCTCAAATCGAGTTTAGAAAACACCGATGACCCAGCAAGTTGATCATACAAATCATTGATCCGAGGAAGCGGATATTTGTTCTAGATTGTGGCTTGGTTAATGGGCCGGTAATCCTGAACCAATCGGTTAGTTCCATCCTTCTTCTTAACGAAGAGTGAAGGTGCTCCCCAAGCAGAGGAACTGGGGCGGATGAAACCTTTCTTAAGTGACTTGTTGATTTCTTCCTTAAGCTCGAGAAGGTGATGCGGAGGCATTTTATAAGGCCGCTTCGCAATAGGGGTAGTGCCAGGCTTCAAGTCGATGACGAACTCAATAGCTCTAGCAGGGGGTATTCCTGGAAGTTCCTCTGGGAAGACGTCTTGAAAATCATGAACAATGGGAACGTATTCGATGCCTTCAAGAGGTGAAGCATTCAACGCATTCAGAGTATAAATCTGGCTCTTGGCATTCTGTATTATCTTGGCTGAGTAGTTGATCACCTG
The DNA here is from genome assembly GCA_011799875.1 of Thinopyrum elongatum. NCBI lineage: Eukaryota > Viridiplantae > Streptophyta > Magnoliopsida > Poales > Poaceae > Thinopyrum > Thinopyrum elongatum. The sequence goes on along the minus strand of CM022299.1, from coordinate 113,623,609 downwards.
ACCAGAAGGGTGTGTGAGCTGGACTGTCTTAGTAGCACAGTCAATCAAAGCATTATGGGCTGTCAACCAGTCCATACCAAGAATAATGTCTACGTCGGAAGGTCCAAGAGCAATAAGGGAAGCAGAGAACATCAACCCTTCAATTTTGATATGATTGTTGTGACTTACCATCTTGGTCTGCCACCTAGAACGGGGAGTGATAATCTCTAATGGTGTGGGTAACAGCTCTAGATGTAGTTCATGCAGCTGAGCAAATTGTTGAGACACAAAGGAATGTGATGCTCCCGAGTCGAAAAGGACAGAAGCTACAACTGAATTAATCGGGAGGGTACCCATCACAATGGTTGGTTTTTTCTGAGCCTCTTCTGCATTGACATGGTTAGCATGGCCCAGTACAACAGCAGAAGGTCTGGCATTGGGATTCCTGGGCTGACGAGCTCGGGCATTTCGATTGTGGTTCGGGCGGCAATTGGTAGCACGATGCCCTGGTTGACCACACTTGAAGCAATTCCCATCATTATGGGGAGGAGCTACAGCATTGGACTGTCCACCCTGAGTCATTAGCTGTCTCGGCGGCGGAGGCAGACGAGGTGCAACATAAGACGGCCTTGGTGTTGGAGCAGGTCGGTGATGAACGCTGTGTGGGATCCAGACTCGACGTTTCGAAGTAGACTGACTCGAAGATGGACCAACATCTCGGGTACGCTTGAGCGACTCCTGGTATTTAGTCAGTGCAGTTTCAACTCGGAAAGATTGGCTGACAAGCGTTGCGAAATCTGTGCAATCATGGACAGCAAGTGCAAGGTTTATATCAGTACGCAGTCCTTCACGGAATTTCTCTTGCTTGCGGGCGTCAGTGCAGACGTCATCTTCAGCATAGCGGGACAATTCAAGGAATTTCCTCTGATATTCATCCACAGTCATTTTGCCCTGTGTGAGTTTGCGGAACTCCTGCTTCTTCTGATCGATCAGACCTTGAGGAATGTACCGTGCATGAAAAGCTGACTGAAATTCCTGCCAAGTGGTTATAGTTTCAGCAGACAACATACCCTTGTGGTTTTCCCACCATTGAGCAGCTGATCCCCTTAGGTGATACGTCGCATAGGTGACGTAACTGTCAGGGATAACATTGGCCGACTTCATCTTGAAGGCAATGTCACGGAGCCAATCATCAGCATCCATTGGATCAGTCGAGCTGCGAAAAGTGGACAGATTGAGGCGCATGAATTCCGGCAGAGTTATTGGAGCAGACTGTTGCTGAGTATTCTTGTTTGGGAACTGAGCCAATAGTCCGGTCATAAACTGCTGCATCATTGCGACAATATAAGGTGGAGGTGGGGGATCGTCAGCCATCCTGCCAAATCAACAGGGGCAGTTTAGCAAGAAAAACTGCATGTGTAAGGAGTTATTCATGATGTAACACGGGAAATGAACAGGAAAGGCATTAGATATATGATAGTAGTCGTTAAAGACATACCTATCCATGCACAGAGTTAGATTCAAACGGATAGTACGCGCCCGGGAACACTCGCAGCTAGACAAACTAGGCGGCACACAGGCACGCGGTAAGGAAGTACACAACGTGATATAGCAAAGGCTATATCAACGTCGGAGAAAACTGCTAGAGCGAGGAATCTGCAAGTGACAACACAGGGTGCCCTCGATAAAAGGATCCTGCAAGCAGAACCTGGCCCGCAATCTTGAAGGAAGGGGGAAAATTTCAGAACACCGGGTGGATGTGATCACGAGAACCTAATGTTGGAGTCAGTAAAATTTTAACCCGAATAGAAGAGAGGTCAGAGTCCCAGAGTAAAGGTCGAGGAGTAAAAGATCCTAATACCACCCAGTTGGCGACATGGGCCCGTAAGCCACACAGCCAAGTTAGTAAAACAGTTTTGGACCACTAGACTCAACTTCGGCCAAGGAGTTGGAAGGGGGGTTCCTACAGGCAGTCGGCTCTGATACCAACTTGTGACGCCCCCGGCTCAATCGTGCACTAATCATACACGCACACGATCAAGCCTAAGGACTCACGGGAAGATATCACAACACAACTCTAAAACATAAATAAAGTCATACAAGCTTTATATTACAAGCCAGGGGCCTCGAGGGCTCGAATACATAAGCTCACATACAAGCGTCAGTGGAAGCATCAGATATCTAAGTACATATATAAAAGAAAATACAGATGGGCCCTTAGAAGGTGGAGCAAAAGAAAACACTACGATCGAAAGGCGCAGGCCTCCTGCCTGGGACCCTCCGAACCTACTCCTGGTCATCGGCAAGCTCGTAGTAGTATCCATCCTCGGGGTCGAAGTGGTAGCTGAAGTCGTCAACCGGGGCAGCGGTCTCAGGGGCTCCGTCATCTGGTTACCCCAAAAGGATATGGGGGAAAAAGAAAGCAAAGCAACCGTGAGTACTCATCCGAAGTACTCAGCAAGCAAGGATCTACACTACATATGCAACATTATCAAAGGGAGGCTGTATATGTGGACTAGGCTGCAGAAATGCCAGAATAGAGGGAAGGCCTAGTCCTATCGAAGACTAGCATCTTCAGCGGTCTTGCAGCATTAGAAGAGTGTAGATTAGTACCGTATAAAATAGTAGTATCATTAAGTCTCAACCTCACCCAGAGATCCTTTCTCGACTCCCTGCGAGAAAGCAATCCCATAGCCATACAGTCATCAACCTCGTCCTGAGATCCCTTCTCGACTCCCTGTGAGAAGCAATCCCAGAGCCATATATCCAGGTATCATCTCATGGTCTAGTTGTGTCGATCGGGATACAACTCCGAGTGTCCTTTACCGTAGGACCGGCTATCGATAGATGTGTTCTTCCCTGCAGGGGTGCACCAACTTACCCACCTCCAATGATGTTGGTTTCAATTTTAGAATTGTCTCTGATTTACTTGCTATCTAATGAACAATTTAGTTTCTGATTTGAACAACTTTTATTTTCACTTTTAGTTTGAATTTCCATTTGAATTTGAATTTGAAAAGAGATATGATACTAATGATGATTAAGCACTGTTGATCAAGATGACATGGCATAATCAAAAGGGTGATTACTGTAGCTTAATACATGGGGTGTTACAACATCTTTCTCCTAATGATGTGATCCCATTATCAAATGACAACTCATGTCCATGGTCAGGAAACCTTAACCATCTTTGATCAACGAGCTAGTCAAGTAGAGGCTCACTAGGGACACAATGTTTGTCTATGTATTCACACATGTATTTAGGTTTCCGATCAATACAATTCTACCATGAATAATAAACATTTATCATGAATAAGGAAATATAAAATAACAACTTTATTATTGCCTCTAGGGCATATTTCCTTCAAGTATCAGAGGCAGCCATTGCCGTTAGGTGTCATGCACGTATCCTCCCAACGTGGATCCGGTACAGGAATGAGAAAGACGATACCCAGTTTAACACCTTCCTTAACCATTTATCCGTAAGTAATGTTATTCATTGCAATTTGTAATATTGTCTTGCTCTGTCCCATACTTTCTAGCTTCCTCCTAATAAGACTCACACTCTTTTTTCAACAGATGAGGTTCAAGTTGGATCCGAAAGATGATGCAACTAAACAAGCATGCACTCATGTTTTTCAGTCTGCTCTGCGATAGTATCGGTATCACCTTAGAAAAACTCATTTTGATGGCAAGGCTAACAATGAAATCGCCCAAACATCTCCAGTGGAATATATTACAGATGAAGACTGGACAACCCTTGTTAAACACTGGTCTGATCCAAAGTATCAGGTAGGGTATATGTATTTGATCAGATCACATATTGAACTTGTATTTACGTATGTGCCTTACAAGTGTATCTTCTTCTAGGCTAACTATTTGAAGAACAAGACCAGCTATTCTAAAGTGAAATTCCAACAGACAACAGGATCTCGTAGCTATATTGCACACTGCGAGGCTCTTGTAAATACCCGCTAGTTCCTTCTTTTTTTTTGTGCCATATTATCGTATCTATATTGACTTGTTCCAAATACAGAGGAAAGCCCGTGCGGACCAAAAAGAACCTAAACTGAATGCAGTGCAAATCTTCAAGGATTGCCACACCAGCAAGATGAAGGGCATGAGCACACCAATTCAAGCTGCTATTGTAAGTCCTTACTCCTCCTGCCTTTGAACTGCTTGTTACCGTGATGTGTTCATTTAACTGCTTGGTTTGCAGCCAATGTCAGTTACTCTATTTACTTTTATACACAGTTGTCTTAACGTATCATTTCACCTTACACGGTTTAAAGGAGAGGAAGGATATTCTTTTGGTCTTGATCTGTAATCTAGTTGTGATGTTCACGTGCCCACACAATGATACAATAGCCTATTTGTTTGATATCTGTTTGCCCATGATATGAATGATGTCATGCTATGTTTGTCCAACTTTAAACCATGTTTCTTTATCCTTAGATGTCAACGAATGTGAGGAAATAGACAATACAGTAGGCATGCTACATGGACATATATTCCGAAAGTGATTTTATTATGTAGTTGGAACTACAATACATGCTAATGTATTACAGTAGTTCACAAAATAAGTTATGTATAAATGTGAAACCTACTTTGTTTGTTTTTGTCTCATTAGTAACTTATCTGGTACACTAATCTACAAGTTCAAACTTTCAGCAAGCTATGAAACAAATGATTGAACAGCCACAACCACCTGAAGGTGATGAGGCTACCACATGCACATTGTCATCTCTTGCTGCAGTGCGTTAGTATCTCTCCACTAATAGTGCAAAAAGCACATTCTTGCATAATTCTGGGTTGGTTGTCAAGGTAACCTCATCCAAATCGCCTACTGAACAAAATCTTCCAGCTAGACAGAGTCATATATCTATGCTCCAGACATAAGTCCAATCCCTAATGGAGGTCGTTTCGGAAACAAGAATAGTGGTTGACAAATGTCGTCAAGATATGAATGGTTTTGAAACCAGACTATCAGACATTTGCTTCATTGTTCAAGAGCAATGGCGGAAAAGAGGGGAAGATCATGCTGCTCCATCAGATTCTACAGCCTGAAACATTAGCACTCAGGTCAAATGATCTGTGCTTCTATACATCTGATGGTTCTTTTATCTGCAAGGACTGTAAACTTTATGCCAACAGGCCTTTTGTTGTATGGCTGGAATTTATTTTGTTGTGATACAACATTTATCGTGCTGCCAAAGGCTGTAGAAATTACGACGCTATTTTTGTATAGTGTAGGTTTATCTTAGTAATGTATTTGGCCGAAATCTCTGTAGGAGCCCAACGTGCCAACATTCGTCGGGCCCACAATTCCAATTGGGCTAAAAATGATTATGGGCCGTAATTTGCATGTAGCCCTCTAAAAATATGTGGGCCTAAATCAACATAAGCTTTCTTATTTTTTGTAGGCCTGTGCCCACAGTGGGCCTTTAACAGGCCTAAACAGAATTTGGGCCCTCAGTAACAACAGGCCGTTAACATGTGTAAATATCTCGAGCCCATAAATAACATGGGCCTTTAATAGGCCGAAAGTGAGATTGGGCCCTGATTGTGCCAAATAACCCACTGGTCATTAGCAGGCCGAAATGTATCTCAGCTCGTGGTGGCCCATTTACAATGCAAATCGTTCATAGGCCAAAATTCAGACGGGCCATAAATGCGCCGACCTACTACACGGGCCTTTACCAGGCCGGAAGTTCGGTCGGGCTTGATTAGTATCAGTTTTATATGGGCCGTTAATAGGCCCGATGTGACGTTGGGCCACATATGGCCCATGGATTTTGTCTGACATTAACAGGCCGAAAATCACAACAGGTTGGAAGTGGCCCAAATCTACAGTGGGCCTCTAACAGGCCGAATGTCATACATGGCCGAATATGACCCAAATCCTTCATGGTCGTTTATGGGCCGAAAGTTTCAATGGCCAATAGATGGGCCCAAATGAACCAGGACCTTTAACAGGCTGGAAACACACCGGGCCGTAATTCGGCCCAAATACTTAGCTGACTGTTAACGGGCCAGAAGTCATGGGCCGCGATGATGACAAGTCTAGAACGGGCCGTTGACGGGCCGATTTGACACTAGTCGTACGGGCCTTAACTGCGAATGGGCCATCTGCAAGCAGGCCGTTAATGGGCCAGCCCGCTAATTTTGACTGGGCCAGCCTTTTTAACCTAAATGGGTCGCTGTTGGGCCTTGCCATGTGTCGACGTATCATAGGCGCCTCTAGTCCATTGGGTGGTTGACATCTGTCCTTTCCCGGTGCTGACACGTGGTTGCTATAACCAATGATAATTTTACACATGGAAAATCCTCATTGGTCCCAGCTGTTAACGGGTTATCGGATCCAAACCGGAACCCGATAGCTTAACGGCGACCCGTTACGGTGGATGCCACGTGTTGGTTACCCTTGACGAAAGCACTTCCATGACGCGCCATTTATCGTCATGGAAGTGGACACTTCCGTGATGATAATTTTGGTATTGTACACTTCTACGACAACACAGGTATGACTATCTTGATTCTATCATAAAATCGTCATGGATGTACATGCATGACAGAAAACGTGACCTACTGTGACAAACACGTATCATCATGGAAGTGTATTTTTTTTATAGTGTCCGCCTTGGTACCATCACGCCGCACTTCTCCTATACACGAGATGGAAACAAGTAAAAAGGTAAGAAGGGGAGGAAGGAGATTGCGATCCCTGGTGGCTGAAATTCAAATCATAGAGCCCAAAAGAGGAGCATTAGCTTACTGTGTACCTTGTTCCTCGTCGTCGTCGCTTCCGTCATCCTCGTTGGCGTTGAAATTAGCGTCCTTGCTCCTGAGGTTCAGCCATTTCTTGAGCACCACCTTGGGCTAGAACACCTGCATCACAAAATTAGTGACAAGAACACCACACTCCTCACTGCACCGATGGGCGTTGGGTGGTGTCTCTCCTCTACCTGGTCACCGGGCGTCCTCTAATTCTGCGCCACCATCTCGATCATCTCCCTTGGCACCAAATTGTAAGTACCTGCCCTCCTTCTCCTCCTTCCTTGTGCTCCACAACACCCGAGCTGACCGCGAATCAAATCTGGAAGTCGCCAAGCTATGTTGGACTGCTGGTACGGGCACCCATGAGCTAATACAATGATTCTCAATCAGACATGACAAGAATGTAAAAAAGAGCACATACCTTGGTGCGGAAACTGCTGCCGCCTACCAAGTGAAGACCAGCAGGTGCGCTGCACCGCCGTGGACCTGTGTTGGCTTGAGTCCATGTTCGCCGTTGGCCGCTACTCGCATTCGTCCCTCCCATCGCCCAAGCCGGCCTTAGGAACAAACTCGATAGCCTTGCCCACCTTCATGGCTCCACTCCACGAGCTCGAATCAAGCATCATAGAGTGTGGGGAGGAGTAGCATCTCCACCGTTAGCTCCTCGCTGATGTATCAGCGTAGAGTGCGGGGTGGACATAGAACTTAAATACCTAGGGTTTTGCGCTGGTGACGGGAACGACCGACACGGCCTCATTGCGCCGCTCCTCGCTGCCCGCCCTGCTCTGGAGATCCTAGCGGCCTGCCCTAGGGTTCCACGCTGGTGGCGGCGGCGGCATGGTAGTACGGTGACCTGGAGTTTCGCCGGCGTCGGATGTGACGGCGTGGGCGGAGTACCGAGGAGTTGCCAGCGTCGGCCAGGGCCTGGGGCATAGAGGAGTCCTCCTGGTCGAGGAGATCGGAGAGAAGAAGAGGATGGCAGCGCGAGGACACATGAGGGCAGGCGTCGAGAGGATCGGCCGTCCAGGCTCGCGAGGAGGGCAGTGATGGGAGGATCGCGTTAATGGTACCATGTACAAAAATCTCATCAAAGCAAGTAAAATATCCCAGCAATGCTTGATTGATTGTGATTTATTTTTATAGGTATTTTCAGATTTGTAGGGCATGTGCCCATGATCCTAGCATGCTGTACTTTTTTTGACGTGTATTATTGATGATAAGAAAGGAAAAATCACATCAATGTAAGGAAATATCCCATCAATGCTTGATTGATTGCGATTTATCTTTTATATGGTAACTAATCTGATGGGTTTATGTGGGTGGTGAAGCGAAAAGGCAGGTGGGAGGGGAGACAAAAAATAACCGGTTGAAAAAAAACCGGACGAAAGTGGTGGGACGAAAAAAAATCTGGACGCAATCCTACCAACTGCTCCATTAGGAGTAGAGATAATGAATCTAACAATATTGATTTGACATTGTGAATGTTGATAATTTTTTCTACAAATTTGGTCAAAGTAGAGATACTTTGACTTCGGACAAAACTTATATGCAGACTAAAAAGGACTGGAGGGAATACTTAGTATGTGCAAACCAACCTGTGATTGGATGGTTAGGAGGACAGTGGTATCCGCTGCCCACCATAGTTCAAGTCCCAAACTTGACATTAGTGCTCGCATTTTCCTGGATTTATTACAGGCGTTCCGGCGATGTGTGTTCAGTGGAAGGAGACGTTTCTGTTGACTACGAATGCATCTGTGGCGACTTTCCCTATCTCAAGATAATGTGCCAGCTCAGTCTCTCGGAGGTGCTCATAGGGGTAGGGTGTGCGTGCGTACGTTCATAGGGACTAGATCGGGTTTGCGCCTTGGCGCATGGGTGCTGGTCCCAACGTTTTAACCAAGCAGGTAATGCTCAAGTTAGTAAGAACCCTCATTTAGCATATGTATTCAAAAAAGAAAAAAGAAACATTAACTTGTAATAGAAGCAAGACAGCAAAAGATAACCACTTGACATTAAGTACAGTACTAAGAGCGCAAACATGAGAGGAAGTACTAATCTAAAACAAAGTTTGCAACATATCCATATATAGGCAAGGCAGATATCCATTATAAGCTAAATTTATACCAAAAGTAAATTCACTACAAAGGAAACATCTCAAAAAGCAGGTAGTAAACACTTACTAATGGTTCAGTACAAAACATCAAGGTCCATCACACACCATTGGCAAATTTCATATGAAATGTATATACCAAATCATACTTGTTGCAACAAATATACAAATATACTCAGAACAACCTGGTCCTCAACATTCGCTTCTTTCTTCAAGTATATTGGAATTCCAAAAAGCGGTCTTGGGGCGCGGTGCCCTATCCAGCACCATGGTCCAGCGCTCAGATCCAAACCAAAAGGTTATAGTTCACTACCATAGAAAGATAGATAGTCCAGATGGTGTTATACAATTGTTATTCCAAAGACTTGGAAAGAACCAACACTTCCATACAATTGAGAAAAAAAATCATGTAATACTCCTTAAGAGCCGGTATATGGATTGAAATTTACCTCAAAATAATATATGCATTCAGATTTAACTACGCATGTTTTCTCCCAGTTTTCTTCTAACCAGATTGTTTAAGAGACTATACTCAAAATGTTCATTAAGAGAATCTTGTGAACTATCACGAAACACATAAGATTCTATATAAACGAAGACACGTGATTTTTAATCTTATCTTCTAGGTCGAAGAAGCACTTGACAACAACTCGGTTTTGGAAGCACCGCTACGGGCGCCATGGCCCAGATCCGCAAGATGGATGCCGCATTCTCCATCCCCGCCCTCGTCCCGGCTGGTCCTTCTGGAAGCTGCTGCTGGTTCCTTCATGTGTCCTGGCGGCCAGTGGCGCAGGCTGGTATATCACCATCAAGGCTGCCCCGATTGGCTGTCAACAATGTGTTGGTGGTGAGCCTCCTCGTCGCTGGCCTGCTTCTCTGCTAAGAAGTGGTTGTGGCAGTTGTACCCCCTGCTAATTGCCGAGGAGCGACGGCTGGCAAGGTCTAACTGCGAGATGATTAATGAATCAGGAAAAGAAACACAACAATTGCCCGCCTCATGGCGAGCAATTCATTGGAAAAACCATTTGTACCAGAACATAACCAAAACAAAACAATCGCAAGTAAACATGTTTGTACACTTGGTTCTACAGCCAACATATAAGCTCCTCAACTAATCCACAAGGCAACTATGTAGTTCTACACCACCTCTGATTCTCAGAAGCCTCATCATTCTGCTCCACCAAAAAAGCCCAACATGGTGGGTCACATTGGGTTTGGCTCATCTTTTTGCTGCTTTACAGGTCAAGCAGGTCGAAGGCGTAAGTCTGCATCCAGAACAACACAGATTAAATATGACAGCCAATATTGAAATAACAACTTTGAACAGATGAGATCCATTTGAATATATGAATATGAATAGGCATCTCGTCTTTTCAAGACTAACTTCAGAAAACAGATGGCAATAAAAAGACGTCGAGCAACTACCGACCAAAGGAAAAACACGCCTTCAAAGTCCAAAAATCACAATTACCTTCCACAACAATAAAAAAAAGCACGTGCCCATACAATTTCAGAGAAAGGATGAAGAAAGAAAAAGAATCAGAGCGAATGCCGATGAAACAATATAGACCATATCAATACATGATTATGTGTGGATCTATTTAAGAAAGCTCGAAACAACAAAACGACCAATAGGTTTGTTGGGGAAAATCAGACGTAAACCTTATCACAATGGACATCCAAAATATATAAACCATGATAAGAATACCCTATTTTGTGAAAGTATGAATCAAACAAATCTAGAATGCTACATGCTTACATCATGGCGACATAGACTTTCAGAGTTCAGATCAGCTATGGTGAACTCTACCTTGCGACAAGTACGTCTAATACTGCAAACTGAACTCATAGAACTTTAGACAAAAAGAGGTTGGTGTACACTATAAAACGTTAGCAGATACTTGTATGAAGATAGCATAAAACTTTTAGGACCTTGCTGCAGCTATTAAGGATGTTATTAAATCAATTATACTGCCATAATGTTTTATCATTTTCAAGCCTGGAACACTACAACAACATGTGAATGTAAATGAAAAGTAACATCGACACATTGTTACATACTGTCATGTCCAGTGTCTCGTATTTATAAAATAGAAGCTATTTAAAATATGATGGTTGGGACATATCTCGAGAGAAGTTCAAAAGCTAAATCTGACTAAACACGCATTTTTTTGCCTGAACACTTGGAAATCAGCAACTTACTATAGAGCATGTCTCCAACAATAAGGTTCAGGTTGAAATGAACCTAGCATTCAATGTTTATTAAATAATAGAAGATATACAAAACTAATCCTTCAAGAACAACCTGCAGTGGAAAGCATTTTAGAACACGTGTGTTTTTTCTTAATGTCTGAAACAAATGCATGTTTACATGAGAGGAAAAGTCATAATAAACGCTACTCCATATCATGTTGGCAAGCTGATTGGCTACTTGGCATGGAGGAATGCTTTCACCAGGCAGAGCTAGCCAAAATTAGGAAAAAAATCAAGTAGACTTGACAACAGGAGCATACAGACCTTCGTCGATGTCATTGCCATCTTTGATTTAATAGAGATATCAGAATAGTTTGAATACCATGTCTTTTCTTTACCTGAATACACATATAAAACAGATGTTTGTCAGTTCCAAAATCCAGCCAAAACTAAAGTTATGCATGGCCATGATCCATTCAAAGTTGATTTTATACAGGGGGCAATGGATTTCTTAGTTGATTTGCAAGGAAAATTGATGTAATTATGTGCCAATAGGATACATTTAGAGTGCTAGAAACCTATGGAGAGGAAAAGCATGTACATATTTATAGAGGTCAAGACTCAACTTGAATCAAGAACATCAGATGTAGTTTCGCCGTGATCAATTTAGACAATACTGAAATTGGCATGACTGTGATCTGCATACCAGTATTAGGTCACTTCTTAGTCTGCTCACAGAATGTTGATCAAGAGTTCTACGGTCACATGCATTATTTATTGGAACCATTTAGTAGTCGGTTTTGGGTCTACATCAAATGTGTTCACAGAAACAAATAACATCCAGCATCATAAAGGAAATATGTGGGGTGGCATTAATGGAGATGAACTTACATGACAATAACCAACTTTCTACCAATGCACAAAAGAACAGATACCCCATGATAAAAGAACACAAACCACGTGTGCATCCACGATTTCAAAATAACCTTAATTGGGGTCAGTATCCAAAATAGTCACAAATTCACTTGCAAACTACCACACAACAAATCCAGAACTATTTCCCACAGTTTATCTTAACCAGATTAAATCAAGGACCAGCAACAAACAATAAAAGATCAAGAACAATTTATATGCAATAAAGGTATGAGAGAGAAGAAATCTCCACATAAGACGGCTATAAACACTGAAGCATAAATAAGCAACACCTTTAAATACAAATAAAAAGGGCTCAAGGTTCATTGCATAGTGGGCTCAGATTCGTCTTTCCTCAATCATATAACCTACCCCCATCATCTCTTATCACCAGATCAATCTGTTTATACAGTGGAGCTGCCCTGGTTATCACTCAACAAGAATGACCATCCAAGGGTAGAACAACAAGTATCACAGGATAAAAAACAATTCTAGAGACAAGAGGGAGGATCCAACTTGATACCCACAGGTGCCTCGATTGCTCAAAGGCACACTTATTTCAGCCAAGGTTACTCATCATCGCCCTAGCACAAGTACCACAGATCAATTTAGCAAATCTAGGAGCATAGCTCTACGACCAGGGCATCAACTCAGTGGGCGTCGGGGTTGCGCCTGAACGCCGTCCAACCGGCGAGGAACTGCCTCCTACACCGCACATCCATGCCATCGCGAGAGGACGGGGGATGGGGGCACGAGTGCGAGGGAGAGGCGGCTAGGTCACTCCACGGGAGCGGACGCAATTTATACGTGTAAGCATGAAATGACAAAAATGCCCTCGACGGGGCAAGCTATTTACGTGCGGTGGCACGGTTGAGGTGAAACTATTCATTGCTATAGGTGCCCTCTTCAATCCGACGGGCGAGGTTGTCCCAGGGCTCGATCCGACGGCCCAGATCGCATCATGCACTTCGATCCAACGGCCAGGAAGCCCAAATTGTCTTACATCGTCCCACCGATGAGCACGGATGCCACGGGAACTGAAGTGGCCAAGGAGGCAAGGAGGTTATGTATAGCACATCTAGAAACACCACCAGGGGTGGAGATGACCTAGGCAACGTCTAAAGATACTAATCACAATCACAATTCCCTCTGGAGGTTAACTGATTATCACGAACACGTGGGGAAGAAGGTCGCAGCTCACCTACAACATAGAGCTAGCATAAAAAGAAGTAGGAGCTCATCATTTCCCATTACTCCTGAAAAATTATAAAGCAAAAAAAAAAATTAATGCTTTGTGACCGACCAACAAGAATTAGAAAAAAAATTCTTATAACCAAAGGTGCTCTGAACCCAAATCTTTTCTTCATAAACATGGAGGAACTCTCGTGAACAGAGTAAGCTTGTGACATATAAAAATACATTATAAGAAAGAACACCAGATAGGAGCTAACAAAACTAAGTTTAGAATATACGCTAGGAAATCAATAATTGTACAAAAATATCATGGGCCAAATAAAATTCATATAGGCCACTAACTAAACTGACAGGAACCAAACTTTTATATTTTGACCAATTGTTCCACATTAGTCTGAAGCTCTTGTTATTTCATTTATCCAAATTAAGACTGTCATTATTTAAATTGATTATGCTTAAAGCATCTATCTGATTTAGCTAAAGCAGGAGAGCATCTAATATAACACAATAACGGGGTGAGGTGTTTTTATAATCATCATAGGACTTAAAAGTATCACCTCCATACAGCCCAGAACATAAAATTAGATGGCAAAAACATGCATGGACTGAACTCTTCAGCAAAATAATATATGTCTATTCAAAGCTATATGTTTCTAGATTGTTTAGGACTATTTTAACTACTTTGACATTCCCCCTCCTCAATTAGAGGTACAAGTCATAGGATTCGGTGTACTGAACTGATACTTTGCACATATATAGTACATCTTTGTATGTACTTTACAGAAGTACCTCCTGGGCGCCTATTACCAAGACCGGTAAGAAAATTGTGCAGCTATGAGATGGATAATTTGATTATGTTGTAGACTAATTTTATACAGTGCATACGAAGTTCCAAGAACAAGAAAAATAGACAAAGTAGCTAATCTCAGGTGCACATGGATCCACAAAACCATATCACCATCTCAAATCAACCAGAGTAATAGACATCTACTTTGGATAACCTATAGCCAAGTTGCATTGGATACGGATGCTACATTATACTTATTAATACAATGAACATTTGACAAGCAACTAAATTCTAACAAGCAGTATGAATCAGTGACATACTACAAATAACAGGCCGATCCATAAATACGAAACTGAAATTGTACTGCTGCAGATGTAGGAGGTAGCGACGTAAGCACAATCTGATTTGTGTTTCGTCCCTGAATTAGATGATTCACTCCAGCACTCGATTTTTTCCTCGAACACGAAAAGAAGGAAAAAAGAGTATTAGAAACCAGCATATATGGGCTTAAAAAGAGTATTAGAAACAAAAAAAGAGTATTAGAATAATTTTCCTCAGATTTTTTTGCAGGTTGCATTGGAAGAGAGACATGGTATATCCCACGTTGCAATGAACAGTTGAACAAGATTCAGGAAAAGGCCAAGACAAAGCTGAAAGTAAATTTGATCCTAAGCAAGCATCCACATCCTGAAGCCATAATGGGGCACCAGCATATAATGTAGGCCAATATGAAAAGAAGATTCATCCTGAAGCCATAATGGGGCACCAGCATACAACAAGACACATGAAGTTAACCTAATTGTAAGAGCAAGCTTGCACAACCATCTATCCAACACTCCCCTTCCTTAGAACCTACCTAGACCATATAACATGCCACAAGTGTGCACCTAATTTGGTACCACACACCAACATTAACCTAAGCCTGAACAGTGGATCCTACAATGACACCAAACCTAAGATTTCTAAAATTATTTTATCCTTAATCTTGGACCAGATCCACTTAGTTTATAAAAAAAAAACAATTGGTAAGAGCCACACTAACCATCATAGCACAGACTCGAGATTCGTGTTTTACACTCTAGGACAGGAAAAAAGAAACACCAAGCAAAGAACATAGGACAGAAAAATATCCTTCCAAGGATGTAGCTAGACCCAAGCTCCTCCTAGACAGAAAGAAACAAAAGTTTGTCCCTTTCTTGACAGAAAAAATAGAACCAGGAAGACAACAAAAAACTACTCTGGATGAATCTTGCTAGATCCAAGGCTGGGACTGAACCGACCTACTGCTACTACGCCTTGCAACCATTCATCTACGTTCAATACAAGTAACATGCAACCAAGCATACATTAAACACTTTGACTGGAGGAAGTGCAAACTAACATAGGAAGTATATCAGAATACGAGAGCAGAAGACAAATATTATCCCTCATGCTGATAGGATACAAAATCCAAAATAGGTAAACATATATTGTTTTATGAAAATTAAAGCACACACTGCCCAAACAATTAACACCAGTGGCCATTGCCACAGGAAACATAGATCTGGAAGGCAATAAGCTTCCAGGTATAACAATAAGAGAAGCACAAATGCCAAATAAATTGTTAGCGGATGTTTGAGCCCTGCTGCTTGGCACTTTCTAATAAATTGCAATCAAAAGATAAGATAGATGTGCAGGGGTAGGAAGAGGGGGTGGAGCTCACCACGTTCAGGGGGGTAGGAGGAGGGAGGAGGCATGAGGGCTCGTGCCTCGTCCACCTGCAGCACCTGCTGCTCATCCAGATCGAAGCAACCGACCTTGTCCACCAGAGGAGCAGGGACGTCTGTGTGCACCTGCGTGACCAAAATCAGCAACAACATGAGGGGAGGGGAGGGGCCAAGAGCAAATTGAAATCGACGTGCCTTGACCAGTAGCAATAATGCTAGGATTAAGGTTGGAGCAGGGGGGAGGGCGGCATCTCAAGCAGGCCATTGCGTGGGCGCGGAGTAGGCAGAGTAGAATCACTCGGAGGCCAAGGTCGGACGACATCGCCGGTGGATCTGTGAGCACCTTGGCCACCGCCTGACCCGCTCACTCTCCCTCTTCTCTTCCCTTCCCTTCTAACGACGGGAGGGGGAGGCTGCGAGCGGCATGGTGTGAGGGAGACGAGGAGACAGGTCCACGGTGGCGAGGTCTGAGGGGCGTCGGCGGCGGCGAAGTGGGCGGGGCGGCGAGGTCTGGTGGAGGGAGAGGTCGGGGAGAGGGTGGGTGAGCGGGGCTGGGATGCGGGAGGACGGGGGATGAGGGCGTGAGTGCAAGGGAGAGGCAGCTAGGTCATCTCCACGGGAGCGGGGATGCAATTTATACGCGTAAGTGTGAAATCACGAAAATGCCCTTAGCGGGGCAAGCTATTTACATGCGGTGGCACAGTCGGGGTGAAACTATTCATTGCTACAGGAGCCCCTCTTCGATCCGATGGGCGAGGTCATCTCAGGGCAAGATCCGACGGCCCAAATCCAATCCAGAAATCGATCCAACGGCCACCAGTGCCTGAGCTCTAAGAGCGCTTGTAGGGTGCTTCATTTCTTGTTTTAGGATGTGTGTTTGTGCGTATGTATGAGCCTATGTGTGTGTACTGTGTTAAAAAAATGAGATCAATATTGTTAGCAATGCTATCATGATTTATTTATGGATTAAATTAATTATAAAATTGATAATATAGTCAACAATCGAAAAACCATATGTTTATAGGTAATTTACAATTCAAGAATTTATTGCTACATTGAAATCAGACCTATTTACGGGTGTTCACTTTAAGCATTGGCAGACCAAGACTGTCTTCTGGCTCACGGCCGTAAGTATGTTCTAGGTCGCAGGTGGCACTCGATTACTCCTGACCAATAGAAGGCGTTCAGGGAGGTCACCATTGTCTCGTGGGAGTCGTTCTGAGCATGTACAATTCAATTTCTCGATTCAATAGAAACGCAAAGAGGTGCCTATCACTACTGCAGGATGCTGCTAACACGACACTACGATCAGAGACCCTTTGACAAAACTATGTGCGATGCATTAATCGCAAACGGTGATGTAAAAAAAACCGTTAAAAAAGATGCAAAACGTTTGCGATGGCGGATCCATCAAACACGGTTCTGATTTTAGTTGCGTGTGTGATGCAGGGCATACGGTTCAGTTCAATTAACTATTTGCGATAAGGAAGAAGAACAGAAATGGGCAGCCAGATAAAGGCGTGTGCGATATACGACATACAGTTCACTCAGATGAACTGTTTGTGATGAGGCGGAACATCAGAAATGGGCAGCCAGATGAAGGTGTGTGTGATATATGGCATACAGTTCACTCGGATGAACTGTTTGTGATTAGGCAACACAAAAGAAATGGTCAGCCAGATCAGGGTGTGTGCGATATACGGCATACGGTTCATTGCGATAAACTGTTTGTTTTGAGCCAAGAGAACAGAAATGTTTCACATAAACAAGATGTGTGTAATACGCGGCAAACATCCAATTACATAGGTGGCTAGTACACACATGACATTTCCACACACCAAAGTAAACTATTACATGCATAATTAACTAGGATAAATGATCATCTGATCATCATCTACTTCTTGTGCTAGCTCGATGTTCCTTCTATGCTAAGTTTCCATTAATTGATGGCATTTTATGAACACGCCACCGTTTCCCGCCATTTCCTCACCTATTTCCCGCCACCCAGTGATATTGCGCATAAACCTAGGCGACACGCGACGCACGGAGGCAACAAGCGTAGCCTGTAGCACATCCACCTTTTCCAAGAATGCCAACCCACCAAAGCACCGCCTCTGCCATCAACCTCGTCGACGAGGAAAACGAGAAGGTGCCACGGCCCATCGAGGCCGAGGCGCTCCCCGGCAACGCGATGGACGACGCCATGATGTGCGTCACCGCCAGGGTTGAGCAGACCCTTGGCGCATGGCACTTCAGCGCCGCGGATCAAGATAGGCATGTCAGCGCCGAGAGGCTGCAGCTCGCCGCACAACATGATCGATGGCGCGCCGTAGAGCAAGCTAGGCGCGTCCGCGCCGATAGGCTGTGGCTCACCGCATGGCGAGACCATTGGAGCGCCGCAGAGCGAGAGGCACGGCGCGCCGCACAGTAAGAGCGGATCCATCGGTGATTGCCTGCTGTCGACAGGCCGTCGCAGCTGGGTACACGTCCCGTCAGTACCCCCATTCCTCGCCAGGAGTGGGCAGAGGCCCTCTGCACCGTACTTGCACCAGAGGCCGGCCACGCCATACTTGCACCGGACGCCTGCCACGCCGTTCGCATGGGTTGCGCCGTTCGCCTTGTCCGTGGCCCGCTCGATGCCAACGCACTGGTCGGTAGGCTCGACCGCCTCCTTGGCCCAGGTGTCCACCTGGGCGCAGTAGAGGAACATGGCCATCGCATCCTCGAGCTGGTGATCTCCGATGAAATAGCCAACTTGGAGCTCGAGATCGCGCTCCAGATGTACCGCGAGCGTGTCGACCGCTTGGACGAACGCCTGCACGAGTTCAGGCAGAGCCAAGAGCTACCGTAGGCAAGGGCTGCTGGTCATGGTCTCATGGACGCGTTTTATTTTGTTGAGTCGTTTCGACGTGGATAGCTATGTATTCACAGCAATTATAATATTGCTCTGTTTCAATGTGTGTACTCTGTTTTCCATTCTTATATGTTCTGTTTCAATGTGTGTATATACGCTTTCCATTCTGTATATGTGGATGATAACAGCTAGATAAAAATTAGTATACAAAAATAGATAGAAAATGGAATTCATAATATATATATATTAATTGTTCATTAGTTCATCACGGAATATATATAATATCATCACATATACGTGATGACACTTAACTACTAGGTACAATGCATAAAATTGAAAACGAACAATAGTAAAACTAATAATCCCTCCTGGGGCAGTATTCTGGCAGCCCCTCGCTAGCAGCTCCCTGGTGCGCGGCGTCTTCCCAGCGCGGAGGCAGTACTCCGCCTCCTCCGCCTCGCAGCGCTTGACGTACCGATCTGCCTCTTGCTGGCGGATGAGCGCGAACGACCTTGCCATTTCGTTGGGCGCCCACCAGAGCTCCTCGTCGGTGGCACGCTGGAGCTTATCGGCCCACCTCCACGCAGCGATGAGGCGCCTAGCACCTTTGACCTTCCTCGTGAAGTACCCATCTTTGTACACCTCCTCCGCACGACGACGCACCCGCCCCCAAAGCTCCACTGCCTCCTTTTTCCAGGCGGCATCACGGGCTTCATAGGCCACCTGGTACCTGGCTTCCTCCTCCGCCATCTCCTTCTTGAATGCCACTTGCCTGGCTTTCTCAGCCGGCGGTAGCGACTTCCACAGACAAAGATTGTACTGGCCCCAAAACCAATCCAAAGTTGGGGGGTCCGGCGCAACCTCGTCCGGCGGCGCGTAGGGGTCCTCCTCGTCGCTGCTCTTCGACTGAGCGTCCTCGGGGAGCGGCGACTCCTCGTCAGTGCGTGGGCAAACCGGCGGCGCCATGGCAGAGATTTGAGAGAGAGAGAGAGAGAGAGGGCGAGCGAGGGGAGGATGTAGATGAGAATGCAGGCGGGACGACATGAGCAAGGTAGTATTTATTGGCGGCCGGAATCTAGATCGACGGGAACAGTACACACGCCAGTCGCCGGAATTTATGAGTACTGTAGTTTGAATTACGCACGATTCCCGCAGCAAAATTTGTGTGTGAACCTAATAGCTAACGGTTTCCAATACAAAACCGTGTCTGATTAATAACCCCCGCCACTCACCTTCCAAACCTCGAGGCGCGAAATAGAGTGCCAATCGTGTGGGGGCCGGTTGTCTTATCAGATCTTTACATTTTCTTTTTTGAACACCAGATATTTACATCGTCTGATGATTTTTTAACTCGCACACAAGTACACAAAAATATGATTTTTCAAACCATTATGGTTAGCCGTTGCATGTAGATGTAGTTCAAATTTGAATTACGATCATTAAATGGCTAGAAAATCACTTAAATGTCTTTAAAAGGTCAAATGACCCCTAGAATTTTCCAAATTTTCACATGACAGTTGTATTAGTGCACGTTAAACGTAGAAAACATTTGAAGGCCGTAAGAGGAAGCTATCTCCCGTTTGTCATCAAACATGCATTGTTCCCTCTCGGAACCACGAGCCTTCTAGTGAGTTGCTCCGGTTTGTGAGGGGTGTGTGTCCAAACTTTCGTTAAACAGGCCAATTTTTTTACCACATCATCTTGGTGGCATGACATTACATCAAGCAAGGTTTCATGTTTTTCTGATCATTTTTTAATTTTTTGGAATTAAAATGCCATGGCACTCCATACACGTGTCCATGCCGTGAGACCAATATGTTTGAAAATTCCTTCTAATTTACTGCACATGGAATTAACTCGCACACAAGTACACAAATATGATTTTTCAAACCATTATGGTTAGCCGTTGCATGTAGATGTAGTTCAAATTTGAATTACGGTCATTAAATATCACTTAAATATCTTTAAAAGGTCAAATGACCCCTGAAATTTCCCAAATTTTCACATGACAGTTGTATTAGTGCACGTTAAACGTAGAAAAAAATTGAAGGCCGTAAGAGGAAGCTATCTCCCGTTCGTCATCAAACATGCATTGTTCCCTCTCGGAACCTCGAGCCTTCTAGTGAGTTGCTCCGATTTGTGAGGGGTGTGTGTCCAAACTTTCGTCAAACAGGCCAGTTTTTTTACCACATCATCTTGGTGGCATGACATTACATGAAGCAAGGTTTCATGTTTTTTTGATCATTTTTTATTTTTTTGGAATTAAAATGCCATGGCACTCCATGCATGTGTCCATGCCGTGAGACCAATATGTTTGAAAATTCCTTCTAATTTACTGCACATGGAATTAACTCGCACACAAGTACACAAATATGATTTTTCAAACCGTTATGGTTAGCTGTTGCATGAAGATGTAGTTCAAATTTGAATTACGGTCATTAAATGGCTAGAAAATCACTTAAATGTCTTTAAAAGTTCAAATGACACCTAGAATTTTCCAATTTTTCACATGACAGTTGTATTAGTGCACGTTAAATGTAGAAAAAAAATTGAAGGCCGTAAGAGGAAGCTATCTCCCGTTCGTCATCAAACATGCATTGTTCCCTCTCAGAACCACGAGCCTTCTAGTGAGTTGCTCCGGTTTGTGAGGGGTGTGTGTTCAAACTTTCGTCAAAAGGCCAATTTTTTACCACATCATCTTGGTGGCATGACATTACATTAAGCAAGGTTTCATGTTTTTTTGATCATTTTTTAATTTTTTGGAATTAAAATGCCATGGCACTCCATGCATGTGTCCATGCTGTGAGACCAATATGTTTGAAAATTCCTTCTAATTTACTGCACATGGAATTAACTCGCACACAAGTACACAAATATGATTTTTCAAACCGTTATGGTTAGCCGTTGCATGTAGATGTAGTTCAAATTTGAATTATGATCATTAAATGGCTAGAAAATCACTTAAATGTCTTTAAAAGGTCAAATGACCCCTGAAATTTTCCAAATTTTCACATGACAGTTGTATTAGTGCACGTTAAACGTAGAAAAAGTTTGAAGGCCGTAAGAGGAAGCTATCTCCCGTTCGTCATCAAACATGCATTGTTCCCTCTCGGAACCACGAGCCTTCTAGTGAGTTGCTCCGGTTTGTGAGGGGTGTGTGTCCAAACTTTCGTCAAACAGGCCAATTTTTTTACCACATCATCTTGGTGGCATGACATTACATCAAGCAAGGTTTCATGTTTTTTTGATCATTTTTTAATTTTTTGGAATTAAAATGCCATGGCACTCCATGCATGTGTCCATGCCGTGAGACCAATATGTTTGAAAATTCCTTCTAATTTACTGCACATGGAATTAACTCGCACACAAGTACACAAATATGATTTTTCAAACCGTTATGGTTAGCTGTTGCATGTACATGTAGTTCAAATTTGAATTACGGTCATTAAATGGCTAGAAAATCACTTAAATGTCTTTAAGAGGTCAAATGACCCCTGAAATTTTCCAAATTTTCACATGACAGTTGTATTAGTGCACGTTAAATGTAGAAAAAATTTGAAGGCCGTAAGGGGAAGCTATCTCCCGTTCGTCATCAAACATGCATTGTTCCCTCTCGGAACCACGAGCCTTCTAGTGAGTTGCTTCGGTTTGTGAGGGGTGTGTGTCCAAACTTTCGTCAAACATACCAAATTTTTACCACATCATCTTGGTGGCATGACATTACATCAAGCAAGGTTTCATGTGTTTTTGATCTTTTTTTAATTTTTTGGAATTTACATGCCATGGCACTCCATGCTTAATTGTGTCATAGCCGTTAGACCAATATGTTTGAAAATTCCTTCCAATTTACTGCACATGGAATTAAATCACACACAAGTACACAAAATATGACTTTTCAAACCGTTATGTTTAGCTGTTGCATGTACATGTAGTTCAAATTTGAATTACGGTCATTAAATGGCTAGAAAATCACATAAATGTCTTAAAAGGTCAAATGACCCCTGAAATTTTCCAAAATTTGACATGACAGTTGTATTAGTACTACAAATTTTCTCGTACATTTAAAACACCATCCGTTGCCACTTTACTCCAAATTCATCTTTCACAGCTAATAAAAAATATCAACAACATCACACACAGTTTTTTGTAGGAACCGTTTGCGATGAAAATTTCTGGGTCTATTTAAGTCTTCCTCCTTAAGCTTCACCGGCTCGTCTGCTCCAGTGCCGGCAACCCCCGAATCCACGAATCCCGATCCCCATTCCCGCACCCCTTCTTGCAATGATGACGCCATGGAAACGCTTCATGAAGGCCCATACGATGGCCGCGTCCTCCCCGGGTGCCGTTGCCTGCGCCGAGAGTGCCGCCGCATCCGCATTGACCGCGGACGCATCTGCGGCAGCCGATAGGGCAGCTGCAGCAGCCGAGACGGCTGCAGCTGCTGCTGCGACAGCGGCTACAAACACCGAGAGCGCTCGAGCTGCTGTCCGTGCCGCCGATGTCGCCCTGGCCCGGGTCGAGGCCATCCACGCCAAGATCAAGGACGCAAACACCAAGATATTCCAGGCCACCTCGGAATCCAGCATGCAACCCACGTCTGAAAAGGCAGCGGTGGCCATGGAGCACCTGCTTCCTCATGAGATCGCCGAGCGGGAGCTGGAGATGCAGGAGGCGGCGGAGATCGAGGAGCGCCGGGAGGAGGAGTTGCGCGTGGCCGAGGTCGAGGTAGAGAAGAGTCTGTCCGTCGAGGAATCAGCGGTGGAGTACCAACATGAGCTCTGGCACAGCCACTACTACGAGTACTACAACCTTTAGGGCGGCGCCGAGGACGAGAACGAGGACGAGGACGCGGTCGACTTCAGCAGGGGGGACGCGGAGTCCACCAACGGCGGCATGTCGCCAGGACAAGTCATCGACGTCTCATCTCACACCGGCGATCCATAGGCCGGCACGGTGGCGGATTTTTTAAAATTATGTGTACTTAGGCTTTGTTTTTAATGCTGGTCTTTTGTTAGAGCAATGTTTAGGTCAACTGGCTCTGTTTAATTACTAAAATTGCTTGATTCAGTAAGTGTGGTCTGTGTGCTGTACGCTCTTTTGTGTGCCCAAATTAGCAAGCGATGTTAAATTATGCAATGACGTACCCTGGGAAATTTCCACCAAAATTTGAATTATCAAACTCATCCCATGCGCGTAAAGCAGAAGAATCGTTTGCGATGCAGACAATCGTTCAAAGTGAATGGTGTCCGGCGGCACCGCGCGCAAAGTTTCCCTCCACATTTCGAAATATTTGGCCTACCGCCGAAATATCTACCCCCACCCCCCTTCCCCACCCCCTTTTCTCCCTGACCACAAGTCACATTTCCCCTGTTTCCTCCTTCCTTCCTTCCTTCCTTCCTAAGCTATAGCCGCTTTCTCGCTCTCGCCTTCTCGCATCCTACCACTGGGGTTGCCATGGTCTTCTTCAATGACCTCTCCAGCGGTTCCTCCTCCGACGATGACTCCTTCATCACCCGGGTGTGCCTCTCTTCTCTCTCTCTCTCTCTCGGGCTATGACTTGGAATGAAGGATTTTAACCTGGCGGTCGATTTGAGTCATTTCTTCCTCTTGTAGCTCCCTAGGACCATAAGTTGCAACGAATGGAGCGGGGTGGCTGAAGATCTGTCTGCTCATTGTCACCATCAATCTCCATGCGTGAAGCTAGTTGCGTTTGAATCTGTGGACAGTGGGAGGAAGTTTCTGGCATGTGAAGAGAAGGTTAGACCCTCTTTCGTTGTTACAAATCATTGGTTAGATGTGATTCAGACACTGTCACGGTCCCAACCTATTCATACCACACCTTCAACCAAACGCATCCTAAGACAGTGTCACAGTTTGTACCTAGTATCTAAAAATGTTGCCATCTCATCAACGGTGCCATTAGAAAATTATTTGGCACCGCTTCAGCAGTTTGTGCAGCCAACTTTGGTCCACACATCCGAGCAGCCAAGCAGTAAAATACTAAATCTTTATGGCACGAAGGAACTGGGCATCGGAGCAACAAGGTGCTCCGGAGTCCGGGTCCCTGATTTTTTCCGCTGCATCGGCTCGCCAGTGTAGGGCACCGGTGGAGATGTAGCAACAATTGTCTTTACACCGGTTTGGCATACATAGTGGACAGCCTTAGTGCTATTAGTTCTGTGTTACTAAATTTGTGCATGTACACACCTGTTGTTATCAATTTGCTGTCATCCAAACACTGTCGCTATGCTATTGCAGTTATATTTACCTTCCTCATAAAATGTTCAATTTGTTATCTATAGTACATGAGTAAGAACTTGTAGCATTGTTGTAGTTAATTATAGCTTTTGATGTTTCAGAATTTGGTTGTTGTCTCAGTAGCAATTAATTCATTTGCATATTGATCTTTTTGAGAAGATATGTCATAATTAACCTGTTTCTTCAGTTTTTCAAAATAATTATTGGTGATTTTCTATGTTGCTATAAACCCATTTCCACTACAATTGTTACTGATCTAGTTTTAAATACTATAGGATGAACGGAAGTGTTCTTACTTGGAGTGGGTTGATCAAGAGTGGCCACAGTCTTTGAAGATGTGCCTAGCAAGGCTCTGTAGCATGTATGAGGAAGAGAACAGAGGTAGGCTTAGAGAAAGTGTTGTTAATGCTGAAGAATATTTGAAGATGTGGGATAAAAAGAGGAAGGTGGAGAATGAGCTCAGATTTTTTAAATCAGACTTTGCTAAGATGGTGTTGGCGAAGGAGGAGGCACTTTCCCAGTTGGCCAGTGCAAAACAGGTTCTTAGTGAACTGAAAGCAGAGGTGGATAAGACAAGCTTGGATGATCTCGATTAGGGAAATGAATATATTGTTCTAATGTATTTCAATTATGAAATCCTGCTTCCTTAATATGGAAATGAAATATATTGTGTGCTCAATATGAATGTCAATTAGATTAATAAATGGATTATTAATAATAGCGCAATTAGCCTGCTAATGGGTTTTTTTTATTGCAAACGGTTATTGAGAAAACACCATGGGCGATGACCTCAGGCAACGCACACAGTTTCTAGGAATAAACCATGTTCGATCAATGAACGATCACACACGACATCCTCTTGAAAACTGTTTGCGTTAGGCCACCTTGTGCAAACGTTTACCACATAAAAACTGTGTGTGATGGATAGCCTTTGCCACACAGTTTCTTCTACACCATGTGTGATGCATTCAATAACACAAACGATAAAATTGTTAATATCATGTGCAATGGCAACGCTATCACAAACGATTTAATGGGGAAAATAGTGTGTGATGTACCTGCGAACGGAAACATTTTCCTTGGAGCGACTGTGTGGGATGTATATATGAACAGAAATGTTTAGCAGGGACTGACTGTGTGGGATATACTTACGATCGGAAACGATTTCGCCTATATAATTGTATTTTTTTAGCACTACTGTATGTATAACCGTATTTGATCGCTCGCCGGTCGCACACGACCTCATTTTGCAGAGCGTGTGTGCCAGGAGGGCATATCCCCGACGGTTTCTAGGTCGTGTGGGAAGGACCCCCCTATCGCAGTCACTCACTAGGTGACGGTTCAGAATGCCGTCGTGAAAAGGGGTTAAAAACCGTTTGTATAGAACCTCGCTGTACCAGTGTATGGTACCCAAATAAGAATAGGATGATTAGAGACAAGCTAGTTGACACATATCTACACATACGGGTTTGCGAAGGACTTGCTATTTGACACATATCATGGCAGGAAGTCTCAAACTACATCTCAAATTGCTCTTTTTATCCATGTGCTAGTTTCAAACTACTCGGTGGGTTGCTCTCCATGAGCATCTATCCAGACGAAACCTCCTAGAGTTTTCGTCAAACTGAGTATCAATGAAGGATTCGGTACTGGTTTGCTCCACGGAACAATATGCATTGTACTTAGAGATAAAAGTGAAAAAATTAGCCACTGGGAACAGCCGAATTGAGTGGTGCAATGGTGTTCTTACTGTCGAAGCACTTGCCATGTGGTATGGACTGACTTGCACAAACAATTGGATGCAACCGCTTTGTGATCCACTCTGGACAACCTGAAGGTCATCGAGGTTATGAACAAAGTAGGGAATTATGCTGGAGTTGTTGCCCCTATTTTCGATGATTGCTACCCCTTGTGGTGTGATTTCCCTCAAGCTATGTATGAGCATGATACGTCTCCAACATATCTATAATTTTTTATTGTTCCATGCTATTATATTATCTATTTTGGATGTTTTATATGCATTAATATGCTATTTTATATTATTTTTGGGACTAACTTATTAACCCAGAGCCCAGTGCCAGTTTCTGTTTTTTCCTTGTTTTTGAGTTTCGCAGAAAAGGAATATCAAACGGAGTCCAAACGGAATAAAACTTTACGATGATTTTTCTTAGACCAGAAGACACACGTAGGACTTGGAGACCAAGGAAAAGGAGTACCGAGGCGACGGCAAGGGTGCAGGGCGCGCCCTAGGGGGGAGGCGCCCTCCAGCCTAGTGGGTCCCTCGGAGCTCCTCTAACCCTAATCTTCGGCCTATAAATTCCTAAATATTCCCAAACCATCAGAAGCATCCATGAAAACACTTTTCCGCTGCCGCAAGCCTCTGTTCCCGTGAAATCCCATCTTGGGGCCTTTTCCGGTGATCTGCCAGAGGGGGATTCGATCACGGAGGGCATCTACATCAACCCTATTGCCCTTTCGATGAAGCGTGGGTAGTTTACCTCTGACCTACGGGTCCATAGCTAGTAGCTAGATGGCTTCTTCTCTCTCTATGATCTTCAATACCATGTTCTCCTCGATGTTCTTGGAGTTCTATCTGATGTAATATTCTTTTGCGGTGTGTTTGTTGAGATCTGATGAATTGTGGATTTATGATCAGATTATCTATGAATATTATTTGAATCTTCTCTGAATTCTTATATGAATGATTTGACATCTTTGTATTTCTCTTTGAATTATCGGTTTAGTTTGGCCAACTAGATTGGTTCTTCTAGTTGGTTCTTCTTGCAATGGGAGAGGTGCTTAGTTTTGGGTTCAATCTTGCGGTGTCCTCACCCAGTGACATAGTAGGGGTAGCGAGGCACGTATTGTATTGTTGCCATCAAGGATAAAAAGATGGGGTTTTCATCATATTGCTTGAGTTTATCCCTCTACATCATGTCATCTTACTTAATGCGTTACTCTGTTCTCTTGAACTTAATACTCTAGATGCAGGCAGGAGTCGATCGATTTGTGGAGTAATAGTAGTAGATGCAGAATCATTTCGGTCTACTTGACACGGACGTGAGGCCTATATGCATAATCATTACCTTGGATATCATCATAACTTTGCGCTTTTCTATCAATTGCTTGACAGTAATTTGTTCACCCACCGCATTATTTTCCTTCAAGAGAGAAGCCTCTAGTGAAACCTATGGCCCTCGGGTCTATTTTCCCTTATATATTTTCAGATCTATAAACCAAAAATACCAAAAATATCTTTCTGCAATTTATTTACTTTTATTTTATTTTATGTTTTAGTAATCTTTTATATCTATCTCTATCAGATCTCACCATTGCAATTGACCATGAAGGGATTGACAACCCCTTTATCACGTTGGGCGCAAGTGTTTGATTGTTTGTGTAGGTGCATAGATTGGAGACTTGCTTGTGCCTCCTACTGGATTGATACCTTGGTTCTCTAACTGAAGGAAATACTTATCTCTACTTTGCTGCATCACCCTTTCCTCTTCAAGGGAAAAACCAACGCAAGCTCAAGAAGTAGCAGAGCATTGTCCTAGAAATAGGCAAATAATTTAGCCCCTGAGTTAGCTAGATTAACAAGATTTACTAGTCCTAGTGTTTGGATGGATGAATTGCTTGTCTGATAGATGCAAAGGTGTCCCATCTTTCAATGAGATGGTGATTATCGTTTTCAGAGGAGTAGACTTTGACGATCCGACTACGAATGTTCGAGGACGTCGCGCCTTAGCAATCACTAAACCAACTCCGAGAGGTTATTGACCACCCCGGAGCATGATCAACCTGACCACGAGGGTCTATTTCCTGCAAGCAAATAAAGAACAAGCAAGAAACTGAGATTGCAATCTGAATATTGCGAATATAAGAGGGAAGCTTTATTGATCAAGGTGGGGTTCTGTGACGTCTTGGTCTGGTCGTTGAACACAAACAAAGTATGCGAAGTTGCAGCTATGGCGAACTTTAATCTAAACAAAACCCAAAGTCTAACCGATGCCCTAAGGGCTGTATATATGGAGGAAGAGGGGGGAAATTTCGTGACTCCTTGGAGGAGGGGTCCGAAACCAACCCTTCTCTATTTCCCCACACATACAGACTCTAAAAATAGCCTGTACTAAAGTATTTCGAAATTACATGGGCCTGACCTAATAATAAGGTGACGCAGCACCTATAATAGTCTCTCGACGAAATTTATGAAGTGGCATCTTGTATATTTCGTCAAAGCCTTCATGCACTCATTATGGTGGCTTCAAAGTCCTGAAATCATCACTTGAATCACCGTTCTTGTTCCCCTTGCGCATGCCATCATCTCCATGCTTCATCTTGCTCCAATGTTCATCTTTTTTGTCCAAGATAGGCCCTTCATTTGTAAGCAAAGCAAATGTATCCAATTTAGGCAGCATCATATTCTCATGAACATTAGAATTGTTTCCAAGAAACGAAAGTACCTGGTAATTTAATTGGCATGCGCGAGCTATAGTAATTGGTCCAGTATGTATAGCAGTAGGGGTTGTGGGTGTAACAATGGCATTCATGTCCTCCCCTTCTTGAAATGAAGTCATCCTCGATGGAAGCTCATCTTCCTCATCCAAATAAGGCTTCAAATCTGCAATGTTGAAAGTGGGACTAACCCCAAAATCTGTAGGTAGCTCAAGTTTATACGCATTATCATTTATTTTCTGCAACACCATAAAAGGACCATCAACACGTGGCATTAGCTTAGACTTGAGCAAATCAGGAAACCTATCCTTACGCAAATGTAACCAAACAAGATCTCCAGGTGCAAAGACAACACGTTTTCTACCATTATCTCCAGCAAGTTTATATTTATCATTCATGCGCTCAATATTTTCCTTAGTTAACTCATGCATTTTTAAGATCAAGTCAGCACGTTGTTTAGCATAAAAATTAACCCTCTCCGAAGATGGAAGAGACAACAAATCAATGGGTGCATGAGGTAGGAAACCATACACAATCTCAAAAGGGCACATCTTAGTAGTAGAATGCAGTGAACGATTATAAGCATATTCAATATGAGGCAAGCATTCTTTCCACATTTTAAGGTTAGTCTTTAGAACAACCCTAAGCATTGTAGACAATGTTCTATTGACTACTTCAGTTTGTCCATCAGTTTGGGGGTGACATGTAGTACTAAAAAGTAGTTTAGTCCCCAACTTAGCCCATAAACATATCCAAAAGTGGCTAAATTGAAGTGGCTAATAAATTTAGTATCACGATCTGAAACAATAGTATTTGGCACACCATGCAAGCAAATAATTTCACGAGAGAACAAATCAGCAACATTAGAAGCATCATCGCTTTTATGGCATGGTATAAAGTGTGCCATTTTTTAAAATCTATCTACGACAACAAATATGCTATCCCTCCCCTTCTTTGTTCGAGGTAAACCTAAAACAAAGTCCATAGATATATCCTCCCATGGAACACTAGGTACATGCAAAGGCATATATAAACCATGAGGATTGAGTCGTGACTTAGCTTTTTGACATGTAGTGCAACGAGCAACAAATCGCTCACCATCCCGTCTCATCTTTGGCCAAAAGTAATATGTAGCAAGTACGTCCTCCGTATTCTTCATGCCAGTGTCCCATTAATCCTCCTCCATGCGCCTCCTGCAATAACAAAAGACAAACGAAGCTAGCTGGAATGCATAACTTGTTAGCACGAAACACAAATGCATTATTAACGACGAAATTGTTCTATGTTCTCCCTTCTTTACAATTCTGCAATACATCTTTAAATTCAGCATCATGCAAATATTGATCTTTGATGGACTCCAAACCAAATATTTTAAAGTCAAGTTGTGAAAGCATAGTATAACAACGAGACAATGCATCAGCGATAACATTTTCTTTACCCTTCTTGTGTTTTATGACATAAGGGAAAGTCTCAATGAATTCAAACCATTTAGCATGTCTACGGTTAAGTTTTGCTTGACTTTTAATATGTTTCAATGATTCATGATCAGAATGTATAACAAATTCTTTGGGCCATAAATAATGTTGCCATGTTTCTAAAGTCCGAACAAGAGCATATAATTCCTTATCATAAGTAGAATAATTCAGACTAGGCCCACTCAATTTTTCAGAAAAGTATGCAACAGGTTTACCATCTTGTAATAACACACCTCCTAATCCAATTCCACTAGCATCATATTCAAGCTCAAAAGTCTTATTAAAATCAGGAAGTTGGAGTATAGGAGTATGTGTCAACTTATCTTTCAATACTGTGAAGGCTTCTTCCTGTGCGGTACCCCAAACAAAAGGCATATCGTTCTTTGTAAGCTCATTGAGAGGTGCAGTAATGGTGCTGAAATCTCTCACAAAACGCCTATAAAAATCAGCAAGTCCAAGAAAACTCCTTAGTTGTGTGACCGTTTTGGGCTGTGACCAACTCTCAATAGCTTCAATCTTGGCTTTATCAACTTCAATTCTCTGTGGAGTAACAACATAGCCAAGAAAAGACACTCGATCGGTGTAAAAGGTGCACTTCCCAAGGTTACCAAACAAACGTGCATTACGCAGAGCAATAAAAATAGCACGTAAATGTTCCAAATGTTCCTCCAAAGATCTGCTATAAATCAGTATATCATCAAAATAGACTACCACAAATCATCCAATGAAAGCACGTAAAACTTCATTCATTAATCTCATGAAAGTACTTGGTGCATTAGTTAACCCAAAAGGCATGACTAACCACTCATATAGTCCAAACTTAGTTTTAAATGCTGTTTTCCATTCATCACCCAATTTCTTACGAATTTTATGGTATCCACTACGCAAACCAACTTTGGAGAATATTGTAGAGCCACTCAATTCATCAAGCATATCATCTAGCCTAGGAATATGATGACCATAATGAATAGTAATATTATTAATGCCTCTACAATCAACGCACATACGTGATGTACCATCCTTTTTTGGCACTAGTATAATAGGAACAACACAAGGACTAAGAGATTCGCGTATATAACCTTTGTCGAGCAGCTCATGTACTTGACACATAATCTATTTTGTCTCCTCCGGATTGGTATGGTATGGCGCACGGTTGGGTAGTGATGCACCGGGAATTAAGTTAATGTGATGCTCAATCCCTCGAATAGGTGGTAATCCCGGTGGGACGTCTTGTGGAAAGACGTCAGCGAACTCCTGCAAAATGTTAGTGACAGCAGGAGGCAAAGAGGTGTTGATGACAAAATTTGACAGAGTAGAAATATGCATCATGAATCAAAGAATTAATCTCAATGATGCTGATCTGCTAGCGTGTGTTCTAAGCTGAAGGTTACTTCCCAACTGAATATGTCCATGCGCTTATGGAGTTGAAGTGGCAGGGAGGTTTCAGATTCAGGCTTCAGTATTATTCACGTACAGATGAATCAGTTTGCCGGATGAGATTGCTGTGATTATGCTTTGTTTTTTGTGAAGTCCGAGAGAAGCGGGCAAAGATAGTTTGCATGGTTTTTATTATCAAGAAAACCAGGAGAGTCCTGTTTGGATGCTAAGCGTAGAGATAAGAGCCGAATCAGATGAAACCGAATTGTAACCAGATCAATCTCCCGATCGTTCAAAAGATCAAAGTCTAGATCACCCTATATAATTGTGGGGACGAGGCCGGTAGAGGGGACACCCAACATCGACAAAAACATATCTACTTTATTTCCACGCACAATTTTTCTTTTTGTTCATTTTTCCCCATCGACTCCTCTGTTCTTGCCTGCAAGTTCAGAGATCACCGTGGCAGTAGGCCAACCCTACACTACTGCACCCGAAAAATGGGACCTAGACGTCACTTAGGTTCCGTTTGCCGTTGATCCATTGAAGATTCGTCTAGAAGAATCAAGTTTTCTTTGAGATCAGCAAGAAGAAGGCCATTCTGTTCCTCATACAGCAAAAGAGAAGACCGGCTAGATTGTTGATCAGTTCAGGAATTGAGTGTGTTGCCGTGCATACGATTTTTGCCATCAACACAATTTGGCGACTCCGCTAGGGAATCGAGTCAATCGGCTACCATGTCTGACGACAAGGCCGAACTCAACTCCGGCAACATCATCAAACCCACATTAGATGAGTTGTCAGAAGGATATCGTCAGAAGTATGAGCAGCGTTTGCAAGAATTTGAAGACGCTCAACGTCGGCGCAAGCAAGAGTTTGAAGATACAATGCTTTCCTGCTTCCAGAAGACTCGCCAAGGTGTCATCATGAAGGGACCTGACCTGCCATCCATCACCGAAGCATCAAAGGTAGGTCCGGTAAGCGAAATTACACATGGTCTCAAGGAAGACATGGCTATTATGATTGATCAATTAGTAAGTGCATCTATTCATAATACACATGAAAATTATGTTACAAATCTAGATAGCATGGTCGCTGGTCATGTTAAAAATCTGTTTGAAAGGATGCAAGTTAGTAACTCTGTGCTGCCATCAGTGTCATATTCTGACAGAGAAAGAGATAGGCAGCCCTTGGCAACCGATGCTTCAACTTCAAATAATAATGTTGTTAATATGCAGCACGGGGCTATACCTCTCGATTCATCGGCGCTCTTCACACCCCCTGGAGTACCACAATATGGTTTGCCGATGAATTTGTATGCTAACCACAATAGTAGTGGTCCGGCTGTTAGTGTTCCACCAAGTGTTGCTAGATCAGGGCATGCATATGTACCTCCTGCATATGCACCTCCTGCATTTTCTTCGTCAGGTCCTATAGCTAGTCCTTACAACTCAGTTCCATCTATGATCAATAATCAAAGCTGAGTAGAGGTTATTCCAGCAAGCATTCCTGTGTCTTCATACCAGCCTATGATACATTATATGCCCACCATGCCGCCTCTAAATTTAACCAGTACATATGGTCAATTACCATCTAGTAATTTTAACAGTTCTTTCAGACATTTGCCATCCACACAGCTGAACCAAGCACTGCAGCATGACCATAATATTCCACAACCTAGTACTGTAGGGCAACAACAGCCGATGGCATGAGATCGGCCTATGGCCGAGCCTCACACACAGACTGACAATCTTAAGGAACAGTTGGCTACTATCTTGAAGGATTCATTTGGGCTAGAACCAAAGGGGAATGCACGAGTTTATAGAAAGCCGTACCGTGATTATTATGATACTTTTCAGTATCCTAGGGGGTTCAGGTTGCCGGAGTTTATTAAATTCACAGGAGAAGATGGTAGAACAACACTGGAGCATATTGCTCAATTTATTGTACAATGTGGTGACGCTAGTGCTAGTGAAGTGTTAAAACTGAGATGATTTATGTTGTCCTTATCTGGCACAACTTTTTCTTGGTTTTCTTCGCTTGCACCCAATTCTATTCATACATGGCCTCAGTTGGAACAGAAGTTTCATGAATATTTTTATACTGGAGATAATGAACTCAGATTGTCACATTTAACATCGGTTAAACAGAAGCATACGGAATCTGTTGCTGAATATATTAGAAGGTTTAGAGATACACGAAACCAGTGTTTTAATTTGGTAATTTTTGATAGGGATCTCGCTGATCTAGCTTATTCGGGTTTGCTTGTACATCTTAAAGAAAAGCTAGAAGGACATGATTTCATGGATGTTAGTCAAGTTTTGCAAAAGGCTCTGGCTCAAGAAAGCCGGGCAAAAGAATCTAGAAGTTTTCAGAGGTCTAGTGATAGAACTAGTAAAAATGATCGACCTGGTATGAACATGGTGGGGTATGATTCTCAGTCATCAGACGATGAGGGTACAGATATGTGTGTGGCTGAATGGGATTGGTCTTCTAAGTCTAAACCATTTGTTTGCTCTGCACTAAAGCCGGTTTCACATAAGAGGGAGGAAATAAAATATACATTTGATGTCTCCAAGTGTGATAAGATCTTTGATTATTTGTTACAATGGAAGCAAATTAAACTAAATAATGGCCATGTTATACCATCACTAGAATAATTAAAAAGGCATGCTTACTGCAAATGGCATAATTCTTATTCTCATGCTACTAATGACTGTAATGTTTTCTGTCGATAGGTTCAATCGGCCATTAATGAAGGACGTTTGAAGTTTGATGAGCGGATGCAATTAGATGCTAATCCTTTCCCTGTAAACACAATTGATTTTGAGAATATGAAAGTTATTGTTCGGCCATCTCAAGCCGAATCAGCAAAGGGAAAAAATATGGTGGTGGCTGAGAGCAGCTCAAAGTCTCTGGAAGAGACTAGGGAAGTGGCCAGAAAAGTGCAGATTGAGAAAAATTCTAGGGGTGGTGAATCAATTAAAATTACAGTGCCAGCATTAGGTTCTGATGCTATGCAAAGTGCCAGGCCAAGAATGATCAAACCAAAGAGCCCCGAAGTTGACCGTTGGAAAATTAATGAGAGGAAGAGTAAGGGAATAAAAAAGATAGAAAAGATGAAGGTCACTTTTGATAAGCTTCTGGCTAAGTTTGAACATGGCAAGGCTGGTCAGAAATATTTTGATCGGCCAAGAAACTTTAAGCGGCCGAGATCACCAGAACAGGGATTTACTGGTCAAGAATATCGACGTGGAGGTTTTCATGCAGCAGCCCCATATCCATTTAACGGGCCACCAATGCCTATGCCATGGGGATTCGATTTTGCTCCTTGTCTGCCATGGGGTTGGTGCGGACCATGGATGCCGCCTCCTCCGGTAATGCCTTTTGGACAGTTTCATCCAGGTTGGATGCCCCACAGAAGGCCGGTCTTTGATAGATTATCATATCCAAATCATGACTGTTATGATCAAGGGGATCGATATTATGGTAGAGATGAGTGTAATCAAAAAGTATACCGTGTGAAGGGGACTAAGGATATGATTGGAGAACCAGGCTCAATTACAAGTGTGAAACAACCAGGTTGCATGCTTGCAGGTGCCAACAATGGAGTACAGGGTACAACAACATGAGAAGGATGAGGCTACAGGAACAACAAACAGTAAGGAAGCCACAATACCATCCATGAATAGTGATTCTGCTATAGTAAAATCTGGTTTGATTAGCTCCTGTGCTGATTCTGGGGCACGAAAAATATCAAATTGTGCCAATCTGAGCAACGGTTCAGAAATACAGAAAGTTGATAGGAATGTGCCTTTGCTGCCTGGGACAAAGCCGCAACCACGTTGGTGCCCAAAGGGTCTTTCCAATTCACAAAAACGACGGTTACAGAGGCTACGCATGGAGGAATTGAGGGAGGATGAAGCCGAAAAATTGAGGGACAATTTGTTCAATGAGTGGAAGCCTATGGTTCCTGTCCAAAAGGAGTGGAGAGTTAAACAAGTCAATGTACCCGATCCAATGCCTAGTGACGACGAAGATGATCTGCTGGATGATGAAGGATCTCCAATGATTAAAAATGGCTCTCCAACTTGCGATGGTATGGATATTAATATGGTATTTGTATTGCCTTCAGAATTTCGGGCTGTGGAGGAAAATGAAGCGACACAGTTGTGTCTTGGTCCCAAGGAAGCTATTTTTGAGAAGCCAGATGAATCAAGCCGTCATTTGAGGCCGCTGTATGTTAAGGGGCATATTAATGGGAACCCAATATCTAGAATGTTAGTTGATGGCGGAGCTGCTATAAACTTTATGCCATACTCACTGTTTAAGAAATCGGGACGAGAAGACATCGAGCTTTTGAAGACCAATTTGACACTTAATGGTTTTGGGGGAGAGCCTACAAAAGCAAAAGGAGTTATCTCCATGGAAGTTACTATTGGAAGCAAGACCATACCTACGGCTTTCTTCGTCGCTGATAAGCAAGGTAATTATAGTGTCTTATTGAGTCGTGATTGGATACACGCAAACCGATGTGTTCCTTCTACTTTGCATCAGTTTTTGATACAGTGGGTCGATGATGATGTGGAGATTGTTCATGCGGATACATCGACCTATATTGCTATGGCTGATGCTTCAGCTAATTGGCAGCATGGTGATACCCAATGTTTTTAGGGCTGGATCTTACATATTTTGATTTTCTTAGTGTAACTTATGATGGGTTTGTACTCGTAATTGTAAAGCCGGATGTTGCAGCTCGGCTCGAGAATATGATGTTATAAATGAGTAAAGCAGATAATTTAGATTGGTTACAAAGACACGTGGAACAATACTGGTCAGATAAGAGCGATATTTGCAAGGCTATTGATGACTTTGATGAAGTGCAAAAATTAGGACAAGGCTTTTCGTTGGCTGATCCATTAGAAGAGATTGATATAGGTGATGGTACTGTTACTAGGTCGACTTTTATTAATAGGACATGACAGACGATTACAAGGTGAAACTGATTGAGTTACTTAAGCAATATGTTGATTGTTTCGCATGGGAGTATCATGAAATGCCGGGTCTAAGCCGAGAGCTAGTAGAGCGTCGGTTGCCTATTAAATCTGGATTTAGGCCTCACAAACAACCACCTAGAAACTTTAATCCTAACATGTATGATGGGATTAAAGAAGAAATAGGGAGATTGTTGAAAGCTGGTTTCATAAGGCCATGTAGGTATGCTGAATGGATATCTAACACTGTCCCGGTTGAGAAGAAAAATACTGGTATGTTGAGAATATGGATCAACTTCAGAGATTTAAATAGGGCTACACCTAAAGATGAATATCCTATGCCTATAGCCGACATGTTAATTAATGATGCTTTAGGACACAGAGTTATTAGTTTCTTAGATGGTAATGCTGGTTACAATCAAATTTTTATGGCCGAAGAGGATACTTCTAAAATGGCCTTTAGGTGTCCCGGTTTTGTTGGTTTATTTGAATGGGTTGTTATGACATTTGGTCTGAAGAATGCCGGTGTGACTTATCAAAGAGCTATGAACCTAATATTTCATGATTTACTTGGTATAGTAGTAGAAATATATATTGATGATATAGTTATCAAATCGGATAGTATGGATCATCATTTAGCTAATTTACGCTTAGCCTTTGAAAGAATGTGTCGGTACGGTTTAAAGATGAACCCACTCAAATGTGCTTTTGGTGTGTCGGCTGGTAAATTTCTAGGATTTATAGTACATGAGAGATGCACTGAGATAGATCCTAGTAAAATAGAAGCTATTAAGAAAATACAGGCACCGCAATGTAAGAGGGACATGCAGAAATTTTTAGGCAAAGTTAATTATTTGAGAAGGTTCATATCTAACATGCCTGGAAAGGTTTGTGCATTTACACCTATACTTCGGTTGAAAAGGGAGAATGAATTCACTTGGGGGGCAGAGCAACAACATGCATTTGATGAGATCAAAAATTATTTGTCTACGTCTCCTATGTTGAGGGCACCTAAAGCCAGAACACCATTTCGGATGTATGTTGCTGTGGAAGATAATGTTATTGGTGCTGTCCTAACACAAGAAATTGATGAAAAGGAGTATGTGATCACATATTTGAGCCGATGTCTATTGGAAACAGAACAAAGGTATGTGTTTATTGAGAAGTTATGTTTATCCTTATATCATGCTTGGCTTATAAATCTTTAAAATCCATGAAAGGCCAAATTGTAGCTAACTTTATTGTTGATCATCGGGTTAGCGATGAAAATGATATAGAGGTCGGTTATATTGAGATATTTCCATGGGAATTATATTTTGATGGCTCGGTTTGTAGAGAAGGACAAGGTGTTGGTATTGTTTTAGTCTCACCAAGGGGTGCTGTTTTTGAAACATCAGCACGCTTAGAATATTTGTGTACCAATAACCAGGCCGAGTATGAAGCTCTTTTGCTGGGTTTGCAAATTTTAGAATCCATGGGTGTGAGGAGTGTATGAGCTTTTGGTGATTCACTATTAGATGTAGAGAAAATCCATGGGAATTATCAATGCTTTGATGGGTCACTAAATAACTATTTGGAAAAGTGTTTGGAAATCATAGTAGCCCTGGATGATTTTGCCATTAGCCATATATCTAGAGAAGAGAATGTTAAAGCTAATGATCTAGCACAACAAGCATCAGGTTATCAAGTTAGTAGAGGAAAATTATATGTCCTGAGACAGCCGGTGCTACAGTGTGCTGAAATTTCTATGGTTGAACCTAATGATTGGAGAAGACCCATAATTAGATATTTAGAAGATCCTAGCCAATCAATAGATAGAAAGGTTCGACGCCAAGCATTGAAATATACATTATTAGATGGTGAATTATATCGTCGAACACCAGAGGGATTGCTTTTAAAATGTCTAGGTTCAGACCAATCCAAAGTTGCTATGGGTGAAGTACATGAGGGTATGTGTGGTACACATTAGTCAGCTCATAAGATGAAGTGGTTATTAAGAAGAGCTGGGT
Source organism: Thinopyrum elongatum (assembly GCA_011799875.1). Lineage (NCBI taxonomy): Eukaryota > Viridiplantae > Streptophyta > Magnoliopsida > Poales > Poaceae > Thinopyrum > Thinopyrum elongatum. Next base: position 113,584,529 of record CM022299.1, on the reverse strand, counting down.
TTTATTGGCTGACTATGTTAGAAGATAGTTTTAAATACTATAAAGGGTGTGATTCATGTCAAAAATTTAGGGATATACAGTTAGCACCTGCTTCTATGTTGCATCCTATAATTAAGCCATGGCCGTTTCATGGATGGGGTTTAGATTTTATCGGCCAAATACATCCTAAGTCATCCAAAGGTCATCGTTTTGTTTTGGTAGCTACCGATTATTTTACAAAGTGGACAGAAGTTGTTCCTCTTAAAAATATGAATCATAAGGAGGTGATTAAATTTATTTTGGAGCATATTGTTTATCGATTTGGCATAACACAAACTTTAACCACAGATCAAGGTTCATCTTTTATATCGCATCAAGTACGTGAATTTGACGAATCACTTAAGATTAAGCTCTTGAATTCATCACCATATTATGCTCAGGCCAATGGTCAGGCCGAGTATAGTAACAAGATTTTGATTAAGCTTATCAAAAAGAAAATAGAGGAACATCCAAAAAGGTGGCATGAGGTGTTGCATGAAGCATTATGAGCTCATCGAATATCTCAACATGGTGCTACAAAAGTGACACCATATGAATTAGTATATGGGCAAGAGGTTGTTTTACCTATTGAGCTAAATCTGGACGCACTTAGGTTGGCCAAACAGAATAATTTGTCGGCCGTAGATTATCATAACCTCATGATGGATAGAATAGACGAAGTGATAGATGAGAGGATGAAAGCTTTGAGGGAAATTGAGAGGGATAAATTGAGAGTAGCCAAGGCTTATAATAAGAAAGTAAGAGAAAAATCATTTCAGGTTGGGGACTTGGTTTGGAAAACGATTTTGCCTATTGGGACCAAGGATAATAAGTTTGGAAAGTGGTCGCCAAATTGGGAAGGACCATAGAAAATTTTAGAGTTTGTCCCTGGAAATTCTTACGTAGTGCAAAGTTTGCAAGGGGAAAATTGCCTATAGCTCTTAATTGGAAGTTGAAAAAGTACTATCCAAGTGTTTGGCAAGATGCCCAAATGATGTTATTATATGGCTGATACTGGATTACTATCGCCCTAAGAAAATGAATACAAATGGCCGATGCTTGATAACCATCGCCCTAATAAAATGAATACAAATGGCCGATGCTAGTTCGTCATCGCCCTAAGAAAGAACTGAATGATTGGCATGTTGATCCATGGTCCAAGGTACATTTTTTTGGCAAGAAAGCTTTACCAAAAAACAGGGGTGCATGTGTTGATGACTAAATTTGATAGAGTAGAAATATGCATCATGAATCAAAGAATTAATCTCAATGATGCTGATCTGCTAGCGTGTGTTCTAAGCTGAAGGTTACTTCCCAACTGAATATGTCCACACGCTTATGGAGTTGAAGTGGCAGGGAGGTTTCAGATTCAGGCTTCAGTATTATTCACGTACAGAGGAATCAGTTTGCCGGATGAGATTGTTGTGATTACGCTTGGTTTTTTGTGAAGTCCGAGAGAAGCGGGTAAAGATAGTTTGCACGGTTTTTGTTATCAAGAAAACCAGGAGAGTCCTGTTTGGATGCTAAGTGTAGAGATAAGATCCGAATCAGATGAAACTGAATTGTAACCAGATAGATCTCCTGATCATTCAAAAGATTGAAGTCCAGATCACCCTATATAATTGTGGGGACGAGGCCGGTAGAGGGGACACCCAACATCGACAAAAACATATCTACTTTATTTCCACGCACAGTTTTTCTTTTCGTTCATTTTTCCCCATCGACTCCTCTGTTCTTGCCTGCAAGGTCAGAGATCGGCGTGGCAGTAGGCCAACCCTACACCGCTGCACCCAGAAAATGGGACCTAGACATCGCTTAGGTTTCGTTTGCCGTTAGATTCTTCCAGAAGAATCAAGTTTTCTTTGAGATCATCAAGAAGAAGGCCATTATGTTCCTCATACAGCAAAAGAGAAGACCGGCTAGATTGTTGATCAGTTCAGGAATTGATTGTGTTGCTGTGCATACGATTTTTGCCATTAACAAGAGGAAGGCACGTCCTCGAATGAAAATAATGCCTCTTTGCACACAAAAGCATAGCAAACAGATTTGCTGAAATCTAGATCATCAATATCAAATTTGGTGGCAAGTAAACATCCACTTTTCAATTTAATTTCAGAAGCAACACTAGATGGTTTATTATTAGGCTTCATTTGTTGCTCAAATTCTTTTACCACAATCTGAATTTCACTCTTATTTTGCTCCTATTTTGCTTTACTAGCTCTATTAATATCATCTTTCAAAATGGAATCAGGAAACATAGGCAGCAAAGTAATATGTTTATCCTTATGAACAAGAGTATACTGATTGTTTCTACCATGGTGTACAGAATTTTTATCGAATTGCCATGGTCTACCAAGTAATAAGGAACATGCTTGCATGGGTACCATATCACAATCAACATAATCAGCATATGTGGCTATACTAAAATGCACACGAACAGTACGTGTTAGATTAACCTTGCCGATGTTGTTGAATCATTGGATGTAGTAAGGATGCGGATGTGGTCTTGTGGTGAGAGACAGCTTCTCCACCATCTTCATGTTAGCCAAGTTGTTGCAACTCCCTCCATCTATGATGAGGCGAACAGATAGTTCCTTCACAACTCCCTTTGTATGGAACAAATTGTGCCTCTAATTTTGCTCAGCTTGTGTGACCTGCGCACTTGAAACATGTTGAGAAACTAAACATTCATACCTGTCAGCGTCTTCAGCAGCCATGTACTGCGTCTCTTGTTCAGAAACATCTCCACCTTGCTCTTCACTTGCAATAAGAGCCAGATTCTCCTCATCATAATCACTAGCAGACTCATGCTCACCATCCTCAGTAACGATCATCACACACTGAGATGGGAATTTGCTTGCATAGTGACCACGACTAGTGCAATGATGACATATAACATCATGTGTTGGCCCTGTTGATGCCAAGGATGAAGAAGAGCTATGTGCAGGACCGGAAGGTGTACTCTTGGTTGATGGTGGTGGTGCGTGTTTGCCTTTATCACGGTTAGAGGTGACGGATGAAGTAGCCGGTGGTGCAGCCGGACGAATGGATGTAGATGGTGTACGCGGTGTCCATGATGAAGGTCGACCTGCAGAAAAATTAGTTCGCCCCAATGCCTATCGATCCTGCACTTCACGTTCAGCTTTGCAAGAAAGATGTAATAAACGAGTGATATTGTTATATTCCTTATACTCAAAGATGGTCTGAATGTCTCCATTTAACCCACCCATGAAACATGCAAGCATAGCTTCATTATCCTCAACAATACCACATCTAATCATGCCAGTTTGTAATTCCTGATAATATTCTTTTACATAATGTTTTTCCTTGTCTTAAACGCTGCAATTTTTGAAGTAATTCACGTTGATAATATGGTGGAACCCAACGAGTACGCATAGCATTTTTCAAAGCAGCTCAAGTAGATGGGATATTATCTTGATATAGTCTACAATGTTCAGACCACCAAACACATGCAAAACTAGTGAATGCACAAGCAGCAGCAGCAACATGTCTATCCTCGGGATATTGTAAGCATGTAAAACGTTGTTCAGTTTCTAACTCCCAAGTAAGATAAACATTAGGAATGTATCTACCCTCACATGGCGAAATATTCAATTTTAGTTTAGGAAGATGGTCATGATCTCATACCTGAGGTGGTGGTGCAGCCCTACCGTTGCGATTATTTGCATGTGGACGACCGGGTGGTGGTGGTTGCACGTAGTTCTGATTTTGATCAACCTCATCCTCGTAATCACCCTGGTAATCGTCCTCCTCTTCGGCAGCAGGAGCAGCCGCATCGGCACCACAATTTTGGCCTTCCTCAAGAGGAACATGCCTTGCTCAGTGGAGGGCTGGATCATGACTTGGAGGTGATTGTTGTTGGTGTTGGTGTTGTTGATACGTCTCCAACGTATCTATAATTTTTTATTGTTCCATGCTATTATATTATCATTCTTGGATGTTTTACCTTCATTTTATAGCAACTTTATATCATTTTTTGGGACTAACCTATTGACATAGTGCCCAGTGTCAGTTGCTGTTTTTTTGCTTGTTTTTTACTTCGTAGAATATCCCTATCAAACGGAGTCCAAATGTAGCAAAAAATGTTGGAGATTTTTTTTGGACCAGAAGACAAGTTGGGAGCCAAGGAAGCACCAGAGGGGAGGCCCATGGGGCACACAACCCACCAGGGCGTGCCAGAGGCCCCTGGCACGCCCAGGTGGGTGGTGGGCCCATGGGGGTCTCCTCCACCGCCTCTCAGCTCTATAAATTCTCAGATATTCCAGAAAACCTAGGGGAGCGATCGAAACACAATTCCAGCCACCGCAAGTTCCAGAACCACGAGATCCAATCTAGAGCCCTATTCCGGCACTCTGCCAGAGGGGAACACGATCATGGAGGGGTTCATCATCCTCATTGGTGCTCCTCCGATGATGCTTGAGTAGTTCACCTTAGACCTACGGGTCTGTATGCAGTAGCTAGATGACTTCTTCTCTCTTTTTGATTCTCAATACAATGTTCTCCTCGTTGTTCTTGGAGATCTCTTTGATGTAATGACTTTTTGCGGTGTGTTTGTTGGGATACGGTGAAGTGCGAGTATATGATTAGATCTATCTATGAATATTATTTGAGTTTTCTTTGATCTCTTATATGCATGATTGTTATAGCCTCGTATTTGTTCTCCAAATCTTTGGTTTAGTTAGGCCAACTAGATCGATTTTTCTTGCAATGGGAAGAGGTGATTTGTGATGGGTTCGATCTTGCGGTGTCCTCACCTAGTGACAGAAGGGGTAGCGAGGCACGCATGTATCGTTGCTATTAAGGATAAAAAGATGGCGTCTATTCCTACATGAATACATCTTGTCTACATCATGTCATCGTTCTTATTGCATTACTCTGTTTTTCCATGAACTTAATACACTAGATGCATGCTGGATAGCGGTCTATGTGTGGAGTAATAGTAGTAGATGCAGGCAGGAGTCGGTCTACTAATCTTGGATGTGATGCCTATATACATGATCATTGCCTCGGATATCATCATAATTATTCGCTCTTCTATCAATTGCCCAACAGTAATTTGTTTACCCACCGTATGCTATTTTCTCGAGAGAAGCCACTAGTGAAATCTACGGCCCCCGGGTCTATCTTTTATCATATTGTTTTCAGATCTATTATTCCAAAAACCCAAAAATATCTTGCTGCACTTTTTCTTTATTTATTTTATTTGGCATTCTTGCTAGATCTATTTATCCAATCTCATACAATTTAATCTATCTTTTTACCGAGGAGGGATTGACAACCCCTATTATGCGTCGGGTTGCAAGTATTTGTTCTTTGTGTGCAAGTACCATTTACATAGTGTCGCTTGGTTCTCCTACTGGATTGATAACCTTGGTTTCATAACCGAGGGTAATACTTACCGTAGCTGTGCTGCATCATCCCTTCCTCTTTGGGGAAATATCGATGCAGTCTCAAACCACGTCAAAGGAATTTCTGGCGCCGTTGCCGGGGAGACATCATCAACATCTATTAGGTTCCTAATCACAAATCTCATCTCCTTGCAATTTACATTATTTGCCATTTGCCTCTCGTTTTCATCTCCCCCACTTCACAAAAAAATGCCTTCTTTTTCGTTCGAATTTTTCTCGTCGGGTCTCTTGTCTTTCTTGCCTACTTTGTCGTTATGGCTAGTTCGTCCTCTATTGCAAGTACCCCCGAGAATGAGGTTCTTAACTTTAAGCAAAGGGGAGGGAAGAATCTAAAAGATGCTTGGTATAGGATTTGCAATGCTCATAATAGATCTATTTGCTAGCAATCTACCATTATTCTTCTTCGCAGTTTTTATGTGGGCATTACCACTTGGTATAGATTCGTTCTTGATACAATTACCGGTGGGAATTTCTTGATGTGTCCATCTTTGGATGCTTTTAATGCTATGGGAGATCTAGTGAGTGCACCACCTATCATTATCAATGAAACAGTTTTAACTCTTGATCATGTTATGCAAAGGCTAGATGCTATTGAAAAGAAAATGCTCACCGAAGAACATTTTGAAAATTTGGATAAAAGGATGCATAATCTTGCTAATAAAATTGGGTCAAAAGCGGGAGATGCTCTTAAATTACTAAGGGAAAAAGAAACCATAGTCAACGAAAGAATAGAAGAAAGTCCCTCTCGGATTGTTAAGTTGGAAGAAATTTTTAGTAACCTAAGCTCGGCCTTCTCATCTGTTAAAACTATTGAAAAACTCCCATAAAAATTTGCAAGCCTACACAAATTACTAAGAACAAGGGTGCCACTTCTAGTAGCAATAAGGAAGATCTTAAAATGATTAGTATTTACCCCAATATTGACTTGGTAAAGGACCCTACTTGCCAGAATGAATTCTTCAATCTTATTCCTAGAAGTATTATTATTGAAAATATGCATGCTAAATCCTTGAATAATTTTGGTTCTGTGATTGAGGAGTTGGAAACTAAAGATGACAATACTTGAATCTTTGCATTATGCCTAGCTAGGGGCATAAAACGATAGCGCTTGTTGGGAGGCAACCCAATGAATAAAATTTATTTTTGCCTTTTTATTTCTGTTCTTGAGTGTTTGCACAATTATGCCTCTGCTATGATTGTGATTCTTATGTTTTAATTAGTGTTTGTGCCAAGTAAATCCTTTGGGATAGCTTTGGGTGATAGTTGATTTGATCCTGTTGAAAAACAGAAACTTTTGTGTCGAGTAACAAAATTGTTAAAATTCACATAAGTGACAAAAAATTCTGAATATTTTACACAATATTGATATACAAATTGCCTCTGTTTTCCTAATTTTTCAGAATTTTTGGATTTATATAAGTATGAGTAAAATTTGTGTCTTTACAGATTGTTCTGTTTTTGACAGATTCTGTTTTCTTTGCACTGTGTGCTTATTTTGATGAATCTATGGATTGTATCAGGGGGGGTATAAGCCATGGTAAAGTTAGAATACAGTAGGTATAATGCAATAACAAAATATGAATGGGTTTTCAACAGTACTTAAAGCAAATATTGGTTTTCTTATACTAACGGATCTCACGAAGGTTTTGTTTAGTTTTGTGTGATTGAAGTTTTCATGTTTTGGGTGAGATCTCGATGGATGAAGGAATAAGGAGTGAAAATAGCCTAAGATTGGGGATGCCCATGGCACCGCAAGATAATATTCAAGGAGAACCAAGCAACTAAGCTTGGGGATGCCCCGGAAGGCATCCCCTCTTTCTTCTAACAACCATTGGTAATTTTACTTGGAGCTATATTTTTATTCGTGACATATCATGAGTTTTCCTTGGAGCGTCTTGTATTATATGAGTCTTTATTTGTTTTGCTTTTTAGTTTGTCACAATTATCCTTGTTGGACACACCTATTTGAGAGAGCCATAATTATGCTATAATTTGTTAGAATTGCTCTATGTGCTTCACTTAAAAAAAATTTAGCTATGGAATTGCTCTAGTGCGTCACTTATATCTTTTTGAGCACGGTGTGCTTTAATTTTTTTTGAAGAAATGCTCTCATGCTTCACTTAGATTTATTTGAGAGTTAGTAATTTTTTTTGAAGAAATTCTCTCATGCTTCACTTATATTATTTTGAGAGATGAAAATTTTTATGCTCATGTTGTTCACTTAAATTTGTTTGAGCTTGTCAAAAGCAATTGCAATATATGAAACTAGTCCCAAAGTGATAGATATTCAAGAGGGATATAATAAAAACTTTCATGAAGATCATTGGACAAAATAAACTTGATTCTTTGTAATAGTTTTGAGATATGATGATAGTAATATGTGAGTCATGTTGGTGAGTAATTATGCTTTAGTAAGAATATTGGTGTTATGGTTTGTGATTCCCTATGCAAGCACGAAAGTCAATAGTTATGCAGTGAAATTACGTTCTACTTGTGGTGCATTATTCGGTGTTAGTTATGCTTAATGCTCATTTATGTGAATTTTTGTTTCTTGGTTGGTTGCTTCTCAATCTATGTGCTAGCCTTTCCTTGTACTAAGTGGGAATACTACTTGTGCATCCAAAATCCTTAAACCTAGTTATGCCATATGAGTCCACCATACCTACCTATATGTGGTATTTCCGTGTCGTTCTAAGTAAATTTGTATGTGCCAACTCTAATTTTCAAAATGAATTTCCTTTTTGTGTGCCCGTACCGCTCATGAAGCGGCAGGGCGTGGCCAATATTTTTCCATGCTATCTGTGTTATTCTCAAGATGAGTGTTTATTCACTTGTCATTGCACGAGAATGTGGTGGTAATAGGGATGCCCAGTCCTGAAATGAAAAAGAAATTTACTTTATGTTGTCAAATAATAAATTCCTTGAAAAGTGTTGGTATGGAAGGCAACCGTGGATACGGCTAGCCATGGATTGTGAAGAATGGTGAAAAAGGAATAAACTTTATTTTATGTTTGGGAACCGCCTATGATGTATCTAGCATGGAAAGTATTGGGAACTACTCGGTCGTTTTTGTTGACGGGAAAAGCATGCCTCCCAAAATATTTTATCTCTCAATTTAAGCTTTGAGCTCTGGCACCTCTAGAAATCTCTGCTTCCGTCTGCGAAGGGCCTATGTATTTACTTTTATGCAATTTTTATTTTATTTTGAGTCTCCATCTTCTCTTCTAAAGCACCAACTAGGGAGCACTATGATCATACTTGAGCATTGGATGTAGCTAATATTCGAGTGTGTTTCGTGAATGGATCAATGATTGAGCATGATGAGCTAGGGATACCTTTCTTTAGTGTTGATATTTTGAAAGACATGGTTGCTTGCTGATATGCTTGAGTATTGAAGTCTTCATGTCAAATATAGACTATTGCTTTGAACCATCTAAAATTCCAAATGTCCATGCTACAAAAGAAAAGAATATGTGATGAACATGTTAGGCAACATTCCACATCAAAAATTCTGTTTTTATCATTTACCTACTCGAGGACGAGCAGGAATTAAGCTTGGGGATGCTGATACATCTCCAACGTACCTATAATTTTTTATTGCTCCATGTTGTTATATTACCATTCTTGGATGTTTTACAATCATTATATAGCAACTTTATGTCATTTTTGGGACTAACCTATTGACATAGTGCCTAGTGCCAGTTGCTGTTTTTTGCTTGTTTTTTACTTCACAGAATATCCCTATCAAACGGAGTCCAAACACAGCGAAACTTTTTGGAGATTTTTTTGGACCAGAAGACAACTTGGGAGACAAGGAAGCACCTGGGGGGAGGCCCGTGGGGCCCACAAGACACAAGGGCGCGCGAGAGGCTCCTGGCGTGCCCTAATGGGTTGTGGGGCCCACGGGGTCTCCTCCACCACCTCTCGTCTCTATAAATACCCAAATATTCTAGAAACCCTAGGGGAGTCGACGAAACACAATTCCAGCCGCCGCAAGTTCCAGAACCACGAGATCCAATCTAGAGCCCTATTCCGGCACTCTGTCGGAGGGGAACACGATCACGGAGGGGTTCATCATCCTCATTGGTGCTCCTCCGATGATGCGTCAGTAGTTCACCATAGACCTACGGGTCCGTAGGCAGTAGCTAGATGGCTTCTTCTCTCTTTTTGATTCTCAATACAATGGTCTCTTGGAGATCTATTTGATGTAATGACTTTTTGCGGTGTGTTTGTTGGGATCCGATGAAGTTTGAGTTTATGATCAGATTTTAATCCATGAATATTATTTGAGTCTTCTTTGATCTCTTATATGAATGATTATTTATAGCCTTGTATTTCTTCTCCGAATCTTTGGTTTAGTTAAGCCAACTAGATTGATTTTTCTTGCAATGGGAAGAGGTGCTTTGTGATGGGTTCGATCTTGCGGTGTCCTCACCCAGTGATAGAAGGGGTAGCGAAGCACGCATGTATCGTTGCTATTAAGGATAAAAAGATGGGATCTATTCCTACAATAGATCTTGTCTACATCATGTCATAGTTCTTATTGCATTACTCCGTTTCTCCATGAACTTAATACACTAGATGCATGCTGGATAGCGGTAGATGTGTGGAGTAATAGTAGTAGATGCAGGCAGGAGTCGGTCTACTAATCTTGGACGTGATGCCTATATTCATGATCATTGCCTTGGATATCGTCATAATTATTTGTTCTTCTATCAATTGCCCAACAGTAATTTGTTTACCCACCGTGTGCTATTTGATAACCCACAAGTATAGGGGATTGTTTGTAGCCTTTTTCGATAAATAAGAGTGTCGAACCCAACTAGGAGCTAAAGGTAGAACAAATATTCCCTCAAGTTCTATCGACCACCGATACAACTCTACGCACGCTTAACGTTTGCTTTACCTAGAACAAGAATAAAACTAGAAGTACTTTGTAGGTGTGGATAGGTTTGCAAGATAATAAAGAACGTGAAAATAAAAGTTAGGTGTTGTTTAAATAAAGAAACAATTAAGGTTAGTAAAACGAGTGTGGATTAGTGGTGGTAGAATTTGCGGAATTGTCCCTTAGCAATTGACTATGTTACTAGACCGATAGCAAGCTTTTATGTGGGAGTGGCCACTGCTAGGATGTCGTCCCTTACTTGGAATTCTATGCACTTATGATTGGAACTATTAGCAAGCATCCGCAACTACTAATGTTTTTTTTGACCGAGAACAGTAGGAAAGGCTCCTACTGTGAAAATGTATTAATAATGTAGTAGCACTGTACAAATGGAGTATTTACATGGTGAGGTGACCTGGCCACTTTTGTGGCTGGTGGGGGGGGGTCTAAATAAAGCAGGGGGACGAATGTAATGAGTGTACAAAATTGAGAACAAAAGGCCTATGCGCCTCTTTTACCCTGTGCTGAAGGAGCTCGAAGTCCTTCTTGAACCTGTCAAGCCAAGATCGAATGGAGGGATCAGTTGACCCGAAGTGTTTATTGTTCCTTTCCTTCCAGAGGCTCCATGCCGCCACAATGAATTTCTCTAAGAACATTGGTGAGGGGTGGCCATTTTTTTTGTCTTCAATAGCTTGTAGGTGCCCCGGGAAAGGTTCCCAGTTTATACTTAGCACATTCCAGCATTGTTTGCTAAAGGAGAAAGTAAATATCATATGCTCGACCATTTCTTCGATGCTCAATCCACAGAGGAGGCAGTTGTGATCATATCCTATGTTGTAGTGCCACCTTTTGAGCATATTCCGCGTGTTGAGTCTATCGTGAAATAGTAGCCAAGCAAGGACCTTTAATTTCATCGTGCATTTTGATTTCCAGATCCAACCGAAGGCTTGGTGAGATTGAATCTCCTGAAGAAGAAACAGTAGTAGTCCGTGGATTTGAAAACCGTTTTGCCCCATACATAGTGCCACACGTCCGAGGTAGCCGTCATAGGTTGGAAAGATGCAGCGATTGTCTGCATGTGCCTGACTTCTGCATGGGCTGATGGCGTCAGCGGAAGGTGAAAGGCATTTCCCAGAGACGTGATCCCCAAGAAATCCTTGACGAAGACATCTTCGTTCGTAGCACGAGAGAATGCACGTTGGTGCGAGTCTTGGAGTAACTGATCTGACCATAAATGTTTCCAAAAAATAGCTGTGGTGCCACAAATGATGTTGACACGTGAGACCCCCCTGAAGTTGGGAGAGAGCTTGAGCACATCACGCCACCAGAATGATCCAACGGGATCGGAAGCATGTGGGATTTTCTGAGCATAGTAGGAGCTCCAAGTAAGTTGCACCCAAGGAATGTCCAGCTTGTTATAGAATTTGTGTAAGAATTTCATAAGTAGAGCTTCATTTTGAATTCTGAGATTGAGGACCTCGAGCCATCCCTTATTTTTTGGTTTGCATATCGTGTCCCAAGCTGCCAATGAGTTGCATTTGTCCCCTTGCTCAGTTTTCTTGATCCATAGACATCTTCATCTGATCTTGTCTAGCATCTCTATTAGCTTTGGTGGAAACTTAAGCGTACACATGGCGTATATGAGTAGGGAGGTGACTGTGGAGTTGAGGAGGGTCAGTTTCCCAGCATAGGACATGAGGGAGAGTGTTGAGGATAAATTCCGTTCGCTAGCACTGACTAGAGGCATGAAATCTTGAATGGTGGGGCAGGACGTGCCCAGGGGAAGGCCCAGGTAGGTAAATGGCATGGAGCCAATTGAGCATTCAAATATGGTCGCAATGTTGGCAGCAAGTTCAGCCTCCAAATTTATGGGAATGAGCGTTGATTTGTGGAAGTTGATCTTGAGGCCAATGGATTGGGCATAATTCGTGAGGATGCCTTTAATGATCATGGCTTGATAGGGACAGGCCGGCATGAGTAGGAGCGTGTCATCAGCGTATTGAACGATTGGATAGTCCATTTGACCATTACAAGGAAAGGGGAGGTGAATCAAGCCCTTCCTGTAGGCATCATTGATAGCTGATTGGAGGAGGTCAGCTGCTAGAACAAAAATGAGGGGTGAAAGTGGATCGCCCTGTCGTACGCCACGTCGGCAATGGAATTGGCGGCCCGGAACTCCGTTAAGAAGAATGGATGATCTCCCTGAGGAAAAAAATTGATTGAATCCAGGACAGCCATTTGTCGTTAAATCCCATATGTTTCATGATATTGATCATTGGATCATGCTCAATTGTATTGAAAGCTTGGGCAAAGTCCAACTTAAGCAGCACTATCTGCCGTTTTGAAGCTTGACACTGATGGATATATTGGAACGACCATGCAAGGCAGTCTTGGATAGATCTCCCATGTATGAAACCGTATTGGTTGTGGTGTATAGTTTTCAAAATGACTTTCTAGAGTTGGTTGGCAAGGAGCTTTGTAATAAGTTTGAGGCAGCAGTTGAGCAGTGTAATTGGTTGGTAATCATTGACTATGGAGGAAGACAAGTTTTTCAGGATAAGAGTGATAAGTCCATCATTGATGCTTTGGAGGTTAAGCTTGCATGCATGAAATTGAGCGCATAATGTGTAAAAGTCCTCCTTGATGATTGGCCAGCATGCCTTGAGGAAGAGGCCACTAAATCCATCCGGACCAAGTGCCCGATCGCCCGACATTTCATTAACCACCGAATCAATTTCAGCATTGGTGAAAGGCAGAGTGAGATGATCAAGATTCTCAGTTGGGCGGATCAGGGTTGGTAGGTCAAACATCATTTGTGTAGGGTTTGAGGTGCCAAGTCTTTCAGTGTAGGCCTGGAAGAGAAGAGCTTCTTTGCCAGTATGATCTTCCACCATGAGACCGCCAGGTGTTTGTAGGTTTGCAATGTTGTTTTTTCTCTATCTTTCCGTAGCACCAGCCTGGAAGAACTTCGTATTCTCGTCGCCAAATTTGACCCAACGTATTGTGCAACGTTTTTTCCAATATTGTTTCTGATAATCAATTAGTCTGAGAAGGTGATTTTTGATGATCTTGCGAAAGTTACTCTCTGGGGTTGTAAGCGGTCGGAGATTCTCAGGAGCATCCAAGTCGGCCAGGGTTTTGTTGGTGTTCTCAATTGCCACTGATAAGCGAGAGATATTCTTGCTCCAAGCTTTTAATTCCTGTCTCAGAAGCTTAAACTTGCGGCAGAGCACCATGGCCGCGTTGCTCGAATTGACAGGGCAATCCCACACCTTCTTTACCACGTCCATGAAGCCAGGGTGTAGTAGCGAGAAGGACTCAAATCTGAATAGCTTAGCATGTGGAATTTTTGTCTCTATGCTTACTACACATGGTGTGTGATCCGAAGTTGGTTTGCAAAGGGGTTTCACTAAGGTGTTGGGATACACATGTGCCCAATGGAGAGAGGTGAAGAACCAATCAAGTTGCTCGAGCAGTGGGCCTTGTTGCATGTTGCTCCAGGTATATAACCTTCCCTTAATTGGTAACTCAATTAGGTTGTGTTTGTGGATAATGTCATTGAAGGTTGACATGTCATTTACATCACCCTCTGGCTTACTGCGGTTCTCAGGACCATGAATGTAATTAAAATCTCCAAGAAACAAGTAGTCAGCATCTGCAAGAATGTCCCTATCATATAGCCACTGAGTGAAAGTATCACGTGCAGAGCCTGCACATGGGCCATAAATATTATAGAGCGTCCATGATTGTGCAAAGAGAGTGCTGGTGAACTGAATACCCAAGGGAAAATCCTCCTCAACAATAACATCACCAGAAAAAATAGAGCTATTCCAGGCAGTGAGCAGACCACCCGAGGCACCCCGCGAAGGAACATAAGGGAATTTATCAAAGTGCTTAGGGCAACAGGTTTTAATAAAAGCTAGATCAATAACAGGTTTCTTGGTTTTCGGCACACACACGATAGCACAACCACTAACAGAGATCGCATTAAACAGTGCTAGAAGTTTTTTATCGGAATTTAACCCACGAACATTCCAACACAGGACGTTCCAGTTACGCAAAAGTGGCATTGGAGAAGGTGTAATTATTCTGAAGAAGAAGAGCCCTCCAGCAAGCTTGTGCGGTTGCTATCAGAAACTTCAGAAGCCACCAGAGCAGCATCCGTGAGCTCTTGACAAGGGACAGTGCAACGATTGATGCCGATATCCTGCATGGAGCGAAGAGGGGTAGGTGGTGGTAGTTTGTCAAGCACTGGTGCAAAAGAGCTTGAGATAGCAGAATGAATCACCCTTGGTTTAACTTTGGAAGAAGTTGCGCGGACGTCAGTAATTTGTGGCACTCTGAAGCCGTCATACCGGGTGGATCTGGTGCTGTGACACACCTCTGTGGTCACCAGAGGGACTTGGTACTTCGAGCGACGAGGGCAAGCAGATGATTGATGTCTACTACGCAACTTTATCCTTGTAGACGTTGTTGGGCCTCCAAGTGCAGAGTTTTGTAGGACAGTAGCAAATTTCCCTCAAGTGGATGACCTAAGGTTTATCAATCCGTGGGAGGCGTAGGATGAAGATGGTCTCTCTCAAACAACCCTGCAACCAAATAACAAAGAGTCTCTTGTGTCCCCAACACACCCAATACAATGGTAAATTGTATAGGTGCACTAGTTCGGCGAAGAGATGGTGATACAAGTGCAATATGGATAGTAGATATAGGTTTTTGTAATCTGAAAATATAAAAACAGCAAGGTAGCAAGTAACCAAAGTGAGCGAAAACGGTATTGCAATGCTTCCAAACAAGGCTTAGGGTTCATACTTTCACTAGTGCAAGTTCTCTCAACAATGATAACATAATTAGATCATATAACAATCCCTCAGGATGCAACAAAGAGTCACTCCAAAGTCACTAATAGCGGAGAACAAACGAAGAGATTATTGTAGGGTACGAAACCACCTCAAAGTTATTCTTTCTGATTGATCTATTGGGCTATTCCTATAAGTGTCACAAACAGCCCTAGAGTTCGTACTAAAATAACACCTTAAGACACACATCAACCAAAAACCCTAATGTCACCTAGATACTCCAATGTCACCACAAGTATCCGCGGGTTTGATTATACGATATGCATCACACAATCTCAGATTCATCTATTCAAACCAACAAAAAGAACTTCAAAGAGTGCCCCAAAGTTTCTACCAGAGAGTCAAGATGAAAACGTGTGCGAACCCCTATGCATAAGTTCACAAGGTCACAGAACCCGCAAGTTGATCACCAAAACATACATCAAGTGGATCACGTGAATATCCCATTGTCACCACAGATAAACACATGTAAGACATACATCAAGTGTCTCAAATCCTTAAAGACTCAATCCGATAAGATAACTTCAAAGGGAAAACTCAATTCATTACAAGAAGGTAGAGGGGGAGAAACATCATAAGATCCAACTATAATAGCAAAGCTCGCGGTACATCAAGATCATGCCAAATCAAGAACACGAGAGAGAGAGAGAGAGAGAGATCAAACACATAGTTACTGGTACATACCCTCAGCCCCGAGGGTGAACTACTCCCTTCTCGTCATGGAGAGCACCGAGATGATGAAGATGGCCACTGGTGATGGTTCCCCCTTCTGGCAGGGTGCCAGAACAGGGTCCCGATTGATTTTTCGTGGCTACAGAGGCTTGCGACGGCGGAACTCCCGATCTAGGTTTTGTTCTGGGGTTTTTGGGATTTATAGGAGGTGTTGGCATCGGGGACAAGTCAAGGGGGCCCATGACGCGACGACAAGGACGGTGGGCGCGCCCTAGGGGGGGCGCCCACCACCCTTGTGGTGGCCTCGGGACTCCTCTCCGATATATTTTTGTTCCAGTATTATTCATATTTTCCAAAAATATTCTCCGTAAATTTTCAGGCCAATTGGACTACGTTTGATATTCCTTTTCTGCAAAACTCAAAAACAAGGAAAAAAACAGAAACTGGCAGTGGGCTCTAGGTTAATAGGTTAGTCCCAAAAATCATATAAAATAGCATATAAATGCATATAAAACATCCAAGATGGATAATATAATAACATGGAACAATAAAAAATTATAGATACGTTGGAGACGTGTCAAGCATCCCCAAGCTTAATTCCTGCTCGTCCTCGAGTAGGTAAATGATAAAAACAGAATTTTTGATGTGGAATGCTACCTACCATATTTATCCATATAAGTTTCTTTATTGTGGCATGAATGTTCAGATCCATAAGATTCAAAACAAAAGTTTAATATTGACATAAAAACAATAATACTTCAAGCATACTAACAAGGCAATTATGTCTTCTCAAAATAACATGGCCAAAGAAAGCTATCCCTACAAAATCATATAGTCTGGCTATGCTCCATCTTCATCACACAAAATATTCAAATCATGCACAACCCCGATGACAAGCCAAGCAATTGTTTCATACTTTTTGTGTTCTCAAACATTTTCAACTTTCATGCAATACATGAGCGTGAGCCATGGATATATCACTATAGGTGGAATATAATATGGTGGTTGTGGAGAAGATAAAAAGAAGGAGATAGTCTCACATCAACTAGGCGTATCAACGGGCTATGGAGATGCCCGTCAATAGATATCAATGTGAGTGAGTAGGGATTGCCATGCAACGGATGCACTAGAGCTATAAGTGTATGAAATCTCAAAAAGAAACTAAGTGGGTGTGCATCCAACTCGCTTGCTGAGAAGACCTAGGGCAGTTTGAGGAAGCCCATCATTGGAATATACAAGCCAAGTTCTATAATAAAAAATTCCCACTAGTATATGAAAATGACAACATAGGAGACTCTCTATCATGAAGATCATGGTGCTACTTTGAAGCACAAGTGTGGTAAAAGGATAGTAGGATTGCCCCTTCTCTCTTTTCTCTCATTTTCTTTATTTGGAGCTTCTCTCATTTTTTTTGGCCTCTTTTTTTTTATTATATATATTATTATTTTTTCGTCTGGAGTCTCATCCCGACTTGTGGGGGAATCACAGTCTCCATCATCCTTTCCTCACATGGGACAATGCTCTAATAATGATGATCATCACACTTTTATTTACTTACAACTCAAGAATTACAACTCGATACTTAGAACAAAATATGACTCTATATGAATGCCTCCGGTGGTGTACCAGGATGTGCAATGAATCAAGAGTGACATGTATGAAAAAATTATAAACGGTGGCTTTCCCACAAATACGATGTCAACTACATGATCATGCAAAGCAATATGACAATGATGAAGTGTGTCATAATAAAACGGAACGATGGAAAGTTGCATGGCAATATATCTTGGAATGGCTATGGAAATGCCATAATAGGTAGGTATGGTGGCTGTTTTGAGGAAGGTATATGGTGGGTGTATGGTACCGGCGAAAGTTGCGCGGCACTAGAGAGGCTAGCAATGGTGGAAGGGTGAGAGTGCGTATAATCCATGGACTCAACATTAGTCATAAAGAATTCACATACTTATTGCAAAAATCTATTAGTTATCAAAACAAATTACCACACGCATGCTCCTAGGGGGATAGATTGGTAGGAAAAGACCATCGCTCGTCCCCGACCGCCACTCATAAGGAAGACAATCAATAAATAAATCATGCTCCGACTTCATCACATAACGGTTCACCATACGTGCATGCTACGGGAATCACAAACCTTAACACAAGTATTTGTCAAATCCACAATTACTCACTAGCATGACTCTAATATCACCATCTTTATATCTCAAAACAATCATAAGGAATCAAACTTCTCATAGTATTCAATGCACTTTATATGAAAGTTTTTATTATATCCCTCTTGGATGCCTATCATATTAGGACTAAATTCATAACCTAAGCAAATTACCATGCTGTTTAAGACTCTCAAAATAATATAATTGAAGCATGGGAGTTCATCAATTTCTTCAAAATAAAACCACTGCCGTGCTCTAAAAGATATAAGTGAAGCACTAGAGCAAACGACAAACTACTCCAAAAGATATAAGTGAAGATCAATGAGTAGTCGAATAATTATGTTGCTATGTGAAGACTCTCTCTCATAAAAGAATTTCAGATCTTAATATTTTATTCAAACAGCAAGCAAAACAAAATAAAATGACATTCCAAGGATAGCACATATCAAGTGAAGAAACAAAAACTTAGGCTCAACCGAAACTGACCGATCATTGTTGAAGAAGAAAGGTGGGATGCCAACCGGGGCATCCCCAAGCTTAGATGCTTGAGACTTCTTGAAATATTAATTAGGAATTCCTTGGGCATCCCCAATCTTGAGCTCTTTTGTCTCCTTAATTCCTCTCATATCATGGTTTCCTAAATCTTAAAGACTTCATCCACACAAAACTCAAGAAGAACTCGTGAGATAAGTTAGTATAAATCAACGCATAACCTTATCATTATTTACTGTAGAAAATCACTAAAATTATTATTTGATATTGCATACTAAATGCCTCTGCATATTTAAGACTCCTATCCTCAAATAGACTCATTAAACAAGCAAACATATGCAAACATAACAGCAATCTGTCTAAACAGGACAGTCTGTAAAGGACTAAGGAGAATCCATACTTATTTAACTCAAAAAATTCTGAAAATTTACAAAACTGTAGATAATTTATCATTTCATGTTGTGTAAAAATTTCAAGCTTTTATCACATTCTGAATTTTCTAGGGAATTTTTGCAATAGCGATAAACTTTCTGTTTTGAAACAGCAACTCATATACTTGTAAATTGAGCATGGTGAAGGCTATCCTTGACACTTATATTGAAATAAAAGATACAAAACCTTATTATAAATAACAGCAAGCAAATTTAAAATAAAATAAAATGACACTCCAAGCAAAACACATATCATGGTGTGAATAAAAATATAGCCTCAAGTAAATTTACCGATGAACGAAGACGAAAGAGGGGATGCCATCCGGGGCATCCCCAACCATAGGCTCTTGGCTGTCCTTGAATATTACCTTGGGGTGAATTGGGCATCCCCAAGCTTAGGATCTTGCCACTCCTTATTCCGTAGTCCATCGAAACTTCACCCAAAACTTCAAAACTTCACAACACAAAACTCAACAGAAAATCTTATGAGCTCCGTTAGTATAAGAAAATAAATCACCACTTAGGTACTGTTGTGACCTCATTCTAAATTCATATTGGTGTTATATATACTGTATTCCAACTTCTCCATGGTTCATACCCTCCGATACTACCCATAGATTCATCAAAATAAGCAAACAACACAATGAAAACAGAATCTGACAAAAACAGAACAGTCTGTAGTTATCTGGAAACTTTCCATACCTATGTAACTCCAAAAATTCTGAAAAATTAGGACAACGTAGAATTTTTTTATATAAATCTTGTGTAAAAAATTCAGATCAAAGGCACGTTCCAGTGAATTTGTTAAATTCCTGGACTGGGCGCAAAAGTTTCTGTTTTTGCACAGAATCAAGTCAACTATCATCCACACTATCCCAAAGGCTTTACTTGGCACTTTATTGAAACAAAAGCTATAAAACATGATTAATACAGTAGATTAATCTTGTGAACACACAAAAACAGTAGGGGTAAATATTCGGTTGTCTCCCAACAAGTGCTTTTCTTTAATGCCTTTTTAGCTAGGCATGATGATTTCAATGATAGTCACATAAAAGATAATAATTGAAACATAACGGGAGCATCATGAAGCATATAACTAGCACATTTAAGTCTAACCCACTCTCTATGCATAGGGATTTTGTGAGCAAACAATTTATGGGAGCAAGAATCAACTAGCATAGGAAGGCAAAACAAGCATGACTTCAAGATTTTCAACACATAGAGAGGAAACTTGATATTATTGCAATACCTACAAGCATATGTTCCCCCCTCATAATAATTTTCAGTAGCATCATGAATGAATTCAACAATATAACTATCACATAAAGCATTCTTTTCATGATCTACATGCATAGAAATTTTACTACTCTTCACATAATCAAATTTATTCTCATGAATAGTAGTGGGAGCAAACTCAACAAAATAACTATCATGTGAGGCATAATCCAATTGAAAATTAAAATCAAGATGACAAGTTTCATGGTTATCATTATTCTTTATAGCATACATGTCATCACAATAATCATCATAGATAGCAACTTTGTTCTCATAATCAATTGGAACCTCTCCCGAAATAGTGGATTCATCACTAAATAAAGTCATGACCTCTCCAAATCCACTTTCATAATTATTTCAATAAGATTCAACACCCTCCAAAATAATGGGATCATTACTTCCTAAAGTTGACACTCTTCCAAACCCACTTTCATCAATATAATCATCATAAATAGGAGGCATGCTATCATCATAATAAATATTCTCATCAAAACTTGGGGGACTAAAAATATCATCTTCATCAAACATAGCATCCCCAAGCTTGTAGCTTTGCATATCATTAGCATCATGGATATTCAAGGAATTCATGCTAACAACATTGCAATCATGCTCATCATTAAAAAAATTAGTGCCAAACATTTTATTGAATTCTTCTTCTAACACTTGAGCACAATTTTCCTTTCCATCATTTTCACGGAAGACATTATAAAGATGAAGCAAATGAGGCAACCTCAATTCCATTCTTTTTGTAGTTTTCTTTTACAGACTAAACTAGTGATAAAACAAGAAACCAAAAGATTTGATTGCAAGATCTAAAGATATACCTTCAAGCACTCACCTCCCCGGCAAGGGCGCCAGAAAAGAGCATGATGTCTACTACGCAACTTTATCCTTTTAGACGTTGTTGGGCCTCCAAGTGCAGAGTTTTGTAGGACAATAGCAAATTTCCCTCAAGTGGATGACCTAAGGTTTATCAATCCGTGGGAGGCGTAGAATGAAGATGGTCTCTCTCAAACAACCCTGCAACCAAATAACAAAGAGTCTCTTGTGCCCCCAACACACCCAATACAGTGGTAAATTGTATAGGTGCACTAGTTTGGCGAAGAGATGGTGATACAAGTGCAATATGGATAGTAGATATAGGTTTTTGTAATCTGAAAATATAAAAAGAGCAAGGTAGCAAGTAACCAAAGTGAGCGAAAACGGTATTGCAATGCTTCCAAACAAGGCTTAGGGTTCATACTTTCACTAGTGCAAGTTCTCTCAACAATGATAACATAATTAGATCATATAACAATCCCTCAGGATGCAACAAAGAATCACTCCAAAGTCACTAATAGCGGAGAACAAACAAAGAGATTATTGTAGGGTACGAAACCACCTCAAAGTTATTCTTTCTGATCGATCTATTGGGTTATTCCAAGTGTCACAAACAGCCCTAGAGTTCGTACTAAAATAACACCTTAAGACACACATCAACCAAAAACCCTAATGTCTCCTAGATACTCCAATGTCACCACAAGTATCCGCGGGTTTGATTATACTATATGCATCACACAATCTCAGATTCATCTATTCAAACCAACACAAAGAACTTCAAAGAGTGCCCCAAAGTTTCTACCGGAGAGTCAAGACGAAAATGTGTGCCAACCCCTATGCATAAGTTCATAAGGTCACAGAACCCGCAAGTTGATCACCAAAACATACATCAAGTGGATCACGTGAATATCCCATTGTCACCACAGATAAACACATGTAAGACATACATCAAGTGTTCTCAAATCCTTAAAGACTCAACCCAATAAGATAACTTCAAAGGGAAAACTCAATTCATTACAAGAAGGTAGAGGGGGAGAAACATCATAAGATCCAACTATAATAGCAAAGCTCGCGGTACATCAAGATCGTGCCAAATCAAGAACACGAGAGAGAGACAGAGATCAAACACATAGCTACTGGTACATACCCTCAGCCCCGAGGGTGAACTACTCCCTTCTCGTCATGGAGAGCGCCGGGATGATGAAGATGGCTACCGGTGATGGTTCCCCCTTCCGGCAGGGTGCCGGAACAGGGTCCCAATTGGTTTTTCATGGCTACAGAGGCTTGCGGCGGCGGAACTCCCGATCTAGGTTTTGTTCTGGGGTTTTTGGGATTTATAAGAGGTGTTGGCGTCGGGGACAAGTCAAGGGGGCCCACGAGGCGACGACAAGGATGGGGGGCACGCCCTGGGGGGGGCGCCTTCCACCCTTGTGGTGGCCTCGGGACTCCTCTCCGATATCTTTTAGTTCCAGTATTATTCATATTTTCCAAAAATATTCTCCGTAAATTTTCAGCTCATTTGGACTCCGTTTGATATTCCTTTTCTGCGAAACTCAAAAACAAGGAAAAAAATAGAAACTGTCACTGGGCTCTAGGTTAATAGGTTAGTCCCAAAAATCATATAAAATTGCATATAAATGCATATAAAACATCCAAGATGGATAATATAATAGCATGGAACATTAAAAAATTATAGATACGTTGGAGACGTATCAGTGATGGGCCTGGAGCTTCAGATAACACCTGGGCCAAGCCCAGATCAGATGAGTCCTCCATGGGCTCGAACAGAGCATGCTGAGGCCCAGTGTTCAAACTTGCAGTTGGTGCCATGATGGAAACCTCTTCACTGAGAACAGAGTTGTCACCCAAATCACAGAGAGCCAAAGCAGATGGATTTATTCCTCCGGAGCTGTCACTGAGGGCAGGGGCTTGGGTCATTTCAGATGAGCCAATAAGCTCCACGGGCGATTGTTCAGTAGCAGAATCTTCCTATAGAATTTCAGTTATTTGGACTGAGGGTGGTGTAGGTGCTGGGTTCATAATATGAGCAGAGAAGCACACCAGGTGCAAAGAGTCATTGCTGGAAACTTGGAAGCTAGTCCTAGGAGTTGCCACCCGCATCTCCAAGGGAGGCAGCCCATAACCTGAGCTCCAAGGCCCATAGGCTGCCACAACACTCATAATGGTTCTGGAGAGGTATGCAGTAAAGACATTGCGTGGAACCAGATCAGAGGCAAGCACATTAGTAAGTTCATTTCCTTGGACTGAGATGCTCACTTGTAAGGTCACAGCAGAGATGGCCACATCCACATTGATGACATTCTGAATCACAGGGGGAGCCACAAGAAGGGTGCTTACATGGAGGTTATGAACAGGAGTGGAGCCCTGCGTGCTGGCAGTGGAGCTAGAATCGTTCCAAGAAGAATTGAGACTGCCAGTCACATTATCTTCAGGCAAAATATCATCTTGCACCCGGAGACCTTGGGCTGCCAACCAAGACTAAAAATTGACCAAAGCTGCCGGCATTTGGGGCACTGGTGGCTCTGGCCAAGCATCCCACTGAGCTGCTTGAGGATCATCCTGTTGAGGTGCGTTATGTGGTGCCTGATCATTCCCCACACCATTCTGTAGTAGCCAGTTCTGAAGTTGCTATTGATAGAGTTGTTCTGCTATGAGGCCTTCTCCAAACATAGGATGGGGGATACCATTGGCCAACGGTGGTTCCTCGTCCGCCGTAGGGACCTACAGATCATGGGCATTCCAATCAGCACCCCTAAGGATATAAACCGAAGCAATCCAGCAAGCCCTGTCCCCTCCTAGCTGATGAACAACAATGCTTTTGGGAATCAGACGCATATGAATGACTCTAACTTTGATCAGCACCACTCTAGGATCAATATTTGGACTGTTCCAGGTGACCAATCTACCATAGTCATCAACTGAATGCTGGAGATAAAAATCAGTCTAATAATCATCTGGAAACCCAATGTACATTAACCAAACTTCAGGTCCGTAGGTGGTGTTGCGCATATTCAGAGCAACATTGTGGCATACAAATGAAACTACCAGATCCTCATCATCAAGCTGAAAGGTGGTGTTGACTGCTGTATCACGGATGAAGGAGCTGGCAAAAGCAAACATACCGATACCAAGCGGATGGTCTGAGGACTCAGTTGTGTGCCGGCCTGATTCATGTAGCAAGCCTTCAATGGTGTCACAGAGCCCCTCCTTGAGATGCAGTGGAACAAATCTGCTTGCTTCAGCAATGGCGAGGAAGCTGTTGTTGAGGTGGGGATGGGATTAACCGCCATGTCCGCGCGGACCTTCCTATCGGGCAGCCCCGGCTCGATTGACCAGCCCACAAGGAGGAAGGGGATCAGGTTCACCGGATAGTTGGCCATGGAGGTGGCGAGGGCGGTGGTGTCGATGGCGTCGGTGGTGGTGGTGTTTGGGGGCGAAAGAGCTAGAGCAGAGTGCTCTGCTTCATTGGGAAGTGGGGCGGGCGAGGAGGGCAAATGCGAGACGTCAGGGTGGTGGAGGGGGTTTTTGGTCGCCACTGCCATCATTGGGCCCAGCGGCGCCGCCAGCAGGAAGGCTCCAGGTGTCCATAGTGGCCACAGGTGCCGCATTGGACGGTCGAGGAGGGGGGTGGCTCTCTGGTCTCGTGGAAGGGCAAGTATGAGCCATTAAGGGGGGATTGATTTGATGCCTAGTAGTAATAGATTTGACCGAATAATGAATATCGTCTGCCATAAAAGAAATACCATTAGTAGAAGGCCTTTGTCATGCGGGGCAATTAATACCTTTGTGTCCCGGGGCCGAGCAATTTAGGCATATAATCCGTGCATGACAATTACTCTTATGGTGACCCCATTGCAGGCATTTGGCACAGAGAGTACCCCAGAATTTGACAACATCGGAAAGTTCCTTATGATCATATCCCGCTCGCGATAAATCAGCAATATGAGGCTCCGATAATAAAGATGGCCAGGACGTGTGTCTTGGGGAGTACCGTATGGCCAAAGTAAGGAAACATTTTGGCAATTGTGGGTAAGTGATATTATAAGGAAACCAAAAACTGCCAATCATGATTTAATGCTCTGGAGAATCCATTGGGCATTGAATGGCCGCATGTAATTGAGCCGTAGACACCATAGGACCTGCTAGATCAGACACGCCCGAGTGGTGCACGGATGAAAATGAAGCTTCATGGCTATTCTTGTTATGAAAATCCATGGAGGCCAAAGGGATGAGCCCAAACTTGCACAATTCTTTGGTAGAAACTGGGTCATGAACAGTAGTATGTGCAAAAAGATATTTATCAATCTGAATGGCCATTGGGCTGCCGCTAGCAATAGTTTCAAGCCTTTCATCAGCGTGCCATTGTGTATCAAAATGCTTGTAGCCATTGAAGCGACCATTGAACAAATGAAAGTGACATATGAAATCCGGCCAAATTTGATCCTTGAGACCATGAATAAAATGCCCAACTTTGTTGCCAGCCACCGAAAATCGAAAAGATCTCTCATTGATCCTTGAAACCTTAAACCCTTTGTGGTGTCCACCAATGCAACATTGTAAAGCCACACCCACTGATTCTTCAGAGAGAGGAAAAGAGGCCGAAGAGAAAGAGACCACCAAGAAAAATTCCTTGGTATTGTGAGATGGTGAGAAATGGATTGTTTCTCCAAAATGTCGATGTACCTGATCCGCAACCGCAAGGCCAGGGTTGAAATCCCAGTGTAGGAGGCCCGCCATGGTGAAAATCAATGGCTAGATCCATAGTATGTGGTGTAGAGCAGGTGGGAGGAGGGAGGAGGAGGGAGAAGGGAGGAGAGCCATTCGAACCTGAGGTTGTGTGGCTTCATCCGGTGTGCAACTACTAATGTTCATTAAGGTAAAACCCAACCATAGCATTAAGATATATATTGGTCCCCCTTCAATCCCGTACGTATCAATTTCTATGTTTAGGAAGAAGCTTCTGTCACCCTTGCCCTCCAATGCATAATCCTATCAACATACAACTAACCCTATCGTGTGATCCACACGCACGCTCATATGATGGGCACCAAAGGACAACAACATAACCACAAGCAAATTAAACCAACCATAGCAATTCACCAATTACCGGTAGGACAACAAAAATCTACTCAGACATCATAGGATGGCAACATATCATTGGATAAAAATATGAAGCATAAAGCACCATGTTCAAGTAGAGGGTACAGCGGGTTGCGGGAGAGTGGACCGTTGAATATAGATGGGGGAAGGTGATGGAGATGTTGGTGAAGATGATGGAGTTGTTGGAGTAGATCGCCGTCACACGATGATTGCCCCGGCGGCGTTCCGGCGCCACCAGGAGAGAGGGGTAGAGAACCCCCTCCTTCTTCTTCTTCCTTGGCCTCCCCCTAGATGGGAGGAGGGTTCACCCTCTGGTCCATGGCCTCCATGGCGGCGGAGGGGCGAGAGCCCCTCCTAGATTGGATCTATCCCTCTGTTCTCTTCTGTTTCGCGTTCCCATTTTTTGGCCCTTCACCGTTTCTTAAATTCCTGGAGATCCGTAACTCCGATTGCGCTGAAATTTTTACACGAATTTTTCCATAAATTATCTTTCTTGCGCCCGAAGAAGGGCACCAACCGACTTACGGGGAGGGCACAAGACACCTGGGAGCGCCAGGGGGTGCTCGACGCGCCCTGATGGGTTGTGGAGGTTGTGGGCCTCTGTTTGCGTTGATTCCACCCCCCAAAAATCACATATATTCCAAAATAATTCTCCGTAGATTTTTATCGCGTTTGGACTTCGTTTGATATGGATATTCTACGGAAAAAAAAACATGCAACAAATAGGAACTGGCACTGGGCACTGGATCAATATCTTAGTCCAATAAATCATATAAAATGTTGCCAAAAACATGTGAAAGTTGTATAATATTGGCATGAAACAATCAAAAATTATAGATACGATGGAGACGTATCAGCATCCCCAAGTTTAATTCCTGCTCGTCCTCGAGTAGGTAAATGATAAAAAAGATAATTTTTGAAGTGGAATGCTACCTAGCATAATCTTGATCATATATCTAATCATGGCATGAATATTAAGACACGAATGATCCAAAGCAATAGTCTATAATTTGACATAAAGACATCAATACTCAGGCATCCCAACAAACAATCGTGTCTTTCAAAATATCAACGCTAAAGAAAGCTATCCCTACAAAATCATATAGTCTTGTCATGCTCTATCTTCTTAACACAAAGTATTTATCATGCACAACCCCGATGACAAGCCGATCAATTGGTTCTTACTTTTTAACGCGCTTTAGCTTTTTCAACCCTCACGCAATACATGAGCGCAAGCCATGGATATAGCACTATGGGTGGAATAGAGTATGATGATAGGGGTAAATATAGAGACGGCAAAAAGTAAGAAAGTCTCACATCGACGCGGCTGACCAACGGGCTATGGAGATGCCCATCAATTGATATCAATGCGAGGAGTAGGGATTGCCATGCAACGAATGCACTAAGATCTATAAGTGTATGAAAGCCCAAAATGAAAACTAAGCGAGTGTGCATCTAACTCTATAATGAAAAATTCCCACTAGTATATGGAAGTGACAACATAGGAGATTCTCTATATGAAAAACATGGTGCTACTTTGAAGCACAAGTGTGGAATTGGCATGCCCCTTCTCTCTTTTCTCTCATTTTTTCTTTTCTTTTCCTTTTCCTTTTTCTTTTTTCTTGGGCTCTTTTTGGCCTCACTTTTTTTCCTTTTTTTCTTTTTTTTATATTTGTCCGGAGCCTCATCCTGACTTGTGGGGGAATCATAGTCTCCATCATCCTTTCCTCACTAGGACATGCTCTAAAAATGAATAATTATGATCATCACACTTCTATTTACTTACAACTCAAAAGAAATAAAAATTACAACTCGATACCTAGAACAAAGTATGACTCTATATGAATGCCTCTGGCAGTGTGCCAGGATGTGCAATGATCTAGCGTAACATGTATAAAAAATGATGAACGGTGGCTGAGCCACAAATACTATGTCAGCTATATGATCATGCAAAGAAATTTGATAATGAATGCTCAAGTCATCAAAACGGAAGCGGTGGAAGTTGCATGGCAGTATATCTCGGAATGGCTATGGAAAGGCCATAATAGGTAGGTATGGTGGCTGTTTTGAGGAAGATATAATAAGGCTTATGTGTGATAGAGTGTATCATATCATGGGGTTTGGATGCACCTGCGAAGTTTGCACCACATCTCGAGGTGATCGAAGGGGCAATGCACGGTACCGAAGAGGCTAGCAAATTGTGGAAAGTTAAGAGTGCGTATAATCCATGGACTCACATTAGTCATAAAGAACTCATATACTTATTGCAAAAGTTTATTAGCCCTCGAAGCAAAGTACTACTGCGCATGCCCCTAGGGGGATAGATTGGTAGGAAAATACCATCTCTTATCCCCGACCGCCACTCATAAGGAAGACAATCAATAATAAATCATGCTCCAACTTCATAGCATAACGAGAGACTATACGTGCATGCTTTAGGAATCACAAACCTTAACACCAATATTGCTACTAACCACAACCGTTTACTAGTACTTCCCACATATTATCATCTCTATATCGCAAAACTATTGCAAGGAATCAAACATATCATATTCAGTGATCCACAAGTTTTATGTAGGATTTCATGACTAACCATGCAAATGACCAATTCTTGTTGACTCTCTAAATAGATATAAGTGAAGCATGAGAGTTTAATTCTTTCTACAAAAGACCATGCTCTAATAAATATAAGTGAAGCAAAAGAGCATTATACAAATAATGGTTTTCTATGTGAAGAGAAACAGGCAATCCAAACTTGAAATGATATAAGTGAAGCACATGAAGCATTCTATAAAGCCATACTCAAAAGATATAAGTGAACTGCAATGAGCATTCTATAAATCAACCATGGACTATCTCATACCAGCATGGTGCATAAAATAAAAATGGAAACTAAACACAAAAGACGCTCCAAGATTTACACATATCACATGAACGAAACAAAAATGAAAATATACCGATACTTGTTGAAGAAAGATGGGATGCCTTCCGGGGCATCCCCAAGCTTAGATGCTTGAGTCTCCTTGGATATTTACTTGGGGTGCCTTGGTCATCCACAAGCTTGAACTCTTGCCACTCCTTCTTCTCCTCACATCAAGACCTCCTCGATCTTCGAACACTTCATCCACACAAAACTTAACAGAAAACTGGTGAGATCCGTTAGCATAATAAAGCAAATTACTACTTTAAGTACTGTTGCAAACCTTTTTTTTTTGCATTATAGCTAATGTATTATAACTTCTCCATGGATCATACCACTGATAGAATCGATAGTTTCATCAAAACAAGCAAAACAATGCATCAAAAACAGAATCTGTCTTAAACAGGACAGTCTGTAGTAATCTGAACTTTGACCATACTTCTATAATTCCAACAATTCTAAAAAATTAGCACAAAATAAATTTTTTGCATAGAAATAATGTGTAAAAATTTCAGAAACTTTTGACGTTCCATTAAAAAAATGTAAAATCACGCACCACAGCCAAAGTTTCTGTTTTTGCACCGCACATACGAACAAGTAATCTAATCATCCTAAAGGCAAATCTTGGCACATTAGTTTTATAATACAATGGATTTGTACAAGGGATAATAATTTTTGTGAGAAACTTTCATGAAAAATTCTACATTGTTTCCATGAGCATGAACACAAGTGTTCAAGGTCAACCCTCACTTCTCCAATGCATAACCTTCCAATCGCTTCTCTTTTTGAAAAAGTTTTTTAAGTTCCCCTCTATATTTTTTTGTTTTTAAACTTTATAAAAGCACTCAACAGAATAAAATTACTCTCTAAAACTTCCGGGTTGTCTCCCTGGCAGCGCTTTCTTTAAAGCCATTAAGCTAGGCATAAAGTGCTCAAGTAATGGATCCACCTTGATCCCAAGGTATATCAAAGCCAATTTTAATTAACAATGATTTGGCATTTAGTAGTGAGCACAAAGCAACATATATCATGCAATGATGAAGTCTAACTCTCTTCCTATGCATCGACATGTCATAAAAGAATAATTCATGCACATCAAGTAAAGGCCAATACATAGCATAAGCAGTTTCTTGCAATTTTTGTGTGTTGGAAACATAGAGAGGTGGAGATATAGTTCCTCTCTCATAATAATTGCAAGTACGAGCAGAAAGCGCATGCATATTATATTCATCAAAATCATCATGTGCAACGGAAAAAGGCAACCCATCAATGTAGTCCTTAATAAGTGCAAACTTCTCCGATATAGCTAGTGTAGTTTGGAGAATTCAAAAAGATAATAGAACTATCATGTGTGGGTGCAATAGCAACAATTTCATTCTTAATATAAGGAACTATAGCAAGTTCATCTCCATAAGCATAATTCATATTGGCATCTTGGCCACAAGCATAGCAAGCATCAAGTTCATCAAAAAGGGATATTTCAAACGAATCAACGGGATCATAGCAATTATCATAGCATTCATCCTTCGATAAGCAAGAAGGGACATTAAACAATGTATGAGTTGAAGACTTACTCTCATTAGAAGGTGGGCACGGGTAGCTAATCCGCTCTTCCTCCTTTTGTTCTTCGCTCTCCTCATCATCTTTTTCATCCAGTGAGCTCACAGTTTCATCAATTTCTTCTTCCATAGACTCCTGCAAAATATTAGTCTCTTCTTGGATAGCGGAGACTTTCTCAATAAACTCATTAATATCGGCATTATATTCATAATTCTCATAGCAATATTTAAGTATAGCAAAATTTTCAGGTCTGTAAACATCATCATCATAATCTTCATACTTTTCAAACATAGATTCAATTTCATAAGCACCCTTAAAAGCAAAAAATTCTTCTATTCGTTCCACATCATAGTAATCATATCTACCATTAGCATAAGAAGCTATGGTTTCATTATCGTTAAAATTGAATAAAAAGGGAACGTGTGGAGCCTTCACCCTAGAGCAACAAGTATAATCATGTCTCAAGCATAAATCCCGAGCATACCAATGCAACATATGAATTTGATCCATAACAGTTTCCCTTTTTGTGTCAAGCGATAATCCCTAAAGTATTCACGTTGATCCAACGTGTCTCCCATTATCATGTTGAATGGGGGTTTCTCAGGATTATCAAAGTAGTGTTTAATATTTTTCACATAACGAGCATCGAGGGTTTTAGGAGGTTCCCCATCTCCATGAGTAGCAAGTACAACTAATTTTTTTTGGTATTTCGTGTTCCATATCCATAACTAAAGATATAAAACAACTTAGAACAGAAAAAAAACTACTTAGTGATAACACAAACAAGCACACACGAGAATATTCACCCAACGCTATTGCTCCCCAGCAACAACGCCAGAAAAAGGTCTTGATAACCCACAAGTATAGGGGATCGTTTGTAGCCTTTTTTGATAAATAAGAGTGTCGAACCCAACGAGGAGCTAAAGGTAGAACAAATATTCCCTCAAGTTCTATCGACCACCGATACAACTCTATGCACGCTTAACGTTTGCTTTACCTAGAACAAGAATAAAACTTCCTATGTGTGGATAGCAAATCTAGTCCTGGTCATACCAGTGTACAATGTTTCCCCTATATTTCCCTTCTCGACCAAGAGACCGGTTGGATGACCAGTCTGTACTACATTCACCCCCTTTCTTTCCTGTTTGTACCAAGTCCGATGTTCATACTAACTTTCCCCCCTTTATTTCTTGTTTGAACCAAGTACAAGATTCGACTCCATGAAGTAGCTTTACCTCTAACAATAGAAAAAAATTTAGGTGACATTGGACCATCCGACCGAGCCTTGCTATGAGGGGGGCTGAGAGGTAGAAAATGATGCACATGCAGTGACGTAGTGAGCTGGGGAAGTAGAGCTAGGCCGGTTTCAAAGGAAGATATACCTGAAGGTCGTCGGGGTGTGGATAGGTGGGCGGCAGGAGGCCGGATCCGCCCACACTAAGACAGCAATGAAGGGATCGGAGGACCTCCCGCGCCGGCGCTCGGCCAGAGATGATGGTGCGGCCGGCAGTGGGTCTCCTCCCTTGTTGTTGACGATGGCCTAAACGCTGCCCCTCCTCCCCTTCACCAGCGGAGGGGGATACGTCCAGATCTATAACCAGCGGTGAGGATAGAAAGACAGTGTTACCACCGCTATCTTGTTTAGATCTGGAGAGGATGAGAGTGTGTGAATAGAGCAACCCTAGCAAGCAAGCGCGGAGGCTCCTGCCTATATATACGTATAGTGGGGTAGTTTTCTTTTTTCACTCCATCAAAATAATCGTTTAAAATTGTGTACTAGGTCACCGTTTTTTTTGAGTTGTTGATTGTTTTTTGAGATAGCTACCCACTTATTCCAAGTGGTGTGCAGGGGTGGATTAACGAGCTGCTCGGCTCGGTTCGTTCTAAGCTCGTTAAAAGAAAATTCACGTAAGATGAAATATGTGTTGTTTTGTTACTAACGAACTTAGCGTGAAACTTGTTAGCTGGTTCGTTAAGCTCCTTAATAACTTGATGATTGGCTTTGTTCATTAAGAAGCAACCCACGAGGATAACAAGCCGAACTATCGAGGGATCATTGCTCGCGAGCTACGAGCTTTTGTTCCAGCACTAACGGAGTGCCAGGTCGCACTTTGTATCGTTCAAGTCTGGTACTAGACCCTCCATTAAGTGAACAACCACTGCCTCATAAAAATTGTGAACAAGCCCACGGCTCAAATTATCGGAAACGTGGGCTGCACCAACATGCATTATTATTTATATTCACATATGTGGGAGTATCCTCAAAACAAAATGTGAGAGTACAATCTTTATTGGTCCCCTTTGTAATTTGTGCTAAATTTTGACCAAAGATTTAACTAACGAAATGTTAGTGCATGTTAACAAAAATTATATCCTTGGATTCATATTTGAACATAGTTTTCAATGATGTAATTTTTTGTGACATGCATGAACATTTGGTTAGTTAAATTTATAGTCAAAATTTGGCAGAGATTATCATAGGGACCAATAAACCAGGACGGAGCTCCTTGTCTGTCGTCCAAACTCTATGACTAGCCGCTCTATTACATGCGGGACATCAAGCATCCGGGCCCGCGTGCCATCCACCAAATCACAGCGAGGTGCTACAGTCGAGACTCACCAGTCACCCCGATGTGGCTGTCATGACCCTTCATATCACAAAACACACACCTTTACCAGCAGTCGTAAAGTGGCCTCAAAGTTGGACGGGACGAAGCAACCATCATTTCACTGGAACGCTCGTTGAAGCCCTTTCTCCCCTATCTTGAAGAAAACCTCACTAGGCTACTCACTTCTGCCATTTTTCTTCTGTACCGACGAAGGAAAGGTGGGCGAATCAGTGATGCTACTATATTTTCATTCCAAGAATCTTCTTTTTGCGAAGCACCGACCGATTCTCACTGCCTATTCTTTTCCCATTTTCATTGCGATTGTGGTTTCCTTTCGATTGCTTTTTGTTTGTCAGCTTATTGATGGATCCTGGAGCACTAGGCAAAGAGTTGTCGGCGGATAACCCACTTGAGACAGAGATCTCCAGGAAGCGAGCACCGGCCAACAAGTTGGCCAGGTTGGCGGGCCAACCCATGGAGACAAAGAACTCCAAGAAACAAGCACTGGCCAAAGAGTTGACGACATTGGTGGACGAACTCCTCAAAGAAAGCTGGAAGAACGACAAGGGCCCCACCGTGCCTACCCCAGAAACTCTAATGGCCACCTATGAGAGGCTCAAGGCCAAGTTTGAGGAGATAGTCACCGTTGAGAAGTAGTATTTCCCTGGTAAGGCGATGGCCCCCGTCGAGGAGATGGCCCCCGGAGGGATGGGATCCCCCGGTGAGCTGCACAAGATACAAAAAAATGGCTTACCATAGTTGTGGTTTTTGATTATTTGCAATGTGCTTGCTAATATGTTAGGGTTGTGCAGGTGCCGGTGGACGACCTTGATCGATTCCCATGCCACTGTCCATCCTGTGGACATCGTCCCAGAGATCGATTCCGATGTCGCTGTCCGTCTTGTGGACATTGCCCCAGAGATCGATTCCCATGCCGCTGTCCGTCCTGTGGACATCTCCCCAGAGATCGATTCCGATGTCGCGGTCCGTCCTGTGGACATCGCCCCAGAGATTGATTCCCATGTCGCGGTCCGTCCTGTGGACATCGCCCCAGAGATCGATTCCCATGTCGGTATCCGTCCTGTGGACATCGCCCCAGAGATCGATTCCCATGCCGCTGTCCGTGCTGTGGACATTGCCCGAGAGATCGATGACAAGAAATAGTTGGTCGCGCTAATCCTTCAAGGTAGTTTGCATTGTGTTTAATTACTAGAACGATGCGTGTTATCAAACCATCTGAGGGCTAGTGCACTGTCTTGTGTGGGCGGTACTTGCTACTTTTGTTTGAGAGTGAATCATGCGAACCCTCTCCGAGTTATGGAAACAGATGTATCCTCACCAGCTTTTGATGTAATATATGGCATGCTTAGATGTAAGTTTGAACTATTTATCATATCAGCAGGGCTTGTTTGATGATTCTTGGTGTTAGTAGGGTAGCTACTGTGCGAGCTATAATACTTGCAAACACTCACCGAAGAGAAACATTGGGGCTGATGAGCTCGTGGTACGCTTATAGGTCTGATCCGTCGTCGATCGGCCAATAGCCCAAGCTCCTAAAATTGTAGGCTTAGCAATCGATCAGACAATAGTCCACAATTATACATTAATTCACATCAAACTCAAAGAGTTGGTTCACGGATACATTCACATTAATAGCCAGCAAAATTGGCACGTACTTGTAACATGCGTGAATGTGTAATTTTTTGCAGAAAGCGTGAATGTGTAGTTACGTCGTACTTTCGGAGTGGCTACAGAGAGTGTGTACGTGTTCTAGAGGGGTTGTGGGATGGAGAGAGATCTAGAGAGAGATAAAGACCCTCCATTTCTTTCTAGTCGCTAGATTGACAAAGGATACGTGTGCAACAAAATCATAGCAGTACAGAGACGTACAAATCCTAGGTGGGCTACTTTGGCCTAGTGGGTTTCAGTGATATGACGTGCTACAGTGGCGTCCAGTCTTCACGTGTGGTAGCAGTATTGCAGGTACAGTAAGTTTTCTTGAAGAAGCGGATTCAACGAAGTCATGATGGTTCCTTCGTCCGAGCAACTTACAGTGGGAAAGGTTGGGCCTGCGCTACGACCGGGGAGACTCTCCCTTGGAGTACTGTGTGGTGCACTACACTATAATTTTGTGCATGGCAAGTGGACCAGGATGGTCGACGTCCCACATGTCGATGAATGAAAGTATTCTTTCCGATATCGAGGACGAGCAAGGAGTATTCATTGTTTATTTTTTATGAAAGCTATTGTCTCCACTCTTACGATGGAGGAGTGTGAAACACGGTAGCCCAGTGAACTTGGCATGTGCACAACTCCCTCCTTCCTCATGTACCATAGTGTTGACTATAAGGTTGGCTATAAGGTTACAACTTTTTCTCGCTTTCTCTCTATCTATTTCCTCTCAAATGTTTTTTACCTTCTTTTTTTAGACACAAATGTTTTTTATACCTAGGAGCACGTGTAGAGACGGGCTCTTGCATTAGAGCCCACTCCTTCACCTTTTCAATGCCTCTCTCCTCCACATAAGCGGGCTTATAGCCCAGTATTGTACTTACTCTGAATGCGGGCAGCTGGCGCTTGGGGGGGTGGAGCGCGCGTGGGAGGAGGGATGGGTTTTCTGGTGGGCCAGGGCGGTTAGAAGCGGGCTTGGGAGCGGTCCGGACTCCCGCATGGCCCACCTCACATATTCTTGGAGTCCATGCGCGGCGGGCGGGCGATCTCTTCTCCCTCCCCCGTCTCTCTCTTCTCAGAGCATGGTTAATAATATAGCTAACAATCGACTATAAGGGGTTGACATGTCATCTATAGCCAACCTTGTAGCCAGCACGTACAATAGTAAGTTTTATATGTGTACTACTTTATTAGTAGTTGGCCCACCTTACAACCTCACAAAGCATCTTGGGTCTCGTGCTAGAGCCGGCTACTAACCAAGAGCCCGCTTCTCTTCTCTCTCCTCTTCTCTCTCCTCCAACTAAACAAAGATATAATATTCTAGTCCTTATAGCCTGCTTATGTCACCTTATTGAACTTGCTCTCAGCCGACGCCTACCGAGCGATTAGATTTCGGCTATCGACGGTTTATTCAATTACAGTCCCACATGTCAGTGAAAATGCAAGACAACGCGGGTCCCCTTTGGTGAGCGACGTGCGAGACGGACTGTCAGGGGTGCGACGCGAACGCCACAGGCGTGCTTTAAGTGTGCCGCCTTTTCCATTTGAACTTGCAAAGTGTAACATTTTCGTGCGATCGATTGATAGAAATCCAGAACAAAATGATGAGGGCGGGGCTTTCCCGCGCGTTAGGCGGGCTAGTTTGGCCTAGTGGGTTTGAGGGATATGACGTGCTACACTACCATCCACTTTCTCCATTTTTATGTAAGCAAGCATCTCCACTCTTACGAGGGAGGAGTGCGAAACACGGCAGATCTGATTTTGATTGAGGGATAACTGTTCCCTGTGAAATAATCGAGCACTGTTAGCGGTTATAGCATGATAGTTAGGGCATCTCCAGTGCTAACCCACAAATTTACACCGCAATCTGTCCGAGGACACTGATGCCAGAGGATGCCATCCAATGCTGCCCGCATACCTTTCGACAACTATATGAACTAACCAGACGAAATTCGTGTAAACAAAGCAAATTTCATATTAACCGGATGAAATTCATTACATTTCGAAAACTTTTCCTATAAACTGGACGAAATTCATTACATATTTCGCACAAACCATACTAAAACCTACTGTAAACCAAATCTAAACAATCACCGGCGCCCGACCACCATGTCCGGCCATGAGCCCCGAGAACTGACGCTCCGGCTATTGCCTTTGCCTCCTCCTCATTCGCCTCGGCTTTGTCTAGCTCCGCCTCCATAACCTCCTCCTCCGAAGCACAAGGTTCTGAAGATTTCTGCCTCCATGTCGCCGTCAAGCGGCTAATCGGCCGTCGATGTTTACCCCACCAAGCTTGGTGTCGACTGAGTGGAGGAGCGGTGGCCTTCCTGGGACTAGAGCGGCGATGACCTACCATGTACTACTCTTCCTCGCTGCCGGCTGCGCCCGCGCACGCACGCTGGCTTCATGGTCGTGGCGGCGAAGGGCAGTCGGGGGGGAGCCGGCGATGTCCTTCATCTGCTCCTGCGACAGTACGTTCAAGAGAGCTTTGGAACGCGCCCGGAGCGGAGCCGGCGATGTCCTTCATCTGCTCCTGCGACAGTACGTCCAGGAGAGCTTTGGAGCACGAGGAGACCATGGTTGGAGTGGTGCCGACAGAAGGAAGGGACCGGAGGAGAATGACTGTGGGCCTTTGGCTATGGCTGGGGCTGAAGTTAATATAGCGGGCGAATGGCAATGAGCCACGGCAGACGGACGGACGGCTGGCGCCCGAGTAGGTTCGTCGGCAGCCGCGTGTCATTAATGTGGGTGGCGGGCGGACGAATGGCCGTGGTGTCATTAACGCGGAGCAGTCGCTTGCACCGGGATGCCGTGCGGGTGGCGCTCTCTCGGCCGTCGCGCTGCTGCAATGCCGGCGCCAGTGAGAGGTCGTGTCGGGCGTGAATGCTGCATTGACGTTCTGTAGCAACGGTGACTGTTTCAGGCGGGAAGCGCGCGCGAGCGATGGAAGGGGTTTCGGTGGGCTAGGGTGGTCAGACGCTGGCGTGGTGGTATATTGTTTTTGTAGTTTGCAAAATTACTCAATTAATGTGGCAGTTCACTTTTTTTCTACAATCAACATACACCCTACAAAGCACCGTGTTCAAATTTGGCACTTCTCCGGGTTCAATTACCATATTTAGGCCATTATGTGCATTTTGTAGAAATTTACTACCACCATCCTGATTTATTGGTCCCCTTAGTATTTTGTGCCAAACTTTGACCACAGATTGAACTAAGAAAATAGTAATGCATGTCACCAAAAAATATATCGTTGGATTCGTATTTCTATATCTATACCCCTATATAGTGTCCGAATAACTTTGAAAGATGGTCGTTGTATAAAGCCAATCCGACGGTGCAGAGATGGAAAATCTGAGCACTACTGGCCGTCGGATATCATCTACATTCCACCAGATTCTGCCACATGTATAACCTAGAAGACTCCATGGTTGAACTTAAGCATAATGCACAAACCTCAAAACGCAAGAACTTCTCCTTTGTTCTAGAATCTTCCGTAACATAATTGCCCAAACTTTTTTTCTCGATGAATTGCCATTATTTGTTTTTACTTTATGCTTTACAACGCACAATTCCATGAATCTTAAAATAGATTTACTTTTTTATAAAAACTAATTGATTTTGAATGAGATGAACTATAAGAATTAAACGAACATCTACATCATGCATATATGACTCAAAGCTTACATGCTATAGTGTGGTATTTATTCATAATTTGGTTGCCAAATCACATGGGTGCAATGCACGTGTACCTTACTAGTAAACATAGTTTCTAGTGATATTATTTGTAGTTACATGCATCAACCAGGACGGAGGTAATAGCGCAGAAACATCAAATCCCAGCTACAGCTACACGGGTGTGATGATAGGGACGTGGAATGCCGTTCGATCATGGTGCACGCGCGTGATCCACCTGGCTGGGGTGGCGGCCAATTAGAAAGCAACCCACAATAGGGTCAGCCCACACAGCTTCCAGAGTCTACGGAAATTAACCGTGTGCGGTAATTTATGACCAGAATTGAAGGGGAATCCAAATTTCCTTCGTCGTCTGTCCTTGGGTTCTTGAAAAACCAATGCACTATGCGGTTGTCCGGCCACTCCGCCCTGGAGCTCTCACCAAGTGTCGTTCATGCCACCGCGCCGCACACTAACCTGTAAGGAAGTGATGGCATCCCGCCGTGCACGACTGCACACAAAATGGTAGGGAAGCGATGGCATCTCGCCATGCCGAGTTCATCGCCGCTCGCGACCTCACACCTACATGGGTGGACTTTGAAGCTGCCAAGGCCGAATGGGCGGTAGAGCAAGAGGCGGCCAAAGCCGCACAGAGGGAGTGGAAAAGGCAGAAAGCACTCAAGAAAAGAGTCCCGCCGCCGCAAGAAAGAAGAGGACGCAAGCGCTGCTGAGGAGAGCTCGGCGGAGATCCAAGCATGATGGGGTGTCGCCGACAAAGCCGAGAAGGAGAACGACAGCGTCTGGCCAGCATGTGAGAAGCAGTAGTACTAGTAGTTAGTGTGTGTGTCTGTGTCGCCCGTACGTTTGTTTAATTAATTACGAGCATGTACCAGTACTAGTTACTACTGTAGTTTTTAGAGCAAATTACCAGTACATTAGCCTAGACTCAATGGAAAAATTCCTATCCTATGCATCAAATGGCATCTCTTTCTCTATAGGAATTGAGATGCATGTCATCTCACTTCCTATGATTTTCCTATTCCTATAAAATTCCTATCCTATGAACCAAAGGAGGCCTCCGCTAGTGTACAATACATACTACTGTAGCTAGCAGTATTGCTGGTACAGTAGTTTTCTTCAAGAAGCGGAATTCAATGAAGTCATGATGGTTCCTTCGTCCGAGCAACTTTATAGTGGGAAAGGTTGGGCCTGTGATTTGACGGCTCATTAGTCATTATTACTGTGGTGCGACGACCGGGGTGACTCTCCCTTGGAGTTCTACATGCATGGCAAGTGGACCAGGATGGTCGATGTCCCACATGTCGGCGAACGAAAGTATTCTTTCGATATCGAGGAGCAAGGAAACTGCGTGGTATAGTATCACTGCTAATTTATATTTATTTTTATTTTTGATGAAAGCTAGGTTTCAACTCTTACGACGAAGGAGTGCGAAACACGGCATGTGTTGGATATCTCACACGTCAGCGAAAGGAGTGGGACATGAACAACGTGGTAGAGCGTCTCCACTTCTTCCACTTCTAGGCCGGAGACC
The DNA here is from genome assembly GCA_011799875.1 of Thinopyrum elongatum. Lineage (NCBI taxonomy): Eukaryota > Viridiplantae > Streptophyta > Magnoliopsida > Poales > Poaceae > Thinopyrum > Thinopyrum elongatum. The sequence continues at coordinate 113,544,370 of CM022299.1, read as the reverse complement.
ACACATAGTACTAGTAGTATATAACGATACAAAGTGCGACCCGGAGAGACAGACGTGTCTAGTTGGAAGGTCTCGGACCATACACGTAAACAAATATAAAATCTAATATGTGCCTCAATTAATATAGTAGTAGAGTACATAGGCACGTACATCATAATATCACCGTGCATTGCACGTACAACATTTAGTGGTAGTAAGACAAATGCCTATATGCCACGCATGTTCATACTATTTGTGTCTTTCTACTTCACTTACCGCGCTACATTACTCAGGTTCGTACATCCCTAGGTACATGTCCGTCTCGTAGTTCCAGTCTCATGTGTTCTTCATAGATGGCACGATCCATAACGGTGGGCAACGGGAGTCCATATCATCACAGCTTCTTAGTGTGGCTACCCACGATGGAGACTCATCCAAACTGAAGCAGCATAGATCAGAGATAGTGGTGTTCAAGATATGAATCTATTGGTGCACAATGAAAATGCACCCGTTCTTCATGAACGGCAGGCCGTCGGCGTCATGCACGGAAGGTGGCATCATTTGCACTATGGGGTAATTATCCCCAATGAAAATCGAGTACTCTTCAAGTGTGTTCATCCGCACCCAGGTAGCATCACGGGGGTCGAACATGCCGCCGTCCATCTAGTACACCTGGCATCTCAAACTTGCATACATGGTGACGTGCATGGTTATGGTCCATGCAATATAATAAGGTGACATAAGCAGAGGATATGGATTAAAAAATACTTTATATTGCTTATTTCTATGAGGGGGAAGGGAAGCAATGTATAGACCAGCTGCGGCACGGGCGACGACAAACAATTTGAGAGTGTTACGTGGGCCATGTACATTAATTAAAGTAGGAGTAGTTTTGTTTGATGGGATAATGGCTACCTAGCTAGTACTACACGGAATTGAAATTGTTAAGTCCTTTATAGTTTATACAACTGGCATTATAAAGTTGCATAGATGACTATCCCAATCAAAAAAAAGAAGGAAAGAACTACTCCTGCTCCTAGAGTATAAAGAGACATGTACTGAAATGTTATAAGATGACATGGCAATAAGATATACGATAGCTCCTGTCTCTACTACTCTTGGATCGGAGAGAAGGGATTACCTGGGTACATGATCAGGGTCCGATCGTGATAGATCATGGCACCTTGTTGCCCTTCAATGGTACCATGGGTAACGACTGCTAAGATAGTACGTCCCAACTGGGTGTCGTCAGCTACAAGGTTCCAAGTTAGACCAAATGCCCCATGCACATCCACGATTGGCGATCTGATTTTGATCGGGGGATGACTTTGCCCTGCATAATCGTGCAAACAAGGCGGAATTCATAGAAACCGGACAAAAATCATTACATTTCAAAAACTTTTCATATAAACCGGACGAGATACATTACAGTTTTCATACAAACCAGAGTAAAACCTACTCTAAACAAGTTGCAACTGTAATGTGGGCGGCGCACGGATGACGGCCGGCCGTGGTGTCGATTGAGGCTACTCATAGTGGGGAGTATCATATACAATATACTAGTGCATGATGCTAGTGTACGATATACTACTTTTATAGTGCATACTACCTCCGTCCTGATTTATTGGTCCCCATTGTATATTGTGTCAAATTTTGACTATAGATTGAACTAACAAAACGTTCATGCATGTTACCAAAAATTATATCATTGAAAACTATGTTCAAATACGAATCCAATGATATAATTTTTGTTGACATGCATTAACATTTTGTTAGCTAAATCTTTGGTCAAAATTTGGCACAAACTACAAAGGTGACCTATAAACCAGGATGGAGGTAGTAGTATCATAGAGCATAGATGATCATATTTATTACCATGCATGACCCTCTGCCTCTTCTTTAGATCTCTGCCACATCACCATGTATGCTATTCCCGAGTGTATGTACCATCTAAGTTAGAGCATGGTTAATAATACAGCCAACGGTCGGCTATAAGGAGTTGCCATGTCATCTAGAGCTAACCTCATAGCCGACATGTACAATAGTAAGTTTTAAATGTGTACTAATTTATTAGTAGTTGACCCACCTTACAACCTCACAAAGCGTCTTCGAGCTCCTGTTGCAGCTGGCTACTAACCAAGAGTCGGCTTCTCTTCTCTCTCTTCTTCTCTCTCCTCCAACTAAGCAAAGATATAAATATTCTAGTCCTTATAGCCTGCTTATGTCACCCTATTGTACTTGCTCTTACCACCACTATGGCCAGCCTTGACGCGGAGCAGTCGCGTGCACCGGGAAGCGGCGCTCTCTCAGCCGTCGCGCTGCTTCAAAGCCGGTGCCAGTGAGAGGTCGCCTCCGCTCTGGCCGGGCATTAATGTGGCACTGACGCTCTGGGGCGGCGCTGACCATTTCAGGCAGGAAGCGCGCGCCGGCAAGGGAGGCGGTTTGGGTCGGCCAGGGCGGTCAGACGCGGGCGTGGTGGTGGTATTGATTTTGTAATGTTTCAGGTGTAGTACTGGTAGTTTGCAAAACTACTCAACTATTGCACTCAGTTTCCTAAAAAAATTGTGGTAAAAAACGTTACTCGCAATGCATGCATGCGTGACCAATATAAGTGACCAATAAAAAACTACTAAATGCACGCAATGATTTAATGCACATTGTAATCTCAACATGTGATGGGGAGCTCTATTTTTTTGCGAGTAATGGGGAGCTCTAAATTTCAATTGAAACTTATAAAACAGAAAAATTTAAAACAAATAAACTGGAAGAGAGGGAGTATACCGTAGGATGTGTCCCATACGAAACAAGTCCCCTGGTTTGTCACCGCGAAGATGCGGTTAGAAAGGAGCACAGCTTCTTCGTACTCGTATGGCAACAAATCGGCCGCAGACATCATGGTCCACCTTTGACCGCCATGTGCAGGGTTCGTGAAAGCAATCGCGATGTCAAACACCACAATGAGAGTGTAATTTTGGTTGGCGGACGACCTTATCGGGGCTTCCGGGATTGCTATCTTCTTCAATCTCACCGTGGTTCCATCGTACCAATTCAGGCGATGGCCCATTGCATGGCTGATCCCAATGTTGGACAAAGGTTCTACAGGAACGGTGTCACCGTTGTAGATGTTGTGCAAATTGATGTTGGTACCCTCCCGTACATATGCAAGCCAATCTCCACTGGCACCAAGCCTAACTTGTGAAACAGTGGGCAGCGGGGGAATTAGGAAATGGACACGAAAGTAGCCTTTAGAATGCATTTACAACGTGATCTAACTCATCACTTACCTGCTCATCGGACAAAATCCGAGTGCCCCTCAATGTCGGCATCTCAAGGGGTGTCAACTTGCAACTATGGCCACACCGCGCTGGAGAGACCCCCAAGGAAACATCCTCGTCCTCAAGGACGCATGGCAGACCAACTAGCATGGCCTTCTCCCACGCATATTTACGCACCCTCTTAAAATATTTGGTGTAAGTACCGCTAAGTCTTGCCGATGTGAGGAAGTTGGAGCGACTGACGATTTCTCCCAAAGGATCGTCGACCAAGGTCTCCCAACCTCGACGAGGATGAGAAGCACGACCGCCTTGCGAATCCATGGCAATGGCGACGAACTGCCATGTCCCTTGTGGAGCTAGTTTACATGAGAGGAGATGGTAACTGCAGGGCTTCGTGACTTCGTCCCTTCGGAAACGATGTTCCGTGGGCGCGCACTAGTGCAGTTTATATTTGAGACTAGCAAGAGGCCCATGCGTTGCACGGAACATCAAGATGCATTTGTATGAGTAGTTTATCTTGTGGGAGAAAAGGATGAACGAGGGAAGGCCTTATTTGCAAATGTGGAGAGGGGTGTGGGTATCTTTTTGCAAAATTGCCATAGTTTCCTTCCTATCCGTCAGATATAAATCGGACGGCCTATATTGCAGGATGGCAGGCACACCGTCATCACCAACTCTGTTTTTTTATAAGAGTAGAGAAGAGATAGAGATTTATAAGAGTAGATATTAGGGAGCTGGTGGGCGGTTCGTTGTACGGCATGTTCGCGTCCATCCACTAGCCTGGAATTAAAGCACACACAACATTTACAGCGACTGGGATTAGTTATTTTCTGGGTGCATGGACCAACATGGACTAGCGGACCTCGCCACCCTTTTTCGAGCACACCTTCGACAAGTACGTGCGTGACATGCGTGCATGCAAATCTTGCGTGACCAAACCGTGCGAGGCGGAGCGGTAGGCTGTTGAACTACAGCCTGCATGTTGCAGCGATGTCATCCACACACAACCTAAAGGCCAATTCATACGACTCCGCTGGACTATACTGTACTACTATGCATTGTTTGGCACGAACGTTCCTTGGAGCTCCTGCTGCAACTGGCGTACTCCACAGCCCGCTTCCCTTCTCCTTCCTCTTCCATCGCCCGTGCACATCCGTGGGAAGCGACTGGTCAACCCTTATATAGGAGTGCTAGCACAAAAAGATGCATGCATGACCACTAAAATTTCCTTTCTCTTATCTCTATGAAATAAATGTGGTGTGAAACTCAAAGCCCTTTAAGTTTGAGTATAATGGAAATCTATTTTTTAGATGAGACCTTTAAAGAAGAAAGGAGGGAGTATTAGAAGTATGTTTTTTTAACAAACAAAAGGCGCTCGCCAAGCTTTCATTCATTCATCTTAAAAGCAGTTTACATCGAGGAGTAGTACTGTATAAGTCATCTTACGAAAACCAAATAATCCCAAAACACTTAGATGTGGTGCATTAACTTTCACCTCGTTTCTTGTTTCTTCACATAAATAAAGGAATCAACCAGTAAGAAGAGATGTGGGGCATGTATGACTTCAATGACTTGAGACTTTCAAACACGACATGCAGTGGTCAGTTCATTGCATGCAATGTTATTAATTATCAAATAAGCATTAAATTCTCTTGTTTTTCCCTTCGCCTTGCTCACGGTGCACAACCTAAAGATGACATTAGATTTGGAGGGAGTACTAAATATCTCTACATAGTACCATGCAATAGTAGTAAATAGTAGTAAGTACATAACCTAAGCTAGACCACACTACTCGTTGTCGGAGATGGGTAGGCGGCCGCATGCTGCAACTCCAGGTCCTCCTGCTCCTCCTCCAGTTTGGCGAACATCTCATTGACCCCCACTCCCGCTGGTGGTGGAAGCAGCGGTTGGCCTCCACCTCGGCCTCCGACAGGATGGACTCGAGGATGGCCTGCTGTTTCGTCGCCCCCTCCGCTTGGGTCAACTCCGCCATGGCGAAGCATGCAGCCGGTGGCGCCGGCTCTGCCTCACCCACGTCATCGTTGTCCTCTTTTGGCTCCTCTTCGCCCACATCATCGTCCTCCTGTTCCGGCTCTGTGTCGCCCACGTCGTCGTTCTCCTCCTCCGGCTCCGCGTGCTGCTCCGCCTCCACCGCCTCCTCCTCCGGCTTTGGCTAGTCCAGACTCTGGAGGCAGGGCGGCTGCGATCCGGGCTTCGCGCCGCCTCCAGATCTCCGAAAGCAGCTCAAAGCGTCGCTTTGGCAGGAGCATGGCGTATGTCGTTACCTTCGGCCGGGCCATGGCTATCGGGCGACAGCGAACGAAGAAGAGGCGATGGGAGGGAAATGAATGCAGCTACTATTTGGGTTCGCCGTCCTGCTTAAATAAATGTGCACCATCACGTCTACCCGTGGGTGCACAAATTGTAACATACGGGTCTGCTTAGGGGGCGTCACGTAACTGGTATGTGTGAGATTCTAAGAGAGAGAGAGTGTGTGTGTGTGTCTGCGCCTCTACTCTTCGGACATGTACTCCACCTTTTGCATCGGGATATAAGTATAATGGTATTACACTTTAGCTTGTGATTTACGTGGCCATGTTAATGTAGTTGTGTAAAAAAATGTCACTTCCTGCTCGTGATTTGTGTTATATAATTATGAGAAGTTTGCTAACTACTAAAATAAAGTGGAATTTGTCCATGTTATATAAGTAAATTAAGGTGATTGTTTATCATACGGGTAAGGTTGGACGAAGGGTGGTAGGAACAAATGCTCCACCTAGAGCATGTGTGTTTGAAATGGAGTCTTAGTGTGTGCGTGTGCGTGTGTGTGTGTGTGTGTGAAGCGGAGTCTTCGGTGGGGAAAGTAATTTAAGTGTGTGTGGCTTCATCGTAGAGAGGTGATGTGTATGGCAGAGGCCTCCAATGAGGGGGGTGCAAGAGAGAAGAGGCCCGTAAAGAGGGAAGGGAAGGCGTGTGCGCATGAGAGGAGTGGACATCGAGATAACGTGTTTGTTCGAGAGACACCGAGGAAGACTACTATATATCGATGGTGCATGTAGGTGGGAATTAAACGAAGGGACAATCTTATTGGTTTCGGGGATATAGGGAAGGTGTGAGAGAGGGGGGTAGCTAGAAGGAGATTATTAAGTATGACTGTGTGTTTTAGAGAAGAGACCATCCAGGCGGAAGTCATGTGCACACAAGAAGAGAACGATTCAATGTGGGGTGAGGGCTGAGGGTAATTAACTACGTATGGAGACATAGGAGACCTTGAACGTGCATGTGCGAGAGGTATACATGTATACGTGGGACGTGTGTGTGTGTGCGCGCGCGCATGATCGAGATAAAAGAAAGAAGACATAAGTCATAAGATCAACGGCATGGCAGAGACGGACGGTATGATAGTATGCATGCATGTGAGGGTGGAGGGAAGAAGGCCCGATAATTGAGCATGTGTTTTTGTCTTTAAGAGATAGTGGTGTGGGCTGGAGCATGCATCTATGGCAAACAGAGAGAGCGAGACACAACGATTGTGCAAAAGAGATCGACCTATAGATGTATGTATAGAGACATATATAGTGTGCATGATAGGAAGCAAGAGTGCGTGCGAGAAAGAAAGGTTGACGGAGAAAATGCAGATAGATAGAGAGGTAGAGATGCTAGCTAGAGGGACATCGGCTAGTTTGTGTGTTAGAGATAACCGCCGAGTGGTTCAGAGGGGTGAGTTATGTGTGTGTGAGAGAAAGATAAAAAGAGGGCGCATGACTGCCTGTAGAGAGAAACATATATAGTGTGCGTGATAGGAAACAAGAGTGAGGGCGAGAAAGAAGGTTGATGGAGAAACAGATAAATAGAAAGATAGAGATGCTAGCTAGAGGGAGATTGGCTAGTGTGTGTTAGAGATAAGAGACAAGTGGATCAGAAGGCTGAGTTATGTGTGTGGGTGTGAGAGAGATAGAGAGAGGGTGCATTTGTCACATACAAACGAATATTAGAGAGAAATGAGATCCCGAGAGACGGAGTTTTGTGTTTGCGAGAGAGAAAGATACTTCACAAGGAGAGTCATAGCTAGAGAGACATATCAGGGAACGCGAGATATCCCTAGGGAGAGAGAGTGTGTGTGAGCGACATACAAGGGAATGGTGGAGAGATATGAGACCCTGGGAGACAGAGTTTGTGTTTGTGTGTGAGAAAGAGATATTTAAGAGGGAGAGTCATAGCTTCTCATACCTAAGGAGCGCAAGACATCTCTGTGTGAGAGGGGGTGTGCGAGCGGCATACAGGGGAATAGTAGAGAGAAATGAGACCCCGGGAGACGAAGTTTGTGTTTGTGTGAGAGAAAGAGATTTCACAGCATGCATCATATAGTTAGAGACACATAGCAGGAAGCGAGATATACTTAGAGAGAGATAGAGTGAAGGTCGAGGAAGAGAGTACCGTCAGTGTGTTACGAAGATAAAAGGCCGTTGTCGACATACAAGTAGCACGAGATATACCCGTGAAGGCGTATAGGTCTAGAGAGATATATAAGCATGAGTGATAGCTATATGAGACGAATATCTAGATTAAAGGGGGTTCAAATATTTAAACTACAGATCACGACATTGATAATATCATAATAAAAATTGGTCTATCAAACATGCATATTCATTTGAATTTGGGGACACGTGTAATGTTATATAGCTTATCAATATTAGTGATCCATGGATTGTTTATTTAGAGACAATGCATGGTTTATATGCAATTAATGTCTAAATAGGATTACACTATATGTTGCGTTTGTCAAACACATTATTCGTGTTTGAGAAGTAAAAAAATCCCGCATGAAACATACACTAATTGGAGACAGTTAGTGAGGAATGCATACATTGGATTTCAACATAAAGTGGTTTCAAATATTTGAAAATCCAAATTAAGATGAATCCAGCCATATGAATCTGGGATCATGCCATTTGTAAACCATATTTATGTATAAAGGGTGTTGTGCTTTTGAAAGTATAATTAAAAAATGATGTATATAGATTTGTATTCGAATACAAAATGGATCCTGCCCGAAAAAAATACAAAATGGATTCGAATTGAGTTGGCATGGTAAACGTGCACACTTTTTCTGCAAAAATTTGAACGAAGCGGGGAAACTCGCAGTAACCTCCCGAAACCAAAATCTGCGAGATGGAAATTACTGCCGATCCCCGACACGCAAAGCCTATCAGCTCGATTTCTATAGGATTCAATAGGGGTAGGCTTGTAATTTCACTCAAACGTGACATAACCACCTCCGCCTCTCACCTCCCTGGACTCATACACGGTGGGCGCCAAAACACAGTTTCTCCTCAGCCGAAATCGCCTCTCACCTCCCCGATTCATACACGGTGGGCGCCAAACAAACTCTCCTTGGCCGAAATCTCCGTCGGCAAATATTCGGTGTATGTGAGATTACCGTCTTATCCCCAACAAACTAATATTGCTGTAATGTAGGAAATTTTAAACGGGGGCTAAGTTTTTATATTTCCTCGCATTTGAGACAAGCGCGCCCTGAAGACATGGTTCCCCACTACCTCTCTCCCTCCATTTCCCCATTCGTACTCCGTGGGCGCCAAAACACCCTCTCCACCGCAGTCTCCTCCATCCGCCACCCCATCCACCGCCGTCCTGCTCCACCATGCCGGAGCTGATACCCCAACACCGTCGTCCATTACAAGAGATCGACCTCTCTCATCCACGGCTTCGGACCAGGATCCTTGCATCGCGTCCTCTCACTTCATCCACGTCGTCGTCCACCTTGCCGAGGCCGCTCCTACGACCGTCTCATCCACCGCGCCGGGATATTTCCCTCGCCGCCACCGTCTGCCCTCCTAGATCTGCTTCCATGCCGCCAACAGCCATCGCTACCGCAGCACCCTCAATGCCTCAGCAGATGCTTACACGGCGCCACACCAGAGGCGGTACTCTTTTGTATCTGCTCAAGTTTTTTATCTCAGCAAGAAAATAGATCGCCACTGCTTTACTGTGATTTCTTGTCCATCACTTAGAATCTTACTTGTTAGTTGAAACCAAACATTGCTTGCGAAGTTGCCTTTGTCCGGTTTGCACCTTCAGATCCGCCATGGCACGCTCACCACTATACTCGCAATGCTTATGGTTTTCCCCTCTTATATTCCACATTAGCTTAAATGACAGTCGATTGAATTTCAAATTGGGGTCAGTCCATTTTTGGGAGTTCATCGGAGGGAAGGAAGGGGCTCGCCGGAGGGCTGCCCCATTATCTATCTTAGGATTTCGGGTGGGGACAGTGGTTGTGGGGGGCTGTCGTCGGGCTATGGTGGGGCCTCGTCGGAGGCAAAACTCGACGCGGGTGGGGGGTGGGGTTAGCTAGAGGGATGGCCGGGGGCGGCGGAAGACCAGAGGTGGTGGGCGGTTCAGGGGAGGGCGGGGGCCGGTGGTTCGGCCGATGGCCCGTGCGGTGGTCTTTAGGGGAAGAATAAGAGGCGAGGAAGATGAAGGGTTAGGAGACGTAGGATCTTCATCCAACCGCCTGAAATGGTTGACTGACCCAAATGATGAAAGTCAGGCGACTTGCATGTAGACATTCCCATATATTCAGTACCATCATCGTAGGTGCTTCGAGACGTACGTGCAAGCAGTGCTCCTCAACCCATCAAGCTAAACAACATGCCACTCATAATTCCAAACTTAGTTGCTCAAATATGAATCTAATATGATGCTGACATGTACTAAAACAGAGAATGTTTAATTGGTTAGCTAATGTCCCTACTTTGCTTTCGAAAAGCACATGCGCCACATATCGAGGGACAACAGGGAGTTGCATTCTTTATGCGCTCTGGTTCATCATATGTGGGCAACCAACATTTTATTATCCAAAATCTGCTTGCTCTTCTTTAGCATGCTCTTCTGTTCTTCTTTTATAAGTACTCTCTCCGCTCCTAAATATAAGTCTTTGTAGAGATTCCTCCATGGACTACATACGGAGCAAAATGAGTGAATCTACACTCTAAAATTTATCTATATACATCTGTATGTGATCCATAGTGGAATCTCTACAAAGACTTGTATTTAGGAATAGAGAGAGTATAATAGTAGTACAGTATGTTCCTTGTAGTGAAGAGGAGCAGGGACATTTGCAGTGTACAGGTCTATTCGGTCGCTTGTCATGAACGCTTTCAACTCTTCGTGTTGGTCTTCATGTCGCTTGTCATGGATGCTTTCAACTCTTCGTATTCTGTCGGTGGAACCGGTCTCATGTGCGTGGAAATGTAAGGTTGGTCCAGGACACTTCATCCCACAATACCGCCGAATCAAAATAAGATGTTGGTGGTAAGCAGTATGACTATCACCGCCCACAACTCTTTGTGTTCTACTCATGCATATCATCTACGCATAGACCTGGCTCATGATGCCACTGTTGGGGAATGTTGCATGGAAAATAAAAAAATTCTATGCACACACAATGATCTATCCATGGAGATGCATAGCAATGAGGGGGAGAGTGTGTCTACGTACCCTCGTAGACCGTAAGCGGAAGCGTTTAATAACGCGGTTGATGTAGTCGAACTTCTTCGCGCTCCAACCGATCAAGTACCGAATGTACGGCACCTCCGCGTTCTGCACACGTTTAGCTCGGTGACATCCTCCGCCTTCTTGATCCAGCAAGATGGCGAGGTAGTAGATGAGTTCCAGCAGCACGACGGCGTGGTGGCGGTGATGGTGAAGTGATCTCCGCAGGGCTTCGCCTAAGCACTACGAAAATATGACCGAGGTGTAAACGGTGGAGGGGGGCGCCGCACACGGCTAGGCAATTGTCTGTTGTGTGCTAGGCGCCCCCCTCCCACATATATATAGGTGGGAGGGAGGGAGGAGCAGTCAAAGGAGGTGCCCAAGTAGGAGGAATCCTACTTGGGGTCCCTCCCAAGCCGCGCCCCCCTTTCCTTATTTGGAGTGCGGGGAAAGGCAGGGGAGGGTGCCCCCCTTTCCTTTCTCCCATGAGAGGGAAAGGCAGGAGGGGATAGCCCTCCCCCTTTTCCTTCCCTAGGGCTGGCCAAACAAGGGAGGAGATGCACCAGCCCCCTTGTGGGCTGGTCTGTCCCCTCCTTTGGCCCATAAGGCCCATAACTGCCCGGAACCCCTTCCGGTGACCCGATTCCTTCCCGGTACGTGCCGAAACACTTCCGGTGTCCAAATACTATCATCCTATATATCAATCTTTACCTCTCGACCATTTCGAGACTCCTCGTCATGTCCGTGATCTCATCCGAGACTCCGAATAACATTCGGTCACCAAAACATACAACTCATATAACACTATATCGTCAACGAACGTTAAGCGTGCGGACCCTACGGGTTCGAGAACTATGTAGATATGACCGAGACACCTCTCCGATCAATAACCAATAGCGAAACCTGGATGACCATATTGGCTCCTACATATTCTATGAAGATCTTTATCGGTCGAACTGTTATGACAACATACGTAATTCCCTTTGTCCATCGGTATGTTACTTGCCCGAGATTCGATCGTCGGTATCTTCGTACCTAGTTCAATCTCGTTACCGGCAAGTCTCTTTACTCGTTCCATAATACATCACCTCGTGACTAACTCCTTAGTCATTTGCTTGCAAGCTTATGATGTGTATTACCGAGAGGGCCCAGAGATACCTCTCTGATACTCGAAGTGACAAATCCTAATCTCGATCTATGCCAACTCAACAAACACCTTCGGAGATACCTGTAGAGCATATTTATGATCACCCAATTATGTTGTGACATTTGATAGAACACAAGGTATTCCTCCGGTATCCGGGAGTTGCATAATCTCATAGTCGAAGGAATATGTATTTGACATGAAGAAAGCAATAGCAATAAAACTGAATGATCATTATGCTAATCTAACGAATGGGTCTTGTCCATCACATCATTCTCCTAATGATGTGATCCCGTTATCAAATGACAACACATGTCTATGGTTAGGAAACCTTAACCATCTTTGATCAACGAGCTAGTCTAGTAGAGGCTTACTAGGGACACAGTATTTGTTTATGTATTCACACATGTATTTAAGTTACCGATCAATACAATTCTGGCATGAATAATAAACCTTCATCATGAATAAGGAAATATAAAATAACAACTTTATTATTGCCTCTAGGGCATATTTTCTTCATGTAGGTGATCGATAGGCTGCATATTAGTAGCGGCAATACAACCCTGTATTTTCCAGCCAGTTCCGCTTTCCCGATTTATTTATGGTGGTACCCCTTTTATCTACACTATGATCTGCCTAGTGGCTGTGCGCTCTCGTTATCATGGTTTGGCAATAAACTTTCTATACAGTATCATCTGCCAACTATCCTTACATCTGGAGCTCCCAACAGGGAGCCTATTTTTTGTGTAGTTGTGCCAGATTATATTAATCTACTCACCATATTACAGCACACATGGGCTCTCTCATCGGAATCCAGTGATAGCACACAAGGGTTTACAGGGAGCCCCTATTATATTAGAATATCCTCTGCATTACAAAGATAATCTCACTACTATTTATGTTTTCATGCTTCTCAGATATTGTACATAATCACAATGAATATAAGAATGCGCACATCAGAAGAATATTACGGAACAGTTCAATGCGTAACAAACTTGGCATCAAGGGATTGAGGTCCGTTGTGGATGCAATGAAACCCACATGCTCTCGACCTATAGATTCGTATTCAGAATATGATCCTAATGACTATTTTGAGCTCAAGGAGTCAAAGGCAGATGGCCTATCCTGTTCACCCAATAAGGTGCCTATTCTAATTTGGCAAGGTTTTATTGGTTGCACGTATATTGCATAAGGTGTCTTGCATTTATTTTGCTTCGTTGCACCGCCATCTGCTTAGTTTACTCATGATATATGTGAATATGACATGCCCATCCATTATTAATACCTATTCCATTTGTTGTCATACCATGTTTTTCCATTCAAATGTTGTTCTTGTGTTTCAGACATCCAAAAGGAAGAGGGTGATTGCAGAACCTGAAGGAGTACAAGCAAAGTCCTTGAAAAAGGTGGTTGTACCAGAGAAATCAGATAGCACCCCACTTATATTGGCGATAGAACCAGCGCTGCAAAACCTAGGATATCGCAACTATTCTAGTCGCTGCTTTCCTCTTGTTAGTACCTATTGTCCTATCGCTGTACTTACATTCATACCTGGTGGATTATGTGATATCATTGTGCATTATAGCTTGCTTATCCACTGTTCGCTCAAAATTATCAGATTTATAGTAATGCTTACATTAATGTAGAATAAACCCAATGCTTATGAACAAATTTAGTTCTGCATTGTTCTTGTAAGTATCTGCTGTCCTTCATCACTGTACTTATATTGTCAGCTAGTTCTTCATGTACACTTTGCAGCTTATTTTCCCTTGCCCTCCATTTTCTACACATCAGAACTATATTTACTCTTGCCAAAATATTGAATAAAACCAATGCTACTGAAGAAGGTTAGCTCTGCATTGCTCTTGTTAGTGCCTTTTGCCTGTATGCTATATTTACATTTGTACTCTGCATCTTAGCTTAAATAATCACCATTTGTTCCTATATTTCACATCTATATTTACTCTTAACAAAATGTAGAATAAAGGCAATGCTCTTGAAGAAGAGTCTGCGGTAAACTTCTTGAATTGCCCCCCATCAATATGGACAAGGGCTTTACAGAGCCGGTCTTCACTACTAATGTAAGTTTGTCCTCCTCGAGCCTTCAAACTTTGTTGTGTATATTTGGATAGCTATGAGTGCAAATGCTGTTTATTTTTGTCGTCTGCATCAAATTGCTTGTTCAAAGTTTATAACGAAGAAGTACATAAACATAAGTTTGTCCTTCTCCATTTCAGTCTTTAGTTGTACAACCTAGTTCCTTATTCATACCATGTAAATTAAACTAAACATAGCAAGTTATCTTCTTTAGCACTGCATGTATGCTTGTGTTCTTGATCTGTAATCCAATGGTGTGGTGAAACTACCAACTCCAGCACAATGTCATATCCTGCTATGTCTTAACTATGAACAATGCCATATTATATTAATGTTATTTACATCATGTCTCTTTATTTACCAATCTGAAATGGTATAAATTGACAATACACTCACCATTCATGCTTATACGTTGTTTAGGACTACATGTATGCTCGTGTTCTTGATCTGTAATCCAGTGGTATGGTGAAGCTCGCCGCTCCTGCACAATGCCATTTCCTGCCGTCTTAACTATGAACAATGCCTATTATGTTAATACTATTTAAAATCGTGACTCTTTATTTCTGACAAAGAAATGAGATGAATTGACAACGCTGATACTTATACGTGCAAAACCTGTTATCTACCTACTTGTTTCTCTTTCAGGGTGACATCACTGATACTAGGAAGAACTGCCACAATGATAGTGAGACAAACCCATTGTTCGTCCCTCTAACATATATTCCAGAGAAGAAGGAAACACATCTTGAGGGTAGCGATACAACCCCAAAGTCATGTCTTGATGTAGTGTCGAACTTACTCAGTGACACAAGCTCAATGAAGTCGCCGCCTGAATCTGTTCGACTTCTTCAGTCAGAAATTCAAGCAGAAAGACATGCTTGCGCTCAAATCCGAGTGGGACTCCAATCGCTATGCAAGATTAACCATAAGTACAGGACGTCTATTGATGCTATGCAGCTTGAGTTGGTGGATATAAGCGTCAAACAAGCGCGGTCTCATCAGGTTGCCAAGCTACTTGCGATGCAGCTCCTGGGCAGGGCTAACCTTTCTTGAACCGTGTTGAAGTGCTATCGGTTCTGTCTATTATTTTGTCGGCGTGTTTACTTCCAATGGTGGCGACCTACCCAGTGTATGGAATCTGCTGTCTGGTTGCCCTTTATTATCACTGGCGGCGAACTTTGATGCCCAGGGGATGTAATATGCTGTAATTTCTTTGTTGTATAGTCTAGGTTTATTCTTCGTCACGACGCTGTAATTTATTTGATGTTTATGATGTCATCACTCTGAGAAAAGGTCGTAATCTTCGATCGGAGCACAATGAGCTAATAGGTTAGGTCTATATAAAAATAATTTCGGTACTAAAACTGTCCGGTCGCCAATCGCTAGTACGGGCCGAACCGTGGGCCTACAATCATCTTCGGCCATTAGTTAGGTCTAGACTTAATCTGGCCCACTATTAGTTTTGAGCATTTAAAAGGCCGAGTAAACCGCTTGCCTTAATTGGGCCAGAAAATTAAATAGGCTTTTAACAGGCTGAGATCTAGATTGAGCCTTAATTGTGGCGAACAAATCACGGGCCGACAACAGGTTGTAATATACATCAGCCTATTATTGGCCCATTGGTATGACGTGCCATTAATAGGCTGAAATGTTTTTGCGCCTTGGCTGACCCAATTACATGACGGGCTGGAAGCAGGCCGGATGTATAATGGGCCAAAATTAGGCCCAACACAATCAAGGGCCTTTATTGGGGCGATAGGCTGTTTGGGCTAGAATGTATCCACGAAGACTATGGGCCGTTAAGAGGTCGAAAGTCACTACGGGCCAGAATTAGGCCTAGGTGTAACTCGGGCCTTTAAATGGCTGAAAGTGAAACTAGGCCTAAAGAGGCCCATATGTAGACAGGGCCGCTGATAGGCTGAATCTAATATCGGGCCGAACTGTTAAACGGGCCATTAAGAGGCCGAAGTGCAAATCAGGCTCCCAATGGGCCCAATGGCACAGTAGCTGTTAAAGGGCCGTATCTGTTATGGGCCATAATTTGGCCCAAGATATGAAAGTCAGTTAACGGGCCGGATCAGATATGGACCGTAATTTGGCCCAAACTATTGCAGGCTGTTAACGGGCTAGATCTAATATGGGCCGTAAACTGGCCCAGAATATTGCAGTCCTTTAACGGGTCGTATCTGATGTGGGCCATAATTTGGTCCATAAAATGTTAGGCTGTTAATGGGCCGGCCCATTACATCTGATGAAATCTTTTGGGCCTGTTCCTGGGCTGGCTTTTAAACCTATATGGGCCTCTATTGGGCTGTCCCACGTGTCAACGTTTCATTGACAACTCATGTCCAGTGGACGGTTGACATCTGTCCCAACGCTAAGCTGACACGTGGATCGTCGGCGAATGAGAATTTTACACGTGGAAAATCGCCATCGCTCCGGGCTGTTAACGGGTTATCGGATCCAAATCGGAACCCGATAGCTTAACGACGACCCGTTATGGTGGGTGCCACGTGTCGGTTACCCTTGACGAAAGCACTTCGATGACGTGCCATTTATTGTCATGGAAGTGGACACTTCCGTGATGATAATTTTGGTATTGTCATGGAACACTTCTACGACAGCACATGTATGACTATCTTGATTCTGTCATAAAATCGTCCTGGATGTACATGCATGACATAAAACGTGACCTACTGTGACAAACACGTATCATCACAGAAGTGTATTTTTTTGTAGTGTATAATGGGCACCAAAGGACAGCAACATGACCACAAGCAAATTAAACCAACCATAGCAATTCACCAATTACCGGTAGGACAACAAAAATCTACTCAGACATCATAGGATGGCAACATATCATTGGATAAAAATATGAAGCATAAAGCACCATGTTCAAGTAGAGGGTACAACGGGTTGCGGGAGAGTGGACCGCTGAATATAGATGGGGGAAGGTGATGGAGATGTTGGTGAAGATGACGGAGTTGTTCGAGTAGATCGCCGTCACATGATGATTGCCCCGGCGGTGTTCCGGCGCCACCGGGAGAGAGGGGAAGAGAGCCCCCCTCCTTCTTCTTCTTCCTTGGCCTCCCCCTAGATGGGAGGAGGGTTCCCCCTCTGGTCCATGGCCTCCATGGCGGCTGAGGGGCGATAGCCCCTCCTAGATTGGATCTATCCATCTGTTCTCATCGGTTTTGCGTTCACGTTTTCTGGCCCTTCACCGTTTCTTAAATTCCCGGAGATCCGTAGCTCCGATTGCGCTGAAATTTTTACACAATTTTTTCCATAAATTATCTTTCTTGCGCCCGAAGAAGGGCCCCAACCGACTTACGGGGAGGGCACAAGACACCTGGGCGCGCCAGGGGGTGTGCTACTTCTTGAGCTTGCGTTGGTTTTTCCCTTGAAGAGGAAAGGGTGATGCAGCAAAGTAGAGATAAGTATTTTTCTCAATTTGAGAACCAAGGTATCAATCCAGTAGGAGGTACACGCAAGTCTCCAATCTATGCACCTGCACAAACAATCAAACACTTGCACCCAACACGATAAAGGAGTTGTCAATCCCTTCACGGTCACTTGCAAGGATGAGATCTGATAGAGATAGATATAAAAGATTACTAAAACGTAAAACAAAGTAAAAACAAATAAATTGCAGCAAGGTATTTTTGGGTTTTTTGGTTTATAGATCTGAAAATATATGATAGAAAATAGACCCGAGGGCCATAGGTTTCACTAGAGGCTTCTCTCTTGAAAGAAAACATATGGTGGGTGAACAAATTACTATCGAGCAATTGATAGAAAAGCGCAAAGTTATGACGATATCCAAGGCAATGATTATGAATATAGGCATCACGTCTGTGTCAAGTAGACCGACTCCTACCTGCATCTACTACTATTACTCCACACATCGACCGCTATCCAGCATGCATCTAGAGTATTAAGTTCAAAAGAACGGAGTAACGCCTTAAGTAAGATGACATGATGTAGAGGGATAAACTCAAGCAATATGATGAAAACCCCATCTTTTTACCCTTGATGGCAACAATACAGTACGTGCCTCGCTACCCCTACTTTGTCACTGGGTGAGGACACCGCAAGATTGAACCCAAAACTAAGCACCTCTCCCATTGCAAGAAGAACCAATCTAGTTGGCCAAACCAAACCGATAATTTAAAGAGAAATACAAAGATATCAAGTCATGCATATAAGAATTCAGAGAAGATTCAAATAATATTCATAGATAATCTGATCATAAATCCACAATTCATCGGATCTCGACAAACACACCGCAAAAGAATATTACATCGGATAGATCTCCAAGAACATCGAGGAGAACATTGTATTGAAGATTAAAGAGAGAGAAGAAGCCATCTAGCTACTAGCTATGGACCCGTAGATCTGTGGTAAACTACTCATGCTTCACCGGAAGGGCAATAGAGTTGATGTAGAAGCCCTCCGTGATCGAATCCCCCTCCGACAGGGTGCCGGAAAAGGCCCCAAGATGGGATCTCACGGGTACAGAAGGTTGCGGCGGCGGAAAAGTATTTTGGTGGACGCTTCTGGTTGTTTGGGAATATTTGTAAATTTATAGGCCAAGAATTAGGGTTAGAGGAGCTCCGAGGGGCCAACATGCCCTCAGGGCCCCCCCTAGGGCACGCCCTTGAGGCTTGTGGCCGCCTCGGGACTCCTCTGACTTCATCTCCAAGTCCTACGTGTGTCTTCTGGTCCAAGAAAAATCATCGCGAAAGGTTTATTCTGTTTGGACTTCATTTGGTATTCCTTTCATGTAAAACTCAAAAACAAGGAAAAATAGAAACTGGCACTGGGCTCTATGTTAATAAGTTAGTCCCAAAAATAATATAAAATAGCATATTAATGCATATAAAACATCCAAAATAGATAATATAATAGCATGGTACAATAAAAAATTATAGATACGTTGGAGACGTATCAAGCATCCCCAAGCTTAATTCCTGCTCGTCCTCGAGTAGGTAAATGATAAAAATAGAATTTTTGATGTGGAATGCTACCTAACATATTTATCCATGTAATTTTCTTTATTTGTGGCATTAATATTCAGATCCATAAGATTCAAAACAAAAGTTTAATATTGACATAAAAACAATAATACTTCAAGCATACTAATAAAGCAATCGTGTCTTCTCAAAATAACGTGGCCAAAGAAAGTTATCCCTACAAAATCATGTAGTCTGGCTTTGCTCCATCTTCATCACACAAAGTATTAAATCATGCACAACCCCGATGACAAGCCAAGCAATTGTTTCATACTTTTGATGTTCTGAAACCTTTTCAACTTTCACGCAATACATGAGCGTGATCCATGGATATAGCACTATAGGTGTCATAGAATATGGTGGTTGTGGAGAAGACAAAAAGAAGGAGAAAGTCTAACATCAACTAGGTGTATTAACGGGCTATGGAGATGCCATCAATAGATATCAATGTGAGTGAGTAGGGATTGCCATGCAACGGATGCATTAGAGCTATAAGTGTATGAAAGCTAAAAAGGAACTAAGTGGGTGTGCATCCAACTAGCTTGCTCACGAAGACCTAGGGCAATTTCAGGAAGCCCGTCATTGGAATATACAAGCCAAGTTCTATGAAAAATTCCCACTAGTATATGAAAGTGAGAACATAAGAGACTCTCTATAATGAAGATCATGGTGCTACTTTGAAGCACAAGTGTGGTAAATGGATAGTAGCATTGCCCCTTCTCTCTTTTCTCTCATTTTTTTGTTTGGGCTTCTTTGGGCCTCTTTTTTTTTGCAAAGTCCTGAGACTCATCCCAACTTGTGAGGGAATCATAACTTCCATCATCCTTTCCTCACATGGGACAATGCTCTAATAATGATGATCATCACACTTTTATTTACTTACAACTCAAAAATTACAACTCGATTCTAGAACAAAATATGACTCTATACGAATGCCTCCGGTGGTGTACCGGGATGTGCAATGATCAAGAGTGACACGTACAAAAAAATATGAACGGTGGCCTTGCCACAAATACTATGTCAACTACATGATCATGCAAAGCAATATGACAATGATGAAGCGTGTCATAATAAACGGAACGGTGGAAGTTGCATGGCAATATATCTCAGAATGGCTACGGAAATGCCATAATAGGTAGGTATGGTGGCTTTTTTGAGGAATGTGTATGGTGGGTTTAATGCACCGGCGAAAATTGCGCGGTACTAGAGAGGCTAGCAATGGTGGAAGGGTGAGAGTGCGTATAATCCATGGACTCAACATTAGTCATAAAGAACTCACATACTTATTGCAAATGTCTATTAGCTATCAAAACAAAGTACTACATGCATGCTCCTAGGGGGATAGATTGGTAGCAAAAGACCATCGCTCGTCCCCGACCGCCACTCATAAGGAAGACAATCAATAAATAAATCATGCTCCGACTTCATCACATAACGGTTCACCATACGTGCATGCTACGGGAATCACAACTTTAACACAAGTATTTCTACCAATCCACAATTACTCACTAGCATGACTCTAATATCACCATCTTTATATCTCAAAACAAATGCAAGGAATCAAACTTCTCATAGTATTCAATGCTCTTTATATGAAAAGTTTTTATTATATCCCTCTTGGATGCCCATCATATTAGGACTAAATTCATAACCTAAGAAAATTACCATGTTGTTTAGAGACTATCAAAATAATATAAGTGAAGCATGAGAGTTCAACAATTTCTATAAAATAAAGCCACCGCCGTGCTCTAAAAAGATATAAGTGAAGCACTAAAGCAAACTGCCTAGCTCAAAAGATATAAGTGAAGCACATAGAGTATTCTAATAAATTCACGATTCATGCATGTCCCTCTCAAAAGGTGTGTACAGAAAGGATGATTGTGGCAAACTAAAAGCAAAAATTCATATCATACAAGACGCTCCAAGCGAAACACATATCATGTGGTGAATAAAAATATAGCTTCAAGTAAATTTACCGTTGGATTGAAGACGAAAGAGGGGATGCCATCTGGGGCATCCCCAAGCTTAGATGCTTGGTTGTCCTTGAATATTACCTTGGGGTGCCTTGGGCATCCCCAAGCTTAGGATCTTGCCACTCCTTATTCCATAGTCCATCAAATCTTTACCCAAAACTTGAAAACTTCACAACAGAAAACTCATGAGATCCGTTAGTATAAGAAAATAAATCACTACTTTTTGGTACTGTTGTGAACTCATTATTTACTTATATTGGTGTAATATCTACTGTGTTCCAACTTTTCCATGGTTCATACCCCCTGATACTACCCATAGAATCATCAAAATAAGCAAACAACACATAGAAAACAGAATCTGTCAAAAACAGAACAGTCTGTAGCAATCTGTAAACTTCTTATACTTATGTAACTCCAAAAATTATGAAAAATTAGGACATCCTGGGAAATTTGTATATAAATCTTGTGTAAAACATTCAGATCAAAAGAACGCATCTGTGATTTTTTAAAATTGTTTTACTCAGCGCAAAAGTTTCTGTTTTTCAGCAAGATCAAATCAACTGTCACCGTAAGCCACCCCAAAGGTCTTACTTGGCTCGAACACTAATTAAAACACCAAAACACAATTACTACAGAGGTAATAATGTGTATTCTCATAAAAACAGAAAATAAAAATGTTGGGTTGTCTCCCAACAAGCGCTTTTCTTTAAAGCCTTTTAGCTAGGCGTCGATAATTTCAATGATGCGCACATGAAAGATAAAAAATTGAAGCATAAAGAGAGCATCATATAGCATGTGAAAAACAAGTTTAAGTCTAACATACTTCCTATGCATAGGCATTTTATAGGGAAAAGATTTATCAAGACAAGCAAAAACTAGCATATGTAAGGAAGAAGAAAGAAACAATAGCAATCTCAACATAACGAGAGGTAATTTAGTGACATGGACATTTCTACAACCATATTTTCCTCTCTCATAATAATTATATGTAGGATCATAATCAAATTCAACAATATAGCTATCACATAAAATATTCTATTCATGATCCACATGCATGCAAAGTTGATACTCTTCCAAAATAGTGGGATTATCATCAAATAAAGTCATGACATCTCCAACCCCACTTTTAACAAAAAATTCATAAGATTGATCATTCTCCAAAGTAGTGGGATCATTATCACCTAGAGTTGACACTCTTCCAAACCCACTTTCAATATTATTGCAAACATATTCATCATGAGGCTTAAATAAATTTTCAAGGTCATAAAAAGCATTGTCACCCCAATCATGATCATTGCAACAAGTAGTGGACATAGAAAAATTAGCATCCCCAAGCTTAGGGTTTTGCATATTATTAGCACAATTGACATCAATAAAATTTATAATAACATCATCGCAATCATGCCTTTCATTCAAGGGACTATCAAGCATGGGTGCAATAGCAATAATTTCATGTTTAACATAAGGAACTATAGCAAGTTCATCTCCATAAGCATAATTAATATTGGCATCATGGCCATAATAATAGCAAGCATCATGTTCATCAAGGGGTATTTCAATCAAATCAACGGAATCATAATTATCTATAGATTCATGCATATCATTATTTTCTTCCAAAGCAACGGTCATTCTCTCAATAAATTCCTTAACATAGGCATTATGAGCATAGTTTTCATAGCAATATTTAAGTATGTCAAAAAAATTAGATTTTTAGAGAGTAATATCATACTTTTCAATCAAAGAAGCAACTTCATAGGCACCCTTAAAAGCAACAAATTCTTCAATTTGTTCGATGTCGGCGTTCTGGGAATCAGGGTACCCACACTTGCCTGCCTGCGGCCCATGGCGTGGCTTCATCGACGGCCTGGTACGGCCCATCTACAAGACTACCAAGAGAAGACCCTCGCGAGGGGCCAAGCCTTGCGAGGCAGATGACCCCAAGACCTCCCGAGGGAGACGACGCCAAGACCTCCCGAGGGAGCAGCCTCCCCAGGCTGCCTCCTGTGGAGCGGAGATTCCTATGCAGGTGCCCAAACCTCATGAGGTTGTGGTGACGCAAGCCATGACGACCAAGGCCACGCGGGCGTAGAGAAGACAGTTTCCTCTTTGGTGCTAAAGAGGCAAGCGCAGGCGTGGGTTCTCGAGGACTCAGGCAAAGGTTTCCATTCCTGTGCAACAAGACCAAGACCACCAGGACAGCAGGATGGATGTCATCACCGAGCCCACCGCAGCGTCACGCTAGAAGCTTTGCAGGCGAAGACCACCTTTCGTCAGGATAAGATGTACTACTTGTCCCCTTTCAAATTGGCCGCTGTGGGATCCCTTCCCACCTACGATTTGGGGGAAGAGGACCGAGGCCACTATAAATATAGGTTAGCCACCACCGTAGAAGGGGTCAACTCATTCTCATCCCCGAGCCCTCACGAGGTTGTTCATCCTCTGTACTTGTTCATCCTCAGCCCCTCATGAGGCCAATCCACCACAAAGCAGGAGTAGGGTATTACACCGCAAGGTGGCCCGAACCTAGGTAAACTGCCGTGTTGATCTTCTTCCTTGTTCCTCGAGCTAGGCCATAGGGCGACAAGTTAGCAGGCTTGAGAGGTTGAGTTCTTCACACACGCCCCAAACTTCGAACCTTCTTGGGTCTGCGGAGCCCTGAATCCGACATTTGGCGCGCCAGGTAGGGGTGTGTCGAAGCTCTCCTTCTCCATCGGCTGCACTCCACCTGCACTATGTGGTTCCCATGGCAGGCGCCGCCCCACCCGCCGAGCCGCTGAGCGCACTCGGAGATGTCATGGGCCACCGGGCCTTTTCCCCCGCATTGCGGCAGGTGCGGTGGCCGCCGAAGTTCAGGCCGACGCTGCCTCCGCGGTACGACGGCGCGGGGGACCCCGAGGAGTTCCTTCGCCTCTACGAGCTTAGCATCGAGGCGGCGAACGGTGACGACAAGGCCATGGCGAACTCGCTCCCCATGGCTCTCATGGGCGTGCCGCGCTCCTGGATCCTTAGCTTACCGGAGTCTTCGGCGGCCTCCTGGGAGGAGCTGCGCAATCAGTTCATCGCGCGCTTCACGGCACCGGCGCCCCACGCCGTTGCGGCCATTCTCGGTGGGTCGCAGGCGCCAGCCTCAAGCCGCCACGTCAAGCAGCTCTTCCGACAGTTGGGGGCCGCCCAGCCACGGCCGGGGGCTCCTTCGGGCCGGGCGGCGCCTGAGACCGACATCACCTTCAACTTCAAGGATCACCCCAAGACTATGGTCGGCGCTGGCGTGCTCCCCTTGCTATGCACCCCCACCATCAGCAGTGTCGCGGTCACCAGAACCCTCATCAACGGTGGCACAGGCCTCAACGTCCTCTCCATGGAAGCCTTCAACCTGCTCTAGGTGCCTTACGACCGGCTCGCCCCCACCAGACCCTTCTCAGGGGTGCTCGACGGCTCCATCGTTCCCCTGGGGCAGATCCGCCTCCCCGTCACCTTCGGCACGCGCTGCAACTACCGCACCGAGCTTATTGACTTTGATGTCGCCTACATCGGCCTCCCGTACAATGCCATTCTTGGGTATCCAGCCCTGGCCAAGTTCATAGCGGCAACGCACCCCGGCTATAACGTCATCAAGATGCCTGGGAGCAGCGGCATCCTTACTGTGGTGGGAGACGCCAAGGATGCAGTCCTGGCCCTCAAGCTCGCTTTCAAGGCCGCGGAGGCCGTGCAGCCAGACGCGGAGGGCGCTCCAGAGATCCTGGAGGCTGCGCCTGTGAAGAAGAAGCAGCTGTTCTCTCAGGACCCGGCCGAGATGAAGCAAGTGCCGGTCGACGACGGGGGCTCAGGCCCCACCTTCACCATCGACGCCGGCCTCCCCCCAGACCAAGAAGAGGTGCTGGTCGGTTTCCTCCGTGCGAACAAAGATGTATTCGCATGGGAGGCAACGGACCTGGTTGGCATCCCGCAAGACATGATTGAGGACCATTTGATGGTGTGTCCCGGCGCGCGCCCGGTGAATCAAAAGGCGCGGCGGGAAGCCCCGGAGAAGCAATCGTTCATCATCGAGGAGGTTCACAAGCTGCAAGAAGCCGGTGTCATCCGGGAAGTACGGCACCCGGATTGGTTGGCCAACCCGGTCATCGTTCCCAAAAGGGGGGGAAAGGAGCGCATGTGCGTCGACTTCATGAGCCTCAACAAAGCTTGCCCTCAGGACCCTTTCCCTCTTCCGCGCGTCGACCAAATCATTGACTCCACCGCCGAGTGCGACTTGCTGTGCTTCCTGGATGCTTTCTCGGGCTACCACCAGATCAAGATGGCGGTGCAGGACATCGAGAAAATGGCCTTCCTTTCCCCGTGCGGGGTGTATTGCTACACCTGCATGCCATTCGGGCTGCGCAACACCGGTGCGACCTTCCAGCGATTGATGCATATCGCCCTGGGCAGGCAGCTCGGGAGGAATGCCGAGGCGTACATCGACGACATAGTGGTCAAGTCGCAGGAAGCAAGAACCCTTGTCGAAGATCTGGAGGAAACGTTCACCAATCTGCGCAAGGTAAACATGCGGCTCAATCTGGAGAAGTGCGTGTTCGGCGTCCCAACCGGCAAGCTGATGGGTTTCCTGGTGTCGCACGGAGGGATCGAGGCTAACCTAGAGAAGATCAAGGCAATAGAAAGAATGAGCCCGGCGCAGACCCTCAAGGAAATGCAGAAGCTCGCGGGTTGCGTGACTTCGTTGGGACGCTTCATCTCCAAGCTCGGAGAGCGCGCCCTCCCGTTTTTCAAGCTGATGAAGAAGAAGGGCCCGTTCGAATGGACTCCGGAGGCTGAGGCGGCCTTTCAAGACCTCAAGAGGTATCTCACCAGCCCTCCGGTGATGGTGGCGCCTCGAGCTCTTGAGCCCCTGGTGCTTTACCTGGCCGTCACACCCCACTCGGCTACCGCGGCACTCGTGGCGGTCCGGGAAGAACGCGCGGGCGCAGGTGCGCGGTGCAGCGCCCCGTCTGCAGGTACGCCATTGCCACCTCAGGACGGCGCTCCTGAGGCATCGACTACCCCACCAGATGGTGAGGCTCCTGAGGCCCTCACGCCTCAGGCAGGGCTGGACGCCATCGACACCTCTTCCCTCGTCGAGCACCCCGTGTACTTTGTCAGCACGGTGCTGCATGACGCACGCGTGCTACCCATGCCGCAGAAGCTCCTGCTCGCGCTCCTCGTCACCTCCAGGAAATTGCGACACTACTTCCAAGGCCATCCCATCAAGGTCGTCTCCGCATACCCCCTGGAGAAGGTGCTCCGCAGCCCCAATGCCACGGGGAGGGTTGCTGAGTGGAACATAGAGCTGGAGGCGTTCTAGCTCGAGTTCAGCACTACCAGGGTCATCAAGGGCGCGGCCCTCACTGACTTTGTGGCGGAATGGACTGACGCCCCTGACCGAGGGGTGGATGGAGACCGCTCCCTCACGCCCAGAGATGAGGTGCCCGATGGCTGGGTCATGTACTTCGACGGCGCATTTGCACGCTGGGGCGCGGGGGCTGGAGCCGTACTCATCTCGCCTACCCAGGACAAGCTCTACTACGCCGTGCAGCTCTGCTTCCAGCATGGCGAGAAGGTCTCCAACAACATCACGAAATACGAGGGCCTGATCACCGGCCTCAGGGCTGCGGCGGCCCTAGGGGTCAAGCGTCTCACCATCAAGGGTGATTCTCAGCTCCTCGTCAACTTCTCCAACAAAGAGTACAAGCCCAAGGACGAGCACATGGAGGCATACCTAGAAGAGGTACGCAAAATTGAAAAACGATTCTTGGGTTTGGAGTTGCAGCATGTCCCGCGTGGCACGAACAAGGAGGCGGACGACATAGCCAAGAGAGCGTCCCGACGCGAGCCCCAGAAGCCTGGCATCTTCGAGGAACGGCTCTTCAAGCCATCGGCGGCCCCCTCCATTGCGGGCCCGGTGCTGCTCCGAGAGGAACTACCCATGGCCCCCTCTTCGGGCGCTCCAGCCTGCGGTCCGACCTCCGGAGCCCGCCTGCTCTTGTCGCTTGAACCTCAGGAGGGGTGCTGGACCGAGGAGTTCAAGGCGTACTTGCTCCAAGGCACCTTGCCGGAGAAGGAGGAAGACGCATAACGCGTGGCCCGTCAGGCCACTGCTTACTGCTTGCAGGATGGCGAGCTCTACCGAAGGCGCCCAAACGACGTCACGCTGCGATGCATCTCCAAGGAGCAAGGACGCGAGCTGTTGACTGACATCCACGGCGGGGATTGTGGGCATCACTCTTCATCACACACCCTTGTGGGCAAGGCGTTCCGCAGCGGTTTCTACTGGCACACGACGCTCAACGATGCCACTGAGCGGGTGAGATCCTGTGAGGCCTGTCAATTCCATGCCAAGCAGATCCACCAGCCCGCTCAGGGCCTCCAAACCATTCTGCTCTCGTGGCCGTTCGCGGTCTGGGGGCTGGATATCCTGGGCCCATTTCCCCGAGCGGCCGGGGGCTATCGCTACCTCTACATCGCCATCGACAAGTTCACCAAGTGGGCGAAGGTGGAGCCCGTGCGCACCATCCTAGCGGGCTCGGCCGTCAAGTTCATCAAGGGCCTCGTGAGCCGCTTTGGGGTCCCCAACCGTATCATCACTGACAATGGCTCTCAGTTCACGAGTAACCTCTTCAAAACATATTGTGCTAACCTTAGAACGCAGATATGCTACGCTTCGGTGGTGCACCTGCAGAGCAACAGCCAAGCCGAACGCACTAACGCGGAGGTCCTGAGGGGCCTCAAGGCGAGGAGCTTCAAGAAGCAACTCGAGGCCTGCGGCAGGGGTTCGCTCGATGAGCTTAAGTCCGTGTTGTGGTCCATCCGCACCATCGTGACTAAGCCCACCGGCGAGACCCCATTCTTCCTCGTCTACGGGGCTGAGGCAATCCTCCCTCATGAGGTCAAACATAGCTCCCCGTGGGTCTTGGCGTTTGACGAGGCAGGCCAGGACGCCTCGCGGGGGATGGACCTCGTGCTTGGGGAGGAGGGCCGCCGCCAAGCCTCGCTCCGTGCCGCGAGGTACCAGCAGGCGCTGCGGCGGTATCACTGCCGTAGCGTCCGCTCCAGGACCCTCAAGGTGGGTGACCTCGTCCTAAGACGGGTGCTCTCCAGGGAGGGGCTTCACAAGCTCTCGCCTATGTGGGAGGGCCCGTTCAGGATCGCCCGTGTCTCCAGGCCTGGCGCCGCGCGCCTGGACACACAGGACGGGGTCCCCATCCAGAATGCCTGGAACATCCAGCACCTCCGGAAGTTCTATCTGTGACCAACAAGCGCCATGCGCCTCTCAAGTCTCCGCCCATGACACTCTCACATAATAATGAGTGGGGCTGTACATGCCCTGGAGTCTCCTGAGTGACGCCCCTGGGCCTCACGGGAGCTCCCACCCACGTCCTAGTGGAAGTCCCATGCTCCGCGCTGGCGGGAAGACCAGAAGACTAGTATAGGTGTCGGACGCGGCTGTTCTTTTTGCTTGCTTTCTGTAGCCGATTTGCCACTTCTTGGAATGAAATTTGAAGTTCTCGCGTCCTTATTTGAAAGGGTTGGGAATTTTTTCTCCTCGTAGCATTCGCCCTTTCAGGTCTCGTTTTAGGGAGAGTGACAGTTGCCCGTCGCTCTTCCTCGCGCGTCTCTCGCGTGGGGGCTGGGCACGGTGTGTACGCTTGGGCTCGCCCGCGAACACACCTCGCCAAAGCCTTGGTGTCCTGGCCTTTGGCATCTTAATCCTTGCGCGACGCCCTCAAACGAGCCAACGGGCACGCACGCCCCCTGGGTCCGTGCCTCTAGGCATCGCGACACAGCGTACCAGCGGCCCTCGTTCGGGGGCTCGCGTGGGGCACGGCATCTCCAGAGGTCCCCTAACCCCGCAGCCACCGGATGCCTCCCGAGGCCTGAGGACCTTTGGATCCTCAAGAAGGAAACTCCTGGTAGGACCTCTCTGGAATGAGGGGCACGCAGGAGGTACGCGCTCCAGGGAAGCATGCTCCCGCGGCATGGGAATCTACCGCAAGCACACTAAGCTAAGTCATCCCAATCACGATCGGCAAGAACCCGTCATTTAGCAGCAATACGGATGTCAAGATGCAATATAAAAATGATAATATAATGGCCCAAGTGCCACGGTTCATTACCGGCCCCGGCAGGGCTTTCTACTTTTTTTTATGCAGGAAAAAGAAAGAAGCAAAAGTAGCCACACGACCACCGCGGCTCCAGAGACCCGGCCCCAGCAACACCCGCGCTCAGTCGGAGTCCTCCTCCTGCTTCAGTGGGGCGCGGCGGCGAGGCAGCTCGTCGCCCTCCCCGATCCGAGCTCGGCGGCGTGGTAGCTTGTCGTAGTCGCCGTCGCTCGTGCTCTCCCCAGAGGAGGAGCCGCCGCTGCTGGAGGCATCACGATCGTCGCCAAGGGCAAGTTCACCGCCAGAGATGCTACCGCCCCTCCGGCCATCATCGTCAGAGGGGTGGATGCTGTCATCATCGTTGTCGCTCTCCGGGAAGCACCCCAGGCGCCTACCGTCCTCCCTGAAGACCCTGACGTAGAGGGTCGCAGCGCCGTCGTGCCTGAAGTGGAGGGTACACCTCCCCTGCAGGCCGCGTGCACGAGCGAACGGCTGCCACCCGTGATTCAGGAACACGTTGCCGGCGGGGGTGACCTCGACCTCCACCCACGAGGCCCTGCTGCAGCCCCCGGCCAGCAGCGCACCCGCGAAGAAGCGTGGGAGCTGGAACCAGATGCCCGCGGGCCTCTCCGCCCACACCACGAACTCCGAGGGCGCATCGGCCAAATGGGATCTCGGGCACGGTGGCCGAATGGCTGCCGCATGCTTTCCTCCTTGGTCGTGGCCACCCCGGCCATAGAAGCCCCCGCCACGGGAGGTAGCGCCCCCACGACTGCCGGAGGCGGCGCCAGCCTTGGAAGGGGTGCGCCCACGCCCTTGGGGAGCCACCGCTGGCGTCGCGACGTGCTTGCGGGGCCGGCCGCGACCCCTCTTGGGCGGCGGCGAGCCTGGTCCCTCCTGCGGGGCTTTTCCCTTCTCTGCATCCGAGAACCTCCTCACTGGCGCCATGGATGCTCTGGCAAGATGGCGGAACGAAGAAGAAGACGGAGCGAGCGGCGAGAAGATGAAGATGAGCTGGGGGCTCCGCCCCCTCTCCCATTTATAGGCGAAGGAAGGCTAACCGCCGGCCTCTCGCACTCCAAGCAATGATGGCCTTTTGTCAGCCCAGGCAGTTGTCAAGTCGAGCAGTTGCCGAGGCAGCGTGGGGAAGTGGAGATGCCCACGTCCCATCAAGTGCCATGCGTCAGCCTGGTCCGCAGGCGATTGGGGCCCACGGTGCTTCGCCCTTGCCCTTTGGCTTCACCTCGAAGCCAAGTCCGAGCGCGCCTTGGGCCCGGGGGCTACTGTCGGGGTTCTAGGAACCAGGGTACCTAGACTTGCCTGCCTGCGGCCCATGGCGTGGCTTCATCGATGGCCTGGTATGGCCCATCTACAAGACTACCAAGACAAGACCGTTGCGAAGGGCCAAGCGTCGCGAGGCAGACGACGCCAAGACCTCCCGAGGGAGCGGCCTCCCCAGGCTGCCTCCTGAGAAGCGGAGATTCCTATGCAGGTGCCCAAACCTCATGAGGTTGCGGTGATGCAAGCCATGACGACCAAGGCTAGGCGGGCGCCAGCGGGCGTAGAGCAGACAGTTTCCTCTTTGGTGCTAAAGAGGCAAGAGCAGGCGTGGGTTCCCGAGGACTCAGGCAAAGGTTTCCATTCCTGTGCAATGAGACCAAGACCACCAGGACGGCAGGACGGATGTCAGCACCGAGCCCACCGCAGTGTCACACGAGAAGCTTTGCAGGCGAAGACCACCTTTCTTCAGTATAAGATGTACTACTTGTCCCCTTTCAAATTGGCCGTTGTGGGATCCCTTCCCGCCTACGATTTGGGGGAAGAGGACTGAGGCCACTATAAATATAGGTTAACCACCACCGTAGAAGGGGTCGACTCATTCTCACGCTCGAGCCCTCACGAGGTTGTTCATCCTCTGTACTTGTTCATCCTCATCCCCTCATGAGGCCAATCCACCACAAAGCAGGAGTAGGGTATTACACCGCAAGGTGGCCCGAACCTGGGTAAACTGCCGTGTTCATCTTCTTCCTTGTTCCTCAAGCTAGGCCGTAGGGCGATGAGTTGGCAGGCTTGAGAGGTTGATTTCTTCGCACACGCCCCAGAGTTCGAACCTTCTTGGCTCTGCGGAGCCCTGAATCCGACATTCGATATCATAGTAACTATAAACACCCTTTTCATAAGAAGATAAGATTTCATTATCATTAAACTCACATAGGTAGGGAAGGTGTTTTTTAGGGTTCTTAGAGCAACAAGTAAAATCAAAAAGTTCACAAAGATTCCAAGCATAACATAGCAAACAATTTATTTGATTCCATAAGAGTCTCCCTTTTTCAGACAAACGGTGACGCACAAAATGAGCATGCTCATCTAAAGATTTTCCCTCAACTAAACTAGTTGGAGTTTCAGCACGAGCACATATGGATCGAAGATGATCCAAGTAGAAAACTTTAAGTGGATCCATAAACCTTTTTGTTTCTGATTTTCAATAAACACATAATTATACCAACCAAACAAGCAAACGAACCAAGTAAGACATAAAAGGCAAACGAAAAGAAGGCAAATATTTTTGTGTTTTTCTGAAATCATTTTAGAAGTGGGGGAGAGGAAAACGAGGGGCAAATGGCAAATAATGTAATGCAAGAGATGAGAGTTTATGGTGGGTACTTGGTAGGCTTGATGTAGAACCTCCCCGGCAACGGCACCAGAAATTCTTCCAGCTACTTCTTGAGCTTGCGTTGGTTTTTTCCCTTGAAGAGGAAAGGGTGATGCAGCAAAGTAGAGATAAGTATTTCCCTCAATTTGAGAACCAAGGTATCAATCCAGTAGGAGGTACACACAAGTCTCCAATCTATGCACCTACACAAACAATCAAACACTTGCACCCAAAGCGATAAAGGGGTTGTCAATCCCTTCACGGTCACTTGCAAGGATGAGATCTGATAGAGATAGATATAACAGATTACTAAAATGTAAAACAAAGTAAAAAGCAATAAATTGCAGCAAGGTATTTTTGGGTTTTTTGGTTTATAGATCTGAAAATATATGATGGAAAATAGACCCGGGGGCCATAGGTTTCACTAGAGGCTTCTCTCTTGAAAGAAAACATACAGTGGGTGAACAAATTACTATCGAGCAATTGATAGAAAAGCGCAAAGTTATGACGATATCCAAGGCAATGATTATGAATATAGGCATCACGACCGTGTCAAGTAGACTGACTCCTGCCTGCATCTACTACTATTACTCCACACATCAACCGCTATCCAGCATGCATCTAGAGTATTAAGTTCAAAAGAACGGAGTAACGCCTTAAGTAAGATGACATGATGTAGAGGGATAAACTCAAGCAATATGATGAAAACCTCATCTTTTTACCCTTGATGGCAACAATACAATACGTACCTCACTACCCCTACTTTGTCACAGGGTGAGGACACCGCAAGATTGAACCCAAAACTAAGCACCTCTCCCATTGCAAGAAGAACCAATCTAGTTGGCCAA